>OX638371.1:76455696-77655696 GCA_951812925.1 Calliopum simillimum | reverse complement strand
CACTGACAGTTTGAGACTGTGTTATCAAATTTTCATTGCACAAGTAACATTATGTTAAATGATTGTATCTTTTAGAATATGTTTTACAGAAGCGCATTTCGTGAGATTGGAATTCCTTGAGATATTACCAAATTAATTGATTCTTAACTTCATTCCAAAAAAAATATTGATGAAAATTCATAAGTATACAGGGTGTGTAGAAATCAGTAGAACACTGAAAAATGTTAGAGATTCCTGGGACTATTTTGAACACATCTTTCCTTTGCCATTTTTCGAAATTTGAAAAACTAACAATTCAATTTATATTACCTAAGTTTGAGCTTGGATTGGGAACAAGTTTGGTATATTTTGGGTTGATTTTGTGCTATATTGAGCTCAATTCTGAACATTTTAATTAAGAACGATTGGAGCTATATTTTAGAACATTTTTTTTTTCCGTGAACGAAGTTATTTTGTTTTAAAGTGAACCAATAACGATTTTTCGTAGACACGATAAAGTTCTTTTTTCGTAATCAATAACGCACTGGACCCTTAAATACCGAGATTCATCCAAATCGAGCGATTATTTGTATTTTTGTCAGTTATATTGGATCCGCCATTATGAATTTTGAAATTTGCGATTTTCAAAAAATCACAAAAGAAAAAGTTGTTCAGAATAGTTCCAGGATCTTAAATATTTCGGTCTTATACTGATTTCTACCCACCCTGTATACTTTTGGATTTTGATCGATATTTTTTTAAATAAATTTATATTATTTCCCAAGAATTATATGTATATGTAGAAGAATAGTGTCGGGTGTGGGCACCTTTTCATATTGGACTCATAACTTTGGACCAAATGTATATTATGCAGACATATAATTATCAATGGAAATCAAGAGACCTTAGCTAACTACTGGTGAAGAAACTAAATTGATTTCGTCAGTTGAAAAAATTATATCAAAAAAATAGTGAAGTAATCATTTTTGACAAAAAAAAAAAAGATTTTGGGTCGGTTGTGGGCACCCTTAGAAAATCGGCTAAAAATGGGAAAATATGAAGTTAAAAGCAATCAAATGGAGAAGAAAGCAATATTAATTTATTTTGGAAACATTTACTCACACAAATTCAACAAACTATGCTCAATGGCATCAACAAAATCTGCGTCACTGAAAACGTCTGGATCGAATGGCATCATGTCTGTTGCCCTGAAACCAGACTTGATTGTCTTCAGCGTCAATGTCAGATCAATTGTTTTGCAGACTAAGCCGGCTAGGTGACGTTATTTCTAGCTCTTGTTGACAATGCTCTTTTGCCAAGCACAAAATTTTTATACCAATCCATGCTCACTATCTGCTCCATCTGTTCACCTGTCTGCAAACTCAATACCGAGGTTTTTCGCAAAGTGGTATGTCCTTACCACCCACACTTAATGAAAACAATTTTTTTTCCTCGATATCTTCAGAGTGCCTATTGATTCTTTCCTTTCCACTAAAAACGCATAAAAGGACATACGAATACCATTTAAATTAGTAATGTTGGTATCCACGACGATATTTCAGTAAAACACACGCTTTGAATAAAAAAAGAGGGGTGCCCATACCCGACCTATTGGGTGCCAACAACCGACTTTGACAGCCACTTTGAAAAACAATAAGCAAATTCTGTTGTGTCAACATTTTGGTTGCATTCGGTCTTGAATCACAAAATATAATACATTTTTTGCATAAATATAGATTGCACTCAGCTTTTTGGTTGATTCACTTCGATTTATCGCACTTAGAAAACGATTAAAAAAAACTTTTGTGTTGCCTTTCAGTTATTCAAAAATTGTATTCTTCTCAGCACAAAGCAAATGCGTCTGTTTGCTCCGGCATATGCACAGAAACTTCGTGCTGTCATAACACGCGCTTAACATTTTTTAAACATTCGTATTTGTTTTCCGTCAAAAGTTAGGGGGGGTGCCCACACCCAACCCATGCCCGCAGGCGACACTATTCCCCTACATATGTATGTAGTAAGCACTATTTTTTTTTTTATTAAAAATACTGATTTTTGTTGTTTGCTTCGTCGTGTATTGCTAAAAATACTTATATTATTTTGAATTAATGAAACTATTTTGTTATTATTTTAATCAAATTAATTAACTGGGCCTTGTTGCTTCCAACATCATAGAACGCTCGCGTTTTTTGAGTGGTGATACTTTTTTTATCCAATTGAACTTTTGGTGAACTTCTACGCGTCTTTTTCATGTACATATTCATATTTATAGACGCAGAAATGTATTCTCAGCGTTCGGTTTCAACTAAATGACAGATCGTACAGCTTGCATCACAATTATGTAAATTTCTCATATGTACATTAGAGCGTATTAAGTAGATGTGGCTTTTTTGATTTTTGTCTTATTACAGAAATAGGAAAAAAGTGCACGTTTGAAGTTGCTCATAGATCTTATTCGCTTTAAATCAATTATGGTAGTTGAGTATTCAAAAGCATTTTGATTCTTACGAAAAAGAAGCGGTTCGAAGATAACTCCTAGGGACGATACAGCATTGTTATATGCAACATTTAGTTTATGTTGAGAAGGACGGTCCAGTCTATAAACTATGAACTTCATTACGGTACATAATTTATGGTACTATCGACTGAATGACCATTCTTCGTCTGGAGTAAATACAACAGAAATCCTCAGGTAACTTAAGGTAGCGTATATTTTACTCTCGATACTGTTGACAAGTTAGTTTTGATTTAGTACAAGACCAAGGTTTTTTGTTTTCAGGACAAGTCCTAAGCATGTAGAACTAATATTCATTGGCGGAATATCGTATACGCTAAAATCTCTTCTTGCAATTGGGCTTAAATTTTTTTGGGTACAAAAGCAGTCTCAGCTATTAAAATAATATCATAAAATCTAATCTCGCACAAAAATTATTTAAATTTACGATTCGTGGTTTTGTCAATGTATTAAAAGCTAAAAAGTTACAGCGAATCCAAAATATTAATCTTGTAAAAACTGAAATAATGTATATAACTAGGTAGTCGAAAAAAATATCTGAGTCTTTGACCCTAAAGTGTATGAAATGTAGCACTCATTGAAACCTTTAAAATGATTAACCATAGTTTAACGATTGTACATCAAACGGCGTGATACGCCTTACTGTACATGCTTACTTTCGTATTATTTAAAAAATACTCAATACGATCAACAGCTACTGCATTGAAGCAAATACCATAAGAAAATCAAAGAACTAATTAAATATTTTTCGATTTTATTATAAAAATATTTACAAAAACTTTTTCTCAAAGAAGACTATTTAAGCTCAATAAACTCATTCCAAAGTTTTTTATCTTTTGAATGCCATCTAAGTTATACGTTTTATTCAGCTCTTAAAAAGTAAGATGACGTTTTTGAAGCAATTTTTAGTTCATTAACCTATTTGTTCACCTTCATAAAACTTTGCCATGGCGATTAAATTAATCAAAAATTATTGAAAAATTTCTTACAAAACTTGCTTGAGAATTTGATTAATTTTTTTTTTTTTTTGTTATTTAAGTGCAGTGGAAACATGATAAAATAGCTTTTTCTATCAACGAAAAATTTTGAAATAGAAAAAAACCAAAATTTATATAAAAGAAATTTTAAAAATATTAAACTCCAGAAAAGATCATGCATCTGTCATATCAAAATTTTGTTTATAATTTTAGCATATTTGACTTTTAAGTAACCAATTAAAATCATAATTTTCTATAGCCCAAAAACATTATTTACATTAGCAGTCGAGAGATAATTAAATGTAAATAATATTGTGATACAGAATTCAACCCTTTTTGCGCAATGCTGAATCAAAATGTCAATCAATCATACAAGATAAGCATATGCAAGACTTCTTTCAAATGACATAATATGCAAAATGCACAAATGTCATAACATTGTTTGTACAATTTAATTAAGTAAATATGTACCTACGTAGTCGAATCTTATTTAAATAGATTTTTCAACTAAAGTTTTTTAGATCATTGAAGGACTGTGGTGAAATAATTGGAAATTGCTTTTATTTTTTTCTCAAAATTAAGTGAAACCAAGCTAAATATCCTATTAAGCACTAAAAATAATAAACAAAAGCAGATAAACTAAGCTCCTGTTATTTAAAAAATAATTTTTATTCAGGTTTCATTTGCCACAAAACAAGTTCTTCAGTAGGGCTTATGCCGATATGGTGAGTATAATATATATCATTTTCAATTCATTTATTTATTTCAGTCTATGGACAAAATCCTCACAGACTAGCGACAGACTATGTCTAAACGTTATGCAAATAAATAACTTAAGTATAAAAAGATAATAAGATATTTTTAAACTTTTCTTTACATTAACAAAATTCAACAATTATATTAGTACTTAACTAATAACGCTCTGTAAATAGCCTCATTGAGAGCATAATTTGTTCTATGAACCTTGGTATAAAAGAAGGAAACATTGCGCAGTGCCCTCAACGGTACATTAAAAAAAATGTTATGTCACATTACACCGCAGTCAATATTGCCACATATAATATCGTAGATAAACATTAAAGATTGAATTATACGTCTACTTTCTAAAGAGGTTAAATTTAGCAACAAACAGCGAGCTGAATAAGATGGAAACGGCTCAGAAAAATTTAAAGAACGTAAGGCGAATTTCAAGAATTTTCTTTGAACACGTTCAATACACATACGGCCTTCAAAGTATATGGGTCAGGAAAATCTGAACAATTTCTTCTAATAAAATCCAATATAAAATAATTCTTAGGAATTACATATGTATGCTTGACAAACGCAAAACCAGAGTCAAACATTACACCTAAATCCAAAATTTTGTCAACAGAAACCATATTTTCGCCACTTAGATAATATGTAGATGGAAATTTGTTGGAGGATTTTGAAAAAGAGATTTGAGAGCATTTATTTATATTAAAGGATAGACCATTTTGTTGAAGCCAGCACACGACTTTATCCAGATTACATTGCAATTCAAAAACATCGAGGACAGTACAAATACTTTAACAGATCTTTAAATCATCTGCATACAACAAATACCCAGAGTTTGAGATACAATTACCTATGTCATTAAAGTACAGAATGAATTCCGACAAACATATGCTTGTCAGTAAGATATGATCTCACCCAGTCCAAAAAATTCGAATGTAAGCCCATTTTAGCCAATCTAGCAACCAAAATAATGTGCGAAACCTTATCAAAGACTGTAGATTAGGGTGGGCCGATTTGAAAACTGATCTCGGCTACCCCCCTATGTGAAAGTTCATTCAATTCTATGAATATTTGCCCAAGGAACTATACCTCTGCGTTCAACTTTAGTTCGGCGCATTTTTGATCGAAAATTGTACCTTTCATCATTATTTTTTTTTATTTTCATACTAAATTTTAAAAATTTTTATAAAGACAAAAGTAATGTCATTATATGATTTGGCGGGTATTCTGTCAGTAATCAATTAAATTGCGTCCTGTTTACATAAAAAGTTCACTTGATGGTGTGGAATTGATGCAATATATTTAAAAAAGTGATATGAGTCAAATAGCCAATTATTATGACCGACTTTCAAAATAAACGATTCATATTTTTGGATGAATTTTTTCAAACAAAACACCAAGCTAGGCTGAAAGTTCATTCAATTTTATGAATATTTGCCCAAGGAACCATACCTCTACGTTCAACTTTAGTTCGGCGCACTTTCGATTGAAAATTTTACATTAATTTTCAACTTTAGTTCGGCGCATTTTCAATTGAAAATTAATGTAAAATTTTCAATCGAAAGTGCGCCGAACTAAAGTTGAACGTAGAGGTATGGTTCCTTGGGCAAATATTCATAGAATTGAATGAACTTTCAGCCTAGCTTAGTGTTTTGTTTGAAAAAATTCATCCAAAAATATGAATCGTTTATTTTGAAAGTCGGTCATAATAATCAGCTATTTGACCCATATCACTTTTTTCAATATATAGCATCAATTCCACACCATCAAGTGAACTTTTTATGTAAACAGAACGCAATTTAATTGATTACTGACAGAATACCAGCCAAATCATATAATGACATTACTTTTGTCTTTATAAAAATTTTTAAAATTTAGTATGAAAATAAAAAAAAATATTGATGAAAGGTACAATTTTCGATCAAAAATGCGCCGAACTAAAGTTGAACGCAGAGGTATAGTTCTTTGGGCAAATATTCATAGAATTGAATGAACTTTCACATAGGAGGGTAGCCGAGGTCGATAAAATTTCCTCCATACAATTTGGCCCACCCTACTGTAGATATATCTGTATAAACAGAATCAACTTGAAAACCATTTTCAAAAGCATCAATACAAAAATTTGAAAACACAGCTAGATTAGAAATCGTCTACCATGCACTCACAAAGCCATGCTGGCAAGGAGAAACATAATTTTTCACTGCAAAGTAAAGTTTGTTCTTGACAAAATTTTCAAAAATCATTGCAACTGACGAAAATTTTGATGTTAGCCTGAAGTTAGTGGCATCACTCTTTTTACCACCTTTGTGAATAGGGGTAACAGAAGTAGATTTCCACCTAAGTATGTATGAAAATACCAGAATTCAATGATTTATTGAATAAACAGTGCAGCGGAACAACTAATGTCTGGCTGGTTTAAGACCCACAATTCAGAATCTGCAGTAAAGTTAGATTTAAAGAAATCGGCAAATATATCCACAGTGTCTTTAATGCAATTAGAAGTTCTATCACCCCAAAAAACTGATATGGGAATGTCAGAAACAATTTTCTTTGCTTTAATAAACTGCGAAAACGATTTCGGACTCACGAAAATATTTTGCTCCATTTGAAGAATATATTGCTTAGATAGGAAATCGACCAGAAAATTAAATTCCCTAGCATAGTATTTATGTTGAGTTTTATACACAAAGATATTGGTGTCACTAAAGAGCATATAAAATTTATTCCTTAAGTTTTTCAGTTTTTTAAATCTCTAGTATGCCAAGGTAACTTATGAATTTTTCTGGGCATAAACCTGTTGAGAATCCAGACAACATAATCTATGTAAATGAAGTTTGTTATTCACTTAGCAAGCACTTTATTATTAAAATGCAGTTCTGCAATTATTTTTCCATAAACAACAAAACAAAACGAAAATTGAATTCTCCGATATGATATGCCTTCTTTAAAAGGCGCACAACACTTCACCCAAGGGGAAAAGAAGCGCTTTAAAAACCCTTCTGAAGTGCATCTTTTTCACCAATAAGCGCTTCCGCTCCGTAAGAACTATTCTTTCTTTTTAACATTGCATGCCATAGGATGTAAGCGAAGAAAAGCATACCGCAGCCTTACCAAAAAAGGGTTTTTGAAGCGCTTATTTTTAATGCTGTGGTAGGCGTTTTTTCAATAAAATTAAAAAAAAAAAAGAAAAGCACTGGCAGCACCAGGATTTGAATACACGACCGTCCGTGTGATAGATAGAAAACAGATTATTTTTACTTACACCAATGCCAGATGATATGAAGAGGTTTTAAATTTGTATTTTAAGCAAATGTTGTCCAAACAGAATTTGACAGACAAATGCTCCTACAGCCTTACATAGAATCATTGTGCAATCAGTTTTAATTCAATTAAACAAAAGCAAATAAATAAGAGAAAGGAAAATAAAAAAGTGAAATAAAAAAAGGTTGAATATTAAATATTTTAATAACAAAAAAAATATAGCAAAAAAAAAAATAAAAAAAATCACAAGGGCTGGGTTCGAACTCACGTTGTTCTTACTGCAGCCTTAGATAGAATCATTGTGCAATCAATTTCAATTCAATTAAACAAAAGTAAATTCATAAGAGAAAGAAAAATAGAAAAGTGAAATAAAAGATGTTGAATAAAAATTATTTTAATAAAAAAAAAAAATATAGCAAAAAAATAAAAAAAAGTAAAACAAAAAATCACCCTTCCTAGGTTCGAAGCCATGTTGTTCTTACTGCAACCTTATGAAAAATCAGTGTAATAGTGCTTCTTAATTTCTATGGGGACAAGCGCTTTTGAAGCGCTTGGATCAGAAGCGCTAGAAATTTATCTCCTTGTGCATTTACTCACAATTTTTGTACAAATGCAAATTGAAATTTCAAAATTTTAAAATTACACATCAAAATCAGCATTTTAGCCATAAGCAGAAAAACCAATTTGCGAAAAGGATAATAGACACATAGGTAATGATATCCGCTCAGAAATCTCTTGAAATACAAAAATTAAGGAAGCAACCATGGCAAATACATACATAGAATGAAATGTATGAAAAAAATCAGCTCAACATTTATGCCGCCAGCAATGACAAAACCATATGTACAATTGCCTACATCTAAATTATTTACATTTAGAAACATCAATTTACTTAATTTCTCGTGATTAATCAAAAATTCTTTGCTATTTGTTCTGATTGACGAATGTTAGTAAAGGAATAAATTTACCGAATAAGTTAAGCGTAAAACTATTCAATAAACAAAAAGTTTTTATATAGAACAATGACAAAAAAAATAATTATTTTAAACCATTTTGGAATAAATGTTAAACTTTTTTGGAATAAATTTCAAACTTATAACAAATAAAAAAAGACACTTTTTTTTTAATAATAACTAATAATTTACGTGATACTTTACAAATACAATACGAATAATTATCTGGCTATTTCCATTTAGTTTATTATATATTCGAAGCAGTTAATTTAACTAAGCAAAATTAATTAATATCACATGAAGATGAAGATGATTCGTAGTCTGTGACAAACTTAATTTTATGCAAGTCCATAAATTTAACTACAACTTCTCTAGCAGCTTCACAGTTCATGCACCCACAGTAGTACAATGGACAGTGTAAATTGTAAGCAATAAAAAAACAACAATAAAAAAATTCCAAATGCGAAAAAAAAAAAATATTAAAATTAATTTTAATCTGAATTTGCGTGATCGCAGACACGTGACCAGAACTGATTTGTTTTTATTGGGAAAGATTGCGATGCGCTGGCTGTCATCTCGGTCTGTTTGAATGCAGTCACTAAACGGCAGTCAGTACTCTGTGCTATAACACTACCACCCCTTTTTGCCAACATTCGAAATGTTGCCACCGCTATTGTCACACTAAATGGTATAAGCATTATATTCATACGTAAAAATGTATGCGAAGTAGAATTTAACGGTGGGGGACTCTGAACTTTTGCATACGACGCTAATGTTGGATTGGCCGCGCAATCTGCTATATCATGGGTCTTAACTAGGCGTAAAATTAGGGCAAAACGTAAATTAATATATGATGACAAATCCTGTCACGCTATTTTACGTGGCGGTTAACAATATCTAGTGAATTATTAATACTTAATACAGAAAAATTCAAATTCTATGTATATGGAAACAATTTATAAGAAATTTAAATTTTGTTTTGGGTATAGTGACGCAGTGGGCTTTATTTTAAATAACCATAACTATGTGGGCTCTAATTTTAAAAACCATAATTATGTGGAACTTTTAATAACACCACCTTTTGGATAGAACGTTCTAGTTAACCTGTTTGAAACAAAATGCGCTAATGTTACCAGAGCATTCAAATGGATTGTTCTTGAAAAGTATTTTTTCTGGCCTCAAACAAGTGCCCCGCCAATTTAAAGAAAATTAAACGAAAATTTCAAAAATAAATATAAAAAGATATGTTAATAGGACCTTTTTCATACTGAAATGGCCGCCAAAGTTAAAAAATAGGAAAAAAATAAAAATATCAGTTTTAAAGGTACAGAACTTTGCGAAATCATTTTAAACCTTATAAGCCATACACAATATCTGAAAGCTCATACAATTAGATATTAGAAATGTTTTCTCTTAAACGTTAGGGTGACCCAAAATTTTTTTTTTTTTTTCTAAAACAAGACAGCAAATCAGTTTTAACCCTATAACTCCTCAGGGGTAGGGGAATAATGTCGCCTGCAGGCATGGGTCGGGTGTGGGCACTCCCCGTAACTTTTGACAAAAAACAAATGCGGCTGTTTTAACAAATGTTAAGCGCGTGTTATGACAACACAAAGTTTTTGTGCATATACCGGAGCAAATAGACGCATTTGCTTTGCTGAGAAGCAAATAATTTTTGAATAAGTGCAAGTTAACACAAAAGTTTTTTTCAATAATTTTCCAAGTGCGATAAATCGAAGTTAATCAATCGAAAAGCTGAATGCAATCTTTATTTATGCAGTAAATTTATTATATTTTGTGATTTAAAACCGAAATATTCACACAAGACAATTTGCTCATTGCTTTTCAAAGTGGCTGTCAAAAGTCGGTTATGGGCACCCAATATGGTCGGATGTGGGCACCCCTCTTCTTTTATTTAATGCGTGTGATTTATTGAAATATAGTCGTTGATGTCAACATAACAAATTTAAATGGTATTCTTATGTCCTCTTACGCTTTTTTAGTGAAAAGGAAACAACCAATAAGCCCTTTAAAGACATCGCAGAAAAAAGCTTGTATTCATTAAGTGTGGGTGGAAAGTTGGCATACCACTTTGTAAAAAATTTCGGTATTAAGTTTCTAGACAAGTGGACCGAGGAGCAGACGGCGGAAATGGATTGGTACAAAAAAAATCATGCTTGGCAACAGAGCAATGTCAACAAGGGCTAGTCTGCAAAACAATTGATCTGGCATTGACGCCGAAGACAATCAAGTCTGACTTCAGAGCAACATGCATGATGACATTCGATCCAGTCGTTTTCAGTATCGCTGATTTTGTTGAAGCCGTTGAGCAGAATTTGTTTAATTTGTATGAGTCAATGTTTCCAAAATAAATTAATTTTGCTTTCTTCTCCATTTGATTGCGTTTAACTTCATATTTTTTCCACTTTAAGCCGATTTTCTAAGGGTGCCTACAACCGACCAAAACGATCACATCATTATTTTCTTGAAATAGTTTTTGCAACTGAGGAAATCAATTTACTATTTTCGCAAGTAGTCAGCTAAGGTCTGTTTCTTTCCATTAATACTTATATGTCTGCATAATATACATTTGATCAAAAGATATGAGTCGAAAACAGAATGGTGCCCACACCCGACACTATTCTCTTACATTTTAGACTCCTCTCCCAGGTGCAATTTTTTTTAGTCTAGGGCTCTTTAATCACCCCTCAGAAGCTTCGTAAGGATAAAAGATTTTATACAGGGTGTTTCACATAAGGTTACAAAGCTCCCGTTAGGTAGTAGAGGATGAATAGAGGAACAAAAACCTGCTCCTGGTGTGGTCTAAAACAAGGGTGTCAGCGTAGAAGAAAAGTGAGCCAATTTTGGCTCGACCCAACAACATCAATATTTCTGTACAACAATTCCAACAACATCAATATTTCTGTACAACATTCACAGAAATAATTTTTATTGTTTTTTTTTTCACGCTCGTCAAAATTTCGCGTTTTTGTTGCTTTTTTTGCGTACACACAAAATCGAACTCGAACCAACATAAAACAACAACAAAGACTACGTCGCATCAAAAACAACAAACAATATGGGTATTAATGCGTTGATGCGCAGTAGCGAAAATGCAAGTCTTTTACGCACTAACGCCTGAACGATCAATGTGAATATTTCCATCTTGAGAAATTGCAAAAGTAGTGCGAAATTTTTGGCAATATTTTTGTTATTTTACTAATATCAAACTTTAGCAAATTGCACTTTCGCAACGACGCAAGGGCATTGCGCATCAACGCGTGAGTTCCCCTAATTTTTGTGTGTCCTAGTTCTTAGAAATTTTGAAAACTGTTGAAGTATTATTGTTGTTGTAAACGAGGCATGAAAAAACAACAAAAAATTGTTTTTTTGTTTGTTGTTACTCGAATTTAAAGTTGTTGTAAAAGCAACGCTGACTGCGCTGCATACGTTTGGCTCAGTGATTTGAAAACGCTGACACCCTTGGTCTAAAATGTACCCCTGAGTTATTCGGAAAAAACTGATATTCAAACTTGTTTTACGATAAAAAATGTTCATGGACCAAACTAACGCTTTGAAGAAACCTTTTTGTAGGAAACTTTTAGTTAATTGCATGAGCTTTCTAAGGCTGTACTTGGTTTGGAGGGTTAAAAAGGATTTTGCAAATTTCTGGACCTTTAAAATTTTTTTTCTATTTTTGACTTTGGCGGTCATTTTAGTATGAAAAAGGTCCTATTAATATATGCCTTTATAACTTTTGCTGGACTTCCCGTTAAATTTTATTTGATTCGGAAGCACACTTATTTTAACAATTTTTTGATTTGAGGTCAGAAAAAAATACTTTTATGTAGTGCTGCATATGATGCGAGCGCTGCCCTTTATTTACCGAAGCCTTCAAAAGGATTTGTTTTTGAAAAGTATTTTATTCTGTTCTCAAATCACAAAATTGGTACAATATTTGTAACACCAAACTAAAGAAAATTTTGCAAGAATTCCAAAAAAAAAAAATAATTAAGGATATGTTAAAGGGACCTCTTACATACTTAAATGACCGCCAAAATCAAAAAGTAGGGAAAAAATTTAAAACAACAATTTTAAAGGTTCAGAACTTTGCAAAATCCTTTAAAACTTTTAATAAAGTTATACTAATTTTAAGAACTTTTAGTCTTTATTTGCAAGAATCTAAAATTCTATGCATTTTTCAACTTAGAAAATCATGGCAATTAGGATTAGAGAAAAAAACGACTAAGCATGGCTATGGTGACTTATGTTTCGGTTACCGCCACATAACCATCATCAGACCAATTTATGTTTTATTTAATTTTTTTTAAATTAAATGAAATAACAATTGATAAATTTTTGAACTTTTTGTCTGAGACCGGGATTGAGTTATGAACTTTGGAGTCAATCTCTCTACATAGCGCATTTATCAATGGACTGCGCTATGTACCCTCAGAAAAATTGGTAGCTTAAGTGCCTATATTCATGTAGTGAGATTTTTGTTCTCTTTCCACTTTATCATGACTCCTGTTGTTGTTTGGTAAGGTCCAGCCATTGGCTCTGAAATCAATACAGGTATGTCATGGGGCTACTAGGGTTGCCAGTTGCTCATGTATTGGCGTGTTCTCCATAATTTATTAAAATGGTTTATGTTGACTACATGAAAATTATACCTACTAATTTTATGAACTTTTATTCATTATTTGCAAGAATAGTTCAATCCCGAGGTTCATAGTTCAATCCCGGCCTCAGACAAAAAGTTCAAAAATTTTTCAATTGTTATTTCATTTAATTTAAAATAAATTAAATAAAACATAAATTGGTCTGAAGATGGTTACGTGGCGGTAACCGAAACATAAGTCACCATAGCCATGCTTAGTAGTTTTTTTTTTCTCTAATCCTAATTGTCATGATTTTCTAAGTTGAAAAATGCATAGAATTTTAATTCTTGCAAATAATGACTAAAAGTTCGTAAAATTAGTATAATTTTCATATTGTCAACATAAACCATTTTAACTTTTAATTAAGTTTAATTCAGGTTCTGGTTTTAAGACATTTCACCTGCACCATGCAATAATTAGTGATTATGTAGTTAGAAATGCTTAGAGATTTTACCGAAAACGTATGGAAGTGTTAATTTGATTTAATCTAAATTTTCTAGAATAACTTCGTATTACACTCTCAAATTTGATATTGTAGTTCAAAAACTGTTTATACCCCTTTTAGCTGCCTTATTATGATTATTGACTAATGACTTTGACAACAAATACACAAATTACTTTCACACAAAATGGCCATAAATTTTCAATTTATTAACACTTGAGTTGCGGCATTCGATTTATCAAAGAAGTAAAAGTAAAAGAAACGAAATCTCTAAATTAACTCGAATTAATTAAACTTCTTCAGTTGAATCAAATAACATGCAACATCTTAACATGACAAGAGGGTCGTCTCCATGGCAAAGGATGACATACAAACATGTACAACGTTTGAAATATAATGACAACAATAGAAATGCGCTCAAACAATTTTGACATTACCAAATTGTTCACACGTCCCATGTTTGAGACGAAAAATTGCGACAGACGCTCTTCTAGATCCTGTGCATGAGTCCTTTAAGCATTTACGCGTTACACTTACATTTCGTTGATTTTTTCGAATTATGAAATTTTCATGCACCCCTTCTTCGATTTACGCATTTATCTGTCTGTCTGTAAGTCTGACGCGCCTGTTCATATATACTTATAAGAAGGTTTAAGGTAACATCCGGCACAAATCAACCCTCCGAAATTGCAATTTATTTTTGTTTATAACTGTCAAAAAAACAATAACAAAAACAAAAACATTCATTTGTTCTTTGCTCTTTTTCTTTTTCGTAATTTTATTAATCATAACATCACAACATCAAATTAATTTTCTGACCCTTTCATTTGAAGAAATCATGTCATATCTTTCTTTTTGGTGGTGTATTCATTAGGCACAACTAATAACATCATTTGTATGCGATTTTTGTATATAAAAAAGAGCCAAAAATATTTTTTAAGATATTTGCATGCGTAGATATTCAACATATTCAGAGAATCAAAAAGTGATATGGAACTTAAAAAAATGTTTGTCTTCTGAATCTTACAATCTTAGCCTTCGACTTTTTTATGGTCCTAATTTTTTTCCAATTTTACACTTTTCAATAATGTTTGCAGAAATTTTGTTATTTGAATTTATATTTATATTGCTATATTGGTTGCATCAAAATTGTTTATTATTTTAGAATTTTTCATGCATCCACAAAAAAATGGCCGAATTTTTCATTCGAATTATTGCGCTTCATGAAGCGGAAATCAGCGTATCGTTATGACAGTTAAAAATAATAAAAGAAATTCATTTGTAAAAATTTAACATATGCGGCCATATTAAAAAAATATATATGTATATGCTTTTTGACCAACATACATATATAATAGGTACATGTGCCCAGCAAACTTTTGTAACGTTGAATACGAATGTATTTCAGTCGGCGTGGTAATAATAATAATAATAATACGATTTCAGGTAATGCTTTGTTTGGGAGAATCTATCCGGTTGTGGCACACCAATTTAGAAGATACGTAAATGTTTCTTCAAAATGAATTGTCTATGATTCATTCAAAATGAAAAAGTCAACGCACCAATTATTACAACTATATGTCATGCCATTAACGACCATACTTCAAGTAAATTAAATAGTTACAATAAAAACAAAAATGAAACTAGTAATTATTCTTCAAAATTTATGTGCACTTCGTAAAAACTAACACGCCTAAGAAAAATCTGGAAAAAAAACAAAAGCAAAATTGTTGGTTTCCAAATCATTTTTTAAGGGAATATTTCTGAGGCCCGTTGGTGTATTATAACGTTTTTCAAAAAAAAAAAAAAAAACTAGTAAGGGTGTAAAATTTGGCCTGGCCAAACATTAAATACCCTACACTGCAGTATTTTTAAAATTTTGCTCATATGGGAGGTGCTACGCCCTCTTGTTCGAGTTCACCCAGTTTTTGTTCAGAGCTTGCATTTATAGGTTTAAATGTCTGAGTGAAAAATGTTTTCAGCATAGTGTTTTGAAGCTTTTGCTTATATATGAGGTGCCACGCCCTCTTGTCCGAGTTCCTCTAGTTTTAGCTTAGAGCGTGCATTTATAGTCTTTAGTATTTGAGTGAAATTTGTTTGGATTATCTCAAAAAACTCTTTCCGTATGGCATTTTGAAACTTTTGCTCATATGGGAGGTGCTACGCCCCCTTGTCCGATTTCACCCAATTTTTGTTGAGAGCTTTCATTTATAGTTCTTAGTGTCTGAGTTAAATTTGGTTCGAATATCTCAAAAATCGCTTTCAGTATAGCGTTTTGAAGCTTTTGCTTATATGGGAGGTGCCACGCCCTTTTGTCCGAGTTCGCTCAGTTTTTTCTCAGTACTTGCGCTTACAATTTTTAGTATTTATGTGTATTTTGGTTGCATTGTAGTGAAAAATACTCCTGAAATTGCATTTTGAATATATTTTTTGTATGGGCGGTAGGCGTGTCCGCTAACCGATTTTGCTCATTTTCAATCCCCCGAGCTATCTTTGATGACGGAGGCAGGGTACCAAATTTCATTGAATTATCTTGCTTAGTTTTCCCAAAAAGTGTATTTCCACACACATCACCCAGCCAGCCAGCCAGCCACCCAGCCAGCCAGCCAGCCAGACAGACGGACATGGCTATATCGACTCAGGAGGTGACGCTGATCAAGAATATATATACTTTTCTATACCTGCCACGCCTCCTTCTCTGCGTTACAAACGGAAGGACAAAGTGAATATACCCTGGGTGTAGGGTATAAAAATAAAAAACATTCTGAATAAAATACCACCTCGATTACCGGATTCCAAAAATTGACTAGGTTATGGCGTTTTGATATCGTAAAATAAAAATCAAGGTTGTATATATCAAAATTCAAAGTTTGTCAATTTTTACAGAGCTTTCGGGATATATAAAACCTTACAAATGTTTTTTGGGTGTCAGACAAATTTTCAAATACCACAATGTATACTGATTCACCTTTTTCTAAGAGTATAAGATCATAATATTTGCAAAAGTTATAGCCGTTTCATAATTATTTCCTATGTAGTCAAGTAACAAGTCTGGACTTCAGAGTACGCATTCATTTTCATTTAACCCAATCAAAGCGATGGTTACATAAGGAAGCATTTGGAATGTTAAGGAAGTGGAATCGCCAATTCCTACAAATATCATTCAAAAACGTTGCTATACCTCTTCCCTGTCAGAGAATATCTCCCTCTATTTTTTTGTTCTTTGGTTTTTTCTGTTGGCTTACAGTTATTATAGAGGGAGCACGTTAATAGTAAACAAAGTTTTATTTTTTGGAAAAAAATTAGTGGTTGTAAGTTAAGGTGCAGCAAAATTCAAAAAAAAATTAGTGCATCAAAAATTATCATAGATTAAGATCTTAAAACAAAATCTGCATCATTAGTTTTGGTCAAAACCCCCGAAAAGATGGCCCGCCCGGGGCTTGAATGAAGGTCTAAACGACAAAAATCATTGTTTTTTCGCAGTTTTTTTGTTTTATCTCAAAAACCACGAAACTATTGGTAGTAATTCTTCCTAAATCTTTGAAAAGGATTGATTTTCTACATTTTTTGTTTTTTTCTCATTGCTCTACAGTGAAGTTTGAGGTCTATAAAGTGAGCTATGCAGGTGTGACGAATTTCGATGTTTTTTGTTTGGGAATTTCGAGCTATTTTCGAGCTTCTCAACAATAATTTCGAGCTGTCTGGGAAATTTTCCATTTTCCGGAAAAGCGGAAAAATTGTTCTGCATAGCTGAGTTTATTTTTTCAGCCAGACGAATCTGCGGGGAGAGTTAGCGATGAAATCTTTTTACGCAGGAATTTCGAGCTACTTTCGAGCTAATTTCGAGCTAAAAGCATTTTCTGGAAAACTCCCAATTTTCCCGGAAAATCCCAAAAAACAATTTTTTATGGCTAACTTTATTTTTTTCAGCCAGACGAATCCGCGGGAATAGTAAGGGATGAAATCTTTGAATGCAGGAATTTTGAGCTACTTTCGAGCTGACCTTGAATGAAGTGTTTTCCTTAAATTTCCCCGGAAAATCCCAAAAAATTTTTTAAGGGCTTGCTTTATTTTTTCAGCCAGACGAACCCATGAGAATATTTTGCGATCATATCATTTAAAACACGAATTTGGAGCTAGTTTCGAGCTCATCAAAAACGAAAAGTGTTTTCCGGAAAACCCCAAACTTTCCCGGAAATCCCAAACTTTCCCGGAAAATCCCAAAAAATCTTTTTTTATGGCGGTGCCATGACATTATCCCCATTTCGTAAATGATTGTTATGTCCGCAAATTAATGTATATATTAGCAACTGATCCATGGCCGAAGGCCGCCGCGAAGCCGGTGTTAAATTTTTGGGAGTTTTAAATCCTGAGCTGCGGCCGCAGGCCGCCGACTTACCCCTACTCTTATGTAAAATTACTGTGGCTAGCAAACTAGGTGTTGGATATATTATAGGCTAATCCGCGAAAAACTTTCGGACATAATAATAATAATATGCGGACATAACACAGGGAAAAAAAAATTTTTAGTTTATGGGATTTTCCGGGGAAATTTAAGGAAAATACCTCATTCAAGGTCAGCTCGAAAGTAGCTCGAAATTCCTGCATTAAAAGATTTCATTCCTTACAGTTCCCGCGGATTCGTCTGGCTGAAAAAAATAAAGTTAGCCATAAAAAAAGTTTTTTTGGGATTTTCCGGGAAAATTGGGAGTTTTCCGGAAAATGCTTTTAGCTCAAAATTAGCTCAAAAGTAGCTCGAAATTCCTGCGTAAAAAGATTTCATCGCTAACTCTTCCCGCGGATTCGTCTGGCTGGAAAAATAAACTTAGCTATGCAGAACAATTTTTCCGCTTTTCCGGAAAATGGAAAATTTCCCAGACAGCTCGAAATTATTGTTGAATAGCTCGAAAATAGCTCGAAATTCCCAAACAAAAAACATCGAAATTCGTCATACCTGCATAGCTCACTTTATGCACTTTGAAGTTTGCCCTATGGAAGTCCCGGAAGAAGTTAAAATTTTTTGATTTAAAAAACGGTTTTTTTCCTATAACTCAAGATAAAAGAGACACACAAAAACTTTAGAGCTCAATAAATGTAGTGAATCTGCTTTCCTATAGTTTTGATTTGAAATCTTGATTCCAAAAGTAAACGGTTTTCCGCTAGAGGCCGAAATTTGTTAAAAATAATTGTGTATCATGAAAAAGCGACCTTTTTTTGTTTGGTTTTAAAATATACGCAAAAATTTGATAAGAAACTAATGAGAAAACTAAAAGCTTCTAAGCATGATCTTTAAAATGGAAATCGGATTGGAGTTGCGCGAGATATGATAATTCTTACATACTTGGTATTTTTTGTAAAGTTCTAATTTTGGGTATTTTTGTTTCACAGTGTTTTTTGCATACACAACTCAAGCTTTTTTATGACTCTTACTCCACGTTTAAAAACGATAAACAGCGCAACTTTCAGGACCAAGAATATCAAAATCGGTTTGTAGTTTCCTTGCGAATTTCAGCCTGAGAGTTTGGATTTTTTTCCATTTTTCTCAAATACGGCTTTTTTTGAATATGAGCGACTGTATACCCTAAATACCGTAAAAAATGTGTACTATTATACCCCAAAAACTGTAGAAAATATATTTTTCTATATTTTGGTCCTGATAGTCATCTTTCCACAGCTAACAGTTTGTGCCCTAGAGGCCGATTTTTGTGAAAAAAAAAATCATATTTTTAGAAATTTTTATTTTGAAGCGACCTTTTGATGTTTTTGCTTACAAATTTTCCAAAAATTTTAAAAGGGCACTTAAGAAATAGTTAAAAGCTTTCAAACGTAGTCTTTGGAATAGAAATTGGTTGAAATTTACGCGAGATATGACAGTTTTTATATACTCTGTGATACAAAAAAATTACCAAAAATCATATCTGCACAATAAAAAAATACTCTTATATCTCTCTCTTATAACTTATATATCTTGCGTAAATTCCAACCGATTTCTTTTTTAAAGACTACGTTTGAAAGCTTTTAACCTTATCTTAAATTCTTTAAAAAAATTTTGGGAAAATTTGCAAGCAAAAACATCAAAAGGTTGCTTCGAAATTAAAATTTCTATAAATTCGATTTTTTTTATCACAAAAATCGGCCTCTAGGGCACAAACTATTAACTGTGGAAAGATGACTTTATTTTTATTTTATTTATAGCAAAATATAGCAAATTATATTTCCTACAGTTCTTGGGATATAATAGTACACATTTTTAACGGTATTTAGGGTATACAGTCGCTCATACTCAAAAAAAGCCGTATTTGACAAAAATGGAAAAAAATCCAAACTCTCAGGCTAAAATTCGCAAGGAAACTACAAACCGATTTTGATATTCTTGGTCCTGAAAGTTGCGCTGTTTATCGTTCTTTAACGTAAAGTAATAATCATAAAAAAATCTAAAGTTGTGGATGCAAAACACACTGTGAAACAAAAATACCCAAAATTAAAACTTTACAAAAAATACCAAGTATGTAGGAATTATCATATCTCGCGCAATTTCAATCCGATTTCCATTCTTAAGACCATGTTTAGAAGCTTTTAGTTTTTTCATTAGATTCTAATCAAATTTTTGGGTATATTTTAAAACCAAACAATAAAAGGTCGCTTTTTCATGATACACAATTATTTTTAACAAATTTCGGTCTCCAGCGGAAAACCGTTTACTTTTGGAATCAAGATTTCAAAGCAAAACTATAGGAAAGCAGATTCCCTACATTTATTGAGCTCTAAAGTTTTTGTGTGTCTCTTGTATCTTGAGTTATAGGAAAAAAAACGTTTTTTAAATCAAAAAATTTTAACTTCTTCCGGGACTTCCATAGGGCAAACTTCACTGTAGAGCAATGAGAAAAAAACAAAAAATGTAGAAAATTAATCTCTTTCAAAGATTTAGGAAGAATTACTACCAATAGTTTCGTGTTTTTTGAGATAACATAAAAAAACTGCGAAAAAACAATGATTTTTGTCGTTTAAACCTTCATTCAAGCCCCGGGCGGGCCATCTTTTCAGGGGTTTTGACCATAACTAAGTATGCAGTCTTTGTAATAAGGCCTGCTCCTGAGATAATTTTTGATGCAACCTATGATTTTCTCATTATTTCGAAAAAGTGCTGCACTCTATTGTAAGTGCATTTTTGAAATATTTATCAAATCTTTAGTGTTTATATTATGAAATTAGTAGGAATAAGCTACAAAGTAAGATATTTTAGTTGTGAAAATTTAAATGATTTTGGAGTGGAAAAAAGTGGTTCCATATGGGGCATCGCTTCGACACACCACAAAATCACAAAAAAATGTTTCTTCAATTTTTATCTATTTTGTACGGAAAACACATGCTTTTCGAAATTTCTGGTTATATATTTGTTTGTAAAGAATGTCTGTCGCAAAGGATTACGGTTTTTTTTTTTTTGGTAATATGAAATTGCATGATATCCTTGTTAGCTGATAAATCGGAAGAAGAAAAGTTGCAGCTACGTGCAATATACACCAGATGCAGGTTACGATCCTGCAGAAGGTGATCGAAATTAAGATGAAGGAGATACCATTACTGACTTGCATCACAATCAGCTACATTAATTGGTAGAAATCGAGTTCGTTCCGGGCCTAAATGATGATGGCAGTGGAAAAGAAACAGAGGATATGGAAATTGTTCAAGATGATGATGCACATGTTCCATGGCGTTATATTGGCTCAACAATCGACAATATCAGTTCCTCAACTGAAGAATAACTTTAAATGGTCATGGGGTCCATTTTACGCTTCTTAACCGGGTTTTCTAGCTCCAAATTATTAAAATTGTTCAGAAAAAGCTCATATTTTTCGGGATTTTTAAGTTTTTTGATCGTTTTATTCCTTTATTTTTCAATTTATACATAGGTACAATGTGAGGGCCAATTTTTCAGTAATTATAAATCTTTTTCATAAATTAACAAAAATAAATCAATTTTCCGCCCAAAAATATGAAATTTTCGTCGATTTCCACACAGTAAAAATTTTAGTTTAATTTTAAAACCAAAAAAGTACTTATATAGAACAACGCCAAAAAAAGTTTTAATTTTAAACTATTTTGGAGTAAGTAAAGAGGGAGAGAACAATCAAAATATTATTTTAATTTTAAAAAATAGTTAAAAAACAAACCATCCACACTGAGATTCGAACCAAGGGACAACATCTTATGCCTATGTAGATAAATTAGTCTTAGCTCATTCGGCTATTGAGCTTATTGACGTAGTTGTGTGAAATTTATATTTAAGCCATTGAAAAAAAAAAAAAAATTTTTTTTTTTTTATTTTTTCTCGTTCTTTTTTTATGTTCTTTTTTTGATAAATAAAATTTCTCAAATTTTGAAACTAAAAAGTCTCTCCAAGCTAAATTCAAACTTTGATGGCATTAGTTTCAAACCAAAAGTATTAAAAATTGGCGCAGAGAATATTTTAATACTTTTCTTGGATTTATTTTAAAACTAAAAATGATTAGTTTTTTGAATTTAAAGTTATTTAGGATTGTTTTTAAGCCATTTTGGTATTAAAAAATTGCAAAAGCTAAACGGTTTAAAAGTTATTATTTTTTGTGATATAATTAAAACCTACCGGAATCAATTTCAACCTTTTTTTGGAATAAATTTTGAATTTAATACCAAAACAGTTTAAAATCAATACCGAATGGAATCAAAAGTAAACTATAATTTTTTACTGTGCATATAAAATTTTGGTGTTTTATGTGTAATTTTTTTTTTTTTTTTTTCAAGGTTTGGTAGTACTTCAAGGCGATGGTACCATATGGAACCACTTCATATTAGAAAAGTTTCTAGGGTGGCCCAAAAAAAATTTTTATTTTCATGTTTAGGAGCATAAAATTAGCTTATGTGTAAATTTTCATCAAAAAATTCGGAAAATTAGGTGTCGAATGGGTTAAAGTATTATTATCAAAGGGAGAGATTTTCAGCTACTCCTAACATGAAGAATTGATATTCGGAATTCTAGTGCTTACAAATTTTGCTGGGATATAAATTTTATTCAAAAATGGTAACTGCTGATAACTATGTCTAGAAGTATATTCCTCTTTTCGCAGTATTTCGATCCATGTGAAGGCTTAGAGCCAGGATTGCTAGATATAAAATAGGTTGCGACTTGACTTTTGGAGAAGAAACTTGGATTTTTCTGGACATTTTGAAAAAAAAACTAGTAAGGGTGTTACCTTTGGCCTGGCCAAACATTAAATACCCTACACAGCAGTATTTTGAAAATTTTGCTAATATGGGAGGTGCCACGCCCTCCGAATGCACCCAGTTTTTTCTCAGAGTTTGCATTTATAGTTCTTAGTATTTAAGTGAAATTTGGTTGGATTATCTAAAAAAATGTTTTCAGAATAGCGTTTTGAAGCTTTTGCTTATATGGGAGGAGCCACGCCCTCTTGTCCGATTTTGTCCAGTTTTTGCTTAAAGCTTGCATTTATAGTTTTTAGTGTCCGAGTCAAATCTGGTTCGATTATCTCAAAAAACGCTTTCTGTACAGCGTTTTGAAGCTTTTACTTATATGAGAGGTGCCACGCCCTCTTGTCCGAATTCGACCAGTTTTTTGTCAGAGCTTGCGCTGACAATTCGTAGTATTTATATGTATTTTGGTTGCGTTGTTGAGAAAAATACTCAAAAATTTGTATTTTGAAGACATTTTTTGTATGGGCGGTAGGCGTGCCCGTTGACCGATTTCGCTCATTTTCAATCCCCCGAGCTAACTTTGATGACGGAGGCTGTGTACCAAATTTCATTGAATTATCTTGCTTAGTTTTCCCAAAAAATGTATTTCCACATACAGCCATTACCCAGCCAGCCAGCCAGCCACCCAGCCAGCCAGCCACCCAGCCAGCCAGCCAGCCAGACAGACGGACATGGCTATATCGACTCAGGAGGTGACGCTGATCAAGAATATATATACTTTTCCATATCTGCCACGCCTCCTTCTCTGCGTTACAAACGGAAGGACAAAGTGAATATACCCTGGGTGTAGGGTATAAAAATAACATTTAGGAAAAAAATAATAACTTAACAAAATTATAATTTCGCTTAAAAGCAAAATTTAAATATTTCTTTTAAGAATCAATATTCGTTTTAACGAACTGAGCGCTAAATTTTACTTATTCAACATTATTCGAATCTGTAAGAGTTATAAAATTAGTTCCTGAGATTTTTAAGGTTCTTGTAATACTTTTCGTATACCAATAAAAAATTTGTGAACACCTTTTGGAACGAATGTTATATTATTTGTACATTTGATGCATTTATTTTTACAATAAAGTTGGAACACACATTCAAATCACTACTTTGAAGAAATCTAGTCCAATCAGTACTCCGATTTCACAATAAAAACCTTTAAAATCATGTAATCGAAATTCAAATTTCTGTAATCCATTTTATATGAAACATAATAAGAGTTATAATATGATATTCCATACCAAATAGGAAAAAGTTGCAAAGTTGTCATATCAATATGTCCCACTGGGTAAGTGCGTATGAAATTGCGTGCATATGTATGTGTATGCCAATAAAATACATCGATAATGAGGCTTATTAACCGCAAATAATTACTTAATTAATTTGCAATAAAACCCATTTAACATTAATTTATGCGGTTTGCAATAATTGTGATTGTGTGTGTATATATGTGTATGTGTATGTGTACATATTTTTGCATTAATTAGCGGTAAATGTTGTACTATAATTATAGTAGTAGTTGTCGTTGCACTTGTAATTGTTGCACTACAATTGAACAGTGTGCGTTTGTTGGTGCGTAGAAATTTTGGGCGTGTGTCATAAAAACGTATTAAATAATTAAGAGATTTTTAGTTCGAATGTATTTGTTTTGTGGAACTTTTTTCATATGGTCCCTTAAGGACTGCTTGGATACATTCACAATGATTTAAATTCAATGACATAAGTACATATAATGATTTAAATTCAATGACATAAGTACATATAATAGTTAAGGAGCTGGTGACAGAAAAAAATTATGTGATAAAATCGTTCGGCAGAAGATGATAATTGTGAGAATTGAAGTGAATCAATCAATATAAGCCATGTCTGCCAATTATTTGGTGCTGAGTTTTAAAATGCCGGCTCTTCAAATATGTAAAAAAAACATTGTTGTGGTACGAAATAACATTGTGTCAGCCACCTATTTCACAAAATCCAGTACGATTTTAAAGTAAAATAAGTGCAAGCGGCAGACATTTTTCGAGCTGCGTTTTTGAATTATTAATTTTTTTCTCAATACTATGAAATTTCATCGTCAGGCAGACTGCGGTTTATGTAAAGATAACATCATAAGGAGTAATAAAACATATTTCTGTCATTCCGATATTGTTGCAAAAAATAACTGTGACATTGTAAAAATGTAAAAAAAATCACTGTATTAAGTCATTTCATAGTGTCTGCTGTTAAGCATAATAGTCTTCTCGAATACGCTGAACATGAAAAAACAAGAGGCAGGCGTTTTTTAGTATAAAGACATGGGCTGGAGTATTTTTTATTATTATTAATTAAAGGCTCTAGATTGTACTGCGACCTGAAAGATCTTTTGTACAGCCTCTTTCCCTATCAAAACAGTTCAAGACTATCTATAAATCTTGTCACTGCAATGGAATTAATTTTACCTATGTCATCTGTATCTAAAATCTCGGCACCTAAGTACTTAATTCTGCGCCTCTAAGCGGAGTCTACAAGAATCATCGTCTACCAAGCCCATCTTTTTTAGGTGACAATTGAGTTTACAGTGAACTGTCATTATTTCACTGTAAGTTTTATTACCTTTTCTGCTGAGATTTAAAACAGCTTCTACCTTAACATGTTGTGGATAGATTAACCTTTTCGCTTGTCGTATGCCTTCCTGGGCTTTCCAGTGATCGATCAGGCTATTCCCTTCCCATCCCCTCTCTTGGCCAGGCAATCAGCCCTTTCATTGCCCTCATGCCCCTTGTGCCCTGGTATCCAGGTATGGAATCTTGGTCCCACGACTCCAGCTCCTGCGCTGCCATCTTCCATTTTGGACCCATCAGTGAACCACAGCTGTGAGCCCTGTATTGCATTTATATCCTTCCTCCTCCATTCGGCGCGTTCATTTATGACCACTTTGAATTTTCTGGAGAAAACAAACTTTTTACATAACTTAACGGAGACTGTAAGACATGGTGTATCCCAGAACACATCCAGGATTTTGACATGTCCAGTTAGATTGCCTTCTTTAAGTTGTTGTAAGTGAGGTAGTCTGAGGGCCGCACAGGCTGCTTCTTTCTTAACCATAAGGTGAAGAGGAGTGAGTCCCGTAAGCATGCCTAGGGCTACTTTCGGACACGTCCTTAGTGCCCCAAATGGGCTGGAGTATACTCTGCTATGGAAATGCGAGCTAGGCTAAGTTCGGAACAGAATATCTTCTTAACTATAAATCGTATGGAAAAAACTTCTTGTAGGCAATTAGAGCTACAAAATTGCCATAAAAAATTTTTCCATAAAAGTAATCGTAAACGAGATATTGGCAAAAAAAAATGATTTTGTGACCTCGGATATCTTGACTTGGGAACACGACATTGCATAGGGGAATTTAATCAATAACTCCTAAACAAAGAGAGCTATTCCGATAATATTCGCTATATGAATTGAAGCAAATTTTGTAAACAAATTCGGGAAGTAATTTCTCTCCAGCACTTTTTTTTTTGTTGTTGTGGAGAATTTTTACTTTCTCGCCTGCACAAAGTGAGCAAAAGTAATGTCATAATGCCAATTGGCTGTTGTTTTGACAGTTATGAAAGTAGTATAGCCTTGTTTTCACAAAAATTGTACTTAAGATTGTAAAATTTATTACATTAAGTTGAAAAAAATAATGTCTGTGAAATAAACTCCTCCTAAGTTGATGCACATTTGTGCTCGATATATGGCATTTTAAATTGTTGATGAAAACATTAAAACGCTGTTTTACCGAAAATCGTTTGATAAAGTTAAATTTTCAATACATGCCTACAGTTTCAGTGATAATTAAGACGGCCTTTTGCAATTCCCAGATACAATCTTTAAGTACAAAATCGCCTTCTACTTAAATACAAAATTCTAAAAAACCATTTGTGACAACAATTCATCTCAATACTGAGTAACTAATTCGTTCATTTGGCTTCATTTACGTAAATTATATAAAAAGCATAAATCAGACACTTGGTGGCTCAACACTTGGTAATAAATACCTACCATTTGGCAATTAATACACACTTTCCAGAAACAAAAACAACAAAAAAAAAAGCGTTTTATTCTAATTGTTGCCTTGACACTCAATTCCATATGACATCGAGCTACCAGCTCCCGCAGCGCCAACGGATGCAAAGGACATCCGGTTGCAATAGTAGTAGTAGCAGTAGTAACCAACACTCCACCATTCAGCGTTGGTTAAGTTGCTCACGCGGCGCTTAATGCTCAACATTGGCGGCAGGCAAAGCAGTCAGGAAACGCATAAAACAATCGTCCTGTAATAAAGATGAAAATTTTATTAAAAGATGTCTAAAACAGATGTCACCCACTATTATACGCCACGAAACACCACCAGCCCATAACATATAGCAAACCATATTGTATGGTGGCAAACCCACCCCCCTTCAGCCTTCAGCCCCTATTCATACAAAATTGCCGCATGAAATACAATTTTATATTCGCTTTATAATCTTTTATTATCGCATCGCATTTTTTCTACATCGCGTCACAAAGTTAACTCCTCGTACTCGTATTTATGTCTGTTATATTTTTTTTTTTTGATTTTTTTGGTCCTGTTTCTGCTATCGCAAGCGAAAAGCCCGTAATTTGCGATAACTTCTTTGCTTTTCTCTGCTCTGCTTTGTTGGCTTTATTGTCGTCACCAATTCGTTGTCGTTCTCGTCCTCATCATCATCATCATCATCATTGTCGTTTGTTCAGGACACACAGAGCAACACCCACCTCATATAAATTATTGTATTGCCTGAAAATCAATACGAAACAGAATCTGAAATGACATCGTTAATTGTGCGAGTGTGCGTTCGTTCGTCAATATCTATCGTTACAAATTGTTACTTTTTTTCGGAAATTTACTCACCAGTGATGTCGGCCGTACGGTAAAAACACCCAAAAGCATAACTTCCTCTAGAAATAGACCAAAAGATCTCACTACAGCACCACATTTTGTAAAATTTCAAATAGCTAGGGGCAGAAAAAATTCTGTGATAAAAAAGTTTGCCAGAAGATGATAATTGTGTAGATTGGAGTAAATCAATCAATACAAGTCATGTCTGCCAATTATTTGTTTCTGAATTTTAAGTTGACGACTCTTCAAAATTATAAAAAAATCTGTGGTACGCAATAACATCGCCACCTATATATTTCAAAAAATTGAGTAAGACTTAAAAGTAAAATAAGTGCAAGCTGCAGACAATTTTGGAGCTGCGTTTTTGAGTTATTAATTTTTTTATTTTTTTTTAAATTTTTATAACATGAAAAATTATACGATTTCACCGTCAGTCAGACTAAAAAATACTATATTAAATCATTTTATCGTGTCTGCCGTTAAGCATATTTCGACGCATGAGACGAAAAGTAGGATGATTCATTTCTCCTACGAAAACAAGGTTTTCATAAATTCTTGGACGAAAAGCAGGATGTTTCAAACTTATTTGGACGAAAACTAGGTTGTTTTATTGAATATGACGAAAACTAGGTTTCTTCGAACTTTTATATATAAAAGTAGGACGTTAAAGATTTTATGACGAAAAATAGGATGTCTAAACATTTTGGACGAAAACTAGGACGTTTCGATGCTTTGCACGAAAAATAGGTTGTCGTTGATTCTTGCGGCATATATTTGGCTAAAACTAGGGTGTTTCTTATTTTGTTACATCAATTTCCTTATGTAAATGATATATTAATTTCAGGTATTAGTTATTAAGTGAAGGAACGTTGAGAATACTTAATATATCTATATATAAATAGGCAAACGAAATCGGTTCAGTAATTTTCTATGCCTAAATATCAATATATTCGCTAGATTTATTTTTTTTGGTGGAGAGGCTGTGAAGGGGGCTGTACATTAGATATTTTTTTTAAATGGGCGGTGCCACGCCCATTGGCTAAATGGAAAAAACGCTCTCACGGCTCAGCCACTGCTTTGATTCTTATGAAATTCAGTTTTGAGATAAGTTTAACTCTAAGGAACGATAATGGGGGTTATCGTGAATCAAGATTCCCGGGGAATTTTCTCGAACTGCCGTGCATTCTCTATTGAAGTTTAAGAAAATTCCCGGGGAATCTTGATTCACGATAGCCCCCAATATGACTCATAATTTTTTAAATGGATGGGGCCACGCCCTTAGATGGAGAATACGCTTTCACGGCTTAAGCACTGCACCGATTTTTTTTTAAACATTTTGAATTTAATCATATTCATCTGTTATATGATTGTTAATTTTCTGTAATTTTGTTTAGGCTAATCCACGTTTTATTTTGACTATTTCCGCTGATGTATGTTTAGTTCGAACATCAAAACAATAAAAATTTAAGCAGATTTGTTGATGACACGAGCATTTTATTTCATGCATAAGCTAAAAGAAGCTCACAGCGAAGGTTAAGGTTCATTTTAATACACAAAATAAGTTAACAAATTTTTACATGCGCTTATGATATGATTCACCCTTTTTAAATATGAAATATCCTACTTTTCGTCTAAAAGTATATAACAACTTACTTTTCGTAAAAAATTATGAAACGTCCTAATTTTCGTAAAAAATTTTGAGACGTCCTACTTTTCGTCCAAGAATATAAAACATCCTCGTTTTCATAAGAAAATATAAAACATATTACTTTTTGTTAAAAATTTTGAAACGTCCTACTTTTCGTCCATGAATATAAAACATTCTACTTTTCATGGAAGAAATGAAACATCCTACTTTTCGTTTGTGACGTCGATTTGTCCTCTCGAATGCCCTGAGCATAAAAATACAAGAGACAGACGCTCTGAACGCATAGGCCGGAGTATACTCTGCTATAGAAATGCGAGCTAGAGTTAGTTAGAATGAGGATATCTTATAAGCTATCAGGCGCATGAAAAAACTTTTTATTGCAGAAAACTTTTAGGGCTAAAAAATTGCTATTAGACATTTTTTCTGTAAAAGTAAACGTAAACGAGACATTTGCATTGGTTTTTGTCATTGACATTGAAATGACATAGTATTGCTTTTTTTGCATTTTCTAATGTATATAACATACAAAAACAGCGTCGTGGACGTCTGCCGTATCAAAACTATTTTTCGTTAGGAATATCTTTAACGCAAAATAGCAATGGCAGACATAATGTTATCACATATGGTAGCATTTTTTTTACAATTTCAAAATTCGATTAAGAAAATTCAGCGACATATCAGGTAAGCACTTACTTTTCCTTAATCACAATCATAGGAACTACATAACATGTAAGTATCAACGACTCAGAGTCAGATTTTGTCAGTCTAAATGCTCTTAATTTAATTGAATTGAAATTTTTTATGCGGAGGTTTTGTCCCAAAATGAGAAAAATCGAACAAAAAAACTTCCCTTCCCATGCAAATCTACCTTTATTTGTGATAAAAAAAAACTTGTTGTTATGAAGATATTAACTTGAATATACGTATTAATCATTTCAGTTGTAAAAGAAAACTATTGATAAAAATGGGCGTAATTAAAACAGATAATATGAGGAGTGTTTATTCAAAAGGGCGTAAAACCTTGTTAAAAAAAAAAATAATGAGAAAAAACTTTTATGGGCTGTTTACAATAACTTATTTTTTTTTAATGTCTCCCAGTGTCATAGCGAGTTGACCAAAGATTTTAATCCAATTAACATTTTTGTTGTAACATATTTGTAGCAACTGCAAAAAGTAAAAAACATTTGGAAATAAACCCTTTTGTTCTGAAACGTTTAGAAATAAGCCCTTTTGTTTCGAAATCACTCTTATTTCACCATTTGGAAATTTATTCTGATGTCTATAGGTATGGTATGTAAGCACCTATATAGCCTGGGATATATTAAAAATATTAAAAGTTTTTTTGGCCACTATTCGAAACACGCCTTTTTGTATCAAACTTTAAAAATTTCTATGAAATTATATGGAAATAAGCCCTTTTGTTCTGAAATGTGACTTTTGATCACAATTTTACCTTGGAAAAATGCATTTTTTGTGATGAATTTCGAACTAGAGGATGCATTTTAGGATGGTAATGGCGATGGCATTCTTAGGTTTGTTCGAGGTTGGAAGTGGTTTTACGTCCTGTTGAAAAATCACTCCTCATAGTATTTTTTTTTTTTTTGTTAATTTCAGAGCAGTTGTTGATTATGACACCTCAGTCATTGTAAAAAAAGTACCGAGAATTTGGTTTTTCAACTCAATAAAAGAAATATGTCCGCTTATTTCCTATATTTCAAAAATGCAATCAGAGGGCAAACGAGGTCAAGCTGCGCAAATGGAGATGGATTGGTCACACTCTCCGGAAACCATACAGCGAAGTTTGTCACCAGGCACTTGAGTGGAATCCACAAGGCAGTAGGGGACGTGGCATACCCAAAACCAACTGGAAAAGGTCGCTGGAAAAGGAAATGCAAAAATCGAGAAAGTCGTGGCAAGAGATCAAAGTCATCGCAAGGGATCGCAACAAATGGAGGCGTTTCATATTGGCCCTATGCTCCTCCTAGGAGTTAAAGGAGAATACATACAGTGTCGGCCAAAACCAAAGCACCCCCTAAAGAAGTTTTTTCTTGTATCAAATTATTTTGAGAAAACGATGTTATTGAGTTAGTTTATGTGTTTATTTTGTTTATTTATACGTTAATTATTGACAAACAAGGACTTAAAAAATTCAGGGTTTTATAAATTAAAAGTTAACATTTAATAAACATTAAAATTTAGAAACTTCATCGGACAAAACTAAAGCACCCCCTTCTTAACATTTAATAAAAACTTTTAAAATTAATATTTAGTTGAAAACCCTTTATACTGGGTAACATTAGCACATCTTTAAAGCATAGAGGACATTATGATATCCTTCGATATCCCTTCCTAAGGCTACTTTCAAAGCTTCAAAGAGATTTTTCTTGGTTTTGCAATTTTCCTTATAGATTTACGTGTTAACGATCTCCCAGAGGTTCTCAATGGGATTCAAATCTGGGGACTGGCCTCGCCAACCAAGGACTTGCATCCCATTGCTCTGAAACCAGGTTTTACAAACTTAAGCGGTATGTGTTTGGATCGTTGTCCTGTTGGAACCTCCATTTAAGTGGCATCTCTTGATCCGCATTAAGCAGCATCACATCATTTGGTATGTTTAAGTGCATAAAACAATCCATAATTCCTTTAGTCTAGTGAATTAACCCACTCCCTTGACCAGAGAAAAAACCACAGACCATTGAACTTCATCCTCCGTGCTTAACAGAGGCTCTGCAAAACTTTGGTTTCAATCTTTTTCGTTTTGGTCTGTGTACTCGCCTTAATTCATCCGAACCTTTGATATAATGCTACGAACCCAAGTCCTACGAATCCAAGTGCTACGAGTATATTATGAAAGATTCGGATAGAATAAGGCGAGTAAGCAGACCAAAAGAAAAAAGATTGAAACCAAAGTTTTGCAAAGCCTCTGTTAAGCACGGAAGATGGAGTTCAATGGTCTGTGGTTTTTTCTCTGGTCAAGGGAGTGGGTTAATTCACTAGACTAAAGGAATTATGGATTGTTTTATGCACTTAAACATACCAAATGATGTGATGCTGCTTAATGCGGATCAAGAGATGCCACTTAAATGGAGGTTCCAACAGGACAACGATCCAAACACACACCGCTCAACTTTGTAAAGCCTGGTTGCAGAGCAATGGGATGCAAGTCCTTGGTTGGCCAGGCCAGTCCCCAGATTTGAATCCCATTGAGAACCTCTGGGAGATCGTTAACACGTAAATCTACAAGGAAAATTGCAAAACCAAGAAAAATCTCTTTGAAGCTTTGAAAGTAGCCTTAGGAAGGGATATCGAAGGATATCATAATGTCCTCTATGCTTTAAAGATGTGCTAATGTTACCCAGTATAAAGGGTTTTCAACTAAATATTAATTTTAAAAGTTTTTATTAAATGTTAAGAAGGGGGTGCTTTAGTTTTGTCCGATGAAGTTTCTAAATTTTAATGTTTAAGTATTAAATGTTAACTTTTAACTTATAAAACCCTGAATTTTTAAAGTTTTTGTTTGTCAATAATAAACGTATAAATAAATAAAATAAACACACAAACTAACTCAATAACGTCGTTTTCTTAGGGGGTGCTTAGGTTTTGGCCGACACTGTACATATCCCATATGGCAATAACACGCCAGTCTTTTGGCGATTAAAAAAAAAGTTTCGAGTACCCCAATTTTTTTTACTGGATTTTGTTCAACATCGTATTCAGACATTTTTACAACAAAAAGTTTCAAAATCCTTAGAGCACTTCATTTTTTATTTGACTTTTTATCGATTTTTTTCACTTAGGGGTTTCACTAGCTCACAAGCAAACAAAAAACTTCGGTTGTTTTGACCAAACCAGAATTGCTTTATTGCTTATGGTTTAGGAGATATCATGACCTTAACGTTAAAAGGAAGCACAACAAAACACGTTTTCTTGCTATTTTTGAAGTTATATAACGAGACAAAGTAAATTCTAACAGCAAAACCTGATGTGACACCTGATGTGACACCTAAAAGTGTTAACCTCCAATTTCTGTCTGTAGCTTTTTTGTCTCCGAAATATCCTAACCTAAAAATTAAATAGTTAAAAAACTCTGTTTTTGACTATATTTGAGGTTATGTACAAACTGCATTGTATAATATTCCCTATCTACAATACAAGCTATTAAATAGTCATCGGCCATTTTTAATTGACATTATGAAAATCCCCAACTGAAGTATGCGCTTTCTATTGCTTTGTTATTGTTTTCTACGCACAATCGGCAATCGATTAGCTAACACGTTACGTTTTTTGTTGCTAATTTTCAAGGACACAATCGATGTCGGCTTCTTTTTTTTTTTTTTGGTGATTTTGTTGGTATTTTAATGTTCCATTATTTGAATAATTTTGAAGGACATCGCTGATTTTGACCATATTTTCTTTAGAAATATTCCCTATAACATATTTATGATAATCTAATGATGAGCTTGGTCTTGGTCTTAGATGTAGAGCCTTGGTATGACTTTTGATAATCATAAATAATTTATAGAAAAAAGGAGAGCTAATTTTTTTATGAATTATGAATTTAGTTATACAGAATATTGAAATCGAACGAATCGCAATCAACAACGCAAAAAAGCCTTTATAACAACGAAATCTAAAAACCCGACATAATAACCTACAATCTGGCAACCTTGTGTTGCGCTCTCTTTGAAAGTTAACTCGCTGACAAATGTCTGACTGCGTTAAAATTGATTCCATTCGATACGGTGCGATTTTCGGTTTCGGAATGCGAGCAAACATTCGCTTGGCAGCATCTTGTGTGCGTCATTTGACGGATTTTTTTTGTTTTTTTTGTATGTTTGTTTGTATGTGCAAAAATGTAAGAGATGATGATGTTATTGTTGTTGTAGTTGTTGTTATAGCCAAAGTTGATTTTTTTCTGTTCCTACGTACTGTTTGTTGTTGTAACTGTCGTTATTGATAATGATGTCGCATCAATACACCATAAAGTTGGCAATAATGATATCCTGCCAATAACAGAAGGACTCCATGTGTGTTCATAAAAATGAAAGGAAATTTCACGACAATATTGATATCAATATTTTTATTGATATTGTTGGAATTTTTCATGCTTGCACTCAAGGATAGGAACATTTTTTTTGTTTGTCGAAAAATAGCAAATGATTTTAATGTTAAAATCATTGAAAGGAAATAAAAGTCGATTACATTTGAAGATTATTTTTCATAGAGGTGATAATGTTTTATGTAATTTTAGTATTATATTAAATATAAGTTAATAAATAGCCCTAGTAAAACAGTACAGAGATATTGGAGTTTAGACGTTTAAATATGATCATAGTAACACTTGCCAATGAGAAGTATTTCTTCAATATGATGTTTTCCGACTTTAGCTTTTCCTGGCATAGGTGACAATCGGTAAAGAGGACTACAGGGTGGCTGATTCGAAGTGTTACCAATTCAAAAGACTATATTTTTAGTTTTCATGCACAGATTTTATTGATCAAACGCTATAATTGTTGGGAAATGTTCAAATTTTAAGTATCTACTTGAGATTTTCGATATGGCCACCTTTGGCCTTAACTATGGCCCGTAGACGGTCGAAGAACGAGTCGCATGCTGCACGAATTTGATTTTGTGGAAGTTTGCGCCATTCTCGTTGAAGGGCCACTTTTAGCGCATCAACGCTCTGGTATTCTTTAGTTAAGACCTTCTTGTCCAACATACCCCAGATTGAGAAATCCAGCGGATTCGCATCAGGCGAATTTGAGAGCCATTGTTGAGCAGAAATGAAGCTAGAAACGTTTTTTTCTAACCATTCTTGATTCACACGAGCTTTGTGTGACGGTGCCGAGTCTTGTTGGAATGTCCATGGCTTGCAACCGAAATGTTTGCGTGCCCACGGTAGTAAAGCACCCTCCAACACTGATTCACGATACACCTGGGCGTTTACTTTGACGCCAGCGGCCAAAAAAACGAGTGGTGAGCGCCCATCAGCAGTCACTGCAGCCCAAACCATCACCTGCGGTGGTGTCTGCGTCCTGGTGGCCAAACGAACATTCAAATTTTCGTAGGACCTCTCTATCAAGTAAATCCGATCATTTTGTTTGTTTACATATTGCTGGATACAGTAATTTTTCTCATCAGAGAAGACAATTTGTGACAGATTTCCGGCGGCGTGCAAGCGCAACAACTCCTTGGCTCTATCGAGCCTAACTTTTTTTTGAGCAGGAGTGAGATCATGCGCCTTTTGAAACTTGAGGGCCTTTAGTCCGAGCTTGTTTGACAATATGTGTTGCATTCGTTCACGCGATATTTTCAGCTCGGCAGCCATTTGTCTGCCACTGCGTCTCGGATTTCGCTCAATTCTGGCCTTCACCTTTCGAACCATTTCTGGTGATGTTGCAGTTATTTTCCGACCACCACCATGTCGTTTGGCAACGCTGCCGGTACCATTGTAACGTGTTATGGTCCGATACACAAACATTTTATTCACTTTTAAATGTTTCAGCTCACGAACAATTGCTGGTTGCGATTTTCCAGCCAAATAAAGAGCAATCACACTATTACGTTTGAATTCCATTTCGAAAATTTTTTATTTTCAATAAATTGACACGCAAATGCTTTTGGTTATTTATTGACAATAGAATGAACTAACATCATGCCAATTTTTAGACAGCTGTCATGTTCTATCTGTCAGATAAGTCTATCTGAAGTTGGTAACAGTTCGAAACAGCCACCCTGTAGTTTAATGTAGGCGATTGCTTTTTGTTAATCCAGTCTAATATAGGCCTTTTATGATGAAGAATTCGAAAGATTTCACGGAATTCTAAAAAAAGTTATGAAAAGTCGCCGCTTACTGCCAATTCGGGTCCTTTATGTGAATATTTGAATCCAAAAGAAAATCATTTTATTATTCTTTTAGAGTCTGCTCTTACATTCTCTCAGCTTATAGTTATAGATGCTACATACCATATTCCTATCTCGCATTTTCCTATTCCTTGAAAAGATTTAAGTAGCTGGCTATGCAACATATACGAGTATTATATCTTAATTCCTTCTGAATTGGGACGTGAGCAAATGTTATGTTGTGTTATTTCATTCCTTGTTTTTGGCAAATCAGTTTAATGACTCAAGAACATTTTCATTAACAAACATGTAACTAATCTGGGAACAAAAACATTCCACCTTCATATAAATTGAATGGCAAGAATATTATTGAATCAGTCAAACACTCTGCAAATCAACAAGAGAATTCTGCGGTCAATAGAATGAAGATCTTTAGAAGAAAATACGGCTAAAATAACACAGTCCAGCGATGAAAAAAAGTATGAGATCAGAGTAGATGATTTTTATAGATTTTTGATTGCTAAATCCGATTTGCTCCATCACATCTGAGATCCGAGTTATTCTCGATTTAAAGTGCAGAAAACGCTATTTTCAAACATATGGTGTGCATTCTGAAAGTAGTCTCCCAAGAGGAAAAATTTCTAGCGCTTCTGATCCAAGCAATTCAAAAGTGCTTGTCCCCATAGAAATTTAGAATCACTATCACAATGATTTTTTATAAGGCTACAGTAAGAACAACGTGAGTTTCGAACCCAGCCCGGGAGATTTTTTTACGTTTTTTTTTACTTTTTTTTGCTTTATTTTTTTTATTAAAATATTTTTTATTCAACATCTTTTGTTTCACTTTTCTATTTTCTTTTCTCTTATTGATTTACTTTTGTTTAACTGAATTGAAATTGATTACACAATGATTACATATAAGTCTGCAGTAAGAACAACGTGAGTTCGAACCCAGCCCGGATGATTTTTTTTTTTCCTTTTTTTTTGTTTTCGCTTTATTTTTTTTTTGCTGTTAAAATATTTTTTATTCAACCTTTTATTATTTCACTTTTCTATTTTCCTTTCTCTTATTTATTTACTTTTGTTTAACTGAATTGAAACTGATTACTCAATGATTCTATGTAAGGCCGCAGGAGCATTTGTATGTCAAATTCTGTTTGGAAAACATTTGCTTAATATACAAAATTTAATACCTCTTCATATCATCGAGCATTGGTGTAGCAGTCTAAAGGGTTGGTAAATGTAAGAAAAAATATCTAGCACGCGGACGGTCGTGGCCAGTTTTTTTTTTTTTTTTTTTCTTTTTTTTAATTTTATTGAAAAAACGCTTACCGCAGCATTACAAATAAGCGCTTTAAAAACTCTTTTTTGGTAAGGCTGCGGTAAGCTTTTGCTCTCTTACATCCTATGACATGCAATGTTGAAAAGAAAGTACTGTCCTTACGGAGCGGAAGCGCTAATTGGTGAAAAAGATGCACTTCCGAAGGGTTTTTGAAGCACTTCTTTTCCTCTCGAGCTAGTTCACTTTTGACAGCGGCATTGAATAGCCCTGAGCCTCTTCTTTAAAGCGTGTTTTTAACTTTTTCAATTGAATCATTAGTTTCCGAGATATCATCAATTGAAGTAAAGGTACACAAATTGAATATAGTCCTTTACAGGGATAAGCGGCACCTTTCGTGCGACAAAAATGTAATACTGTCGAAATTCAACTACTTGCAAGTTAAAAACTAGAAAGTTTCAAAAAACTTTCTTTAATTACGTACAATATTCCATTTTTTATAACCTACCCCCAGTCCAGTTCAACCATGGTTATGCGTCTTCGGTTTTCTTAGCCGTTTATAGTGGAATGGGACCTCCTAATCAGGACTCCGAGCTTGGTTTTTTATACCATGTCAGGATCTTCAGTTATCCCCTCTCAAAAGTGAAAAAAACATTTTTTTGAGGTCTACTTAAGGCTTTAAAATAAAAGCAGGAAATACATTGTTAAATTATATTTTGTTAATCAAAACTTACCATTTTTAAACTGGGTTCCTTCTTTTCGAGTTATAAGCCTTTAAAAAAGGAAATCACTCAATAATATACAGAGGACATTTCTGAAACTGGAAAATTTAAGAAAGTTAATATATATTATTTTCGAAAATAACAGTTTTATTACGAAAATTTCGAGCCCTTGTGGACTAAGCTCGGATGAAAAATGAGAGTTCTATTCTGGATTTAGTGAATGCAAGTAATAAATTACTACCTTCTAAATTCACAGAATATACAGAATAAATATTTCACTTGTTAATGTACTAAATCTAGAACCTGCTTTCATACAAAAAGTCATAATTTTGTAAAGGCTGGCCGTATCTTGAAAATAAGACCTGCGCGTAAAACGCATTTTTATGCGTTACAAAAAAAAAAAAAATCAAAAGTTAAGACTTTTTCCGAAGAAGATGTAATTTCAAAAATATTTTGTATAAAGTTTTCATATGTCTTCATTTAAAAGGTCATAACTTTTGAACCAGAGGATCTTTTTCAATAAATTAGTCATAAGTTGACACTACGCAATGGTGCCATCATAGAAGTATAGCAAATCGTTTGGAAAATTAAAAAAAAAAATTCTCAAAGCCAATCTCACAATAAAAAAAAAACACTCAAAACTTCAAATGATTTAAAGGCGCCTAGAAATTCACCTCAGATATGTGGTCCCGAGGAGTTTTTAACAAATAATTTAACGCAGAATCCGAAACTGAATAAAAGTAGGTCAAAAAATTGACTTCTTCAGCTTTCTGAATCTGTTTTTATAATAAACAAGTTTTGATATTCAGGTCGATTTTTTAATAGGTTTTGTTGAAAAATGGTCAAAAATTAAAACTTATTTTCACAAGTTAACTTTGCTTTTTTTACAGCCAACTACTGTAAGTTGGCATACCTTAACCGATTTAATCTAAAAATCCTGTTAGATCACAAATAAAAGAAAAGAATTGGCACTTAAAGGTTGTCGTACTTTGACAAAAGTAGTCTCTTACAAAATTAAATCTAACAATTTAATAAATTTTCCTCATTTCCCTTCATCAAAATGGTAATGCAATCCAAAGAGATACAAAAAAAGAACCTTTACATCAAATGACGTTGATGAGGAATTATAATCATTATTTTTATTGTTATTATCACATATTTATAAGTTGTTTTATTTACTAGAATTCTGTTTCATATTATGCAATCCTTTGAATATGAATTATCCACATACACACACATACATATGTATATGCTGGCGCAGATTCCATATCCTTTTGTGCTGCTCTATGTATGGACGTTAAACGGATTAAATTAACATGATAACGAAGCCACAAATCGCAGCCAACTTCATACATTTCCTGCTTCCTTAACAGAACGTTAAAACAAACACAAAGGCAAACACACACACAGACAATAACACAAAGTACTTGAATACAGAGAGAAAAAAAAGGAGACGACATTTGCTGCTGCTTTTTCTTCAATTGCCCCGACAACAAAAACATACAACTCATACAAACACAATTGTTATCCTTATGCCGTTTGAGTTATTGTTATGCTGCTGCTGCTGGTGTTTTATATGAAACCACGCCCTGTTATGAGAACAAAGAACAACAACAACAACCACTTGCACTTTTCGTTGTTGAGCAGCAGCGGCAGCAGCAGCAAACACAATTATGGCAACAGCAACAACAACAACAACAATTAGGGTTGCTTTGTAGCCAATTGCCATAGTGAGTACAAAGGATAATGCGAACAAGAAAATAAATGGAACAAAAAACATGAAGAAGAGCGCACCGAACAAAAACAACACAAAAAGACATTTACGAGCAACTAAACGCACTCACACAATGCCAACTTTTAACTTCCTGTAGCGAATGCCAAATAGCACCATTAGAAAGAGACAAAACATGTGACACAAAATCGAATTAAAGAAGTGTTGATGCTCTACAACTCAATTTGTGGCAATGAAAACAGTTAATAACCATTCAAAAGGCCACATCACAAGAAAACCAACTTTCTTAGAAGTTCGATAGAGGAAAAGTGGGATAATTTGCGTTAGAATGAAAAGTTATGAATCTGTGATGCCAGTGCACCCTATAGTGATCAATAACATCTAGGGTAGATTGAATTAAGCTCCTCGATGTTAGCTTATATCATCAGCGCAATTTAATGTTAAATGAGATAAGCATGTTCTACATTTACTTGAAGATAAATAAACAAAAGCAACTATACCTGATACGACCAGAAGGTTCGTACTATAAAAAGCGAATGCTACGTTTATAGCGCAAGACAAATTCTATGTAGCTATTGAAAATCAAAGTGATTTCTTCCTACGTGGAGGTTTGCGTAACTGCAGCGAAAATCATCGAGAATTTTAGTTAAAAATTTTATTGTTTAATTTTGATTTCATTGAAAATTTTAGAAAAATATTTTGGAATGAAGACGAGGGAATGAAAACTAACGAAAATAAGTTTCGAAGAAATTTTTTACGGCTTTCGGCCGTAAATGCCAAAATACATATGAAATAAATGCACTATCTCTTAAAAATGTTATACACTGATTCAGAGGATGAACCCCACACTATATTGCGGCTGTACAAAGGCCGTACAAAGGCAAAATTTTATGAAATTTTTAGGACTGTACAAGGGCCGTACATGGTGTTTTTGCAGGGCATTTTGGTCGTACAATTTATTTTTCTATTAAATTGGGCTTTATATGGGCTGAAAATGGGCCGCACATGGGCTTTATATGGACTGAACATGGGCTGTACGTCGGCCATACAATTAATTTTTTTTTTATTGAAATTAATTTTATATGATTTTGGACAAACAGAAAACAATTCTAGTTTGGCAGACATCGTTGAGTTGTACGACTCAGAACATTGATAGTCGGGGTTCGAAACCTAATGATGGCGGAAAAATTTTATTTTTGATTTTTTTTTTTAACATATAAAATTGACGGCCTTATTGGTTGTCCTTTTTTTTGAATTGAAATTACATCCTAAATTTATTTTTTTAATTTTAACCTTGCATTTCAAAGAATTTTCTTTTTCGGATGTTTTCCGTTGAGGACTTGAACCTGGGAATCCCAAATGTTCTGCGATACGCACGTTAACCAAAGCCATCATTATTGAGCGGTTGGCTGAAAATTTATTATATCATATTTATTCTGTCATTCAATTTTATACAATATGTTAACTAGTAAAGGTGGTATCTTTGGCCTGGCCAAAAACTAAATACCCTACACTGCATTTCAAGTATATTATTAGGAGAGTATAAGAACAAGTTGCTTATATGGGAAGTGCCACGCCCTCACCTCCGAGCTTACCTTGATTTTGCGTAGAGCTTGCATTTACTGTTCTGAGTTTTTGAGTAAAATTCGGTTAGGTTTTCTTTAAAAAATCTTTCAGTATAGCATTTCAAAACTTTCGCTTGTATGGGAGGTGCCACGCCCTCTAATTCTACTTCGCCTACTTTAAGCTCAAAGTTTACAATTAATGTTCTTCGTGTTTGAGTGAAATTTGATTGGATTATCTCAAAAAACACTTCATTATATAATTTTGAAACATGTGCCAGGTGCCACGCCCTCTTGTCCAAGCTTACCTAGATCTTGCTAATAGCATGCATTTATAGATCCAAGTGTTTGAGTGTAATTTGGTTGGGTTATCTCAAAAAACGCTTTCCGTATAACATTTTGAAACTTTTGTTTATATGGGAGGTGCAATGCCCTCTAGTCCGAATTCGCTTAGTTTTTGCTCAGAGCTTATATTTACTTTCCCTAGTATTTATGTGTATTTTGTTTCTGTTATTGCGAATAATGCTGTTATTATTGCATTTTGAATATATTTTTTGTATGGGCGGTAGGCGTGTCCTTTAACCGATTTCGCTAATTTTCAATCCCCCGAGCTAACTTTGACGCCGAAGGCTGTGCATCAAATTTCATTGAATTATCTTGCTTAGTTTTCCCAAAAAGTGTATTTCCACACACAGCCAGCCAGCCAGCCACCCAGCCAACCAGACAGACGGACATGGCTATATCGACTCAGTAGGTGACGCTGATCAAGAATATATATACTTTTCTATATCTGCCACGCCTCCTTCTCTGCGTTACAACGGAAGGACAAAGTGAATATACACTGGGTGTAGGGTATAATAAAAGTTTTCAACAAGTATTTTTTGCCGTCATTGGAACTCGAACCCTGACTATCAATGTTCTGAGTTGTACAACTTAACGATATCTACCAATTTTGAATTGTTTTCTGTTTGCCCAAAATCATATAAGATAAATTTCAAGAGAAAAAATAAATTGTACAGCCTATGTTCAGCCCATTTCAATACAATATTCTTTGTACAGCCGTTTTTGCCTTTGTACAGCCTTTTGGGCTATTTTAGTTTTGCACAGCCTTTATACGGCCGCATATACAGCCTTTTGGGCTTTTTAAAATTTGTAGAGACCACGTAAGGCCTTAAAAAAGCGCGAAGGCCCACGTTCAGCATATGCTCAGCCGTTTACTATTTTTAACTCGGGAACCAATGAGAGAAATGTGATTCAAGTAAAACTTTAATTTGAAGAAGGTCCAGACGCCCATCCAGAAGAAAACAGCGAAGTTTTTCAAACACCAGCTCCAGATGAATCATGCGCAAAAAGATTATGTCGATGTTTTAGAGCTAGCTCTGCTTTTTATTGGAAATCCCACTAGGAAAATTTATCATAGGTATATCTTGAATGAATTGAAACATTTGCATTTTATCGTGAAAATAAATGTTCCAGCATCTCCAGCGACATTGAAAGTACAAGGTAGGACCTCAGAAACCAATGATAATCGTGTAAAATCGGCAGATATATCCGGTGACCGGCAATAAACAATAATGCTTCTGAACGGCGTTTCAGTCTGAGGCCGATATCTCGAGAAGATTTTGTCAAAAAATATTGCGCAACCACTTATTTTGTTTGTCAGAACCTAGGCTACAAGACTAGTGTGCGAGAAAAAATTGTTCCTACGATTTATGGCAATTTAATCTAACAAAAATCTCATATTTTTTTCGTTTTTTTCGAAAGATAAATTGAATGTCTTGAAATTTTGGAATTTTTTCCAAAAACTGGCTATACCATCGTCTTTAGCGACTTCGAAAACATAAAGTAGGATGGAAAAAAAATTTTTTCTATCCTTTTTAATCGATTTCCACGGGCTGAAAGACCCCTATTCTCGTTCGGTCAAGGCAGCGCCAGATATCGCGCTTGCGCGAGTACTAAATCTCAATATTTTTCTACCAAAACTTACACACGTAATCTAAAGACCCTACCGAACATTTTAAGCGTTGATCCCCTAAGATCGGAACACCTTTGGTTTTTTTGGGTCAGTCTACTACCATTAAAATTCTTGTAATTTCGAGAGCCTGCATTGCATGTGAACAAAAAATCCGCCCTTGTGGGCTTTAATTTTACCTAGCGAAGCATGTTTTAAAACCAGAGTGTGTTACCAACTAAAAACAATTTGGTAATTTTTCACAACAGGCGGCGCTAGAGAGCTTCATTATCTTTACATATTGTGTTCTTTTACAAAGGAATTTGTTCTTGCCAATAGCCTAAGTGGTAAAGCCCCTCGTTTTCTCTCATTAGAAAACCGCCAAAACATAAGTATGTAATCATATTTCCATGTTAACACTTGTTTGCGTCTGTTGTTGAAAAATGATTATTTAATTCAATATAAATTAAGGATATGATTTTTATTTTACCATTACCACTGTGCGGTTACCAAAATCTTTTCCTTCAATTACAATTTCATGAGAGCACATGCCAAAGATTTTCGCCATTGTACATCCTGACTTGCTCGCTTGCTCTCTCTTGCTTCGCCAACAACTCTCGTCCTTTTTTCAACGCTCGCTGGGAATACAAACAAAATAAACTTTTATTGTTCTCACACAAATAAAATCAAATAAAACACAAATAATGGAATTGGGAAACAATTCATGATCCTTTGAAAAAAAAAAAACAAAGGAGCAAAGCAAAATACATAAATAAAAAAATACGTAAACAACAACAAGTATATAAATGAAACGGTATATACATACAAACACACAACAACATCATCATAATCATCAACATCGACGACATCACGTGTGAAAAAAATAACAAATGTCCTGGCAAGAGAAGCAGACCAACCACCGCTGAGCATCCCTTAAATGAGTCACAGCAAGAAGGCGAGTCAATTGCACAAAATCGAGATGTTCATGCCGCAGCGCCACATTGCATACGGTTCAGTTCAACTTTAGTCCTTCGCGTGTTCGTACACACACTCTTGATGTAAAGAAGTAGAAAAATCGGGTTCCAAAGTACACGCGGCGGTACATGTTGGCCATGTCAACGGCGTTTCTAGTTGACAATCTACTCAATAGCGACGAGAAGGCAACTAAAATTGTCGAAACAATACTTTCCTCGGAATCGGAAACGGAAACGCTGGACACTTATTCGATACTCAAACACTGTGATCTCAAAATCGGGCTTCGAAGACGACGACGCAAAAACGGCGGCGAAATGTTATTGAGTCGCAACTCATCGGTTTCATCGCATGACGACTCATCCACTACGTTCAATTCCAACGAAGATGGTCAACAATACGATCATATGACTACTGTCAGTGGTGGTGCGGGTAATGGTGTTGTCGTTGCGGGTGGACGTATCGGCGAACGCACAGAGCTATGCTGCAATATCTGTGGCAATTTTAGTCAAATAGTGAATTTAAAGAATTTAACGAGTGATGAATTGATACGTCGCGAAAATGAATTTAAATGTGATAAATGTTGTAATCGTCTGGGTAGTGGTGGCGGTGCCCATAGTGGTGGGGGAAGTGGCACTGTGCATCATCGTTTAGGTGCTGAAAGTGTTGACAGCGTCGATGATGTTGATGATGACATTGGCGATGATGATGAAGACGCCGAAATTGGTGTCGATGATGATTCTGATGATCCAGATGTTGATGCAGACAATGATGTTGCTATGCGTGAGACCGCGGTAATTAGGCTCCCCAGTGTAGAACCTAAGGAAACCACCATTTTAAAGGATACCAATACGAAGCCGATATTAAAATTTAGTGTTTCTGCAATATTGGGTGATACACGGGAGGGTGGTGTACGTGTAAGAAATGGTAAGATAGCGAAAATTCAGGCAGAAATTATTGTATCTTAATTAGATAACTCTTAAAAATTCTGAAATATTCATCACGTCAGTCTTCTGGTGATTCAAAAAAAGCTTTTGAGTTTTAGGTGCTTTTACTTTTAATCGAGCGAAACATGGTTCCGAAGATTTTCTTTAAAAGCAAGTTTTACGTATTTTGAAGGGTTTTTGAAAGATCTTCAAAACTATTGAACTATGAAACTATGAACCATGGGTTGTACGACAAAAAAAAACTGAATATGGATTGTGGAAAACATGATTTTCTTCAACCAGGATATTTAATTTTGGTTTTTTTTTTTTTTTTTGAGTGGCTGATCATTAGAGCGTTATCAAAATTCAATATGTGTAACATATTAGTTTCACGAAGTTTTATAACTTTTTAAATTGAATCCTAAACAATGAGTTATATAAAAGAAATGTGGACTTTTCGTAGGAAATTGCTTAACTCTCGACCCGCCATAAAGCTTCTGACCAATATTTTTCTGTGGTAGCACCCGTAGGCGAAATAATAGTTAAAAATTGATTTTCGCAAAGTTTGACATTGAAAACCTCTTTTTGCACACTATTTTGGTATCCTTATTTGCATGGGTTAGAACCACATGGAAATCGTTTCTTAGCCGATCATTCGCCAAGTGGACTAAGGATTTTAAAATTTTTTTGTTTATATAGTAAGTAAAATTTCCAAACACGATGTTGATCGAAATCCCGTAAAAAATTTAGGGTAGCGTGTCATGTCTCACTCCGAAGACAATTGAAAAAGCAAGATTTCTGCAATTGCTTTTATCCATTGCAGCTTTTAGTATTGAAGACCTTTTGGCAAAAAGAACCATTTTTGAAATTTTATAATTTATTTTCCTTTCTGTTTAAACTCAGAATATATGCTGCTGTTTTCCATATGCGGAAGCGGAATATATTTGTAATTAAATTATTCGCTAGCCAGTTTCGACAAAATTGCATAAAGCTGAACATTTTCGTATCAAGACCACGTAAAACAAAAATTTCTGTGAGAGTCTCAAGATTCAAATATGTATTTTGGTCCGGTTGTGGGCACCCTTAGAAAATCGGAAAATGGGAAAATATGAAATTATATTATTTCAGAAACATTGCCTCACAAAAATTTAACAAATTCTGCTCAACGGCTTTAACAAAATTAGCGTCACTGAAAACGTATGGATCAAATGGCATCATGCCTGTTGCTCCGAAACCAAACTTGATTATCTTCGGCTGATGACAGATCAATATTGTTTTGCAGATTAAGCTAGCTAGGTGACGTCATTTCTAGCCCTTTTTGACATTGCTCTTTTACCAAGCATGCATTTTTTGTACCATCCATGCCCGCCATCTGCTCCTCGGTCTACTTGTCGGGACACTTAATACCGTGATTTTTTGCAAAGTGTTATGCAAAACCCACACTTAATGAAAATAACTTTTTTTCTACGATATCTTTGAAGAGCCTATTGGTTCTTTCCTTTCCACTTAAAAAGCGCAAAATGGCATAAGAATACCATTTAGATTAGTAACGTTGGCATCCACGACGATATTTCGGTAAAACGCATGTTTTAAATAAAACAAAGGAAGGTGCCCACACCCTGATCAATTCGGGGCCCATACTCGACTTTGATAGCCACTTTGAAAAGCATTGAGCAAATTGTGTTGTGTGAACATTTTTGTTGCATTCGGTTTTGAATCACAAAGTATAATAAATTTACTACATAAATATAGATTGCATACAGCTTTTCAATTGATTCACTTCGATTTATCGCACTTGGAAAATTATTGAAAAAACTTTTGTGTTGACTTTCACTTATTCAAAAATAATTTTCTTCTCAGCATCAAGCAAATTTGTCTATTTGCTTCGGTAAATGCACAAAAACTTCGTGATGTCATAACACGCGCTAACATTTGGCAGAACAGTCGCATTTGTTTTCTGTTAAAAGTTACGGGGGGTGCCCACACCCGAACCCTGCCCGCTGGCGGTACTCTTCCCCTACATACTTATAGGGGTTATCGTGAATAAATATTCCCGGAGAATTCTTATCAGACTGCCATGCATTTACCATTGCAGTCTGATAAAAATTCCCCCTGAATATTTTTTCACGATAACCCCCTATAAGCATGTACATATTTGAATCTTATTTACAATAACCCCTATAATCTTGCTTCACGTGAACTTCCGGGCTCTTTTGGCAAATTTTAGAACGTAATTAGGGTTCACCGATAAATTTTACCGAAATTTCACCGAAAATTTGGGTTTTCGAGATTTTTGAGGTTACATAAGAGAACAAGAAAATCCTTAGCCACAAAACTGGTCCCAAAGTATCAAAATATGTTTTACCTTTCAGCCAATAGGCAATCAAATAACGATCACTACCACGAGCACTTGACAAAAATAAACAAAAAAAAAATATCTCCAATTGCTGGAAAATTATCCAAATTCAATGTTATCTAGTTTTCAAAATCGTATCTTGCTTTGATTATTCTTAATTCATTTTTGAAGTTAAATTAGCTTTAGATGCCGTATGGCACTGCTGGGTATTAATGGGTTAAAGAATCGTTTTGCAACAAATATGTGAATCGAAGAGACTAAAAGACGCTAGCTAGCCACTGTACACAATGAAGAAGTTTTGTAAAAGCCATTTGCTTCCTGAGAAAATGAAGAACAAAAAAATTCTGGAGGAATTTTATAAATCGGTCAGGCCAATTTTTTTAAAATCCTTTAATTGCCTTCCGTGCCTGCCTTTAATCACCTGTGTCTCGCTTAAAATACTTTTCATACTTTTGAGCGCAATGATCACGGCAACATTCTGACTTCAACAACTTTATGATTGGACCAGACAGAAAAACTAGATAGCTTTTGAAAAAAAAAATCAAATAAATACAAGCAATTCTTGCGTTTTAGAAAAAAGGAAAAAATGGACCCTTGCTTTAAACTTACTTATCTTGGTAAATTTTTACGCTAGAAAGATGTTTAAAAAACGAAAATCTTCCAAACTACATTGCCTAGAGGCGATTTTATATTGGACTTGCTTGAGCTGTTTCTGGAATGAATATACCCTGGGTGGGTCCAACACGGAAATCCTGAAATAAATAAGGCATCGAAAAAATGTCAAAAAATCACTTTAACAAAGTCGAACTTATCATCGAAAACAGTATTTCTATGGCAATGAACTCTAGGATTGCCTTAAAACAACTGCACAAAATCTTACCATTTCCACAATAGCTAACTCTCTTGTGGAGAAGAAAAGACTATTAACGGTTAAATCCCATTCCGGTTATACCCTGTATGACAGTTATTGACCGTTCATACACTGAGAAAAGAACATTTTTAAAAATATTAGTTAATAAATAACAAATTTCGGTAAATATTAATATGCCTTTAATTGGACCTTGAAATATTATTGATTGGGCCAAACATGATATCTGTTTGATGGTATATGAATGTGCGGATCAAACATTTGCTATAACTTAAAAAAAAAACCTTGTATGGGACTCGAATGCATTCTCCAGGGTACTGTAAAAAAAAATAATTAAAAGAAAAACTTTCTTGTCTGGGATTCGAACATACTCTCTCAGGTTATCAGTCAAACATCCTGTACATTCAGCTAACTCTACAAATGTAGTTGGTAAATATTTGGTAGCATCTAACAAAGAACAAAATCCCCTAAAGGAATGAGTTCGATCGCCACACAGACAAGATTTTTTTTTTATTTTTTTTTTTAATTTTTTTTGTAACTTGGCGAGTGCATTCAAATTTCAGAGAAGAGTTTTTTTTTAATTTATAACAAATATTACCTGGAGACCGATCCCTGCTCGGTCAGCAATCTAATCTTATTATTTTAGTCGATGTTTTTATTCATAGCTATTTTTTGTTATGAAACTTGAATCTTTTCACTTCTAACGGTCATGCTTTCAAAATGATAAATAAACCGATGAGAATAATAGATATAGAAAAATCAAAAACTAAAATTTTTTTTTGGTGAAATAGAATGCCCTAAAATAAATAAATGGGATATGCCACGCACCCAAATTATTTCGTCTTTTGTATGACGGCTGAAATATCTTATCTTCAAAGGATCATAACTCGGAAAATAAAATCCCATCGGAAAAATCCGAAAAGATATTTGGATAAAGAAGAGTGTAACTATTCGATGCCATTAATAAAAAAGAATTTTACCTTTTCTCGTAGCTACGCTGTAAGACTGAACACAGCGTTTTCTTCAACTTCAAGCAAGGATTTTCAAAATCCAGCAGGTATAATGACAGTTCTGCTGATGAAGACGGACTAAGCGTCAAAAAGTACATAAGACTGCATATAAGAATTAAACAGTTCATTCCATTTTTTTATTTTTTATTTTTTTTTGTGGCTGAGTTATTAACTAAAATTTTTGTTTTGATAAAAAAATGGGCGTGGCAATTATTAAACAAAGTCTCTTTTGTTATGCTTTAGATACGCCTGATCCAGATCCGCATACCAAATTTCATAAAAAATGTTGTATCATTTGCGAGAAATGGCATTTAATGTGTTTTACTTGTATGGGAGGTTCCACGCGCACTTTCGATATTTTGCCTACTTTCTGGTCGTAGGTGTCTAAAAGCAAGTAGACTCCCTATACTTAAATTCAGAAAGATTGCTTTAATAGTTTTCTTTTTATAGCGCATCATATTTTTGTGGGCGATGCCACGCCCTTCAACGAGTTTTCCCAATATAACGGCATATCACATATTAATACTTGTTTGCCGACGTAACAGCTCCTAAATTTTCATCGGTGTTAGGAAATAACGCCCAAGGAAATAACGCCCAAAAAAAAAACGAAATAACGCCCAAATTATTTTCACATAAATTTGGGCGATAATCATTTTGGAAATTACGCCCAAAAATTTGGGCTTTGTTTCGTTTTTTTTGGACGTTATTTCCTTTTTTTTTAAAAAAACGAAATAACGCCCAAAAAAAACGAAATAACGCCCAAAAAATAAAATGACGTAATAACGCCCAAAATAAAAAACGAAATAATGCCCAAAAAATATGAAATAACGCCCAAAATTAAAAACGAAATAACGCCCAAATTATTTTCATATAAATTTGGGTGATAATCATTTTGGAAATAACGCCCAAATTATTTTCATACAAATAAATTTTGGGCGAAATAACGCCCAAAAAAACGAAATAAAGCCCAAATTTTTGGGCGTTATTTCCAAAATGATTATCGCCCAAATTTATATGAAAATAATTTGGGCGTTATTTCGTTTTTGTTTTTGGGCGTTATTTCATATTTTTTGGGTGTTATTTCGTTTTTTATTTTGGGCGTTATTACGTCATTTTATTTTTGGGCGTTATTTCGTTTTTTTTTGGGCGTTATTTCCTAACGCCATTTTCATCCAAATTGTCGGAGTCGTTTTCGAGTAGTAATGAATCCAAATTTTCAAGGGTTAAAAAGTGGGCGTGGCACTTATTCGATCCCGCCCACTTTTCTCTTGTTACAAGGTATTATTAAGCAGTACCTTCATACCAAATTTCATTGAAATACCTTGTAAAATTTGCGAGAAATAGCATTTAACGTATTTTGCTTGTATGGGAGGTTCAACGCGCAACGGCGATATTTTGCCTACTTTCAAGTCGTAGGTTTCTAATAGCAAGTAGACTCCCTGTAGTTAAATTCAGAAAGATTGCTTTAGTAGTTTTCTTTTTATAGCGCACTAAATTTTTGTGGGGGGTGCCACGCCCTTCACCAAGTTTTCCCAATATAACGGAATATTACATATTAATAGTTGTTTTTAGACGTAACTTCTCCTAAATTTTCATTAAAATTGTTGGAGTAGTTTTCGAGTAATATTGAATAAAAATTTTCAAGGGCTAAAAAGTGGGCGTGGCACTTCTTCGATCCCGCCCACTTTCTGTCTGTTTCAAGGCATTATTCAGCCGTACCTTCTCACCAAATTTTATTCAAATATCTTGTATGGTTTGCGAGTTATGATCATATTGAATTTAAAATTTAATGCGATGCCACGCCCTCTGGTGAGCATTTACAAACTTCATACCTGGCTCATTCTTCATTGTATGCTAATATCAAACACTATACCAAGTTTCCTTGAAATCGAGAAAAAAATATTGAGTACAAAAAAACAAACAAACAAACAAACAAACATACAATTTTATCTCGTATAAGAAGAGAAGATTATATTTTATGATGTCGCCGTGATCCTAGCAAATATTGCCATGTTAGCTCCAATTAATAAAATGATTAATAATAATAAAGGTCTAAATAAAAAATATCAAAGGTCTTTAGATTCAAACATATATTTGGTAATTATTAACAAATATGCGATTGAACCAATAGAATTGCTCAAATATGCCGCACATTAAGTAATATTAAACATTCGATTCGCCTATATCAAATATATTATTTGTTAATTATTACCAATTTTTGATGTATATCGCCGGTGCTTACGAAGACTATCTCTTCTTTAAATGCGGACAAGAAAATCCTTTTTTTCAAACTGCGGCGAAAAAGATATTTTTTGTGCGAATGCGGACAAGAAAATCACTTTTTACAAAATGCGGAGAAGAAAATAACTTATTACAAAATGCGGCGAAGAAAAACACTTTTTAAAAAATGCGGCGAAGAAAATCTCGCTTCATTCGCTGTGATTTTAAGTGAAATGTTTATTTTCGTAACTCGTCGAAGTATTCACTAAATAAAAAGATTTTCTTCGCCGCATTTTGTAAAAAGTGATTTTCTTCGCCACATATTATAAAAAGTGATTTTCTTGTCCGCATATTACAAAAAAGATTTTTTTCGCCGCAACTTCAAAAAAAACATTTTCTTCGCCGCAACTTTCGGTTGGAAGATTTTCTTCGTAAGCACCGGCGATATTATCACACTGTTTTCTCGGTGTATCTATAAGCACTGACAGAACATTCTTAAGCAGTGCCGGCCATAATTTTCAGCTGTGTTTTGTACCAGAGTCCACACTTAATTGGTGTAACAGATTCATTGTTTTTATGGGCTTCTTGTTGGATTTTCTTTTAATGATGGGTTAATGCACTTTGATTTGAAAGCGAACTTATAAAGTGCTCGAATATTCTTCCCTAGACAAATCAGTGGCGATCTTAAGATGTGCATTTTGATGGCAGTCACATCAGAAACTTTATACTTATATTATCAGAAATCTTAGCCAATGTTTTCTACCTTGTATTTTCAATTAAAAACCAGAACAGTTCAAAATGTCAGATTTAGGCCTTTCAAGTTTCAACTACAAAAATCTAAAATAAACATTCACAGAATTCAAAAGAAACAAATGTTTTCTTTCTTTTGTTAAATTCTTCCACTTACATTATATGAACACATGAAGACAATGCCACAACGGCAGCAAAATGTGCTACACTGTATCCTTTCAAAATCCTTCAATATGTAGTCGCACTCGACAAGAAAGTAAATTCGGTAACAAATGCAACCAATAAATCGTTACAGTGGGCCGGTGTAAATGCAACGACCTTTTTCTTTTTTTGCGATTTAGTTTTGGTTATGGGATCAACTTCACTGCGCTGTCGTATACGAAAGCAGATTCCTTTTTTTATTTGCGTTTTATTGTTATCATCCTCATCCTTCGACTGCTGCTGCTGTTTTTTAAGCCTTCGGGGAGGGAGGCTGTAAAAACATAAACTCCTAATCATGTTTAAATTATTGCGTGTGGTGTTTTGGATCGGTCTCGTGCGTTACACAAAATCCAAACCGAAGAAAATGCGAACAACCAGTTTGGCAGCAGGAAAATCCTGTGACCTCACTTTGAGAACAATAATTCGGTACTCTCTATATTATACCTTTGTGTAGGATATGTAGAAGAAATAAAGGCGTTTCGAATTATCTATCTGTCATTGTAGTCGCCGTTATTTTGTTGCAAATGATTAAATATTATTGTCCTATTTTGTTGGGATTTTTATTATTCGGTTGCTTTTGTAGCTGTGTCCTGTTTTTTCATATCCTTTTGTATTAACGTTTGATTTGGTGTAAGATTAATTGTCTCATATGTATTTTACAGATTATTACTTTTTTTTATCATTTTGCATGGAGTTTTTGGGATATTTTATTGATTTTTTTATGTGAAAAAGATAGACACGTGCTTTCGGCATATACGCTAAGCAGGAGTGTATTGGCAGTTCATAAAAAATGCAATGTGCAATGCATTTTAATGATTATATGGGTGAATCGTAAATCGGAAAAAAGTCAATAAAAGAAACATCTATGAAAATCTTGTGTCGAAGACATTCCAATTCATATTTTTTTGTTAGTTATAGACACTTATTAGGTTTTGTCTTGATTTGTTTTTGAGAAAACGAAAAATTTTTGAGACGTTGAAGAAAGTTGGAAGACGAATTGGAAAGGAACCAATAGAAACTATATACGTCACAGCAGGGATTAAAATGAAAAATTTTAAGAAGATCCCAAAACTGTAATAATGACTTTAAGAAGATCACAAAAAAATATTAAGAAGATCCCAAAAAGTATTCAAACCCACTCAAAACGGTGAAAATTACTTTAGGAACGCAAAAAAAAAAAAAAACAAATAAATCAATCGATAAATATTGTTTAAAGGTATTTTTTAATACTTTTTGGTGCAAACTTCCTTGACATTGTAATCATCATCCTTTCTAGTGTATGTATGTATTCTCCTTTAACTCCTAGGAGGAGCATAGGGCCAAATCCTTTTAGTGACCGCTTCAAAAAATTTTTCAAAATATAAAGCATGCGTTGCTTTTTGCTCAATAATACTTAGTTCAGCAGTCTCTGCGTTCTTTATCATTCGGCCATAATTTGATTGCTGACCTTGGATTCAAGTTTTTCAAGCTTGGCTTGTTGAAGTAAAAATACCGTATAAGTATTTTACTTCAGTTTCTAGCAAAATTTAATTTCGGAGTGGAGTTTTGATGCTACATATTATTTGCGCTGATAGATCGGATAGTTCACAATCGGTCGAATGTGGCGCACTGATATGAATGCAGCTCAATACAATCATTTTTTTACGATAAGTAGTTTCCATTTTGAATGAGTGCTTTATTGATTAAGGTCCAAAAATTTCTCAAGTGAGCCATCTAAGAATTTAAACGTAATCAAGTAATGATTTTAGAAAAAAAAAAAATATTTTTTTCGCCGAAAATTTTTCATTTGTTACACCGTTTGACAAAATTCAACTTTTAGTTGCACAAATGATAGAAACCAATATATTATGAAAATTTAGCTAAAAATAGAACATACGTTGTGTCTTTAGGATTTTCTGGATTAGGTCGAACTTTTTTCTAATCTGTCTTTGAAGTTTTCTATACGTTTGTTGAGTCGACACACTAAATTTTACGATCCTTACATCTGAGGTGTAACTCGTGTTCTTAAAACTTATGCAAGATATTAAGAGCAATATTTTTGTGGAAAACTTTAACCCTCTACATCAAGGGTGACAGGCTTTTAAAATCACTGAGCCAAGCAGTCAGCGCAAAATATTCGTTTTAACAACTTCTAATTCCCCGAATGACAATAATCACAAAAACTATGTTTTATTGTTTTTTTTTTTTTTTTGTGGCTCGTTTACAACAACAATAACAATTCAACAATTTTTTAAATTTCTGAGGACTGGAACACACGCAAAAATTAGGGGTATTCACTCGTTGATGCGAATTACGAAAGTTTCACATTTGTAAAACAACGAACACACATATTAGTGCGAAAAAGACTAGAATTTTCGCAATTGCGCATCAACGCGTGAATACCCCTAATTTTGGTGTGTGTCTAGTTCTCAGAAATTTAAAAAAATTTTCATCAATGTTTTAACCCTGCGAAATTTTGACGAGCTCTAAAAATAAGAACAAAAATTATTTATGTTGTACTTCTGCGAAATTTGCAAAATATTGAATTATGTATTCTTGTTTTTGTAGGCGAGCTGAAATTGGCTCATTTTTGTTCTACGCTGACACCCTTGCTCTATGTACCATAGAAATATTTGCTATACAATTTCACTTATAGTTGCCGAACACTAAAAAGTCGAAAGACCATCGTGAAAGCGTTTTTTGCAAAAAAACTAAATTTTGTTTTTAAATTCAAAAATGCATTTAAAAAGCCCATTAAACTTAATTTAAATTCGACTGCTTTATTTATTTAATTGTAATTTCTTAAAACAGGATAATGGAGTTCGAATAACTTATACTTGCCGATTAGTCCAGTTTTTAAAACCCTCTACCTCATTAACCAGACTTTATGATGCAAAAATATTTTGTATCTGGAATAAGGACATATATAGGTACAGTACAACTCGCTTAATTGACCCCTTTTTAATTGATTTACCCGCATAAATGAACTAGAAAAAGCACTCAACTTTGACATCTCAAGCGAATGCGACGAGTAAGCATCCGATCGAAAGATAATTTCGTTGGTTACATCCATGTATAACAACATTTGTATAGCGGCGAGAAATGGTGTTTGTGTAAGTGAAGAAAAAAAAAATGTGCACGACATTACCCCCCTCAAAATTTGTGGGGTTATGTCGTGCATTGTTTTCCGAGTATAGTAAAGGTACCAAAATGTGTGAGAAATGATAGTGGATAGTGGTAGTGGTTCTATTAAAAGAGATTTAGCATTATCATGTATTTATTCATTATTATACAAGTGTGAAGTACATAATATGCTGTGTAGAGTATAACGGGGCAATGTCGTGCACTCAACTTTGACATGCTCGCAAAGCCGTACATCTCAAGCGAATGCAATGAGTAAGCATCCGATCGAAAGATAATTTCATTGGTTACATCCATGTGTTACAACATTTGTGTAGCGAGAAATTGTGTTCGTGTAAGTGAATGTGCACGACATTACCCCAATGGTCGTTTTAAAGGTCAACTTCGATAACTCGGTGAAGCCCAAAATTTTTTTGGAAATCAAATACTTCTTTTCTTTGGCAGGATATTTCGTTTCAGAAATCACTTACCTGGTATATTTTCCCGGAAGGAAAATTATTTTTCTGACCCGATGAAAAAACACTTTTATCGTCCCGAAAGCGTACTTTTTGAAAAAAAAGGTTACTCTGTAGAGACGAACTGGTGAAAATTGCTAGTATTATATGCATAAGCTCAGTAGGTCAGCAGGTCCCTTCCTTGCGAACAGTTGGTAAATCATTCAATTCCTTGGGCTAAAACAGCCAGTATTGATCAAGCTGATGTTTATTAACGCAAACGAAAGTGGGTTGTGCTATAAAGTGTTCCAACACATATTATTAGAAGATGCGATTGGCTTAAATGTCATAAATAATCAAAAGCACGTTTAATGCTTCTTTCTTTTTAGGTTAATATCGCGCTAACAGTTACTTCTATAGAAAAATGTAAGGCCACAATTTCGCAACTTGGAAAATTACCTGCCAAAAGAAGTTAGAAGTGTTTTCGTACAACTTATGGTTAAGAACTTTCCTAACTAAAGATATATGCTGTATACAAGTAAGCAGAGTAATAAGAATAATGAATTGCAAAATATTATATTTCGGGAACTATATATAAGCTGTACGAATATAAGTCATACGATTTTATATCGCAAATTTTATGATCTACAAATTTGTGCACAAACAATTTTCAATAGAAATAATCGTCAGCGAGATATTTGCACAAAACTTATTTTCGCAACCTTTTCAGGTTGGTCTCATGCCTAGGCTTCCGATTCAGCATAGCTATAAGCTATCAATTCCCATACTTATTTCCACTACACCTAGTCTTTTGAAATTTTTGTGCTCAGCTCTAAGTCTACTACGCACATACCTGAATTTTATATTAATTTTCTTTACTTCATTTTAAGGTGAATTAAAGTTTCTTTTATGTACCTTATATACACATTTTTGTATTTGTTAACTTCTTTTGGAGCTTATGATTTGAAGAAATTTTTAATATATAGAGTAGAACGGGGCAATGTCGTGCACTCAACTTTGACATGGTTGTAAAGCCGTACAGCTCAAGCGAATGCGACGAGTAAGCATCCGATCGAAAGATAATTTCGTTGGTTACATCCATGTGTAACAACATTTGTGTAGCGAGAAATTGTGTTTGTGTAAGTGAAGAAAAAAAAATGTGCACGACATTACCCCCCTCAAAATTTGTGGGGTAATGTCGTGCATTGTTTTCCGAGTATAGTAAAGGTACCAAAATGTGTGAGAAATGATAGGTAGTGGTTCTATTAGAGGAGATTTAGCATTATCATGTACTTATTCATTATTATACAAGTGTGAAGTACATAATATGTTGTGTAGAGTAAAACGGGGCAATGTCGTGCACTCAACTTTGACATGCTCGTAAAGCCGTACATCTCAAGCGAATGCAACAAGTAAGCATCCGATCGAAAGATAATTTCATTGGTTACATCCATGTGTAACAACATTTGAGTAGCGAGAAATTGTGTTTGTGTAAGTGGATGTGCACGACATTACCCCAATGGTCGTTTTAAAGGTCAACTTCGATAACTCGGTGAAGCCCAACATTTTTTCGAAAACCAAATACTTCTTTTCTTTGGCAGGATATTTCGTTTCAGAAAACACTTACCTGGTATATTTTCCCGCAAGGAAAATTATTTTTCTAACCCGATGAAAAAACACTTTTATCGTCCCGAAAGCGTGCGTTTTGAAAAAAAGGTTACTCTGTAGAGACGAACTGGTGAAAATTTGCTAGTATTATATGCATAAGCTCAGTAGGTCAGCAGGTCCCTACCTTACGAACAGTTGGTAAATCATTCAATTCTTTGGGCTAAAACAGCCAGTGCACGACATTACCCCCTGCACGACATTACCCCGTTCTACTCTACTTTAAAAAAATAAAAAAAATCATTGAATTAAAACTAAAAATCTCCGAATGCTAATTTTTTCTTTGCTTAATTGACTCACTTGATCAATTATCCTGGATTCTTTTAATTGATCGGTCGGATCAACTAAGCGAGCCCCGTTTAATTAATTCCCCGCTTTATTGAACCAAAAAGTTTGAATTTTTCATCAAGTCAATTTAGCGGGATCTACTGTATAACGCAATCAAATTTTACTAAAATCGGAAACATCAACTTTTTTTTACCTGTCCGCTACACGTGTAATGCCCTATTTCGTAATGTGACTATTCCGAGACTGTTCGACAAAAAAATAAAATCCTTTTGAAATTCAACAAAATGTTACTTCCATGGCATCAATGCTCATTTCGTGAATATTCCAAGAATGAAATTTGTAAATTACTTCGACGTCAGACTGTCAACTATCATAATTTCATTTTGTAATGACAATTTATGTATATTCCTTTGAAAATATCATTTATCCTGCCAAAATTTATTTCCTTTTATACATTCAATTTCAATAGCAATTAAACGCATCCAAAAGGATACGGAAAATAACTTAATTTGTTTTCTCATTAGTGAACTACACATGTGTGGCCACAAAATGCCACAAAGAATTTAACGCATAATGTGAAACTCACACACACACGCATACTCGTTTTTAGACATGCACCTACACATATGTATGTATGTATGGATGTATAAACCAACACATTGTTTGTCATTTAATGCGAACAACAACAACAAATGTTATCACAACAAAAGATTCAACGTGGCATAAAATAATTTCGCACACTAAAGTGCAGATATTAACACACACATACACTTACATATAAACACACACACACTTTCATACGTATGCACATATACAAATTCAAATTTACTGAAAACAAAAGGCAGCAGAGCTCTAAAGAGGCGTTAATTCGTTAATTGTTTCTGTCTAATCGAATTAAAATCATATCCAGCAGCGACTGACTGCTATGTATTTGTGCACGTACACAACATGTGTATATGTGTGTGTATGCATTTTCTAAAGAAATTTCTGTATATGTTAGACATTTAGGTGGGTGTGGGGAGCCTTCTGTTGAAATGTGTGGTGTTTAATTATAAAACGGAAAACCTTTGAAAAGTTTTTGGAAAAATAAAGGCGCCTGCAAAGGTGTGCGTTTCCGCCGGAAGCAGTTTTGTCGACAAGTTTTTCTAATTTATACATTGAGTGGTAAATGTGTGTGCGTGTGTATGCACACAATTGTGATTTTGACATTATCCTGTGTTTTGCTTGTTATTGTTGTTGTTTTTTTAATTTAATTACTTTTTATGGATTGACACTTCAAAGCGCATCATGTGAAGGTTCCCTTAAAACAGATATTCCTTAAGTCGTTGTTAAGTAAGTACATATGTAGTGGATTTAGCTCTATTTCAACAAATTCATCATATGCATAATAACCAGGGACGGATTCAGAAAACAAAATCTCGAGGAATTTGGAGAATTTGCTCAACATTTCTCTTATTAATCTAATTGTATAGAGCTCTCGAAATTCCAAGATTGTCCCCGAAATATAGTGTCAAAAAAGCGAGCTGAGAATTAATTAATATTTTTAAAGGCCACTTAGATGGTGCTCATAGTCGTTTTATACAAAATCTCTGTTTGAAAAAGGTTTTATGTGGAAATGTAGGATATCTTACCATTTTGTAGCGAAAACTTAGACATTTCGATGCCTCTTACGAAAAGTAGGATAATTATCATTATGCGTTCGTTCAGTATGAAATATTCTACTCCTCGATAAAACCAGTCAAAACAGTCAAAAACAAAGGGTTATCTTCAATAGTTAAAACAATAGATATATCTATAGAAATATCCACTTCTAGCTATATTTGATGGAAGTTAACCTCTCCATGTTTGCGATTTATTTAGTGTCAATTATTTTGAGATCAGAATAAACGTCCATTTTTTTTTTTTTTTTTTTTTCTGTTGATTCCCATCTTCGCTGTCCGTCTTGAATCAAGGGTCCTTTTAGTTCTTTGCGTGGCTTAGTTAATTACGGAATAACCCTGTTAAATTTCCAAATCTGTGGCTGACTCTTTTTCAATAATTTTCCCTCGCTTCTTCAAAAATCTTTTCCCAACCTTAAAGTCAACCCGGAACCGATCCAGGGTAGAAAATATATGAAATAGAGACTAACAGATTCCATAACATTTTTCCCACCTCGGATCTCTATGGGTAGCGTATATAAGTTTGAAGGCGATTGGAGAAGAAAGAAGGGTTTCTTGACAAAACCTCAGCCACTGATTTTGAATCTTTGAAAGGTTAATACGGCTGATCGCATAATGGCTGAACAATAGACCCATCGTTAAAATTGAAAATTAAAAAAGCCTTGCTCCCAGGGGCTAAAAAGTTTCCTATTGGTGTAAGTATCAAGCCTAAAAATTTTGGTTCCGATCGGAAAATATTTGACCGTGCCGCAAGGCCGTTGAAGGTCGGAAAAACGCAATTTCTATGGAAAAATGGGGACTTAATCGCAAGAATCAGTCCTATCTTTGAAACTATTTGAGATAAGTGATTGAGATTTAGTATGTGTATGAAGAATGCTTGTGTTATTTGCACCCAATAAAAAAATGGGCGATGCCACGCCCCTTCGACCCGAAATTTTTGTATCTCTGAAAATATAGGTCTCATGGGAATGAGACTCGGCACATATGTAATTGGCACTGGGCAAAAAATGTTTACTAAAAAATGGGCGGGGTCACGCCCCTTCCTTCTAAAAAAATCAAATTTGTTATATCTCTGAAACTATTTGGCACAGGTGGAGCCCCTGGGAGCAAGGTTTTTTTCATTTCTAATTTTTCCCATACAACTAATGGTAGGTCTACTGAACAAATTATATAATATATGTAGTCCCAAACGTATCTTATACGAAAACCGGTCACTGCCAGTTCGGACATCTTGCGTTCGATACTTAAAGCCATCGGCAGATCGGGATATATCTTTTATAAAAATCGGTATCCGTTGGGAACCCCTGAATGGATTTTAAAAATTTGGTGTCATTTGAATGTTATTCTAACGGCTTGTATAATTGGTGAACAACATTTTTCAATTCGTGTCATAGTATTTGAGATATGACGATTTTTCAAAAATAATTTAAATAATCAAATTAGGAAGCCCAAGCTATTTCCTTTCATTTGATATGTGACATGTTTTTGAAATTGTTTCATTCATTTTAATAGGAAAAAATACAAATCGACCAATTCACTTTACTTGATATTTGGAAACTTTTTGGCCAGTCAAATTAGGGTTTTAGGAATGAGAGATAATAAGCTGAAAAATCGTATGCACCTTCATTATAGTGTTCTGAAAGTTATCCCAGAAGTCTCATAAATACCGTGTCTGCATCGCAAGTTATTCAAGGTCAAAGGTCACAAAAATCGGTTTTTGCAAATATCTCGCAAACGGTTACTTTTCATAAAAATAAAGCCGCACAATTTTGTAGCCCTGTTGATTTCCTATAAAAAAATTTTTTAGCTGTTTTCGTAAGACTTATAGTTTATGAGATATTCTAATTAGAAAAGTGATAAAGCTTGGTAATTCAACTTATACCGATTTTTGTAAAAGATAATTCCCGATCTGCCGATAGCTTTAAGTAACGAGCGCAAGATGTCCAAGCTGGCAGTCACCGGTTGTCGTATAAGTCAGGTTTATGACTATATTATATAACTTTCCCAGCCATTATGCGATCAGCCGGTGATTTGGTTGCCATCTCTTCGACTAAAACCTTGCAAAGCACAAAAAGGGGCCTAGGCTTTAAGGTAGCACTTGGTTGAGACCGACCATATATACATAGTTCTAGCATTTTTTCATGCAACTTTCAAATTAGACCTGTTAAGGTTTGGTAAACATTTTTAAAAATCAAGTCGAGCGCTATTATGAAAAGTATAAGTTGAAATGCGAATCCCTGGTTGACATACCTTTCTTGTTTGAAATATTTGATTAAAAACTCTGTTTAGTTGGAGGATGTGTGAAGTCCCAAATGTCTTGAATTAATTTTTTGTTATTATCCTTAACGATACATAATTTAAAATTTCGATTTTCCTCTTCAAAATATTTATAAATAATTTAATGCGCTTACCTGTTTCAATATGTAAATTATATGTAAGTATGCTTATGTTTTGTCAATTTACTATTTACAGAGTTTATGCAACCACAACATATTTGGCCTTATCTGCAACACAATTTCATACATCATCACGCTCACTTTCCACATCCTGCGTTTCTAACGAATACTAACGGTAATAGTTGTCAGCCGCAAACCGCATCGTCGTCATCACCTGGTAGCACAATTAGTGATAGCGACAATCATTCCAACAACAACAATAGCAACAACAATGACAGCAGAACGTGTGAAAGCAACCTACACAATGGACAAAATTCAATTGAGGATAATAATAACCGAAGGCTCACCATACCAACGGGTCAAGAAAAGCAGCTACAACAACTCCAGCACCAGCAGCAACAACAACAACAACCACATCAAGTGATAGCAAAACCAATGCCAAGTCGACCGACACCCTTTCTGCCGCACAGCCTAAATCATCCGCATCTGCATTCGTTGCTGGCGCACTGTAGGAATCCTTATATGAGTGGTAAATATAATATCTAAACATATATAGGGTAAAAGGATATAAAATCGTGCGATAAACACTTGCGGTTTGAAACTTAGAAATTGCTTATGTTCCCTTATGTTCATTTACCCTACGCTTAAGCACCAAATGTTTGCAGGTGTGAGTTAAATTCGTTTGTTAACACAGATGCACCACACTGTAGTTTCAGTTTTGTATAAATTGCACTTGTTTGTTTGTTGTACTTTTTGTTGTTGATGTTGTTTTATTGCAGTTGACATTGGTGTACGTTCTAATGCACTGCAAAATGCAACAGTAATTAAATCCATACAATCACACACAAACACACACTTGTGTATGTGACATTTACTAACAAGTGTTTCACACTCACATTCCCATTTCCGTTTCCGTTTTACTGCAGTTGGAGCACAAGTTTTTCCCCTACCACCTGGTCAAGGATTCCCATGGGCGCATTCGACGCGTGGCAAACCTCGACGTGGAATGATGCGACGTGCGGTGTTTTCGGGTAAGTGTGAAGAATTATCGTGTGAAATTATTGCCATCCGAGAGTGTGAATTGTCGTTTAATGTGCGTTTTGGTTTCCATAGATTCACAAAGGAAGGGCTTGGAGAAACGATTTCAACAACAAAAATATATCAGTAAGCCAGATCGAAAGAAATTAGCTGAACGACTGGGGCTTAAGGATTCACAAGTAAGCCCTTTTTGATTCTTTTGTTTATTGATTTCAAATGACTTTAGCAGGCAATATCGAATTAAATGAATCACCAAAAATTCTAGATAATGAACCATTTTACCCATTATTAGAAGTCAGTCAACTCCGCGTTACTTCAGCATTTAATCCGGACTTCTTCAAATGGATATACATTAGTACTCGTATAGGCTTTTCTCATTACAAGCACTCCTTATCAGGGTTAGAAATAAGCAAATGTTCCTGCTAAATAGTTTCTAGTAGTATGAAGTACATTTTATTATGGACTCTTACTAAAATTAATGTACGTCAAGTTTTTTTTTTTTTATCAACCTCTTTAAGCTATTTCTAACCATTTACAAACGTTATTTCACCGATGATATTGCTGACATACTGAAAGGAGTCTGACTATATAATTTCTCTTATTATTTGATCTTGAGCCCAATTTGTATATAGAATACATTTGTCGATACAAATCAGTTGGGACTGTTCTTACTCAGTTACGGATAGAAGTTGTATAAGCTTCCGATTCATTTTAACATAGGGGCCGCTAATTAAATTTTTTGTGGAATATTTTTGTAGATTACTTTAACCCATTATAGCCAAGTTTTTGGGAAAAGAGGTCAAAAGAACCCATAAAGACCGGATTAATATATCATAAAATAAGTTCCTTGTGTAATTTCATGAGGACCTTCGGAAAATGAGATTTTTCCAAAATTTAGTTTTAGAATTTTACAGTATGCAAAATCACGGTTTTATAAGGTACATATATACATGTTTTATTTCGATCTCAAAAATGTTCCATAAAAGTTGTGCGAGATCTCAAATTTTTCATTTTGATTCGGAGTATATAAAAAAATAATGTCTTTAACTTAACAACCAACAATGGTTTTTATATGTAAAATCCTCAAAAGTAACGTATTTTTAAACTGACACCCTACTGTTAGTCTCTTTAACTACATTTAGATCAGGGTGACCAAACGTCTCGGATACTGCGGGACAGTCCTGCATTTGGTGATTTTGTCCCGCAAGTTTCTTTCGTCCCGGAAAGTCCCGGAATCAAGTAATTATGTCCCGATTGTCCCCCATTTGCTTATATAGTACGTATAAGATAAAAATTACATTTTTGTTTTGTTTTTTGTTCTGTATATGTTCTTAAAATATTTTTATATTTATTATTTACAATAATTTGCTTTTGCACAAATTTTATGGATGTTGAGGATCTTCGGTACCGTAAGGTTGGAACGTCTGATTGTTGTTGACCACCGACTTCCGGAAGTTTAGAATCGGAAGTTGATTTAAAATTTGCACCATTTAATTGTTGAAAATAAAAAAAGAAAATCATTAGAAGTAAGAAAAATTTTTGTTTCGAGGAATCCCTCATATTTGCTCTCTCAGCCAAGATATCGTTTATTTTTCTATGCCGTTGAATTGTCGAGAGGAAAAAAAAATGACAAAAAATGCTTTTTTAAATTTTTTTGTTTTGAATAATTTATTTAAATTTTGTTTTTAAATTTTTTCAAAAATTACACAGAAAAAAAAAAATTATTTTAACTTTCCAAAAAATTCCCAAAAAATTTCACACTTATTTCCTTTATGGTTCTAAGCATTTAATGTCTAGTACACTTTTTTCGTAAGATGCTTTCCTCTTGAGTAAAAAAAGATTTTTGCCTGCCGTTGGCGTTCAAAAGCCAAAAACTCCCATGTAGCTTCCGAATCCCATCTAGAGTCATACATCATTTTAAAGCTTATAAATTATGTTTTAATTTAAAGTACTTTTAAAAAAATGTAAGGGGGGTTTTTTAAAAAAATTCAAAAGTATTTTTAAGTGTAAAAAATCTGGTGAAAAAAATTTTTTTCAACAAGAAATATTTTTTTCTAAAAAGAACACTTCAAAATGAAGGGGACCAGTAACTTACATTTATAAATTTACAAACTTTATTGTAAGCTATACATTTTTAAAAAAACACCCTTTTCATGAAAATGACTAAAAACGCCAACTTCAACACCCTGTATTTTAATAACAAATGGTACTAGGACCAAATTCTCCCGGATTGTTGTTTTGGCACACCGGATCTACAATATTGCCAAATTTGAGCGAAATCAGAAAAAAAAAAAATTTGAGCTGGTACACTTGGCGTGGATTGCTTCATATGTATTTTTTATTTTTGTTTCTGGTTCCAACTTTGGTTCCGATTCGGGTTACGCATCCGAAAAATCAAATTTCATATATTTGGCTCCAACTCCGGTCCACCACCTCCGTAACATCACTACCACAAATGTATTCACTAGAAAAGGAACTTCAACTAGGAAGGGTGTTACCTTTGGCCTGTCCAAACATTAAATACCCTACACAGCAGTATTTTGAAAATTTTGCTAATATGGGAGGTGCCACGCCCTCTAGACCGAATTCACCCAGTTTTTCCTCAGAGTTTAAATTTATAGTTCTTAATATTTGAGTGAAATTTGGTTGGATTATCTCAAAAAACGCTTTCAGTATAGCGTTTTGAACCTTTTGCTGATATGAGAGGTGCCACGCCCTCTTGTTCAAATTCGCTCAGTTTTTGCTCAGAGCTTGCGCTTACAATTCGTAGTATTTATGTGTATTTTGGTTGCATTATCGAGAAAAATACTCCAAAAGTTGCATTTTGAATATATATTTTGTATGGGCGGTAGGCGTGTCTGTTTACCGATTTCGCTCATTTTCAATTTCCCCAGCTAACTTTGACGACGGAGGCAGTCTACCAAATTTCATTGATTTATCTTGCTCAGTTTTCCCAAAAAGTGTATTTCAACACACAGCCAGCCAGACAGACGGACGGACATGGCTATATCGACTGAGGAGGTGAATCTGATTAAAAATATATATACTTTACTATATCTGCCACGCCTCCTTCTCTGCGTTACAAACAGAAGGACAAAGTGAATATACCCTGGGTGTAGGGTATAAAAAGCATGTCAATTTCTATTTTGGTCGTTTTTTAACCAATTTTTCAAGAATATCCCGCATTGGCATTTCAAATATTTGGTCACGTGGGGTCTCTTAAGGCAAGAAATGCTTAAAACTTAAGAAAATGCGTAAAAAATCCAATTTTCAAAGCGTCATCTTGTGAAATATTGGGGGTTATCGTGAATAAATATTCACGGGGAATTTTCTCAAACTGCCGTGCATTCTCTATTGCAGTTTAAGAAAATTCCCCGGGAATCTTGATTCACGATAACCTCTATTGTTTTTTTTTTTTTAACGCTTAGTATAATTTACTCTACAACACCTATCTATCGAACTTGCGATCAAAAAATTGGAGCACTTTTTGTATTTGTTTTGTTATTTTTAATTTCATCGGTTTCCTAATAACTTTTAGGCCAGGTTTACAGAAAACCTGACCTGACGCAACAAAACCGATAGCAACATACACTTTTCAAACAATTTTGGGGTTTTTGACTGTTGTAGAGTGTCGTCTTCATCACATTGGTTTTTATTGGTTTTCCTCTATACATCTTCAGATTTTCAGATTTCCTTTTCCAACAAGTACTTAAAGTACTAAGTACTAAAACAGTAGCTAAAATTGTATTTTATACTAATTAGCAGAAAACTAACTTTATGCTTACAATCTTAATAATTGCCTTTCCAAAATAGGTCAAAACATGAAGATCGGTAAGGAAATGACTAAGCTCAGGCATGATATGTTCAAAAAATCAAAACCCTAAGCCGTTAAACATACCATCTTGATTTTGAGTTCATATGAAAGGTAATTTGAACTTTTTCTATGAAAAATATTTTGGAAGTACTAAAAAGTACTAAATTTTGCCATATAAAAAAAAAAAAAACCTTTTGCTGCTTATAGCCTGTTGCAATACCTTTCCAAAGTTGGTCAGAACACGAAATTGGTATTTGTCATTCTATGGCGAAAAATCGCAAACATTTTTGATGAGTCATCTCAGAATGAGGTTGTCGTCAAACTCTTACACTCTTTTTGAGATGCAAGTAAGTATTTACAAATGCACTGCATATTCAGACGTGTTTTCTTCTTAAATGCTTTGAATGTGCAGTTCACATTTTGGCTCCAGTACGCCAAAGATAGGACCAGTAAAGTCTAATCATATATGGTCCAGAGAAGTCTAGAAGTAGTTGGATTTGTGGATCTGACGAAGACTTTAAAAATTAATTCAAATGGTTCACTTGAAGAATGGTTAGAAGATGAACAAGTAATATTATTGCGAAATATGTACTTTCACATATTGATCTTTATCTCGGAGTGAATGAGTCAAAAGGTTTTTTGATACCTCATAATTTTATTCTATAGATCTGGAATTTGCGAGCTCAGATTTGGCCCATCATGTTAGTATTTTGAGATATTTGAGGTTTTATACACAAGAAAAATGGTTTATTTGTTTGTTTTTGAAGTTAGACACAGGCAGTGAAAAATTTTTGTAATTTTCTTCATATAATTCATTATGTAGTTCTACCCTTTCCTTTCAAAATGAGCTTGCAAGTAGTTACCTAGAACTTGTCTAGACCCCCGTTCAAGAGCTCGTTTTGAAGCGAAAGAATAGTACTACATAATGAATTTGAGGAAAAAAAATTACAAAAAAGTTATGTGCAGCCCATATCTCAAATCAAAAATTGCGAAAAAAAAAACAGCATTTTTTCATATATTTTTCCCCAAAAATCCTGACGTGATGGCCCAATTCTGAGCTCGAGTTCGGATTTCAAGCAGGAAGATCCCTCGGAAATGACTTTAAGCTGCCTTTAACAATCACATCCTCTTTATTTACAGGTCTGTTCTATGAAACCTTTCATTATATGTATGGTATATACGACTGTTTTTCATGCATTGAATTTAAAATTTAATACAAAATTTCCCTCTTTAAGCTTTGATAAACAGAAAAATCCATAATTCCCATTTAAATATTATTCAGCATTATAACAATAAATATTCAAATTAATGAATTCTTTTCGACCATGAAACCAACCAACAGTTAACTGCAAGAAGGCAAAAATAAATAAACAACAGCTGAAAATCGCATTAAAAAACAAACGTATGCGCAGAGAGCACTTCAGAAGGATATAAAAAAGGATATAAGTTGAAAATGGAAAAGACAAAAAAAAAATCATCTCTTGAAAACTCCGCCCCTGAATACCAACAATGCTAAACTGAATGAACCAGCAACTAACACAGACATAGACTGCGAGTATCAACACAAATGCACTCACATACATAGTGTAGACACATTTGTGTTCTAGGTAATAGTGCTGTCTTGAAGTGAGCACTAAAGCAACAAAAACCAAAAAAAAAAAAACAAAAAAGGACTCGAATTTATACCTACCATATTGAGAGTTGTAATGGTCTGTCGTCTAATTCTGGTTGCCACCCAAATCTTAAATGCGCAGCCGCTTCTCTTTCTTTCTGTTTGTGTGGCTGATTTCATCCCTTTCATCCGCTCTCTTTTTTTTGCGCCTCTTACCGCAGTGAGTGTGATTTCCTTTGTTAAGGGATATTTTGTTTTCTGTTTTTTTCGAGTCCTTAAGCCTTTTGTCATTGTATGTAGTTGTTATCGTTATAGAACAATAAGGCATTTTTTTCTTCTCACCAAGTCTGTTGGTAGTTAGCAGCTTTATTTTTATTTTTTGCCAGGGCAATTCCACGATGAGGTTGCTGATACAAATGTACATACTAAAAAATGATAGTTTACTTTTCTTACTTTTGATTCCCGGTTTTTTTTTTTCAAAAAAGTTTGAAATTTATTCCAAAAAAGTATAAAATTTATTCCAAAATAGTTTAAAATTAATACCTTTTTTGGCTTTGTTCTACATAAATATTTTTTGGTTTTAAGATTAAACTAAAATGTTTACTGTGTACAGAAAGTCGGATATTGAGATTGATATCTGATTTGAATTGATATCTGCACAGAATCTGAATTGTTAATTATAATTGTTGCAGCGTATCAGGAACTTGAGACATTAGTGGTTATATACTCGAAAAATTATTTTTTGGGTTAATTGCTGCACGCATACAATTTTTCTCTTTTTTTCTGCTAACTGCATCATTTGTAAAAGAGATATTGAATGGCATCATTAAGTGCAAACCTAACAAAGTTAAAAGTAGGATTTCATAGCGTCAACTAAAAATGGCTATAACTTTGTAAGAAAAATTACCATTTAAAGACTTTTATGGAAAAGAGAAATACTAAGTGAATAGGAAAAACAGCGTTCTGTGCATAAGCTAAAAGTAGCCCAAAAAGTCATTCTTCGAATATGTAAGCTAAAATATCTTAAAATCATGATGTCATGGGCCTATTCTTACGACTCATATGTGAAATCTATACGGAAAATTAGTTGGGAAATGACTCGCAGCTTCCCAGTAGCAAAACTTTATAGATCTGTGCAATAATCTATGTATGTATTAGATATCATTAAAATTGGCTAAAACTTGCTGAAGCTCATGTTTCAATACTGTTTTTTGCATTGGGCTAGGTAACATACAACGAAAACATGGGCGAAATGCACCAAATACTTAACGAACTATTTTAGTAAGAGTGCTTTAAGTATTTGAACCGGTCATTATTTCTTCGTGAATTTTCCAAGATTCTCTTAAATTGAAATTGTGTGAGATACACTCACGGTCAAAAAAAAGCCGATTTTAATTTTGTAAGATATTTTAAATTGTTGTGTAAATCAATATTTACCATTATTTAACTGCTCTAAGTTTAATATTATTAAGTTTAACATTATAAAGTTTAATATTACTAATAATATTTGTTTTTTTCTGGTACACCTTTCGTTTTAAAATGAGGATTGAGGTTGGGGCCTTTGCCCAGCCATTTGCTTGACTTAATTCCAAAAAGGCCATTTTATTTATTTGCCAACGCGAAAATAAATAGCTGGTTATTATAAATTTATCGAAAAAATAAAGCAAAACATCATGGTAAGTGGGACATCTAGCGATTTCCAACGATGACAAGGTGCAAAATCATCTTGAAATATGACTTTAGCTAAGTGCACGCTTAGTTGGTCAATGCTAGGTAAAACGCCGATTTTAATGATGTCAATATAAACTGCGGAGTTAATACAACCTTCCAACCCAATGGCTTGTTATTGCCCCAAGATCACCAAATATAGAGTGCTTTGTACACATTTAAAGCTATATTATTCATTTTATCTACGGCGTACCGCACATCCCAAATCGGAACTGATGAGGTTTGTTTTGCTCTCATCAGCGAATATGACTTCAGCCCAATCGTTTTGCACCCAATTATTTTGTGTATGAGAATCGGTTTTTTTGCAGGTCTGCGGGCAAAAAAGGTTATTTTCTCTCAAGCGGTGCTGCACAGTTGAGGTGCTTATTTCATATTTTTGTTACCATATACCTCTGTAGCGATTTTGAGACCAGTTTTAAACGATCGCGCAGAGCTATATTTACTATGCCGTTGTCTTCCCTCATAGTTGTTTTTTTTTTTTGAACGGCCACTTCCAGTGTGACGTGATAAACTCTCTGTTTTCAAAAAACTTTCCAAAATTGTCATAGGGAAGACTTACCATATCAAATTTTACGCAATATATCCACATTCCTTAAATTTTGCTGTTTATATGCAATAATATCAATTTTTTGTTTCGGTCACAACACATTTTTTTTTAAATACCGTTGTTTTAACGCCAACAGATACGAAGTAAATGCCTTATTTGACAACAATTTTTACTTATTAGGCATACTGCATATTAAGAATCATAAAAAAAGACGGAGAACCATCTTTTTTAGCAAAAAGTTCTTGTCAGCTTTTTTTTTTTGACCGTGAGTGTAGCTTACACCTCGAAAATATCAGAAGGTGGTATGTTCACAATTTTACATGAAAATTTTTGACCATGCAAAAGTTACTTTAAAAATGGGTGCGGCGTTTTCTGCTTTTCCAAGACAATGCACCGTGTTACGTGTCGATGACAGTGAATGAATTGCGTTTCCAATTGCTGACCCACCTATCCTATCCTATAGATTTGTCTTCAAAAAAGTAGCTGTTCGTCGAAAATACGCCTGTTTTGAGACCAAATTTAAAACGTTATACAAGAAAGGTATCAAAATGTTAGAGAAACGCTGGAATGAGTGTAACGTTCCAGAATAAGCCAAGGTTTATGAATAAAATTGATTTTATCCAAAAAAAATGCATTTTTTCATTAGACCACGAACTTATCAATCCATGTGGTATATAATCAGCGATTTGGCCAAAATAGAGACTAAACTAGTAAGGGTGGTATCATTGGCCTGGCCAAGAACTAAATACCCTACACTGCATTTCAAGTATATTATTAAACACTTAGTTTATAAATACTATGCAATATTCTTGTACTACAGTTTTTATTAAAATAAATTGTTTTATTCTTCCGTAACTCCCAGGAGAGTAAAAGAACAAAGAGAAGTGCCAGGCCCCCGTCTCCGAGTTTACATAGATTTTGCGTAGAGCATGCATTTAATGTTCTTTAATTCGATTAGGTTTTCTCAAAAAAATCTTTCAGCATAGCATTTTGAAACTTTCGCTTATATGGGAGGTACCACGTCCTCTAGTCCTTCTTCGCTTTCTTTTTGGTCAGAATTTGCAATTAATGTTCTTAGTGTTTGGGTGAAATTTGGTTGGACTATCTCAAAAAATACTTTCAATATATCATTTTGGTTAAGTTACCACAATAAACGCTTTCAGTATAACATTTTGAAACTTTTGTTTCTATGGGAGAAGCCACGTCCTCTAGTCCGAATTCGCCAAGTTTTTGCTCAAAGTTTGTACTTACTATCTCTGAATTTTGCTTCTGTTATTGCAAATAATGCTCCTAATATTGCGTTTTAAATATATTTTTTGCATGAGCGGTATGCGTGTCCGTTGACACGACGGAGGCAAAATGCCAAATTTCATTGAATTATGTTGCTCAGTATTTCCACGCACTCCCAGCCAGCCAGCCAGACAGACTATCATGGCTATATCGACTCAAGAGGTGACTCTGATCAAGAATATATATACTTTTATATACCTGCCACGCCTCTTTCTCTGAGTTACAAACGTAGGGTGTAGGGTATAAAAAAATCTAAACCGATAGAGAAATGAAGTATACAAAGCCATGACTTAAGCTCCTGGCATATGAAATATCCCCAATGCATGCAAACTTTTGCAGCTATGATACATTACTTGCTGGAAAGATTCAATGCTGTTGGTATTTTTCAACATGGCGGCGGCTGCTTTTCGTGACACAAAAAGCTTTTGTTGTGTGGTAACAAAATAAAACTTCCGATAATAATTAAATTATCTGAAGATGTTGAAGAAAAAAAAAAAAAATTTCATACATTTGAATAAATTTTCACAAATTATGGTGGCTCCTTCACACATGACAACTTCATTTCATTCGAGAAGCACGGAAACAAAAAAATCAATGACTGCCAGTCGTTGGAGCATTGACAACGAGAAAACTTTTTCAATTAACGCCGTCATCACTTCATTCATTCCACATTCATTCTTGTCAAAAGAATCGTGGCGCGTTTTTCTCATCAGTTTAATTTTCTTTTCTCGAATATCATTAATTTCAGACAAAAGTCATTAAATCTTTTTTACTCTAAAATTTTTTTTTTTGTCTCTTTTTCAATTACTTTAGTCATTTATTTTTTTGTTTCCTTTAAAACATCCTTTATTATTGTTAGAGATAATGAAATTTCATTATCCTTTGCTTTGTTTTCCAAAATTTCACGCAATTTATTTCACAAAATTTGCGTAGCGTGAAAAATTTCTTGATGTATCCGAAATTGTGTCAAAATGTAATCGATCATTGCTCAATCATTTGTCCCATACATTTAGTGTCATTCAATTGCTGATCTTTTTTTTTATCAAATTCATTCATTTGCTTCATACGCCTTTTTTGCCGGATTGCTTTCCTTTTGTTGCTTTTTGTGTGTCATTGACATTGTTATAGTTAATTTGGAAATGAATTCATCAAAATTTCATAATTTGGTCGAACACAAAAAAATGTGTAACGAATTTAGCAAACGATCCTGTTAGTGATTGATTCGAGAATTTGCTAATGATTTAATCAGTTTGGCATTTTAAAATTGCACAGACCCAAGGGGAAAATATCAAGCGCTTCTTCTCATTGAAACTTAGAATTACTTTCACAATGATTTTTTTTAAGTCCTGCAGCAAGCATTGAGTAGCAATTTAAAATAAAGAAGAAGGGAAAGAGAACAAAATATAAGAAAAAACTAAAATGTGTTTTATACACAAGTTTTACACACACGTTACACAACTTTGCAATGGATTCTAGTTCGATTCCCATGAGGGCGATTTTTTATTTTTCTTATTTTACATTTCTATTTTCCTTTCTCTAATTTATTTACTTTTTTATTGAATTGGGATTGAATATAGAAAGACTTTTTTGCAAGGCTGCAAGAAGCATTCGAGTATCAAAATCTGGCTTTTTTAATCAAATTTTATACCTCTTTATCATATGGCTCAGAAGGATAGAAGTCTAAAAAATGTATAATTGTAAGTAATAATAATATGTTTCTATTTGTCGATTCCTTGTGCTGTCAGTTCGCTTCTTTTTTTTTAAATGAGAGAATGCTGACCTCTGCATTACAAATAAGCGCTTCAAAGGTCTTTTTTACGGAAGCCTGCGGTTTCAGAACGCTTACATCCTAGGGCATGCAATATTAAAAAGAAAAAATAGTTCTTCCAGAGCGGAAGCTCTTAAAGCTAAAAAAGAAGCACTTCAGAAAGCCTCTTGAAGCGCTTATATTTTCCTTGGGGTAAATCGGTAAAGGAATCAATGTTTATGTGTCATTCAACAACAAATTAGCTTAGACATGACATTCTCCTTATATGTAGTTAATCAAAAATATCTTGATGTTAAAAAAAAATCTTAGTTTCAATTCAAGTAGAGTAGAACGGGGCAATGTCGTGCACTCAACTTTGACATGCTCGTAAAGCCGTAAATCTCAAGCGAATGCGACGAGTAAGCATCCGATCAAAAGATAATTTCGTTGATTACATCCATGTGTAACAACATTTGTGTAGCGAGAAATTGTGTTTGTGTTAGTGAAGAAAAAAAAAAATGTGCACGACATTACCCCACTCAAAATTTGTGGGGCAATGTCGTGCATTGTTTTCCGAGTATAGTAAAGGTACCAAAATGTGTGAGAAATGATCTGTAGTGGTTCTATTAGTGGAGATTTAGCATTATCATGTATTTATTCATTATTATACAAGTGTGAAGTACATAATATGTTGTGTAGAGTAGAACGGGGCAATTTTGTGCACTCAACTTTGACATGCTCGTAAAGCCGTACATCTCAAGCGAATGCGACGAGTAAGCATCCGATCGAAAGATAATTTTATTTGTTACATCCATGTGTAACAACATTTGTGTAACGAGAAATTGTGTTTGTGTAAGTAAATGTGCTCGACATTTCCCCAATGGTCGTTTTAAAGGTCAACTTCGATAACTCGGTGAAGCCCAAAATTTTTTTCAAAAACCAAATACTTCTTTTCATTGGCAGGATATTTCGTTTCAGAAAACACTTACCTGGTATATTTTCCCGGAAGGAAAATTATTTTTCTGACCCGATGAACAAACACTTTTATCGTCCCGAAAGCGTGCGTTTTGAAAAAAAGGTTACTCTGTAGAGACGAACTGGTGAAAATTGCTAGTATTATATGCATAAGCTCAGTAGGTCAGCAGGTCCCTACCTTACGAACAGTTGGTAAATCATTCAATTCTTTGGGCTAAAACAGCCAGTGCACGACATTACCCCCTGCACGACATTACGCCGTTCTACTCTACTTCTCAATTATTGGAATCCAATGTTCAAAAGCTCTTAGCAATTTTTTTACCTAATTACCTTTCATCAAAAGGGATTATCTCAAAATTTAGTCGAGGAGTCACGGGTGAAAATTTTTTTGTACATCATTTGAACGATAAGTAAACAGAATCTGGAAAAAAATTTTATGTGTTCCGACGTTCGATTTAAAACGGGTTAAGGCAAGCCGTGCTGTATTCGCTGAGATCAATTCAATGACTTTTGTGAAGCGTTTGTATAACTGCTGGAGTTTGGACATTTTTTTTTTTCAAAATGCATGCAGGGTCAGCCCGGGAGATATGACAGCTTTTTTGTTAAACGGCTATAAAATCAGAACCAAAAGATATTTTTAATGGAACTTAATATGAATTTATTCTTTTATTTATTAGAAACAAAAAAAAAGTACTCCAACTAGAATAAAATTGATTGCTGATGCTAATGGTGATATGGCACCATATCATAGGTGATTTGGCAACCTAAGTGGCTTCTAAGTTTTTGTTGCCACAATTGTTGCATGTGTTCACACATGATGTATGTATATACATACATATTTCATGTATCCACTGACAGCACATCACGCATTGGATCCAATCATCTTTCTTAGTGGTTTGTCCATATTTTTCACCACATCCAACTCATTCATTTCACCGAAGTCTTGAGGCTATTAGATTTATCTTGCAATAAAACATTTTCATTAGGTTCATTGGAAGAAGCACAGCAAGTTCCTAATATAAGCTTTCTTAGAACGATGTCGTTTGGTACAGGCGCAATTTCAATCAATATCTTTTCGGGGTTTTCTAAAATATCTTAGAGAAAACCTCAAATTAATCGAATGAATCATATATGGGTTGAAAGGGTAAATCGTAGTAGATGAAAATCCAGAATTACCGTTGGAAACATTTACAGCTTTGGTCCAAGCCACACACAAAAACTGACAGAACAGTAGGCATGATATTTTTCTCGTCGAATTGTTTTTGATGAACAAATTACATGCTTCGCAATAATACGTTTTGAAAAGTCAAAGCTAAAGCGCTAAGTAAAAATATCTGTACTCCCAAATATCTGATGAAAAAGGAGAAATGGCAACAGAACCATTGGGTGCCATTCCTCCATTTCGGTATACTTCGAGTAAAAATGCCACGAAACGAATGAATATGTTCACTCGCGGTCATGTTCATCCGAAAACGAAATTACATTCAATTCTCTTTGTTTTGATATATGCAGCATAAAGCTGTATCAAATACTCACCACTCTGCTGCCTCTCAAAATTTATGCAGAACAAAAGTCAGTCGTTTACTCACCCAATATTTCTTTTGAAACTCCTTACACACCACGAAGGCTCTCGCGCATCTGAATTAAGCTGTATCCATATCTGAATGCTATGAAAGCTGCGGGTATTGAATTTGAAAGGGGTGCCATATAACTTTGGGGGTGCCACCTCTGACGGGTTTACCATACAATCTTTAAGTTTTTGATGTTAAAAGTTATAAAACATGTGCATTATCGGCTTTTACAGTATAACTGGTTGATTTTTTCAATGAAGTGGGCTTTTAGAACAATGTATCGAACTGATTTGAATATCCATCGGTTCAGAACTTATAGATATCCTAACCTTAAAAGTTAATAAATTGGAAGAAATCCGGTCCTACGTGATTTCAGTTTTATTGATATGTCTCAAAGTTGAAAATATTGATATTTCTGACTACCATATCAGGATTTATAGCTAAAAATTATCTTGTCTTTGATATAATTTCTAATAAGGCTAAGATTTTGCAATATCTTGTCGTATTCGACAACAAAATCTTGTTAAATAAATATTGTAATTAATTTACAAAACACAATGTAACTTAATAATGTTTCTGTTAACAGTGAACTAGTTAATGCAACTGCGAAAAATCATTAAATTTACGATGAGAAACTCTATACTTTTAATGCGAAAAATAAAATAAATAAATATTTAAGTAACGCGTATCAATAAAGTAACACGCTGATGTTATAGATTTTTAAATCAGTTTCCACAGAAAAAGTCAAGTCTATATAAAAAGCATTTATCTTACATGCAATTTCTGATGGAAGGGGTATTACTGTTTTAGTAACTAAAAAAAATAAAATGATCTAAAAATTGCATTCATGTCAAAACAGTCGCTTATGCTTTCTAAAAAAATCTAGACGGTAAAAAATAAGAAGTGTAAAAAAAAAAGAAAAAATCCCTCAAAAATGTCAGAAAAATTCAAATTCAGAAAATGGCCATGCATGCGGTGACCACAGCAGGAGACAATTTTTTCCATTATTTTGTTGTACGTGTGTCCAGCGGCTTTATTATCACCAACAATGACGATGAGGCTCAAATGAACAAGTGGCGCATTTCACACTCAACGAACAAGCCAACAAGCAACCCCTCCCCATCAGATTTTCAACTGACGAAGGCTATGTGACTCCAAGTGACTACAATACGAGTATGTGCTTTGGATGAAACAGCCAAAGGCAGCCAGAGTGGACACCACAAACGACAAATGAACCACAAAATAAAAGGTCAAATAAAACAAAGTTAAAGGATGAAATTTGAACGTACCGTAGGTGAATCAATGGAGACGATATGCAGATGGCAGCATATTCCATCCATATGCATTGCATTGCGCTCAATTGTATGCAATGATATTTTTCTCTTCTACTGCGACCTCTTTTTTTGATTGTTTATTTTAAATCTAAAGTTTGTGTGGACATTGGAATTCACTTTTGCTGTGCCATAGTGTCACTCTTCCGAGATGCAAACGTGCATGCGTGCGTTGCAATAAATCGCCAGTGTATAACTCACACTGCGTGCGCTTTAATGGCAATTGCAAGGATTAATAAATGTCCTGGCGCCTAAATTGCTGCTGTTGCTACTGGTATTTGTAATGGCGTACGCAATTGAGAGTTGGGCCCCAATGCATTGTGGTCAGTGTGCTGCTGCACTTCGTTCGTTTGTGCTGAAGTGTTGAGATGGTGCCATTTTGACAAACGGTGCAATTCAGGTGATTCATCATTTCAAGTGTTTGATTGCAACGTTTATTGCTGCGTTGATGACATTTTTACAAATGCACTTGAGTGAAAAAAGTGAACAACAATTCAATGGAGTTTTTTCTTTTTCGAGTGTAAGTTTTAAAGGTTTAAAATCATTCTCTTAAAAATAACGTTTTGCAATTTTTGAAATATAAAATGTGTTAAACCATCTACTCGTGTGTGTCCTGTGTCTTTTACTGGAGTATAGAAAGTCGATTCTTTCTCAAGTAATAAGCATATGATGAGTCTTGCCATTTTAGAGAACAAATGCAAATTCAATGCTTCAATTTTACTACAGATGTGTTAAATTTAGTAGTCTTGGTCTTTATCTTGGACATTGAACCTTGGTCTTGGTTTTGATACTGAATCTTGGTCTTGATCTTGGGCACTAAGTCTTGGTCTTGAAATATTTCTAAAGATTTTTGAGTATTCACAATTTTCAAATCTTATTTTTCCAAGAGCAGTCTTGATCTTGATGAGCATCGTCTTGGCCTTGGTCTCGAAAAATTATCAAGTCCAAGACAAATTTTGCTCATCACTACTTGCTTATAACTTCAAAATATCATATTGGAAAGTTTATATTTAATGATATTTGGAACTCAATTTTCTACCGCATTAATTGGAGGGAAACTCAAATCTTGCGTTGGTTATGGGACAACCTTATATCTCTGGGACTAAAAATCTAAGAGTCATGACAATTAGACCAAAAGAAGTGTATTTAAATTTTTTATTTATGACTGAAATTCTGGAAAATTTTCTTAACTCTAGCTAGCAAAGCTTAGAGTAATTTAGGGTAATGTGGACTATGCGGGTAATGTGGTGCACCCTTTTATTTCTCATATTAAAGACTGCACAACAATTCTGGTTATTTGTGCACAATAAAAAGCGAAAAACATATTCTTTACGCTCTTTGGCTTTTCTATAATGCTAATTATTCGTGTGAAATTCTTAGCATACGCTGTGAGGTCAAGTTGACTTATTTGTAGTACTTGGTGAATAACTAAGTCACTTCCTCAGAACTCAGTTTTCTAAAATTCAAATAACTCTTATGCAATTGTGGATCTATTATTCAACGAAAAAATGCATTAGCAAGTCTGATTTTACATTTCTTTTATGTAATCAATGATTATTTCAAAAACGTGATTTATTCGGGTAATGTGGACTACCCCATATTATATACCGTATATCAACTTTGACTACTATTACACCTTAAAAAGCTAATTGCATGTGTAGGGTCCCCGAGTTTGAGTAATGTGGAGTACTATTTTACGTATGATTCGATAACCCTTCTTACTTATTCACATGTTAGTATGAATTTGGTTTATCTTACCAGAAAATATTATTTAATAAGAATATAAAGCTATTTCATAGCAAATATAATCTTAAAAATTACTACTCGACTTTTAGTCAACAAAATTTGCGAATAACGGTACTTCTTTAGGAAATGGGCAGGGTGAGCCACATTACCCGACACTTTTCTTTTTCAGCTATTTTTAGGTACTTTCAATTTAACTAGCCTCACGCTTGAAAATGTTAATATTTTAGTATACAAATTACCAAATAGTAAAAACAATAGAATAACTAATACAAATAAATTGACCAAGCTTACCTACTAACATTACTTTGGTAGAAATTGGTAAAAAAGAAAAAGGTAACCACATTACCCTTAATTACTCTACTTTGAGGGTATCTAGGAAACAAAAAAAATTTTTTTTTTGGGCCGCTCAAAAATCAACCAAAATCGTATTTTTTCCATAACTTCGGCTGATAATGTAAGATGTTTAAAAATTTTATATCATTGGAAAGGGCTTTACTGGGCCTTAGTTAGCACATTTTAGGCAAAACATAAATAAACATTGTCAAAAGTGGCAGAAACGTGGTTATTTTAACAACGTTGCGACCCAAATTTTGAGCACGGCTTGTTCGTAGCAGTTTTAACAACGCACTTTGCTAAAAAAGTTTCAACTACGTTTGTGAGTGATTTAACAACTTGCGTTGCTAAATAAAATACAAAAAAAAAACATATTATTTTAATTCTAATTTTTTCCTGCCAACAATGAAACTGATATTATTTAAATAAATATTTTTTTGTTTGATATTGCGGAGATTTGAACTTGGAACCTGTCGTGTGATAGATGAGGACGTTAACGAACTCAGTCACTGCCATCATTAGGTATTGTGAGGTTGACTGAAAGTCTATTTGTTTTGAAACTAGCTTCTACCACGTTCGTGAATATTTTGACTGATTTGGATTTTACTACGTTTCGTGGTGTTTTGACCACGTTTCGTTGCTGATTTGGATTTAACAAGGCTTGGCAACCACCGTTGCTATATAAGTTTTAACCACGTTCGTGGGAGATTTAGCAACGCACCACACAAATATGATCTAGGAGCGTTTCTAAATGCAAATCAGCAACGAAACACTCACGAACGTGGTAGAAACTCATTTAGAAACGCTAGTTATGCTTTTTTCTTCACTCTGAGTATATTTTTAAAGCCTTTAACTTTATATCTAAAAGGCTTGAAAATGTTTGCTATAAAATATCCTTTGTTGAGATTAGATAGTTTATAATTCATTTTTTTGTCATAAGATTTAGTAGTTTGCAGCTAAATGCCAGCAAGCATAACCTTACAAAAGCTGAGGGCAAAAGTAAATATGAAAAAAAATGAATCAAAAATAAAATTTGGAAACTATCAAGGGCGCTACCGCATTTTGGATCCATTTTAATAAAAAATTTCGTATAACTAAACGATAGGGAAAGGTTGAGGAACAATTTTGCAAATTATCAAGAGTGCCTTCAACCACCTAATAGGTTTTTTCCCATATTTCTAGAAATATTCACTGCACTAATAAATAAGGAAAGGCTGAACAAAGATTTTGGATATTAACAGTGGTTCGCGACCCTTCTTATAAATTTTGGTCACATTTTTCAAAAATATTTTATTGCGATATTAAGAGGTCGAAGAAAAATTTTGGAAACTTGGTCTCATACAAAAAAAAATTGTGTTGCTACAAGCGATTGGAAAAGGCCGAAGAAAAATTTTGGAAACTATCAGAGGTGTCCTCAACCAATCTTAAGAGTTTTGGGCCTATTTACGAAAGAAAAAATTATTTTACCAAACGATAGGGAGAGCTTGAAGAGAAATTTTTGATACTGTCAGGGGTATCCTCGACACCTCTTAGGAGTGATAATATCAAAAATTCTTCCTTCTACATATCAATTCGTGCAATCATTTTTTTCTTTTTTTTAATGGAACTTAAACCTATATAAGTAGCTGTTGGGATCGACTTATCTTCGCCATTTTCCCTTCATAGCTAATTTTGTTCTAATTTTTAGCCTGCCGAATCTTCTGCAAACAAATTCATTACGGCCAATCTTTGCGTACTCAATTAGGATTTGGGTTGACATCTTCGATTTTTATGAAAATTGGTGAAAAGTTAGTTTTTGTCTGTGATAAAATGATTTTCCGAAATTCCAAAAACATCCAAGATGGCGGCCAAAGGAAGTTCGATGCAACTTTTGAATACTCACATACTATGTACTTGAAAATTCATGGCTCCTCGGCTTTTATTCGGTTTTGATGAAATTTTCAGGGTTAGAGTAAAAAAGTATGAGTTTTTGAAAAAAAAAAATCACACTGAAAAAAAAAATTTATTTTCGGTGTAAAAAAAGCTTTTTTTCTCTTAGAAGAATTTTTTAGATACAGAATTTTTTATTTTTTTTAATGCTCTAAAATTCTAAAATTATTATTTTGGCATGTATGTATGTATTCACCTTTAACTCCTAGGAGGAGCATAGAGCCAATATGAAATCTCTCCATTTGTCACGATCCCTTGCGATGACTTTAATCTCTTGCCACAACTTTCCCGATTCTTGGATTTCCTTTTCCAGCGACCTCTTCTAGTGGGTTTTGGGTCTACCGCGTGCTCTACTACCTTGTGGATTCCACTCAAGAGCCTGGCGACAAACTTCGCTGTGTGGTTTCCGGAGAGTGTGACCAATCCATCCCCATTTGCGCAGCTTGATCTCGTTTGCTATAGCCTTCTGTTTGCATTTTTGATGTAGCTCGGCATTTGATATAGTGCGAGGCCACCAAACCTTTAGTATACGCCTTAAGCATTTGTTGACGAATACTTGCAGCTTGTTCGTTAGTTGTTCAGTTTGGCATAGTATTTGTTATATTATTTTCAACGAAACCTACCTACATACTTATAACCAAGTACGCCACTGATCAAATATCAATCAGAAATATACTACAACTTAACTTTCTAAAAAAAGAGGAATTTCGTTCTTAATTCTTGCAAAAAACTTGCTAGAATTTTTTTAAAAGTGAATATATAAATACGTTGCTATGTATGTAATTATTAATAAATAACCCCATTAAGTTAGCGCAAATTATTGTTTATAATTAGCTTTAGTCTTGAGATTAATTATAGGTAATTAACGTGTTACTAACTGTAACAGGAAATGATTTTTTTTTTTTTACTTTTTGTTGCATTCGTGTAACATTTTATTTTCTAATTACATATTAAATTAAAAAAGAAAATTATTAAATGCTATTGACCCCTTGTCACAAGTCAAGGATAGTATACACCGGTAGAAGCTAGGGTTAACTTACATACATAAATATGTATGTTCGGAAAGTAATAGCGGAATAAAACTAACTAACTTTTATGTTTCAATTAAATTTATTGTAACGCAGCCTTAAAACTTTAAAGTTGAGAAGCTTTTTCTGTGTATATTCGTAAACAAAATAGAGGTAATAAGAACTACTTATCTTCAAGAAATTTTCGATCAACTCGCTTTCACAATTAATATTAAGTAGATACGTATTCGCGTAAGATCCTGCAAAGTTTTAATATTCCCTAGAACCAAAGAAAAAGATCTAATGACTTAAGCAAGCTCTTACTCGCATACAATTGCAAAAGTTTTTTTCGAATACTTAAAAGCAATAATAAAGTAATTACTTAGCTAATTATTCAAGCATTTAATTAAATGTAAAATAAGTTTAATTAAGTATTATAATCTTAGCACTTGCGCATTTATAGATAATACGAATGTAATTACAGTGTGTAATCGATTAATTTAAAATTAACTATTTTAAATGGTAGATTTGTATTTTTTTAAGCTCTGCGTTGCACAGTGGCAGATCGTGGCCTTAGATAGGTGAAATTTGAAAGTGCTATGGATTTCAATCGTCAGATAATATTTAGAGACGAAAACAAAACTATAAAAAATAAAAATTTTCTTTGGGGTTAGTAACACGGTGGGTTCAAAATTGAATTTTAAACAGCAAAAATGCTATATTAAGATTATTCATATTAGCAACTGCTGGAAAAAACGTTCTAGCTAACTTGTTTGAAGATGTATGTACTAATGTAACACATTGACAGAAAATATATTGTTTCTACTTTAAAAAATATTGTTTAGTTTCTTTCTATTAAGTATAAGTATGTGAATTATATGGATTTTTTGAAAGTGGCCTAAACCCATTAGCGTAATCAAGGGAAAAATCGAAAATAAATGTATTCAGCTTGCTAATTTTAGGTGGTCAAATCTTCAAGCTTGCAATCATATTAGATCTATTTGTCCATCATATATGGAAGAAACAGTCTTTCATTTCTTTTGTGAATGTCCAGCGCCTGCGCTTAGACGCATAAGGAATTTTTGTCATTTCATTTTGGAATTGCTTGACTCACTATCTGAGGTGTGTCTTAAATCCATATGGAAGTATTTATGTACATCCAAGTGGTTCTCTCAGACTTTCTCTGCTAAAGCTCTTAGTATTGGGAATACAATGGGCCCTATCTCGAGGCCTAAGTTTATGAAGACAACATGTTCATCTCCCGGATCTAACCTAACCTAACCTAACCTAAGGCCATTTCGGGGTAAAAGTAATGTCATTCACATTATGTGCCGTAATAATCGGTTTTTTGCCCGATACTATTTTTTAAGCATAAAGTCATTGATTTCACACAATGTGGTAAACTTTTTGTAAAGACAGAATTCAATTTTATTCGTTCTGAACAAAATACCAGCTAATTCATATTATGACATTACTTTTGCCGAAATGGACTTAGGCCACTTTCAAAATAAACGGCTCATATATCTCCGAATCTTTTTTATTTTTTATTATAATATAAGGGTTATTATGCTTAATTGAAATTCAAAATTCCAGCTGCAACTTTTAAATTTTTTTTTTTTATGAATGTTTTCCCATTGTGGTTTTTGAGGGGACAAAATTAACAGACTTTTATAGAACGTTATTTTGGATTCATTTGCATCGGAATATGTCAAAATAGTATATTAGAAAAAAATGCAAACATTATGCTTTTAAAAAAACATTTCCTTGAGTTTTTATATATAATATGTAAATTATGGTGAAAATTGTGCTCAAAATATATTGTATATCTTCAGATTTTCATAACTTTTCAATATAACATATGGCCAAGTGTGCTTAATCGAAATCCAAAGTTCCAGCTGCAACTTTTGAGAACTTTTTTTTATGAATTTTTTACTTTTATGGTTTTTGAAGGAGAAAATATTTTTATTTCTTTATATTTTACAAAGTTTTGCAATAGTTATATTAATTAAAATCTTTTAGTGTGCTTTAATTCGGTAGATAGTTTTCTTAAAGAGAGAGTACCAGGTAAGGGGTATCTTACCCCTGTTAATCCCCTTTAGTCTTTTCCGTTTGTTAACTTTGACATACCATTATGAAGCATTTTACCAAATCTTATTTATAACTTACATCAAATGATTTCAGAAATATGACAGCTTTTTATTTTTATAGGGCGCGGCACAGCCCACTTTTTACTGAAAATTATTTGTACCAAATTTTATCTATCAGCGTCAAGCATTTTTAGAGAAATGATAAATCAGCTTTTATGAGGGCGTGGCACTGCCCATTTTTTTAGTGAGGACTATCTGTTCTAAGATATTTTACATTTGTACCAAATTATATCTGTCTGCGTCAAATGTTTTCAGAGGTATAATGATTTATTTTTTTGAGGGCGTGGCACCGCCCACTTTTCAATGAACAATATTTCTTCAAATGACTTCTACATATTTACTAAATTTCATCTATCTGCGGCAAAGAGTTTTGGAGATATGATTAATTTATATTTAGGGGAGCGTGATACCACCCACTTTTTTAGTCTATGACTTAGCTTTTTTTTATAATAACATAATGTGAAAACTTCTTTAAAATTGGTCTGTTAGTTTCCGAGTCAATGGGTTTCACAAACAAACAAAATCTCATGTTCGTAAAGTTTATTTTAGTTTTTTTCTCATAACTTGAGAACTGAAAAAAATAGCGCAAAATTTATAACATTTTTGAAATCAGCGTTGTCAAATTAATGGATTTCGATAACCATTTTTAAAAGAATTTTGAGCACGAACTAACTTTATATGGGAGGTAAGCGACCCAAATTTTAGCAGCCTAGTTCTATTATTACTATTTATCACCGCCGTTCCATACAAACCTTCACACAGTGCCTTAGTGCAATTTCTTCAAACCTTTGAAAAATAAAACTCCTCAAAGAAGTCGTTTGTTGCACCACTCGTTTAAAAACTCAGTTAATACACTAGTTTATATGAAATAGCTCCAACGTTCTTGATGTAAATTATCATGCTGAGTATGAATCTGGATTTAGTTTCCCAGCACGTCATATTTATGAGATGTTCGCAAAAAACCAAAAAACACCTAAATATGATCACTAAGAGTTTACAGTGTACACAGAGCTGATCGAACCTGGTCGAGCATTTCGTCATACGTATGAAGCCTTAGATAAGCAGATCGAGCGATCACTGCTTCAGGATGGCTAGGTGCACAACCTTAGGCTTCGTTCACAGTAGGCCGTTGTTGCATATTGTTGCACAGACTATTTTGTACACAACCTTACAGTTTTACAGCTCTAGGTTTAAAACTATTTTGTATAAACGAGGTTTCTATTGAATATTTTGTCACCCTCAATGAGTGTCACTTTTTGTGCATTGCACTAAACATTTCTTGACTTTGGTGACCCCTACATAATATTTTTGTTAATCACCTTAGAACCCTGTTTTTGAAAACGAGATCAACAAAACCCATAAAAATGTGTTTATTTGCACTTAAAATTTCATTATGAGTTACAAAAGAAAAGATTCGTAAAAATTTCGTAAATGCGAACTTTGATGATTTGAACTGAAAAAAACAATTTATTTCCGTAATCTAAGTCGTCTTTTTCCCAAACTTATCAAGATCCCACTTTAAAATTTTGTGCACATTATTAACATATTATGCTTAAGCCAAAAAAAAGTTTTTCAGAAACCTAACCTTTTTTGTTGCTGCCCGCTGCCTGTATGATCTTTCCAAAAGTATTTTTTGTTGCGTTCTTTTATAATGTACAGGCATAAGATTAAATAAATATTTAAAAAATTATTTTTTGTGCTGGTTCCTCCTCATTGGTTCCCTAAGCCTGTGCCTACTTGGTCAATCTGTTAGTCAAGCCCTGGTTGTATGCAACAATTTGGTATCGAACACTCGATTGATATATTCCGTTGGCGTGCATGATCCGCCTAATATACTGATCTGTTGTCAAATATTTACATTGAATATTTTGGTTTGGTATGCATTTTACAAAAATACCGTTTTTCGAAATGAATTTTGTTGCTAACACCATAAAAATAAGAAAACCAAGGTTTCCGGAAACTTGTAATCATGCTCCGCTTTGGAGAATCATCTAAGGAGAAAAATCCATCAAATTTCAAAAAATTAGACTTTCGAGTTATCTTTGTAAAGAAGCAATTTTTAATAACTAGGTGCCTATCTGATCAAAAAGTTACGCATACAAGAATTAAGAAAATAGCTTTTTCTATAGGATTTCTATTGTTACATCGAATTTTCTTAAACTCAAAAAGATAAATATCAATATTCAGTTAAAATAAAGAAGATCGCTAGATCCTTAGCAACTACAAACATTCATAAACTCGTACAAAAGCGTTAGACCAATTTTAGATGACTTCTGTATTTGCCAAATCATTAACAAAATTGTTCACTATGTAAGCTACAAATGGGGCACTTAAAGCAATTAGCAAACATTTACTCAACTTGCTGAAAAACTAAAGTAAAATATTTTGTAAATACGAAGGAAAACAGTTTGCACAACATACTGCCCGCACACACAGATACAAATAACCAAATAAACATAATATCCTTACAGTTACAGCTAATGCTGCACATATACATACAAATATATTTGGCAAAATGTTGCCCCCATTCCGAAGTGAATAAAACAATCAATGTTGGCGAAAAGTATTTTATGCAGACTATTTAATACGCTATTAGGATATCGAATGTCATTCAACACATGCTTAGTCTTAGCACAACAAGGGGAAGAAATCATCCCAGTTGCCGGAATGCTGGATGTAAGTGTGTGTGTCCTTTGGCGCGCACATGAAAAAGACATCTTCTCATTAGGAAACATATGTTTCCATATTAGAGCGTTTAACTTTGCGTTTTGTAACACTAAAGTGAAGTGGGGTAAATTTGCACCCTCCCCTAATGGCTGGCAAGAAGTCAATTTGAAAAAGGATATTTTGTGATTTTTTTTTTTTTTCGTTTCGTTTATTCTTCCCTTTGTGTATTCGCAGACAAATTGTTTCTTTTGCTAAAGCAAAGCTAAAGCAAAAAAAAAATGAAAAAGGGAGAGACGAAAAAACTAAAGAGCACGTCAGAAAAATATGTTACCAGAACACATTATTTTGATAAAGTCAACTTTTTCACGTAACTTTAATTTAGGAAGTCGGCGTTTGAATATAGAGCTCAAGCTTAAGGAACATTTGATTAAATCAGTGCAAATATTACTCGTTTTCTCGTACAATAATTGAAGGAACATTTTGTAAGTACGATAGGTACACGGCAAATGATTTTATTGTGGGCCGCGCAGTGGAAGAGTTAGTATGGAACGCCGGCTATTCAAATATGGTAAATTTGTTTTTAAGATAAAAACAATTAAAATCTAAGGATATGAACAAAATCCGCCTGCCAAAAATTCGAAGTTGAAGCGTGGTCGAAGGTATTTTTCAAAATGGATATCAATTTCCATTAATTTGGCAATGCTCATTTCAAATATGTTATAAATTGTGATCTATCTTTTAGAGTTTTCAAGTTCTGAACGAAAATCAACTTTATAAAAACTAGAATTTGTTTTCTTGTGAATTTGTTTCTAATTGACTCGAAACTAACTGACCGATTTTAAGGAAGTTTTCACATAGTGTTAGTATAAAACAAGACTAAAACATAGGTTAGAAAAGTGGGCGGTGCCGTAACCACCAAAAAATAAAACAAACATATGTATCTCCAAAACTCTTTGACGCAGATACTTAGGTAATATTCAATAAGTATGTAAAAGTAATCGGTACAAATAATGTCCACTGAAAAAATGGGCGGTGCCATGGCCTAAAAAAAACAAATTCTTCATAATTATCTCTAGAAATATTTAACGCAGACTAATTCTCCATTTTTCTTATGCTGCCTATCGCAAATAGGTAAAATTCGGTACACACACAAAAGGCGTTTGGGAAAAAAAATTTTCAGTGGAAAAGTGGGCGATGGGACGCCCTTTTAAAATTAAATACGTTATATTTCTTAAGCCATTTAAGGCAAATTATAATATTTGGTATAATGCTAAACTATGGAACTTCTAAGTTAAGAAAGAGCCAAGACCCAAGGGGAAATAAAACTGCTACCCTCTCTTTAATAAAACTGTCTTTCGAATTGAAGCAAACTTAATGATTAAAATTGATGAAACTTTTGTAAAATGTTGCAAAATTTAAAGAAATAAAAATAGTTTGTCCTCTCAAAAACTACAAAAGAAAACAAGTAAGGGTGTAACCTTTGGCCTTGCCAAACATTAAATACCCTACACTGCAGTATTTTGAAAATGTTGTTTATATCGGAGGTGCCGCGCTCTCTTGTCCGAATTCACCCAGTTTTTGCTCAGAGCTTGCGCTTACAATTCGTAGTCATTACTATGTGTACATATTTTGGTTGAATTGTCGTGAAAAATACTCCTTAAGTTGCATTTTAAATATATTTTTGGTATGGGCGATAGGCGTTTCTGTTGACCGATTTCGCTCATTTTCAATTCCACGAGCTAAATTTGGCGACGGAGGCAGTGTATTAAATTTCATTGAATTATCTTGCTCAGTTTTCCCAAAAATTGTATTTCCACACAATAGCTAGCTATCCAGCTAGCCAGACAGACGGACATGGCTATATCGACTCAGGAGGTGACGCTGATCAAGAATATATATACTTTTTTGTAGTGTATAAAAATGTTGCAATAATTCAAAAACATAATTGAAAAATATGATACTAGTGTTGTGATGTTGTAGTTTTTTATAAATTTATTTTTTTTAGGAGAGTGGTGCCGCCAATTTTTCCAATGACCATTATCGGTCCTGTTGCCATTTGCATATGTACCTAATTTCAATTGTATATGTGGAATAGCTGAGATGATAAGATATGGTGTTTGTTGGGAGTGGCGTACTTTGACCTTAACATATGTAACAAATTTTATCTACCTGAGTCAAGTGGTTTCGGAGATATGATGAACTAATTTTTTGGAGGGCATGGCACCGCCTACTTTTTATAATTTGATACATTATTTGTAAAATTAAAGCAAAACTAAAAAGTCAAAAATATTTTTATAATTGTGAATTGGATACTAATCTCCGTATCATATTATGTGTATTTTGTAAGAATAAGTTTATGGTAAAGATGATCTGTATAACAAAATAAAATTACTTACACTGTCTTTTCTTAAATGCCTCAATCCAGCCGTCATTCCCCATGCCAAATAATTAAATAAATATATACATATACATTATATTCCATATTTTTATTTAAGAACAGCATTTTTTCCAAGTTCGTGCTCCTAAACATTCGTGTGGTTTACGTGTCCTCACGGGCTTCTAAATTAAGGGCTTTTGTGGTAAGGTTCGGGCTCACATAAAAATCGATTTCAAAGCCCGAGCCCAACGGGCAGTTAAAATGATTAGCCTTTTTTTAGTATACTTTTCAAGCATTAATCGAAGACCGGCAGAAATCTTATTTTTTGACTTTTATTTTAAGAATATGGGCGGGAAGCAAACAAAATCACATCTTTGCACATTTCATAAATCTCTTGGGTATCCTGTGGGTTAGTATCGAATAAAAAAATACTAGTACTGGAGGGAGCTCGGTATACATATAATTACCACCGGGCCCGGATTTTCTCTCCACGCCCCTGCTGCCAGAGCAGGAACCTCAAAATCTTCTATAAACAGACTTAAGAAAAAACTTAAGCTAAAGACCTACAAAATTCGAAAAGTACCAGACCGTTCCCATGAAAAGAATATGGTTTGGTAGGCCATATGCACTTGCGGTCTGAGAAGCAGTTTTTTTGTAACAAAGGGCACACTTAACTCGAAAATTTATATTGATGAATGCCTTTAAAAACGTCTTTGGCCATTTATTCGTGAGCACGGGGGTACTGTAATATTCTGGCCTGATTTAGCAACCTCTCACTACTCTAGAGCCACCATAGAATGGTACAATAGCAATAATGTAAATTTTGTACCCAAAAATGCGAATCCATCTAACTGCACAGAGCTTCGATCTATTGAGAGATATTGGGCTCTAATAAAATCAGATCTTCGGAAGAGTATAAGTACTGCAAAAAATTTAGAAGATTTGAAAAATAAGTGGCGAAGGTCATACGGTACTGTCGACGAAACAACTGTACAAAACTTAATGAAGGGTCTTAAGAAAAAAGTAAAATATTTTTATATAAAATAAACGTTTGTTAATAGTGTAAGGTTATTTATGTTCGTTATACTACTCATTATTAAATAAAAAAACAATATTTAAAAAAATTCATTACGTATTTTTTTATTGATGAAAAACAAAGTATCAAATTTTTCTGGGACAGTCCTTACATAAGATTCTGTCAAATCAAAACAAACAAAAAAATATTTTAAACGATTTTCTCCTTAAAACTAGAAATTGATAAGTTTCTCACGTTACTTACATCTTTCTATGTTATATTCCATATCGAAATGATGCAAAAATCTTTTTGAAATTTTAAGAAGATTTTCTAAGTAAACTCATAGAGATTTCTCTTTGGAAAATTCATATTGTTTTCAATTTTTAATACAAATTCATAGTAAAATAGGTTAATATGGCAATCTTCTTTTTTTTAGGGAAAATTTTTTGCTCTGTGCATATTTTTTTAAAATTCATATAACTTTTACTTTATGTCTATTTATGGCCACGATCTGATACTGTGGGCAGTTTGTTTTGAAAGTGGAGCAATTTTGAGTACGAAAAATCATGTTTTTTGTCATTAAGGTTAAGATTTCTTAAAATTTTGATGTGTCCTTAGCCAGTTTTGGTTACAGTAGAATAAGCAATTCGAATAATCTAAAATTATTCAGGTTAAAAAAACTGTGCTGCACAGAGTTATCATTATCTTAGTTTTTCTAAAAAATGGACTTTCACCAAAATCGAGATAAACTTCTATATATGTATTTTATGAACTTCTTTGCTCTCTAAAATACAAAACTTATTTAAATATTCATTATTATGAAAACTCTTTGAAAACTGATTTATACTTATGTAGGTACTCAGACGTTAAGAAAGCGGAAATCCCATTCCACTTCGAAGCATCTACTGACTATAATCAAAAACCAAAACTCAATTGTCAAATGTAATTTAACGCAACCTCTTTTAGCAGCGTTCCGTTCTGTTCGGTACTTTTTTTCGAACATCGGCAAATAACTTCAATGATTTTGCTCCGCAGGCGGCTTTTTAAGTGTCATGTCCAAAACAAAAATCGTCTGTTTTTGATTTGCCAAAAATGATGATGAAGAAGATGAAGAAAGAAAAAAAATTAAAATACAACCAACATAATAAAGGGGGAAAAATAAAGAGTCGCCGGGTATATCCCCCATACAATGGGAAAAACGAAAAAAACCAAATTCTCTCTGATGATAAATCCAGGAAATTTTTATATGCACGACTGAGCATTGATGTGAGATTTGAATCTGTATACGTGGAATGATACCACCACCCGCTAAAATGGGCGGTGTAGAGCTGACTGACTCTGAGTGTAGAAAAGTTGGCGATGACATTTCGATTGTCACCCTAAGGCTACGGAAGAGTCTATTAGGCAGTATTTAGTTGAGTCTGATTCTGTAAATATGTTTTTTGTTGTATTTGTGTATTTTGTGCTTTACTTTATCGCTTTTATTTGATGATGTTGCGTGCGCTAAATCACTTAACACCCTCATTTAGCGTCTAAGTCGTCTCCCTTTTTTTATGAGCTTGTTATGTGTCCTTGTACTATGGAATAAGGCTGCATGCCTGCAATTGATTTATACTTTGAAATTCGATTAAAAAGGCTTTGGCTGCTTGCTTCGTTGCGGTTTCTTTGTTTCGCTCAATAGAGTGAGCTTGTAAATATTCGTAATTCTTTTAAATATTTATTTAGTGCCCTGGGGATGTTGTTCTTGTGTTGATGCCCTTTTGTGGGTAGATTTAAAAGTGATTTTTTTTTTTTTTCAAGTGGTTTGCTTATCGCCTGGAAGTTTTTTTTTGTTTTCTTTTAATATTAATGGTATGCCTTTCAATTGCATACACTAACTCGTATGATTATCTGTAAGGGTGAACTTTGACTGGCATTGTTTGAATTGGATTTATTTAGTTAAAGCTAATCAATCTCTTAATTTTAGCAAAATAATTTGCAATTCACTTATTCTATGCACTGAAGACTAGTAGTGTCTCCTTTTCTCTCTTTTCAAAACAAGTTTTCCAATTTTTGAATGGTCAGTGAAGACTACTTAGCACAGTTTCGGAAAAATTATTATCCTCTCCAACAGTCAGACCGATATCCAGACACTGAAATCAATAGCAATAACATCAAAACAAGTCGAGGTATGAAAGAAATATTGAATCATCATACTACCTGCGGGTAAGGGATCAGAATATGCTCGAGGCAAGCATGCCTGTCGTAACAGGCGACTAAAAGCGGGTGTGGAAGGGAGTACCCTTGGACAGCGTTGTGCCTTGAAAGAAAACTCACAATGTCCGTAACTGGCGCTGACCAGACGATTCGCCTAAAAATAAACATCTTGTCGGAATCCTGAGGCGTCTGACCCAGAGTGGGCGGCTCCTAGGTCAGCGTCTGTTCCACTATAGTTGCAGCGCTTGCCGGATCCAGCTTTAAGCTTATAACTTATTGCGTGGGGCGTTGCTGAGAAGATTATACTAATGAAGCATGGATAGAAAAACGATGGAAAATAACTCTCTAAGTAGTACCCACCAGAGTGTGGTTAATCCACCTGCCTCGGCAGCATGCACATCGGATTTGGAGGTGAAAGAAACATGCATAGTTAGGAATGATTCTCCTATAACTATGGTTCGTCAAAATTTTAAAATCCTTTCAATGAAAACTCGAACACGCATCGGCTCTTAGAATGTCCGAACTCTTAATGATGCAGGTAAAATACATCAAGCCGTAAGAGAATTCCACAAATTTATCCTTGAAATATTGGGATTAAGCGAGTGTAGATGGAACGGTGCCGGCGAATATGTACTTCCTGACGACGAAAAATTTCTATACTCCGGTAGAGCACAAAATGACATCCACAGGTATGGATTTGGATTTTTGTGAAGTAAAACTGCAGTAAAGGCAGTGATGGAAGGCTTTTTTGGTGTAGATTTCGAACTCTCGCTAGAAATCTACCATCTTCCAAGCATACGCGCCAACCGATTTAGCAGAGAAAGAAACCAAGAAACATTCTACAGTCAGCTCGCTGCAGCAATAAACAGTGCTCACAAGAACGACTTCATAATGGTTATGGGTGATTTGAATGCCAAATTAGGCTCAGAAAACCTTAGCCTTGAGCACGTGATTGGAAAACATGGTTTGGGTGCCAGAAAAGACAATGGAGAACTTCTCATTGACGCCTGCAATGCAGCCGGTCTTGTCATTGGAGGTACGCCAGTCCCACACAAAAAAAGCCATAGAGCTACTGGTGTCTCCAGGCAATATCCGACCACTTCTGCATGAGCAGAAAATGGAGAGGGAGACTTCTGGATGTACGAGAAAAGAGGGCCGCTGACATATACTCCGATCACTATATTTTCGTCGCGGTCATTCGACTAAAACTTGCCGCTATTAAACGTCCCAGTGAACATCTGTGGCAAAAAAATTCGATGTAAATTGTGATGGAAACATTGAAACATCGTGGAGTGCTAATCTGCCAGCTTTCTCAAGCTCGAGTGGAAAAATACTTGAGTTCCGACCCTCGAATAAGAAACACTGGATGAGCAAGGAAACGTGGTGTCTTGTTGAAAAAAGAAAAGCGCAAAAAAACTGGGAGATGACGCTAAAACTAAAGCGCAAAAGAACGACGCCCAAAAGTTCTTTAAAGAAGGCAGGCGACAAGATAAAAGAAAAATGTATAACGACCTCGCGAGTGAAGCCGAAGCGCTGCTAATGCTCAAAATCTCAGGCAGCTTAACGATATCACCCGCAGACTATCTGGCAGAAAACACCAACAGAATCGCCCTATCAAAGACAAAAACGGAAATCTCTTAACATCCGCGGACAACCAACTAAGGAGATGGATAGGGTATTTTTGTGACATACTGAATCCCACATCTATCACATTGCCGCAACCAGAATCACGAACTACAACTGCCGCAGTGACTCGCAGTAGTAGTCGAATACAAACACAACCCTCACAATCGATGAAATAGTGAAAACTATCCAAAGCATGAAAAACAACAAGGCCGCCGGTACGTGTAGATCAAATAACAGCTGAACTGCTAATACGTGACCTAAGCGAGTGCCGAAATTATAGAGAAATAACTTTGCTCTCAGTACCATCAAAAGTACTGACAAAAGTGCTTCTAAACAGGGTAAGCGAAAAGATTGATTCGGCCATTCGAAAGCAACAAGGAGGATTCCGGCCAAACCGATCATGCGTGGATCAAATCAACATCCTCAGAATAATTGTCGAACAATCATGCGAGTGGTGTGCTACGTCTTAGTAGACTACAGCACTGCCATCGACAGTATCTCCCGAGAAAACATTTGGGTTTCACTGCAACGAAGAGGTATTGCCACAAAGGCCATAAAATTAGTACGTGCACAATATGAAGACTTTAAATGCATCGGGTTGTTGTCACCGGCATTCACCATCTCTCTTGACGATATCCTCGATAACGCTGACGATATTTGCCTTCTATCGCCCAAACACTCATATATGCAAAGCAAGATGGAAGGCCTTGTCTTGGAATCGTAGAAGGCCGGCCTAAAAATTAACGAATCCAAGACTAAAAGCAAGATGCTGAATGCAAACGGAAGTGATGACATCGAAAACGTCGACAGCTTCATATATTTAGGCAGCATTATCTCCATGAATGGTGGAGCAAAAGAGGATATCAACTCAAGAATAGCAAAAGCAAAAGGCGCGTTTGCTCAACTGAACAAAATATGGTCTTCTTCCATTATATCCACTAAAACCAAAGTTTTTGTGTTTAAATATACCAAGTTAAAATTTATGTATTTTTGTTATTTTTTGTTATTGTTATTATGTAATTTTTTTTCTTAAATACTGAACTTTACCTTTAAAATCTGGCAATATTCAATGCATATTTCCATCCATTATTTTTTGTATTTTCTCAAAGAAATTGCATGAAATTTTGCTTAATATTCATACCAACCCATATTGAATGAGTTTTATACAATAATCATTTTATTACTAAATAGAAACAGTTAAAACCTTAACAATTTCCAATACAAAAATAACGAAATTTCTCTTTAAACTTAGTCCGCACAACATAATTGTGTTGTAAATTGCACGATTTATAATTAATTTCAATCAAAAACAGACTTTTCATAGTTGTGGTCCATTCCATTTACTTGTGTACGTATCCCCAATGTAGCTGCGCTGAGTCCCATAATCATTAATCTAATCGCCGCCTTAGCTTATTATTTCAATTTTACGGTATTTTTAGTGTGGGAACTGCCTGTAACGATAACAACATTAACTTCCGCTTCCGTTTACAGTGGTTAAATGTTAACAAGAAATTCAATGACCGGAAGCTAAAGTAAGGAAATACAGGCAAAAAATAGAGGCGGCACATGCAATGCCATACCACCCCATCATTCAGTTCCAATGTGTAGTTGAGGTAGCCTTGCAACTTTACATTACTTTGGAACATATGGATGAACGATGGAAGGTGTGGGGAGTGCGGAGCAAGTGAAGTAGCAGGATTCTTATTTGCAGGAACCGAGTATAAGAAAAAGGTTGTTGGAGCGTTTCTTTTTGTTTTCCCTTTTTTTTCTCAGACATTTTATTCATTTGTATGTATAAGAAATTAAACGATTAAGATTAAATCCAATTTTCTGCTTAGTTGATTAAGTAGAATCTCAACAGAAAATTTGAAAGGTTATACAATTACTTCATTGAACATGTTTGAATAAAATATGAGTTTTAACTAAATGTTTTTTTTTAGTAATAAAACGAAATTGTTTATACCTGGAATCTATTATACCTTGCACTAATTGTACCTCGGACCGAATGTATCTTGAACAAATCAAAACAGAAAAATGTTTCTTAACCGTTTATTCAATTCATATAAATTATTTCGAGTATAATGCAATTGTACTTCTTGAGTTTATCTTTGGTATTCAACTGACCGAATGCAAGGATCAACGGTGAAAGAACTATAAATCCTTTTTCAAGTAAATAATTTTTTCGAATTGTTATTTCGCAAGATACCATACCATAACCATTAGAAAAAACAAAAAATTCGCATAAAACTGGAATATGAAAGACTGCTGGCAAGGAAAGGTTTGAAAACAATTTGAAAAAAAGCCTCAAAACTAAGTATTATGTGGTAAGTCAATGTCGATAAACAATACCACTTTTCGACATGTTGTGGATATGTTTATGTTTTATAATCATGTCTCGGATATTCTAAGTACCTATTGTTTCACCAGTCTTCTGTAGCACCATGCATATATGTCATTTATTGTTTCACAGACATCTTTATTTGCTCGAAGCTCGATGGTCAATCCTAAAGCCTTTTCCTCCTCGCAATCCATAATCGTAATGTGCAAAGGCGCTGTTTCCTCACACTTTTTGGATTGACGGCTCTTTAAAAATATTTGAAATTATTTGTTAAAATACTTAGGATACAGTCGATAATCCCTCATCACGCACCAGTGCAATGCGGAACACAGTTTGAGGAACATTGTTCTAAGCAATATATTTGTAAGTATATATTCTCTCGTATCCAAGGATCTAATATGATACTTTGCAATGACTTTTATCACTTTTCAAAACTTCCCTGATTCTTGAATTTCCATCTTCAACAACCTTTTTCATGTGACTTTTAACCTATCCAGCTCCGTGTGTGCAGCAGATAGTATCACAAAAAAAAAAGTTCGAATGACCGCCCCCAGTTTGAAAGCAAACATTGGAAGAATTTTAAGGCAAAAAAAAATTTTTTTTTCGGCCTCTAAATTTTGTTTTTTTCTTATATCTCCGCCATTTGACGTCCGATCAACAAGAATAGTATATCACTGTAAATGTCTCAATATGGGCTACATTTCATTCACAGAAGTCGCCTCCTAAAACTATGCAAGATTCTTTTTTTTTTTATTTATTTGCATACTGTTTGAAATGTCAAATGTTAAAAAATAAGAATATTGCAGTTTTTGGGGGCGATTTCGTTTTTGAAACATCCTGTTTTTCAGACTCTAAATTTTGCATTCCGCCAAAAATCACGTTTTTTACCCAGGGAGCGCTTACATTAAAAAAACATCATAAACAAAATCAATTTATTTTTTATCAATAAATTTGCTTGAATTTTTTCAGAATTTTAGGACCAGTTATGTGGCCGTAATGAGCGATTTAGACTTTTTAACCCATTCTGTCGTCACGACCCACATACGATTTTTCTGAATTTTACTCGAGAAAGTTTTTTGTTCACCTATTTCGAATTTCATTTTATACATCTACACGGTGGTTTTTAAAAAATTTTAACTTTTTGAAATACCACCCGCGATTTTTTTCAGGGGTAATGTTGGGGGACCCTTCTAGTATCTAAATCCGCAATCCGCGAAATCGGACGTCCAGCCGTTTTTTTTTTTCGACCTTTTAGTTTTTTTAACGATTTTTAAGTATATCTCGGTGTGTATATACATGTTATGTACACATATATATGTATATACGTACATATATATAATTGTATATGTATATATGTGTAATATATATATATGGATATATATATACATACATACATACATACATATAAAAGGTATCATTTCCGCACCATTTATTTTTTAAAAAATCGGTTTTTTCGTATTTAAGAAAAACACAAACAAAAACCGGAAACGAAAGTAATCACTTCAAATGTGATTTTTGATGCTTAATCCGATTCCGGTATTAGAATTGCTCTATTACGTCTGGACTTTGAGATATCCTTACATATATGTTTAAAGGACACCATTTTTTTTCCTATTTTTGAAGTTAAATAACAAGATAAGGTAATATTATGCCGTAAAATCTGGTATGACAGTTAATAGCCTTAGTTTTTTCCTTAAAAACTCAATCAAACCGATAACGATATCTTTTTTTTTGTCGGAGATATCTTTGCCTAAAAAGTTAAAAAAGTGCAAAAACACGATTTTTGGCTATATTGGATGTTATATGCAGGACACACAAAATTTTTTTGGGAATTTCTATTACCAGAAACATTTGGTACTTTCTTTTGGCTTTAAATTGAGCTATCAAATGTTCATCTGCAATATTTTTCTGCGAAGTTATGTTAACTTTAAAATCACACCATGAAACTTAAAGCGAAAAATCTCGGTTTTCGGCTATATTTGAGGTTGTATACAGTACGGACGAAATTCGTCTGCTCTTTTTTACTAACCGAAGCATTTAAAACCATTCTTCATCTTCAAAATGAGCTATTAAGTGGTCTCTTGTAATTGTTTTGTAAAAAGTTATGACTATTTTAAGACGACATGTTGCAGCAATATAAGGAATACTCGTACACTGTGAGTTTGCACTCCATAATGTAATTTTTAAATGGTCATAACTTTGTGGAAAACAATCACAAGAGACCTCTTGATAGCTTATTTTGAAGATAAAGAATGGTTTCAAATGCTTCGGTTGGTAAAAAAGAGCAGACGAATTTCGTCCGTACTGTATCCAACCTCAAATATAGCCGAAAACCGAGATTTTTCGCTTTAAGTTTCATGGTGTGATTTTAAAGTTAACATAACTTCGCAGAAAAATATTGCAGATGAACATTTGATAGCTCAATTTAAAGCCAAAAGAAAGTACCAAATGTTTCTGGTAATAGAAATTCCCAAAAAAATTTTGTGTGTCCTGCATATAACATCCAATATAGCCAAAAATCGTGTTTTTGCACTTTTTTAACTTTTTAGGCAAAGATATCTCCGACAAAAAAAAAGATATCGTTATCGGTTTGATTGAGTTTTTAAGGAAAAAACTAAGGCTATTAACTGTCATACCAGATTTTACGGCATAATATTACCTTATCTTGTTATTTAACTTCAAAAATAGGAAAAAAAATGGTGTCCTTTTAACATATATGTAAGGATATCTCAAAGTCCAGACGTAATAGAGCAATTCTAATACCGGAATCGGATTAAGCATCAAAAATCACATTTGAAGTGATTACTTTCGTTTCCGGTTTTTGTTTGTGTTTTTCTTAAATACGAAAAAACCGATTTTTTAAAAAATAAATGGTGCGGAAATGATACCTTTTATATGTATGTATGTATGTATGTATATATATATCCATATATATATATTACACATATATACATATACAATTATATATATGTACGTATATACATATATATGTGTACATAACATGTATATACACACCGAGATATACTTAAAAATCGTTAAAAAAACTAAAAGGTCGAAAAAAAAAAACGGCTGGACGTCCGATTTCGCGGATTGCGGATTTAGATACTAGAAGGGTCCCCCAACATTACCCCTGAAAAAAATCGCGGGTGGTATTTCAAAAAGTTAAAATTTTTTAAAAACCACCGTGTCTAGGAATATATTCCATCACATTTGGTTATTAAACATAGAAAAAAAATTTTTCTTAAAACCTGGGTAATATAAGAGGAGATTATTTTCGGATATTCCCATATGAGTCATTTTGTATGAAAATAGCGTTTTCTGTATTTTAGAGCAAGAATTACTCGAATTCCTGATCTGATAAAGAGAATCGTTTGCCAGAATCGGATTCAGTAACCCAAATTGAATCAAAAATGTTATCGAATTCAAAAGTACCTATAATTTAAAATTTTTTTTTAAATTTATTTTTTCTTAAATTATACGCCTAAGGGAAAAGTTTTCATTTGAATAACCACATATGCATACATTTGCATAGATAGCTGACAAAAACTCAAACACACAAACTATCGAACAGCTCCGGCATAGATACAATAATTCAAAAACACTTACGGTCACAGTTGCCGCCTTTTCTCGTTGCTGTCAAGCGCAGAACTTTCGAAGGTTGTTTAACTACGACACATGCATTAAGTATCGCATTTAACGCATTTCTTCCGGCACACGATTTCAACTCATCATCCACCATAATGCCAGAATACGTAACAACTTTTCCCCAGTATACAAATACTCGTCTTTGTTTCCATTAGGGTTTCTCTTGTAAATACGTTCATTTCGAATTTTCATGAAACATTGTTTTGACCTTGATAAATAAATAAATAATTAAGAAATACTTTTTCAATCATTTTCAATAAAGGACCATCAAAAAACCATATAAATAAATCTTTCACAAAATACCCCATATATGTTACAAATTTTATTTTCCAATTTCCCATACTATTTTGTGTTTTGTGGTTTACTTATTAAAACTTATTCATTTCCAGGACTTTTTCGATGTATGCAGGTAATATCACATACATAATGCGGCTTAATCAAAATTTTCCGACTTTTTTGAGACAATTTATTGCTTTCTGCGTATACGCTGATATACATTTAAGAAATTTTCTCAGTAATACGTATCCTAAATGATATATGAAACACCCTATCCGTACGGCCTGCTCTCTTACCGTCCAATAAAATTTTGCAAAGTTTTACTTTACAACACTGTTGTGCCTTAGTCCTGTTACTGTTTTTGTTGGAAATAATTGCTGTTGTTGGTGTTGGTGTTGGGCTGTACTTTTGCAACAATATATCCTATAATCAATTTCCAACTTGGATGCGACTTCTCTAATTTACATTTATTATTCGTAAACGTCTGCGTCTGGCAGTTACTCGTTTAGATTTGCTGGTGCTGGTGCTGTTGCTGCTAACATCCCTACTTGCAAAATACTAACTTCTTGTTGCAATGCGAGGACCTTATCGCACTGGACACATACCATTGGTGAACATAAAATTTATCCAAGGGCAATGAAAACTTTTTGTTTGCTATAAATTTTTTACACTATGCTCTGTTAAAATTTCATAATTACGACCAAGTTAAATTATGTAAAACTTTTTTGTTGCTGTTGTTGGTGTTGTTGCTGCTATTACTTAGTTAGCAAAAATTTGGCAAATTTTTATGTGGTCCATTTCAAAGTGTGTTGCTGACACTTGGCCGTCATTCATGTCCGGAATAATAAAATTTACGGGAACAGCTGCAGCGTCAGACCCATGTCAGTCATTTTTTAAGCTGAAGCGTTCTTCGGTAAAAGTTTATACGTCAGATCAAGGACTGTTTTGGAAAGAATTAATTATTTTTTATAATTAAAAGGTTATGATTTGATGACATTATCGCTTATTGATAATATGTTGATTTTAACATGATAGTTAAATGATAACGAGTTGCTAGAAGTAACGAGAAAAGTTCCACTTAAGTATCTCTGATGTATACTGGGCCTTATCGTAAATAAATATTCTCGAGAATTTATTCGCTAACTCCCTGGTTTGCAATCGCAAAAAAAAATTTCGTGGAAAGGGAAAATTCTCTGGAAAATTTATGTAATCGGCAATAAGTTGGGAGCGAGTTTTTTCACTTTTATTTGTTAAATTTGCTCCTCAACTTTTTGCTAAGGAGTACTAATGTATAAATGAATAATTATAAATAACGTTTGATAGATTAAAAACTTTAGTGCAACAATTTTAAAGATTATTGAAATAGCTTTCATATGACACTAAAGTTTTTAATATCCATCGAAGCGTTTCCAACTTATACTGGTTCTGCTAAAACTACTTTTCACTTAAATTTTTTTTTTTTTTTAAACTTTTTGATGCAAACTTTTGATTTTTCAAATCCACAAAAATGATTAAAAATACATTTTTTTTTTTTAAAAAGCAAAGCATTAATTTAAATTTCACTGCTGCAATTGCTTATTTTTCTTCTTTTGCAATTGCTGTTTCTTGTTTATCTTTTTTTTTTAAGTCAGCTGTCAAAGTCCAGTGGAAAATGGAAAAAAATGTCAACGATTTATGGAAAACAGCGTTGCCACGTGTTTTTTTTTTTTGTTCAAAATGTCTACGAAATTGGAAAAAATCAGCGTTCAGACTGGTGTTTGCGCAAAATGTCAAAGATATGGGAAAGACACAGCGTTGCCAGATGTTGTTTTTGTGTAAAATGACAACGCTCTTGGAAAAACGCAGCGTTGCAAACTGGTTATTTCTGAAAATATCAACGATATTAAAATAAAAAAAGAATCCCTGCAGGAAGGGGAGTTTCCATTCATGAAATATTCACTATTTCCAGTGCTCCTTCCTTGGGAGGGAGAGAATGTAACTCCCTTCAGATTTACGATAAGGCCCACTATGTATATACTATGTATATGGAATTCCTTGAAATGTACTCAATTCAATGCCAGTTTGTACTTTTTAGAGGTCGAATGAACTTTTTGAAATGGAAATTTTTTGACTGCGTTAGGGCAAGACTTCATTTTTTTATCGAAAAAGTTCTCGGCATTTTTTTGGAGCCACATTTTTCCACACTTTTTTTAGCGACACTTTTTTCGATTTTTTTGGCAACAAATTTTTGGACCCATTTTTTGATATTTTTTTGGCGACACATTTTTCGAATCCTTTCTGGCGATACATTTTACGGATCTTTTCTGGCGACACATTTTTCGACGGCGGTACATTGTTCGAATTTTTTTTTTTTGGTGACACTTTTTAGTGACACATTTTTTCGACACTTTTTTGGCGACAAATTCTTCGACACTATTTTGGCAATACATTTTTCGACAGTTTTTTCAATACTTTTTGGCGATATATTTTTCGAAACTTTTTCCGATACCTTTCTCCCGACACTTTTTTGAAGTCACATGTTCGACACCTTTTTGGCGAAATATTTTTCGACACTTTTTCCGATACTTTTTTGTGACACTTTCTTGGCGACACTTATTTGGCGACACTTTTTTTGCGACTCATTTTTTGATATTTTTTGGCGACACATTTTTCGACACTTTTTACTTTAGATTTTACTGCACCTTTTTTGTCGATAAATTTAACAACTCTTTTTTGGCGACAAATTTTTCGTCACTTTTTTGCCGATACATTATTCGAATTTTTTTTTGGTGGCACTTTTTTAGAGACACATTTTTGGCGTCACTTTTTTTAACACTTTTTAGGCGACACTTTTTTTGTCAATACATTTTTCAACAGTTTTTTCAATACTTTTTTGGCGATACATTTTTCTGAACTTTTTTCAATACCTTTTTCGCGACGCCTTTTCGGCGAAACATTTTTCGACACTTTTTCCGATACTTTTTCGTGATACTTTTTTGGCGACATATTTTTTGTCAAAGGACAAAAGGAGGAAAAACTAGACGAATTCAGACAAGAGGGCGTGGCACCTCCCATATTAGCAAAAGTTTCAAAATGCTATACTGAAAGAGTTTTTTGAGATAATCCAACTTAATTTCACTCAGACACTAAAACTATAAATGTAAGCTCTGAGGGAAACTGGATGAACTCGGAGAAGAAGGCGTGGCACCACCGATACAAGCAAAGTTTCAAAACGCTATACTTAAAAAGTTTTTTGATACAATCCAACTAAATTGCACAAAGATATTAAAAACTATAAATGCAAGCTCTGAGCAAAAACTTGGTGAACTTAGACAAGAGGGCGTGGCACCTTCTATACAAGCAACATTTTCAAAATACTGCAGTGTAGGGTTTTCAATGTTTGGCCAGGCTAGAGGTAAGAGCCTTACTAGTTTTTTTTTTTTTGTGATTGTTTTTTGAACTCTTTTCTTGCGACACATTTGTCGAAATTTGTTGTTACATCTCATTATATCTAGAAGATTTTCTGATGAAATTTTGTATTTTACGTTCGTCAGCGTGACACGATCAGTTGAACAAAAAGTGAGAGTAATCAAAAACATTACACTTTTTAATCTGAAACGATTGTTTTGTTCCGGAGACTGAGGTAGCTTCAGCGGTTGCCATGGTCGACTAAAAGACAATCCAAAACTTTCAGTTTACAAAAATATTTATTTATTCATTTGCTGGAATTCCTTGCATTTAAATCCAACAATACAACTTTAAACTACCTTTACATCTTATCCGAAACGTCAACTTTTGACATTGTTGCAATAAACAGCTTTTTGGCTTCCGTCCTTATAATCTTCTCATTTTGATTCCGCGGCAGCTTTTCCACAAAAACAACGCCAGCATGCAGTTGCTTATGTGGCACCACCAATTTTTTCTTGACATAATCTCTTATGTTCTCTGCACTCAGTGTGCTGCCTTTTGTTTTAACTACTAAAGCACCCGCTAGGTCACCATTACTTTCATCATAAATGCCAATTACACAAACATCTTTTATATCGGGTAATTCTAGGAGGCATTTCTCAATCTCTGCGGGCCAATAGTGCATACCCTCATATTTCAATAACTCTTTTTTTCGATCGACAACATAAAGAAAATGCTCATCATCAAAATAGCCCATATCACCGGTATGATACCAGCCCTGCTTATCAAAGGCATGTTGTGTCGCCATGGCATCGCCATAGTAACCATGCCATTCCTTTGTCTGTTGCAAATAAATCTCGCCAACTTTATTGGGTCCCAAATTATTGCCATCTTTATCGACAATACGAACACGTATGCCAGTGGCAACTTTGCCAACAGATGTTGTCCTGTCCAAACCAAAATTAGCAGCAACAGTACCGATTTCTGTCATACCATAAAAAAAACTAATAATTGCATTCTTGACGATACGCTGTAGTGCCTCTAATGTGCTAAGTGTGATGATACTGCCACCTGAATTGAGCAACCGCATGGATGTAAGGCTCTCCGGGGTGGCTGCGGGGCATTTGATGAGTGCAGCTATGTGGCGTGGTGGCATAAAAGAAAAAGTTATTTTATATTTCATAACCAATCGAACAAAATCCTCGGCAGAAAATTTTTTATCACTAATAATACGAGTACAACCTATCGTACAGCACAATAACGTCATGGATAGACCAGTAAGCCAATCGATTCCACTTGAGCAATAAATAACATCTTCGCTGTTAAGAAAGCGGGAGCTAGCAAGGAAAACAAAATAAGAATGTCTTCATCTAAAGATATATATTTAAGGTCACTTGCCTTGTAAATGACATTAGTTTCTTATTTGATAAGCAAACTCCTTTCGGCATGCCGGTGGTACCAGAAGTACAGAGTATGGCAATTGTTTGATCGCCACCCTGCAGTAGTGTTTCAGGTCTAAAATTATTATATAAAAGTTTTCAGATTTACGTAGTAAGTTAAGTGGGTCTTACTTAAAGAAATGTTCTGTTGTTGTCGGTAGCAAAAGGTCTTGTACTTTAGGTACATTATCGATATGTTCTGTTAGTGTAAATATTTTTGGCCTATATTGCTTCGTGACCAATCGTATTTTATCATAATCTTGACCATCACAGAAAATCACTTTAGGTTTTGTTATTCCGAACATGTGCGTCAGAGTTTCTGTGAAAAAATAAGAGGAAAATTAAATGTATGACGGCATATTACAAAGACCAACGCAGTAAAAGCTTTGAGTCTCCTCAAAAAATATTAAGAACAAAAGTGCATTTCCCGACTTCTACAATAGCTTTGATATTTTCCAATGTTTTCCGATATTTCTTGAGAACTATACTAATTTCATGAAATTTAGTCATTTTCCAACTCCTAAAATTATGGCAACTGACGATTAGAGAATCTAATAAACACGACTGTAATGACATACTTATATGGGCTATTCTGGAAAAAGCAGTATTTTTGAATACAAAAAGCAAAAAAAAGCAAAAGCGTAGCACGGTTAAACATTTTATTGCACTTAAATGATCGTAAAAGCTTCAAAAAAAAATTTTAGTTTTTTCCGCTAAAGGTCTTGTCAAATAAAATGATGCGAACAGGGTTCAAATCTTGTTCACCTGTGTCAAATAGTTTCAGAGATATTACAAATTTGTTTTTTTGTTTAGAAAGAGGGAGCGTGGCTCTGTACATTTTTTATTGAACATTTTTTTACCAGTGCTAATTAGATAAGTACCAAATCTCATTTACCTGAGTCAAATATTTCCAGAAATACGACAAATTTGAAGTGGAGGGGGCGAGGCACTCCCAATGTGAAATGCCACTCCTAATGTGAAATGGTTAGATATTCTTTAAGTTTATCGAGTGACATTTTTGTGTTCGCTTCACTTTACCTGAAAGCAAATCTTATTCACATGTGTAAAATAGTTTCACTGATATGACAAATTTTATTTTTCTAGAAGGAGAGGGCGTACACGGAGAAATATACGCATCATAATTTTTTACTCCACTCGGCTAGTCGAAAAATTAAAGTAATCAACACTAAATTTCAAATATAATAATTTACCTGACGTAAGAACTATTTGATGGGTCTCTAACGTCATATTTACAAATAAAATGTAGTTAAATAATAAAGGAGTATTTACTACAAATTTCCTACATTTGACTTTATGTTAAGTAATTTATACTTTCAGAAAAAAAATGTATGACCATTTTGAATTAATAATTCTAGTCAAAATAATTTTATTTTTTTCACGCTCAAAAATGAGTGTCATAATTGTCACCTTACTCGAGTAAGGTAAATATCATAAGAATATAGAATCATTTTGACTTTTATAATTTTAGTAAATATTTTTGGACAGACATTTTCTTTATACACAAATTTTTTTGCTTCTACATCACATGCGTAAGCAGCGCAGAGGATATGTATCAGACTATCATACGGAAGGGCCAGGGTTCGTACCCCACCGCCGGTCATTTCATTTTTTTTTTTTTTTTTGTTTTTTTTTGTTTGAACTATAAAGTAAGGTAAATATCACGCCAATTTTTTCATAAAAATTACATTCTGAATTGACTAATACAATAAAGTTAATCTAACTTCGGTGTGAAGTTGTCACTATTCTGACTTGAAATTTTGGTAAAATTTATGAGAAATAAAGTAACAAGTACTATTTTTTTCTCCGTGTAGTCCCGCCTATTTGTTTTTTGAAAATTTTTTCCCCAGTGCCAATTACATATGTATGTACCGAATCTCATTAATTTGGGTCAAATATTTCCAGAGATATGACGAATTTGGGGTGGAAAGAGCACATCGAAATCTATAAAATAACTCATTTTCAAATATCCTCGAAACCTATCCAGGTAAAACGACCAAATGACTGTAATATTAAAGAAACACAATTTTCATCGACTACCATTATTTCTACCTTCCAAATATTTTCTTGAAACATTTCTTTCTCTTTGTTCCACCGGGGCACTCATATGAAAAATATGTTTTTCTCCTTCAAATTTCACATTGCCACCAAGAATAGCTCGTGCATAGCATGTCCAAAATCTTTTTTCGACCTTTCCCTATCGATTGGTGCAATAAAAATGTTCACCAAAATGGGCCCAAATTGGTCGCTTAGAGGGATCGGAGCCACCCCTGGTCATGTCCAAATCAATTTTCGACCTTTCCCCAACGATTGGCGCAATAAAATTTTGCACCAAAATGGGCCCAAAACGGTCAAATTTTATCTTCCAGCTCTATACATAGATAAGCGTGTAATTTCTTTTACTTCAATCACTGCCCAATAAAACTTTTCAATAAATTTGTAGCCCCTTATACGATAATTGATTACCTAACGCATTACTTGAATGTTAGAACATTTTAAATATTACATGTAATGCAATAAATAATGAAATACTTTTTCAATTACCTGTAATGCAATGGGTAATGTGAGAACATAAATTTCGAAAGTTTTTTACTTTAGATTTTTTGATTTTTAAGTCATTTTGACGTTAACATTTGTTAATATTTCGAAAGAAATAAATAGTAAAAAGATAATTTTTCCGATAACGTTTCCTCTGATGAACTTTTGGCCCAAAACAGAACCCAGAATATATCTATAACGTCCTACTACATTGATTAAGTACTTATATAACGCAAAAGTAACCCGATCGATACAAATAATTTTTTAGATTACTCGATCGATTACATGCAAGCGAATGTTTTGTTGGGGTAATCGATTCTGCCCAATGAAATTCGTATGCTCAAATAATGCCTTTGTAACCCAGAAAGTAATCGATGCAAACAATTTTTTAGATTACTCGACCGATTACATGTAAACGAAGATTTTTACTGGGTGGATAACTTTTATGCGAAAAGTTTTTTGAAAAACTTTTATTAAAAACTTTTATCTTAAGAATTTTTAAGTGTATTACTTAATGACATTTATATATTGAAAATTAATTTTTAATTGAACTTTTAGTCATATATTTGCAAAGATCAATTTACATATAAGTCTATCAATGCATTTTCTAACGCATAATTATGACAAATTAACGGATGAAAAAACACGGCTATAGTAACATATGTTTCGTCTTTCGCCACAAAGACCCATCAGACTATTTTTGTTGTAATTAAAATAATATTTATTTCACTAAATTTACCTCTCCAATATTTCTCTCAAACATACTACCCCCATTTTTCCACCCCTTAAGAGGGCTCCCATACAAAATGTTGATAAGAACATCAAAAAAAAAAATTCCTCATTTCCGGAAGAGGAGAAAAATGTTCACCGACCCCCACTAATATTTCCTCTTCAATATTTTTCTCAAACTAGCTCCTTTTATAAACCCCTTAAGGAGCCTCCCATACAAAATTGATGTATTTCTGTTTAAATTTTGTATGGAAGCCCAATTAAGAAGTGGAAAAAAGAGAATAGTATGCTCTAGAAAAATGTTGAGGAGGTAAAATTAATGGGGGCTTTTGAACATTTTTTTCCTCTCCCGGCAACGAAGAATATTGAAGTGCTCGTTCACTCACTTTTTTGTTAATTAAAATTAAATTTTGTTTGCAACTATCGTTATGCCCCAATATTTTTGTCCGACAATGTTACCACTTGATTTTGAATATTTTTATTGAACAATTCTGAAAAATTGGCTCTGTGGTAATAAGTTTTTTTATTTCGTAATTTTGGCATATTCGGCGTGTCCGCCTAGTCAAACGCTCCAAAATTTTTGTCTGACAGCATTTTTTATACTTTTAACATATTAAAAACTTTTGATTCGAATGAAAAACAAGGTTTTTTTCTAAACTTAAACCTTTGACTTTGTGATAGCTTGAACGGTAAACGACCGACCACCATACTTCCCCAATGTCAAAATTTTTTCCTACTCGACCTGAACATTAAATACACGAAGTCTCTGCAGTATGTTTATGCATTTTTTATATGTTTTAGACATCAGATTTCAGTGCTAATTTCAGCACTCTCTGAGAAACGTATGGGAAAGCATTAATAAAAGTGTTGACTTCAGCACAGATAAATCTCAATGTTGAAATTTTCAGCACAAAGTACAATAGATCTGTTAATGTTGCCGTTCTACACTGAATATTAGCTGTGTTTAATATAATTTTAACATAGTGGCACCATATTTTTTATCAAATCTCTTGATAAGCGGAGGGAAGTGGTGCGGAAACGAAAAGCAGAATAAAGAAAAACACAATAGAAGAAGAGATAGCACACAAATTCGTTTTAGAAAAACAGTGTTAACTACGTGTTAACACGGCTATTATTATATGAAGGTTCTGGGTTGCACTATGAACTAAAGAGATTTTTTTTACAATCTCTTTCCCTATAAGAACAGTTCCAGATTAACTATAAATCTCGTCACTGTATTAACAGAGATATTCGTAACTCGACGCGGAGTTTTTCAATTCAAAACCGCATAAATCTTTTATATAAGGTATAAACTTACTTTCTTCATGTGTTGGATTGACTGCATGAAATGTGATACAGTTCAGTAAACATGATAACGCAACAGGCAAAACGTATGAAGAGTTTCTTGCTGCAATACCAACAATATCAGCCTGATGTAACCCCATAGTCTTAAAATGTTGTGCGATTCGTATGGCTGCAACAATAGCTTCGCCATTGGTCATTGGAACGTCATCTTTGCTGAAAATCTAAAGCGAAAATATTTTTGAAATTTTGAAGGTACAATAACAGTCGAAAAAGTCTTAGCGAGAGACATTTTTTCTCAATATCTTTCGTCACTCTTAGAGATGTCAGCATTTACTCTGGAAATGAACATGAGAAGTTTTAAGTTTTCCCTGTTTACACATCTTTCGCTTAGACAATTTCAACTTTAATTTGCAACTCAATTAACTTACTTGAATGACATTTTTGGGATAATTTTTCATGGTATTAAATGCAATTCTGCCTATCGAACAATTATCATGGTAATACGGTTCTTCTTCGTCACCACTCCAGATTTTATTGCTTTCATCATAATAAGACGGCATTCGATTGATCATCTTGAGAAAGAATTTGCTTCTTAAAAATTCCAATTGACAATTTTATCTTGTGATTATACAGACTGAGTTGTAAACATGTTGAACAGCAAATTGTTAATAACGAGCTTTGCAATTTTACTACGCGTTTTTAATATATAAATGCATTGTTTTGCTTTTCTAAGACATTGGTATGCACTGAAAGTGCATCGTAGAGTATACGTTATGAAATTTGTAATGTTTATTAGCGTTATTAAATTTTATATACTTTATCATGAACAAATACGAAATATTTAATACTTTACTTTTTGTTGTTCTGGTCTATTACTTAGTTATTTTGAATTCACTTCTACTACTGAGTTTTTAGCGATTGGTGAACATTTTTATTTACGATTACGACAGCAGTTCAAAAGTGAAACTGCAAAAAAAAAATTCTAATACGATTGAATTCTTTAACTTTGACTTTGCAGTGAAACCAAGTACACCAGTTTACAAATGATTAAAAAATTTTTCATTTGTAGGTGTCACTATTCATTTCCTATGTAGCCCCTTTTATACACCCCTTCCATCTAAATTAATATGTTTATCTAAATTTTGTATGGGATCTCCCTTAAACCCTTGAGACCGAAGCCTAGACCATGTAGATGTCGAAAAATTAACTTCTAATTAAGTTTTCTAGTGTTTAAATTTAAAAAAAAGTACGTCCGGAAAAGCCCATTATAGCCGAAAATGGTGCACTTTTATTACACAGCGCAGCAAAAAAAAAATCCAAAAAACTTTTTGAACACTATTCCTGAAAGCACATGATGTTACTAGTAAAACCCTATCTGTGTTTCACTTGTTTGGCTCCTGGTCGAATTTTATAGTATCATTACAATTGCTTCAAAACTGTTTTTTCAAAGTTGCCACGGCTATAAGTCGTAAACCGTTTGAGATTTTGTTTTCCTATCTTCAACGATGTTATAGATATACATAGACTAAAGGAAAGAAAGTGTTCAAAAACTGACCCAAAAAAATTTGGTTTTGCGCCATAAAATCACAAAAAAGCCGAAAAATTTTACCATTTTTGGTTATTTCTATAAAACCGTTCCGTATTTTGCCAAACAATTAAAACAGAATTTTAGTGAAGACTTAACTGAACAACTCTCACGAGCATGTCAATAGCATACGATTACGCCTTGATACAAATTTTAATATTTCTTAAAATGTTTATGTATCAAAAAATGCTTGGGGTCCTATGTGACCCCATCGGTCTCAAGTGGTTAAGGGGTGGAAAATAGAGAATAGTATGCTCGAGAAGAATGTTGAGCAGGAAAAATTAATGGGGGTTTGTGAACATTTTTTTCCTCTCCCGGCAATGAGGTATTTTTCTTTTTATGTTTTTATTAACTTTTTGTATGGGAGCCCCGTAAGGGGTGGAAAGGGGGGGCGGTTTTATGTTTGAAAGAAGTATTGGAGAGGTAATTTTAGTGGGGGTCGTTGAACATTTTTTTCCTCTCCCGGCAACGAAGAATATGTTAGTACTCGTTCACTCACTTTTTACACCCAGGGTATATTCACTTTGTCCTTCCGTTTGTAACGTAGAGAAGGAGGCCTGGCAGATATAGAAAAGTATATATATTCTTAATCAGCGTCACCTCCTGAGGCGATAAAGCCTTGTCCGTCTGGCTGGCTGGGTGAGGCTGGATGGCTGGCTGTGTGTTGAAATACACTTTTTGGGAAAACTAAGCAAGATAATTCAATGAAATTTGGTGCACTGCCTGCGTCGTCAAAGTTAACTCGGGTAATTGAAAATGGGCGAAATCGCTCAACGGACACGCCTACCGCCCATACAAAAAATATATTTAATATGCAATTTTAGTAGTATTTTTCACGACAATGCAACCAAAATACACATAAATACTACGAATTGTAAGCGCAAGCTTTGAGAGAAAACTAAGCAAACTCGCATAAGAGGGCGTAGCACCTCCCATATAAGCAAAAGCTTCAAAACGCTATACCGAAAACGTTTTTTGAGATATTCGCACCAAATTTGACTCAGACACTAAGAATTATAAATAAAAGCTCTCAACAGAAATTGGGCGAAATCAGGCAAGGGGGTGTGACACCTCCCATACAAGCAAACGTTTCAAAATGCGATACTGAAAGAGTTTTTTGAGATAATCCAATCAAATTTCACTCAAATACTAAAGGCTATAAATGCACGCTCTAAGCTTAAACTAGACGAACTCGGACAAAAGGCGTGGCACCTCCTATAAAGAAAAAGCTTCAAAACGCTGTACTGAAAAAGTTTTTTGAGATAATCGAACAAAAACTGGGTGAACTCGGACAAGAGGGCGGAGCACCTCCCTTACAAGCAAAATTTTCAAAATACTGCAGTGTAGGGTATTTATTTTTTGGCCAGGCCAAAAGTTACACCCTTACTAGTTGTAAATTAAAATGACATTTTTCTCCGACTATTGTTATGCCCCAATATTTTTGTCCGACAATGTTACCATTTGATTTTGAATATTTTTATTGACCAATTCTGAAAAAATTGGCTTTGTGGTGATAAGTTTTTTTATTTCGTAATTTTGGCATATTCGGCGTGTCCGACTCGTCAAACGCCCCAAAATTTTTGTCCGACAGGATTTTTTATACTTTTAACGTATTAAAAACATTTGATGCGAATGAAAACCAAGGTTGTGTTCAAAAGTTTTTTTTCTAACCTGAAAGCCATGACTTTGTGATAGCTTGAACGGTAAACGCCCCACTCTCAAAATTTTGTTCGACTCGACCTGAACATTAAATTCACGAAGTCTCAGCAGTGTGTTTATGAATTTTTTATTTGTACGCGTGTCCACGGACTATAAGTTATAATGAGAAAGTAATATAATCGACGGATCTAGTATCTATAAAAGCATAAAGTTATGTACCCGTGCACTGTGTAATCAGCCGCAAACCTACTTTATTATTATAGTAATACATATACAGACTGTTTATTGTAACTCATAAAATCAATTTTTTAAAACTTTTTTCCAGGTGAAAATATGGTTTCAAAATCGTCGTATGAAATGGCGTAACTCCAAAGAGCGCGAACTACTTGCCAGTGGTGGATCGCGCGATCAAACTTTACCCAACAAAAATAATCCAAATCCTGATTTATCTGATGCAAAATGTGATCGTCCAGTGACGCCGTTATCACCAGGGTCACCATCACTAAATGAAACTGATGGTACGTCAGTGTCACAAATTAATAACAACAAAGAAGATACAACATCGCAACCAACAACACCAATATCTACAGCATCTGCTGCATCAGCATCGGCAACACCAAAACAACCATCCGCCAGAACAACACCAACTCTTCAATCACCGCCTCTTTTGCACATTCCCACAAGTATCTCATCTGCATCCCCATTTGCGCACAATATGCAAATTTCATCACCACCACCTTTGCTGACCGTTGTAAAATTGAATGATCAATCATCGGCATCATCGACAGCTTCATCGCCGCCTCATAGTATGGGCAACGGTGGTGGTGGACTGCAGCAATTATCCAGCAGTGATTTTCAAGCAAAAATCAATGCAGAAATGCAAAAGCATCTTGCAGCTGCCGATCTTAAATTTAAGCTGGAAACAACTATCAATGAGGCCAAACAACGTCGTCTCAACATGTTGGGTGATCAGCATGTGATGCATCTTCATGCAGTGCAGCAACATCATCAGCAGCAACAGCAACAACAGCAGCATTCGGGTAGTATTTTCGTTGGTGTCACAGCAAATGGACCACCAACAATTGGTATAGGTCCACCGATCGGCAGTGAGTCCCTAAATTCGCATCTGCGTCTACAGCAAGCGCATTTTCACAATCCCGAATTTATGAAAATGTACTACGATGACTATGATGACTCACATTCGGATAGCGATGAGGAGATTAGTGTAACGTGACCGCATTAATTTGGGGCAAAAGATTTTGAATTGATATTTAAAAGTTGCATTGAAATACATTCTGTAAATAACGTAATCGTATACATATATAAGTATATATATACATATAAAAATAAATAAAAATACATTTTAATTAATTTGCTTCCGTTAAGAATAAAAAAAACATGTAAATTTGCTATTTTAAAAGACAAAAAAAAATAATAATTTAATCTTTTTGAGAGTAAGAATTAATGAATATTAAAAAAATCCAAATAAATCTTATATCTAATTTATTTCAGTTCTTAAGAATAAAAATTATATTCCGATTTTTCATTCATTTATTTAACCGAATTTAAATGGTTCTGAATAAACTTGTATTTAAATGCATTGAAAACCAGTTACACAATGCAGAGAGTTGTCTTTTCAGAAATTGTGTGTTTTCAGGCTTGGGACTTATTTATATATGAGATTGAATATATACTGAAATTCGGGAGACCATGATTATAAGAACCTAACAAGTCCGTAGAAAGTATACATCAGGCTGTTCGTGACGAGCAACTTCTTTACATGACCGCATTCTGCAGAAAGACTTTGAACTAAGGCCTTACAAAATTCATTTGTTGCAAAAATTAAGGTCTCAGGACTCCAATCATAGTTCCTCAAAATTAATCTCCAATCGTTAGCAGAAGGGATGTCCCGATTAATTGAGCATTGAAGTTTCATCTTGTGAAAAATTTAATTTTCATACAACCTATCAATCACCCTGTTTTCTGTCATCGTTGCTGAAAATTTGCAAAAAGAATAACATAATAATAAATGTGACACCTAGCAGCCAATTGATTTTATGTCAGCCTAAGTGTATGCAATGATTTTTTTCTTTTCTTTTTTATGAGTAAGTATCATGAGATAAAAATACCCAAGAGGAAAAATTTCAAGCGCTCTGAACCCAAGCACTTAAGAAGCGCTTTTTCCATAGAAATTAAGAAGCACTTACGAAATGTTTTTTTGTAAGGCTGCAGTCAACATGGGTTCGAATCTAGCGCGGTTGTTTTTTTTTTTGTTGTTTTGCTTTATTTTTTTTTTACAAAAATTTTTTTTATTTCACTTTCCTATTTTCCTTTCTCTTATTTATTTACTTTTGTTTAATTGAATTGAAACTGATTATACAACGATTCTATGTAAGGCTGTAGGAGCATTCGAATGTCAAATTCTGTTTGGACAACATTTGCTTAATATACAAATTTAATACCTCTTCATAGTATCGGGCAATGGTGTAGCGGTCTAACGAGTTTGTAAATGTAAGTAAAAAGCAAGGGTGGTATCTTCGGCCTTTCCAAATACTAAAAACCCTACACTGAATTTCAAGTTTATTACTAAACACTTAGTTGATAAATACTTACTATGTAATATTATTGTACATACAAGTTTTTTATAAATAAATTGTTTTATTCTTCCGCAACTCCTAGGAGAGTATCAGAACAAATTGTTTATATGGGAAGTGCCACGCCTCCTAGTTCTACTTCGCCTCCTTTTTGCTCAGAGTTTGCAATTATGTTCTCAGTGTTTGAGTGAAATTTAGTTGGATAATCTGATAAAACTATTTCAGTATATCATTTCGAACTATTGCTTATATGGAAGGTGCCACGCCCTCTTGTCCAAGTTCACTTGGTTTTTTTTTAGAGCTTGCATTTATTGATTTGAGTATTTGAGTGCAATTTGGTTGGGTTATCTCAAAAACCGCCTTCAGTATAACATTTTGAAACTTTTGCTTATATGGGAGGTTCCACGCCATCTAATCAGAATTCGCCTAGTTTTTGCTCAGAGCTTGCACTTACTATCCATAGTATTTATGTGTATTTTACTCCTGTTCTTGCAAGTAATGCTCTTATTATTGCATTTTGAATTTTTTTTTTTTTGGATGGGCGGTAGGCGTGTCCGTTGACCGATTTCACTCATTTTTAATCCCCCGAGCTAACTTTTACGACGGAGTCAGAATACCAAAATTCATTGAATTATGTTGCTCCGTTTTCCCAAAAAGCGACCCAGCCAGCCAGCCAGACAGACGGACATGACTATATGGTCTCAGGAGGTGACGCTGATCAAGAATATATATACTGTTCCATACCTACCAAGCCTGCTTCTGTGCGTTACAAACGAAAGGATAAAGTGAATATACCCTAGGTGTAGGGTATAATAGTATGTTTCTATCTATCACACGGACGGCCCTCGCTTCAAATCCAGGTGCTGCCAGTCTTTTTTTTTTTATTGAACGCTTTTCGCCGCATTACGCTTCAAAAGACCTTTTTACGTAAGGCTGCGGTAAGCTTAAGAGCGCTTACATCCTAGAACATGCAATGCTTTAAAGAAATAATAGTTCTTACGGAGCAGAAGCGCTTATTGGTGAAAAAGAAGCACTTCTTTTCACCTTGGGTATCATCAAAAGCTCCCACTTTGTTCTTAAATTCCAATGATTGACCATTTATACCACTGTACAACAGTCGAAAAACCCCAAGAGGCTTGAAAAGTGTTTTTAGTGTATTTTATCAGATGGCGCTTTAAAAATCAATTCATGAATAAAATTGGATTCTTAGCACGTTTTCTTAAGTTTTAAGCATTTTTCATCTTTGGTGACCCCTAGTAAAATTTTTTAAATGAATATTTTTGTGGAATATCTTAACCCATTTAAGTCTTGTTTTTGGAAAAAGAGGTCAAAAATGCCTACAAAAACAGGATATAATGGGTTAAAATGTTAAAAACAGTTTCTTGCGTGATTTTATTGTACGTATGACCTTGGGAAAAAAGTTTCATTTAAATGTAGGCTTAGAGTCGGTTCAGATCAAGACCAATACCATAGCAGCCTTAGTCTTGATCTTGGAAAATTCAGTCTTGGTCTTGGTTTGTTCTCGAAAAAATTTCTAAAGATTATTACTCAATTACTCAAAATTCCAAATTTCGAATTGTGAGATGATTTTTCGCTTGCAAGCTGCGTGACACACCTATTAAGTAGCTATAAATTATCAAGACTGAAAAGCTGTCTCGATGATCATTGTGACCATAGCAGCCTTGGTCTTGAAATTATATTAGTGCCTTGGTCTCGAAAAATTATTAGGGCTAATTTTGCTCATCACTATTAGCATCAAGCCTTTTTTCGAGAGTTTCGAACCAAACCAAGTATGCAGTCTTTGATATAAAACCTTCTTCTAAGATAATTTGAAAATCTAAAGAAAGAAAGCCTGGAAAAACTTATTCAAAAATTCAATCTTAAGAAACTTTATAAGTTCCTACGAGCTATTCTAAGCTTAACCCAAATCTGACGGCAGAATATTCTTGCATGTCAGCATTTTAAGGCATTTTCTTATTCCTCAAAAAAATGAGTAGGAAATTTTACTTTTTTTCCATCACCCAAAATCTATAAGTAATGATAATTTCCTTAAGATTGCCAAAGCAATTTGTAAATATATTGAGCGATGATAACTGCGATGATACAAATTTTCATCTTTCACTTAACACCAAAAACAATACTATCATCAAAAAGTGAAGATGAACCCATGAAGTAAAGCACAAATTATTTACTGAAATAATTTATACGCTGAAATATATAGCAGTAGACTATCATATAATACATATATTTATTTTTATTTATTAATTTAATTACATAGGTATATTTGGTATATTTACGAAGGATTACCATGCTAAATATAATTACTAATTATTAACTTTTCCATACATAATACATTATAAAGTAATTAATTTAATTACAAATCATTCGGATATTTGCTGTATCCAAAGACGTTAAAATACTGTAGGACTTATGATAAATTTAAAGAAATTTGTTCGATAGATATATTAACAATAAAATAATGTAATAATTGATTAAGTTTTTTGTATCACTGTTTAATTAACTACTATTTCACTAGGTATAGTACTTTAGTTAGGGCAACACACTAACAGTTTGTTCAAGAAAGATTTCGTCAATAAGTTTGTACTTAAGTTAACTAAAAGAAAACTAAGAAAAAAAAATAATATTTGTTCGTTTCATAAGTAATAATATTTCAAATTCGTTCGATTATTCATCGTCTAAACGTATTGCTAAATTGATATGACCCAATTTATCAGTTGTTACAGGAACGATTGGTGTGACTTTTACATCGCTTGAAAAATTTGTTTTCAATTCTGGATGCCAGGTGTTATCTTCAAGCGTTGCTGTTTGTGACGAGGTTATTTTGAGCACATTACGTTTTTGTATGAAATTGAAAATGAATGAAAATACTAAGCCCAATGCTATCGTCAGCAAACAACCAATCATGGAATACCACATATAGCTAAGTTTGAAAATGGGCCAGGAACTAGAAAGAGAAGAAACAATTAATTTTGGATATTGACGCTAAATAAGTAAATCGGAACTTACGTTAAACCACTTGCTATTTCCGTTGGAGCCTCTATTATAGTTACAGTAATAGCCTGCGTTGTATTCACAGCACAATCACAATTGTCTACAGACAATGGCAATGACTCAATGTCCATATTAACAATTTGAGCAACAACACCAATAAAAATCACAATCGCCAAGGAAAGAAGACCACCATAAAACGCACCCTAGAAATATATAGACAAGAATATTAACATATTTTCAAAAAAATAATAAAATAATTAGTAATATCAGCGTTAGGAATAACGCCAAATAAAATAACGCCGAAAAACAAATATGAAATAACATCCAAATTATTTTCATATAAATTTGGGTCATAATCATTTAGGAAATAACGCCCAAAATTTAGGATTTTTTTCGATTTGTTTTCACGCGTTATTTTCAAACGTCAGTAATATCACCTACCTTAGTATTGGCACGCTTAAAAGCAATGCCGAGTACAAACAGCCCCAACGTAACACCACCAATGAGACCATTCAATGTCAACGTTGCTTGCAGCACACCACCCAAGTGTTCAACAATAAATACCAAACCAAATGAAAAAATGCCATAACCTAAAGACATCCATTTGGCATAGAAAGCACCTTTATCGGGCGTTATTTTGATATTCATGCCATTCGCCAATAAATCTTCACAAGTGACTGCTGCCAATGAATTCAATGCGGAGGCGACAGTGCTGCACAACAACAAGAAGAAAATATCATAATTAATATCCGATATTACATTTTATTAAACCTTCTTTGTGGACTTACCCTAAACTTGCGGCAAATATACCAGCTACAAAGATACCCGCAATTGTATGTATATTCTCATAGGTTTCCATTATATAATATGGCAACAACTGATCGGTAGCACTAATGCGTCCCGCTGTTAATGCATCACAGTCCGAATAATGATTAAATACCATAAGTCCAGTATAGAAATTCATTAGGAATACAACGACCAATCCCAAAATAGCAAAACCAAGCGCAATTCTTGCCAATTTAAGAGATTTCAAGGACATACATTTCTGCACAGATGCTTGATTTGTACAAAACAATGAAGTCCAATAGAAGAAACCGCCAATCATCACAGACCAAACGCTGTGACGTGTTGTGGGATCCATATTGAAACTGCAACAACAGATAACAAGTTATTGTAGTTTGACATTAGAATTGGTGAGTTTGTGCAATACTTACTTGAAGAACTCTAAACGATTGGCATTGGCTGCTGTTTGAAAAATTTCAATTGGTCCACCGCTATATACACAGCCCAAGGCAATGACTAGAACAAGAGAAAGCGCCAGCACAGCAGCCTGAAAATATAAGTTATTGAGAAGTTAAAATTTGTTAAATTTTTTATTTTTTTTTTTTGGATTTTCAATTCTGTTCTATATTCTTGTGAACCAGCTATGACGAAAATCTTCATTTCAAGCAAAATAAAGTCAAATCAATTTAAGCACCCTTTGCCAAAGTCTCAGCGGTAATGGTCGACCTGAAAGTTGGTACGTATTTACATACACACTAAAAAATTATAGTTTACTTTTCTGACTTTTCATTCCCTTTAGTATTGATTTTAAACTTTTTATACCCTACACCCAGGGTATATTCACTTTGTCCTTCCGTTTGTAACGCAGAGAAGGAGGCGTGGCAGATATAGAAAAGTATATATATTCTTGATCAGCGTCACCTCCTGAGTCGATATAGCCATGTCCGTCTGTCTGGCTGGCTGGCTGGCTGGGTGGCTGGCTGGCTGGCTGGCTGGGTGGCTGGCTGGCTGTGTGTTGAAATACACTTTTTGGGAAAACTGAGCAAGATAATTCAATGAAATTTGGTACACTGCCTCCGTCGTCAAAGTTAGCTCGGGGGATTGAAAATGAGCAAAATCGGTCAACAGACACGCCTACCGCCCATACAAAAATTATATTCAAAATGCAATTTTAGGAGTATTTTTCACGACAATGCAACCAAGATACACATAAGTACTACAAATTGTAAGCGCAAGCTCTGATAAAAAACTGAGCGAATTCGGACAAGAGGGCGTGGCACCTCCCATACAAGCAAAAGCTTCAAAACGCTATACTGAAAGCGTTTTTTGAGATATTCGAACCAACTTCGACTCAGACACTAAAAATTATAAATGAAAGCTCTCAGCAAAAATTGGTTGAAATCGTACAAGGGGGCGTGGCACCTCCCATATAAGCAAAAGTTTCAAAATGCTATACTGAAAAAGTTTTTTGAGATAATCCAACTAAATTTCACTCTGACACTAAAAACTATAAATGCAAGCTCTGAACAAAAACTGGGTGTACTCGGACAAGAGGGCGTGGCACCTCTCATATAAGCAAAATTTTCAAAATACTGCAGTGTAGGGTATTTATTTTTTGGCCAGGCCAAAATTTACACCCTTACTAGTTTAGTATTAAATTCCGTTTTTTTTTTTTCAAAAAAGTTTGAAATTTATTCCAAAAAAGTATGGAATTTATTCCAAAATAGTTTAAAATTAATATTTTTTTGACATTGTTCTATATAAATACTTTTTGATTTTAAAACTAAACTGAAATTTTTATTGTGTACTTATAATCTGTCATATGTATAATAGACTGGTTCAGATTTGTGCGAAAACCAAAAATTTGCTTGGAATTGCACTCCCATAACACCAAAATGTTCTCTTTGATGCAAATAAGCACCACGTAAAGTTTGGTCCATTTTAGAGAATATTTGATGCATCCCAAACCATTTTAAAAACCAAAAAGTGGTCCTGAATATGAAAAAAATGTAAAATTTTAATCTTTTACATGGATTTCAAGCCGTATCTCCATTAGTTCTGTAATTTTGGAGATATTGGACATTCCAATTCGTATCTTTATTTTCCACTTTGAATAGACACTATCTCCGAAACTACAGAAGTTACAGAGAAATAAATTGCAAATTCAAATTAAGCGGCTCAAAGTCCGTATAAAAAGTTGAACTGTTCAAATTTTAAAACAAAAAATTTTTCCATATTTAGGACCACTTTTCGGTTTTTAAAATGGTTTGGGATGCTTCAATTATCTATATATATGTAAACGAAATCGGTTCAGTCCCTGTTTCTATACCTAAATTTCAATATATTTGATTGATTTTTTTTTTTTTGTTGTTGGAAAGGTTCTGAGGAGGAGTAGTGTATAGGATTATATTTTTTTAAGTGGGCGATGCCACGCCCCCAAATGGAAAAAACGCTCTCACGGCTAAAATACCGCATCAATTCTTATGAAATTTGGTATGGAGATAGGGTTAGCACTAGGGAACGATAAAATGACCAGTATGTTTTTAAGTGGGTGGTGCCACGCCCCCAAATGGGAAAGAGAAAGGGCTAAGCCACTGCATCGATTTTTATGAAATTTGGTATAGAGATAGGGTTAGCTCTAAGGAACGAAAACATCATTGATTTTTATTAATTTTGGCATGGGCATAAAATGGACGGGACAGTCAGATATCAAAAACTGTTTGCTCTTTAGTAGGAGTTACACGCCTCTAAATGGAAAACGTGCTATTGCAACTAAGCTGCTGCACCGATGCAGATAACCCAAATCCTAAGGAAAAATTTTAAAAGCTTTTTGTGTTTTATGGACCAAGGAAGGGCATAAAAACTTTTCGCTTTATTTTATGGTCAAATCGAAATGGTCGAATTACGGCCACAAGGCGAACGAAAGAACATTTTGGTGCTGTGGAAGCGCGATTCCAAAAAATTTTAATAGTTTGAGCCACCCTAATGTAAAAGCAAGTTGCGCTACGAAAAAGTTGTTGTGAATCACAAAGTCTATTAACGCGCGGAGTTAAATTATATATTCTTTATCAAAATTGTTGTGCTCCAAACGTACTCAAAAAAATCATCTAGAGATACGAGTATCGTCCGCCCGTAACGTACATGAATTTTTTGATAATTTTTATGTAACTTTTCTTTCCGTGTATGCTTATTTCTCTTGTAGCGACCCTATAGTACAATCATTTGGAAGAATAAAATGATGTTACCTGGAAAGTTTTGCGGGATTTTTGCAAATGAATTATTTTGTAGATTTCGATGTGCTCTTTCAAAATTTCAATTTTGCTACCTCGAGTCGTGTTCGCTCGCGCCGCCATATTGAAAAAATGGCGTCCAAAATCAGTTTTTTACAAATTTCTCTTTAACGGTTACATTTAGAGAAAAATATTGTGGCACAATATTGTAGCTTATAAAATTTTCTATAAAAATGACTGTTTAATTGTTTCCGTACGACTTATAACTCAGGAGATATCCTAATTCAAAATTTGAAAAAATTTAGTAAATTGTGCATGCCGCTTATGAGTAGGCATAGTGATGTGTTGAGTTTAAAATTACGATAACTCCTGAACAGTGAGTCACAAGTTTAAAATAAAAACATTTGTTCATAGGGAATTACTTCCACTACAAGGTACATATTATTTCTTTTTCACATCACCTTTAGTTTATGAGATATTTTTTCAACAAACCTAAAATTTAGAAAAAAACCGTTTTTTCAAAAAATCTCCAAAACGATTTGTTCTGGAATTAAAAATTTTCTTGCATTTTATAGAACGTTCAATTTCCTATAAGGGTCTCTCCGAACTGTTTTTTCGTCCGACTTACTGTTCATGAGATATCGCGTCTTGAAAATCTTTCAAAATTGAACATTGTTCTATGCTCCCTACTATGTTTAATTTTGAATGATTTTTAAGTCGCGATATCTCATGAAGGGTAAGTCTGACGAAAAAACAGTTCGGAGAGACCTTATAGGAAATTGAACGTTCTACAAAATGCAAGAAATTTTTTTTTTTCTAGACCTAACCATTTTGGAGATTTTTTGAAAAAGTAGTTTTTTTCGAAATTTCAGGTTTGTTTAAAAAATATCTCCTAAACTATAGGTGATACGAAAAAAAAAATAATGTGGAGCTTGTAGTGCAAGTAATTTTCTATAAATAAATATTTTTGTTTTTAACGTGTGATGCACCGTTCATGAGTTATCGTAATTTTAAGCTCAACACATCACTGTGCCTACTCATAAGCAGCATGTACAATTTACCAATTTTTTTTCAAACTTTGAATTAGGATATCTCTTGAGTTGTAAGTCGTACGGAAACAATTAAATAGTAATTTTTATAGAAAATTTTATAAGCTACAATATTGTGCCACAATATTTTTCTCTAAATGTATCCGTTAAAGAGATATTTGTAAAAAACTGATTTTGGACGCCATTTTTGCAATATGGCGGCGCGAGTGAACACGACTCGAGGTAGCAAAGTTGAAATTTTGAAAGAGCACATCGAAATCTACAAAATAAATTGTGCCACAATATTTTTCTCTAAATGTATCCGTTAAAGAGATATTTGTAAAAAACTGATTTTGGACGCCATTTTTGCAATATGGCGGCGCGAGTGAACACGACTCGAGGTAGCAAAGTTGAAATTTTGAAAGAGCACATCGAAATCTACAAAATAACTCATTTGCGAAAATCCCACAAAACTTTCCAGGTAAAACTACCAAATGACTGTACTACTAAGTGAATTTTTTTTGTAGATTATTTTGGTAGAATAACCGATTATAGTTCAGTTTTTGGGAAATATGCCATAAAATATGTTCATTGTGTAATTTCAATATGACCTTTGGAAAATGAGAATTTTTAAAAATAAAATTTTAGAATTTTACAGTATACAAAATCACGGCGTAATACGGTATATATTTTATTAAGATCTCAAATTTTCGTCTTGATTCGAGGTATATGAAATAATTATATTTCCAACTTAGCACTTAAATCCTCAAAAGTAACGTATTTTTTAACTTCCACCCATCTGTAAAACTTTAAACCTACAGCAGGACATAATAGAATCACGCACGGAACATTATTTTAGAACTTCTTAACCCATTGTAACCTATTTTGATGGGTCTTTTGACCATTTTTTTCAAAAAACTGGAATATATTGAGTTAAAATATTAAAAAAAAGTTTTTATAAAAAATTTCACCAGGGGACACCAAAGACGAGAAACTAAAGAATATGCGCTAAAAATCCAATTTCAAGCATGAAATAAATTTTTAAAGCGCCATCTGGTGAAACATTATTTTTTTTAACACTTAAGCACAATCTACTCTGGAATACCTCTTTTTAACCAGCCCACGACCATAAAAATCGGAATACTTATTTTTTTTTAATATCACCGGTTTCCTCATATCTTAGCCAGGTTTACAAAAAAAAACTGACCTGACTGACGCAACAAAACAGATAGCATATTCATGCTTAGGAGATCAAAATGCACTGAAAACACTTTTTTTTGGGGTTTTTTGACGGTTGAATAGAGTAATTATGATTGAAATAAGGGCAGGCTTGAGGAGAATTTAAATTCAAAATTCACAAAAAGTATATATATTATCTAATTGACATAGCTCACCTGAAATGTATCAGCTATCACAACAGCCTTCATACCACCCTGCGAAGAGTAAAATACACAGACAAGATAGATGAGCACTACAGCAATTTTAGTATCCAGACCAGTTGCTTTAGAGAGTGCAATAGCGGGTGCCAAAACCGCAACAGCTGTATAGAAACACATCTGTAAAAATCAAAGAAATATATTAAAGCCAAATTCAATAACCACAAATTCGATAGTCTTAAGACAATTGTACATACCTGTATAACATACAGCAGTGCACCAAAAATACGTATTTCTTTACCAAAACGAATGCCCAAATATTCGTAACAACTGGTTAATTCCATTTTAAAGTAAATAGGATAGAAAATCTTAACAGCAACCGGAATAACAACAACCATTGGTATAACTGAAACAGTTTAAAATAAATAACCAATATACAAATTTTCAGTACAATCCCACAACATACCAATTAACACAAACTGCGTACCCTGGTAATACATTTCTGATGGATTACCCAAAAGTTCGATTGCGGTGATGAAACTTGTTGCCAAACTTAATGTTACAGGAAATACTGTCATTCCAGATCCCAAAAGATAATCACTCGATGAACTTCCAGTGTTTTTAAAGAAACCATAGAAGATACCAATACCTAATGAAATCACCAGCATGCTCAACAATACGGTGTAATCATAGGCAGAAAATGTTGCCTTATGCGAAGGATCATTGCATTGTTCAAAATACTCTTCCTTATGTAATACTACAGGAATAGCCGAATCCACACGGGCTGCAACATCTTTAACAACAATATATGTTTCGGATTTCTTCAATTGTGGTGGTGGATCAGTAGCGGTTTCAAAAGATTCCGTTATGCCCACCTGTTCGGGAATCGTAAGACAGCAAATGCTGTGTGCCAATGCACAAAGTGTCAACAGACGTAAAATGCTCGATTTTGGAGAAGTCATTTTTGCGTATTTTTTTGTAGTAGCTATTTTTGTTAATTGAAAAATACTTTCGTTCGAGTATAGAACCGTTTAGATTTGTTCTGTATGTAGCTCTTTTATTCTGAATTTTGTAGATTTCTGAAATTTTTTCTGCGTTTTCTAAATTTTTTGTATTTTTTAATTGATTTCCGTATGCGAGGCGAATAATTCACATTTCCTTCAGAACAATATACAATTATGTTTAACAACCTGTAAGTGTAAAAGAAAAGAGTAGTGTTTATTAATATAAAAAAATACTTTATTATTTAATTGGTTTTTAATTTATGACCTTAATATAAATTTCACATATGTATATACGAATACATGTGTACTTCCTCATATTAATTTTAATAGATTTTGTAATTATTCTCAATTGAAGTCATGTGCACATGTTCAAACCATCGGTGTTTATTGTTAAAGAATTGTGCAGATGTCCTCAGTATTGACACATTCTCATGCTAAAATTAATGAAGATTTGAACAACATTTGACTGAAACCGATTCAATATATTTTATTTTATTTGATTGTAAATCAAACAATGCCATTGAAGTGACGACAGACGCAAATGAATAATATCCATTTTTAAGCCCATACTCAGCTTATTTTAATTCCGGAAATATTTTTTTTTAAATAAATAACAATATTTTACAATATCACAGGTACACAAAAAAAAATTATCTTATGTTATTTTCAATTTTGAATCCGAATCCGTCGTCAGTATTGTCAATATATCTGAATTTGATGCCATTAAAAAATTAATTTCAAATTTTTCTGTATCTACGCCTTAAGCCTGAAAACAGCGTTTTCTCCAATTTCAAGCAAGGATATATCGAAAATCTGAGGGTATATTGACAATTTTGGCTACGGATTCAGCGCCAAAAAGTACATAATACCGAGACAAATATAATCCACAGGAAAAACAAACATTTTGCAACTTCGCAATATGTTGAAAAGTGGAAAAACATTTATGTAAAAGGTGGAGATAATTATATGAAATCGATAAATGATTATAATGTCGAAAAGCTTCGAAAAATATTGGAAAAGGAAAAATGTTTAAAAAAAGAAACATCTAGAGACATCGAAAAAAATATTGAAAATATAAAGAAATCAAATACTTAATGATAAATAAGTCGGAAAAGTCATGCAAAAATATTAGAAGAATAAAAATGTTTAAAAAAATTAAAAAATTATGCAAATTACAAAAAACGTTGAAAAAGTTGGAAAATGTTGAACAATCAAGGTCCTCAGAAAAAGTCGCGGAAATTTCAGAGAAAGAAAGCATATATATATATATATATATGTAGGTCTAAAATCAACGATTGAAAAACCAAAAATTGAATTGATTGAAAGTCAAAAAATTTTAGATCGATTCAAAAATAGAAAAATTCTAATTTGGAATCATGATTCAACTATAGAAGGTTATGGCAACTTGTCAAAATTTTAGAGACAACAACAACAATATAACAACAACCACATAGATATACAATTTCAGAAGAAAACAAAATAACAACAACCACATATGAAATTCTTCTGAGCAAGAGGGACGTTTTATAACTCGAAATATTTTAATGTTTCGAAGAATTCTGAAAATTTAGAAAAAAACGTGAATAACTGAAATTACAGAATGGTTATCAAATAGAAAAATATTCAAAAAATCCATGAAAAGAAAATTTTTAAAAAGTCGACTGTGGACAGTCGAAAAAAATAGTTGTTTTGATGGTCACACATCATTTTTAAAAATTTTTACGGGTATAAAAAAGAAATTTCTTAAGTCTCTGGATTTTTCGGTTTTGTTCAAAGGCGAAGTTCAAGTACATATTTGGTAATTAATTAATACACGAGGAAACTAAATAACCGAATATTAACCCGGTGGCGGTGGCGGTGGCGGTGGTGGTGGCATTATGATATATTCATCAATGAAACATCATGAAAATAACACGAAAATTGCGAACTCTGCATGAACTTTTCCGAAATGAGTTTTTCATCGATGAATCATAATTAGAATGTCAGGAAGTTAGCATTCTCTGTCGAACAGTGTCATTCAAATATCTCCGAACTTTTAAAATGTTCCGAATCGGTGATATTGTCAGTTAAAAGTCAATAACAAGTTGACGGTTGTATGACATTATCTGTTGCATGTCGCGATCGACGAGTAAAAGTCATGGATAAAGCCGATTGTTTGCTGTGAGTTTGTCAAGCGAATTGATATAAATGAATAAAAAAATATTCGTGCTTTACTAAAAAATGTGATTATTTTTAATTAAAAGGGTAAATTTTCCAGACTTAAAATTTTGGGGTTTGTTAAAAAAGGCTTAAAAAAGGCTTCTGAAAAGTTATTAAATCGTCTGAATTTTATCTCTATTCAATAGATTTCTGTAGTCGACCTACTAATGAAAAATATCACCAAGAATTTTGTTATCGGATAAGTTTATCTTCAAGCACAAAATAGAAGGATGCGGTATGATTTCGGTGATCTGAAAATGGTTGCATGTCACTGTAAAAACATTAGAAATATTTACTTATATTACCTAATAGACATAGAGCCAGCGAATGGCTGACCTACGTCTATTTAGGCTGAATTTTTTTGTGAGCGTTCTTTCAATAGAAGATATGTACTTTTGTTAAAGTCAAATCTATAGAGGTGGTGGTTACGTGAGGTATCAAGTGCTAAAGGTCGTTGTTTTTGCAAATACCTTGCTAAGGTTCACAAGTTTGTGTTTATAAAAGTCTTGAAAGTTGTTTTCTATCTATCTATCGAAAAAAAGTTCATACCTACTATTGGAAAAACACCCACAAAAAAATTCAGCTTTGATACAATGAAATACATATGTCAGCCACTGGCTATCCATCTATGAATGTAAATTATATTCCAACATGTTCAATAGTATTTATTTATTTTTATTTGTTTATAGTTAGTTAGGAATTTAAGTAATTAATTTAAATTAAAATATATATAATTCATAAATCTAAATAAAAAGAAATACAAAACCAAAAAAAAAAAAAAAATTTTTTTTTAATTTATTGCTGACATGCATGTGACAAAATCATTAATGAAAACTCAATGACATTTTCATCTACAAGTCACTCAGAAGTGTATGCATAAGTGATTTAATCATGAGTGGTTCACACTGATATTGTCTGCTACGACTCGCTAGCACACTGACAACTCACTGATATTATCAGCATAAGTCATCACTGACTTTTTGGACATTTGTTCTAAAAGTTCATGCATGAAGTCAAACAAATGTCTACGTTTTTCACTTATGATTTAATTTTGTCTCTGTTTGTCATTAATGAATCGTCGTGTCGTTCGCCACTGGGAAGTTTTACTGAATTTTTTAGGTATAAAATTAGATTGTAGTGAAAAAGTTATATATTTTTTTATAACAAAAAGAACGCTTACAATTAATCAGCAGAATAAAACTTAACTGAATATGCTTACATTATAGACAACAAAATAATTTAAGATATCGGCACATGTTCGTAGATTTTTTGCTAAGATAAAAAGAACACGAGACACAAATTGCTTTCAGAGCAAAATTAAAAAATATGCCTACCTGTTTTAACACGAGTTGTTTTTTTTTTTTTTTTGCTACACTTTAGAAACAAATATGTGTCATCATGATCAAAACATACTAAAACCTCAATTAGATATATCTTTTTTGAAAGAAGTCTCTTTGGTTAAAAACCTAAAGTTTTCTCATCAATAAATTTGGACTAAGTCCATTATTACATTTAAGTTAATCTACAAAAATTGAAAAGAGACCCCAAAAATACAAAATTATCTAACAAAAAGTCTAGAGAAATACCTCACAATATTTAGCCGAAACACATTTTTTTTTTTCAGTAATATAAGTAATTAGTTTAATTAAAAGGATCCAGAAAATGAACTTATAAGTAAGAAAAATCTTCCATTGAAACATTATTAAAAACAAACATTTAGTAATTTAAAGCCATAAATTTCAATTTATGGAGACAAATCAATGAATCTATTAAATGACTATTAATATGATATATATTTGCATACGAATAACTTCAAAGCGCTAATACGCTCTCAGTCCAGCATGTGCAAGAATTTTTGTTGTATTTTTTTCTTTTAATTTCTTTGCAGTTTTCTCTCTTGAATGTTTTACGTCTCAATGTTAAAAGCGGATATAAAGCGAATTTTTCTGGTTTCATTCAGATACGGCCAGACGTACCGGCACGAGCCGGTTTAAGCCAAGAAACTGATGAGAAAAAACAATCATCATCTCAAAAGCATAAGAGCGAAGATATGAGTATCGATGAATTTTACTCATTTCTTGGACATAAGCACGAGCTCTCACTAACGGTAGGTGACAAAGTCTTTTTCTTTTCGGAATGATCGTATAATGATCTATATAAGTGTCATCAAATGGAAATATCACTGTGATATATGATGATTCTGATTGATATGTTTTATTGGATAATGCCGGTTGAAGCTGGTGATGTGTTGATGTTGAGCGTTGTGTGTGACACATGATTGGTTGACACATTAGGGAATTGCGTGAGTAAGCTTCTGATATTTTCAGAGAAAAAGTGTCGCACTTTTGATTGGAAATATCAAATTGAGTAGATTTTTTAATTGAAATTAATTATACAAAATAGTGGAAATTTTTTGCATATAAAAAATACTTTACAATATACATATTTTAGATTCAATCTTATGTAAGTACTTATTATAATTATTACTATTATTATTATTGTCTATAGTTACCTATGTCACAAATGGTAATATATAAAGTTATGTACGAGTATGTATAATAAAATAATTATTTATTAATGAAATCTCTTGTGTAACCCATGCGGGTAGATTAACTGATTAACCTAAAAATGTGCAAGAATTCGAGGAAATATGATATTTCCTTTTGATTTATGAATTTGCTCACGTTTTTTTACATATGAATAAAAGTGGGTTCTGCTTTCGCCAATGATGACTGTAAATTTAAAAATTGATATTGGTCAAGTAACCGATTTTATGCCACATAACATGTATGACATTATTTTTGCCCTGAAATGGATGAGACATACCTTAGAGCGCTTTAGACTATAGTCCTATCTCCGCTTTTTTCAATTTTGAGATTTATGCAGTTATGGTATCATTGTGGGCTTCTTTACCGTGTAGAAAACTGTGTGATGTCAAAATACCACTAAAACACCGAAGTATTTGAAAATAAAGAAAAATCCTATCTCCAAATTGTAATTTTTTGAAGAGCGCTCCTGACCGATCTCCACTGAATATTCAAATAAGTCACATTTTTAAAAAAAATGTTTCGTTTTTTCCGTGTTCTCTTTGCGTTTTATGACTTTTTACGACATTTTAGTGAACAAATTTTGTTACACCCAATGGGAGACCCTTGTATGTCGGAACCAAAAGTTAAAAAAAAAACCGTTTTTTTTTCGTGTTTTATACGCGTTTCATGACTTTTGACGACATTTTAGTGGAAAAATTTCATGAAATTTACTAAATGTGTCGTTTATTTTAAAAGTAGTGCAATTCTATATATGTAGGTAAAGGCAAAAATAATGACATACTATAAATTGGCTCGGATTTCATTAAAAATTAATAAAATCATAAAACATTAATGAATGTTTATCATAAAATATGCTATAGGTAAAATTATAGCATGTATCGGTATATCAAAATAGCAGCCAATTCTAAATATCCACTGTTTGAAATCTTCTTTTTGCATTTCCCAACAATTGAAAAAATGAAGATAGCTCTATAGCGCTCTGAGGTATCGATATGTAGTTTGTATTTAAGTAATATATCACGCATGAATAGCTAAAAACATTGCGTTTCTAAGCCAAAAGTTAAGGAATGATTGACGGAAGCATTTGGTTCTACCATAAGAGACAAAATGTTGCTAATTGTTTCTTTACATTGTCAAAGAAGTTTTGCTTTTTTCACGTTTAGTAAGTAGGATACAATTATCTAATCTTGTTTTTAATCATTACGATTAAAAATATCAACATTAAACTGATTGAAAAAAAAAATTTTTTTTTGGAATTTCCACGATTATCTACGCCCAAAAATCTAAAAATTGGAGTCAAAAAAGTCATTAAGAGGTAGAGCAACGTCGATTTATGCAAAATTTCGGTTTGATGCGGTTTTTATTTTATTACAATCTTAAAAATACTCGAAATGAGTAGCACGATATATAAAATTTTTTGCCGTGACTCAAGGTATATAAAAAAAAATAAAAATTGGAACTTAAAATCGACCACATATTGTTTTTCAGCTAAAATACCCTCAAAAAATGTTTTTTCTAAATTTCACCATACTGTAAAACTCTAAATCTTCATTCTGCATTAAATTTATTGTTCCAATGTCATTATGAAACCACACAAGGAACAATTTTATGGAACATATTATTCGTCTTTTTGACCCCCTCATCAAAAAACCTGTGTTAAAATAGGTTCAAATGTTCTACAAAAATATTCTACGAGAAATTTCATAAGAGGTCGCCAAAGACGAGAAATGCTTAAAGCTTAAGAATAAATGAGTAATAAAGTAATAAAAATTATATAAGAAGACATTTTTTTTTGCTACTCATTTATTGCATTTTATCACATTTTTTACGCATTGATCTTAAGTCTTACGCATTTTTTGTCTTTGCCGACCCCTTAAAAAAGTTGTCCTAGAATATTTTTGTAGAACTTTTAACCCATTTGGACCCAGTTTTTTGAAAATGGTGTCAAAAAACTCATAAGGCCATTATATAATGGATTAAAATGTTTTAGAAAATTATTCCATGTATTATATCATGATGACCTTGGAACAACAAGTTTTATCCAAAATGAATATTTAGAGTTAAGCAGTGGGATGAAGTTTCGAAATTTTTTATTTCCAATAAACTCGTAAAATTCAAGATCTTACCCATTCCTCTCCCACAAACCATATACATACAAAATGTAACAAGCGAGAGACTAAACTTTCTTCAAAATCAAAATTGACCGAGCAATACGTCTTTTCAGAAGAATAGCGACAATACTTCTAATACACCACAAAAACAATGAACGTTTTTAAGTTTCTCTTAAATATTTGTATACTACTGTCACAATTCGGAAATTTTATGTGTCAGATTCCACCAAATTTATATAAATAAACGAAAAATAATAGTGTCTTTAAAGAGTGTAAACAATTTAATTAATTTTAATAAATAAAAATTATCAAAAATCAATTTTTTCGCTGTAATACTTAATTGATGGCATTACAATTTCAATTTGTAATAGTTAATAACAATTTAATTGAAAGAATGCTAAAAAAATCTTTGCACTTGATATGATATAAATACATATAAATTATCTATTTATATATAGCTATTTCGATTGCCATCGATAAGTAGAAAAAACTGGAAAAGGATTTTTTGAAGTTGGGTTGTTAACCAACGCTGTAGCGGTACAAAGTTCGAAAAATCGAGTGTTATAAAGAAACCTTATTTTCGGGTTAAAAACTAAAATTTTGTTTGTACGATATCTTTATTTCGTGTTTATGATGTTTTCTAAAGATAACTTCAGCGTACTGCAGTGATTATCTTCTTGGAATATATTAAAAGCATATCATTTATAAAGTTTGCTAAATGACTGGTTATTTACATGTACATTACTAATGATAACAACACCGCGGTATTTCTGATTGAAAATTGATAAATTTATTTTTAAGCTAGATACGTCATTTTGCAATATACGACAACAGTCTCAAAAAAATATTAACATGGAAATCGATTACATATGTATGTTTCGGCTATTTCCGCATACATATTAATATATTTTCATATAGCCTCATCAGATCAGTTTAAGTTAGTTTTTGTCAAAAACCACACTTGAACCCGTGCTCTCGTGTCTAATCAAAGAACACGGTGCTTAGCTAAATCAGCAAAGATCAGGGACAAATCTTACCTTTAAATAATGCTAATATAAGCCCACTTGTGTCATCTGCTGTTGTTAATTGATAATTATTTTGTATGTAACACCTCCTGCTTTGGAGACATGATGACACTACAATTAAGATTCACTAACTTATTGATATTATTTGTTTCCCTGTCTTTAAAATCCCTTTACACAAATGTAGTAGTAGCAGTTTCTTGTGAAATTTGCCTAATTATAAATTGCTTTTTAATTCAATGTAGCTATAGTAACAATTCCAAGAAAATATCCAAAATAACACAGTGCAACATTTTTCAAGTCATTGACGGTGAACTAAAATCCGTTATAAGGCGTCGAAAGTACTCGCCGAAACAAGTAATTCTGCCAAAGCGTTTTGCAAAGTTGGCTCATATAAGGATTTTATGGTCATTTTTGCGATTTAAGGGCACTAGATGAATTTTTTTCGGTTAAGTTTGTTCGGCATTTTTTTCTTCTATTCAATAGCTAAAACATTGTTGAAGTCATCAAAACAATATTTTCTGCTCGTTACCGAGATATAGCCATATGAAATAATTATAATTATCCAGCTGAAAATTGCAATTTTTTGCCTCAAATTGGATTTTGAGCGATTTTTCGATTTTTTCATATGGCTATATCTCGTTAACGAGCCGAAAATATTGTTTTGATGACTTCAGCAATGTTGTAGCTATTGAATAGAAGAAAAAAAATGCCTAACAAACTTAACCGAAAAAAATTCATCTAGTGCCCTAAAATCGCAAAAATTACCATAAAATCCTTATATGAGCCAACTTTGCAAAACGCTCTGGCAGAATTACTTGTTTCGGCGAGTACGTTCGACGCCTTATAACGGATTTTAGTTCACTTTTCTTGTGTCGCACTGTGTAATCATTGTGTATTTAATTCATTAATATGATTTCGTCAGCGAAATGTCAACAAATTTCATCAATAGGAATCAGCCATAAATTAATTTGTTATTATTTGCAAAGAAAATAAAGGCAACATCTTACTAATGAAACCGTAAATGAAGTGCAAAATCTTGAAAAAATAAATCCCAATAGATAAAAGACGCACTAAATATGGCCATAATAAGTTGAATAAACAATTGCCATAGGTGTCATAATCAAAAACGATACGAAAATTAAATAATTTGATGTTAATTCGCAAAATAGGAAACGATTTATATTTTGCATGGAGTAGGGCATCTATTTATAATTTTTTGTAATTTAATTACTGACAATAGGGTATAAATTAAATAAAAAACTATAAATGAAATAATTAATTTGTTTTGGACAACAAATATTTACACAGCTGATTTCGTGAAATGATATAAAGTAATTATATGTTTTCATGAAGTTGGAAAAATATTTGTACAAAAAATCAGAGTGATTTTGTTATTCACGTAATACATACATAAATATAATATTTTTAGGGTGTTTTTTGTTTTTCAAATCATATATGCAAGTTTTTTAAAAATGCATAAAACTAAACAATTAATTTGCTTTCTGCGTAAATATTGCAGTATGGAAAAAGATGTTTAAAAAAAATCTCATCATATTCTAAGACACACAAAAAGGCAAGAAAACCCAAGATGACTGACACTTTACCACAGTTTGTCATACAGTTAGTATTTGAAAATGTATAGCGCTTTATATTAAATAGGGATGCATATAAAACTAGAGTAATAAAAAACCTTTCCAAAACCACTGCAATCAAAGTTAGCATTTTGAGTCGTTTTTCATAGTTTCCAGTGAAAATGAAAAATCGTGACAATGTTTTCATCAAATTGTGATTTGGATTTATTTAGTTAAAAATACACACCAAATGGTTTTTTATACCAATGTTTAATATCCCATGTGAAACGTTTTCTTCTGTAAAAATCAAAACATCTATGTCAGAGATTCTACAAGTTAAAACATGACATTTTTAGAAAGCAATTCCATGGGTCCTCTATTAAAAATGATAATTTCATTATATGTATTAATAAATAGAGTTTGGCTAGTACAGCTTTCAGTCTTCTTAGCTGTTTACGCACGTATATGATGAAAATGATATACTTACATATAAGTACTTACATACGTAATGTTAAAAATGAGGAGTTTTATTCAGAAGGGCATATTTTCATGTTAAACAAATTTTCAGTAATGAGAAAAAACTTTTAGGGGCTGTTTACAGTAACTTATTTGCAGTGTTATAGTGAGTTGACCAAAGATTCTAATCCCCTTAAAACTTTTATTCTAACATTTTTGTATTTGATGGAAAGAGTAAGAAACTTTTGGAAATACGGCTTTTTGATTTGAAACATTTGTTTTATATTTTTTATAAATCACTCTTATTTCAACCCTATTTGACCATATGGAAATTTAAGCAGCTGTCTATAGGCATGATATGTAAGCACCTACATATATAGCCTGGGGCATATAAAAAATGTTAAAGGTTCCTTCGGCGACTATACAAAATACGACTTTTTGTATCAAACGTTAAAAATTTCTGTGGAGTTATATGGAAATAAGCCTTTTTGTCCGAAATATGATTTTTGATCATGACTACCTCTTGGAAAAATAAATTTTTTGTGATAGATTTTGAAATAGAGGATGCATTTTAGCATAATAATGGCGAGGGCATTCTTAGGTTTGTTTGAGGTTGGAAGTGGAAATACGCCATTTCGAAAAATAACTCCTCAAATGTTAATTTATTTTTTTTTTTTTAATTTTTCACGGCGTGCCTTAACCCGTTCTAAATCGAACGTCGTAGCACATCAAATTTTTTTCCAGATTCTGTTTAGTTATCGTTCAAATGACGTATAAAAAAATGTTCACTCGTGACTCCTCGACTAAGTTTTGAGATAATCGCTTTTCCAATTGCGGCATTTTCCCATGCAAAAAAAAAAAAATTTTTTAACTACATTAAACAAAAATCAAAATAATCACATTCGATGTGTTCTGCCATGCTTAACGCGAATCCAACCTCAGAATTGCTCTGTCGTGTATAGTTTTTGAGATATTGTAACCTAAAAACCAAAAAAAGTAGTTTTTTGCCATTTTTTCATACATTTGACATCCCGAGAAAAAATTTAAAAAAATATATATTTTTAGTGTATATTAGAAATTAAAGTAACAAAAACATATTTTAATTGCAATGAAACGTAAACTAAACATTAATTCTTGATTCAAGAAGAAGAAAAAAAAACTGTTCGACTGTTCTGTAAAGTAGTGAACATTTTTTTCTTGCGTGTATGGCATACAGCTGAATTTAGAAGTAGTCGGTTCGTTGAACATGTTTAAAATGTGAAAGAAATTTTAATTTCGTTAAGTCTGGTAAGCAACTTGAAAGTCCTAATCTTTGCCTTTAAAACCTAATTTAAATTCTGTTGAAATCTTTTTTTTCCTCAAAGATATCCTAACCTAAAAAGACACAAAATTGCAAAAAACCCTTTTTGACAATATTTCAGTCTACGATATCTCATAGAAGCATAAAGATATAAACATAATTTAAATTAGATTTTAAAGGAAAAAATTAGGGCTTTTAAGTATTTAAACCACATTTAATGAATAAACGATATGTTACATAGTTATACAGCTTCAAAAAATGGCAAAAAACTACTTTTTTTGGTTTTTAGATTGCAATATCTCAAAAACTATACACGATAGAGCAATTCAGAGGTTGAATTCGCGTTAAGCATGGCAAAACATAGAATGCGATTAGTTTGATTTTTGTTTAATGTAGTTAAAAAAAATTTTTTTTTTTTTTTTTTTTTTTTGTATGGGAAAATGCCCCAATTGGAAAAGCGATTATCTCAAAATTTAGTAGAGGAGTCACGAGTGAAAATTTTTTTATATATCGTTTGAACGATAAGTAAACAGAATCTGGAAAAAAATTTGATGTGCTACGACGTTCGATTTAGAACGGGTTAAGACACGCCGTGTTTTTTCTTCGTTTTTCAAACTTTTTCAACTAATGATAAGCAAGCCAAGACCAAGGCTGCTATGGTCACTCCTATTGATTATAAATGACCAAAACCGAATAGCAGTCTTGATCTGACTCAATGTAATTAAGAAGGTACATATCTATATATCTGTGTTTTTTATATATAGAATTTATGTTGCTTTGCTTTTTTATCGAATATCGACTTAAGCAGACAAAAATTTGTGTTACCTTCTTTAGTATTTTAGAAATGGAGCACGACTTTGAATTATACACCATTAGAAAGCTATTTGTGTGTTAATGAGCACAAAGTTAAAATTGTTTTAATATTTTGCCATTAAGTCAGGTAAAATTAAATGCAAATTTTTTTAATATTAAAAACGACAAAATACGTGGTCACTAAGAGCTGAAAAGAGGATACAGCACAACGAGAATTACAAAAAGCTGACTGACACTGACTTCATGTTTTTTCTTTTCGTTTCACATTTGTCATTGTACCAGATGATAAATGAAGTTTTCTATTTCGTACCAGATAGGAAAAAAAAATGCTAAAACTGTGGCCAAATGTTGACCATTGGGAGATTCTAGTAAAGATAAAGACGTCATTTTGCAATATTCTAAATTAATAACTGTTTTTCGTTTGAATTAATTTTTTTTATAATTTTTTTTTTTTTTAGAAAGACAATTAAAAATTTATATAGTCAAAATGATTATTAAATTTTTCTTGACTTAGAAACAAAATATTATAGCCGTTATAACTTAAAATCGATGTAAAATATTATTTTGCGTGCTAATACTTTAATTGTAACTTTGGAAATTCGCCAATTTTAGATAAATAAAAAAAAAATATTTAAAAATATTTAATTTAAAATCTATAATATGAAAAAGACTGAATATTAACTTTTAAAGTAATTTTTGATTTTTTCTGATCGTTCAAGGAACAAAAAAGTTATAAACGTTATAGTTTAAAATTAAGATGAAATATTTAAATTTTTAAAAGTCGCTCGTTTTAAAAAATAAAAAAAAAGACTCCCACTTAAAAATTACTTATCTCGGTTAATTTTTAATATGCAACTGCGCCAAGTTTCAAGACCGCAGCAATTTTTTTTTTCTCTTAGATATTTAATTTTACTCTACCACGGTGTAATTTTTATTTTATTTTTTTTTTTATTTTTTATTTTTTTTCAGAAAAAAAAATTTTATATATTTAAGTGTTTGAAAGGAAACACCTGAAATTTTTTTATTCAGATCAAATTGTTATAAAAATATATGCTAAAATTTTAATTTGAATGCTCTAGTTTGAATTAAAACTTAATTTGTTTTGCGTTGTTTGCAGGTTTGATCAATGAAACTGATATTTCAGGAAAAATCTCTTAATACGATATTGAAGCATTCATTGTCTAAAGAGACCGAAAGCAAAAAGAAAACACCCTAATCCACACAAATTTACAATATTTATATAAAACAACTAATGTTTACATTTACAAGAAATGTAAATCATTATTTTTAACACTTTTCAGTTAACATATCAAAGCTAAAGAAGTCTTAAAAAATATATTAATGAGGTCCTAACTTATTGTATGCATTAAGTTTGACTTCTGGGTAAAAAATGTGCATAGCATATAATTGCTATGGAACAATTAAACGATTTAAATACTATTTCAGATTTTATAATGTCGTTGTATGATTTTCAGTTTCATAAAAATACTTTGTAGTGATGTCCTTTCAACATTGACAATTCATAATACATTTTTAATTTTATAGTTAAACTTATTATTTTTCCATTCACGATGATTTTCAAAAATCCTCGAGTCAAACTAAGTAAAATTTTAGGCTCGATATGTAAAATATTTTTAATAAATTTTTTTAATAAATTAGATATGTACGAGTATTTAGTAAAAAGTGCATTGCGGTTATTGTTCATTTCATATTTTATCCACTGTCGCACTTACCTTTAAATTAAAAAAAATAAAAAGAACTTATAAGTTGTATCCTTTCAGCAAGAGGAATGTTCTAAATTGTATCTGCAGTATTGTGCCGCGATTGGTTCTATATTTCATTAACACAAAAATATGTAGCTTATGTGGGAACTACTGTCACTTTAAGGATGGAGGACATTCTCCGTTAATTTATAAAATTCTTGTTTTGGTTATTTCTTATGCACTTATTCACTGTCGATCACACAATGATAATATTTATTACTTATTTTATTTATATTTTTGTTTGTAGTTTTATTTTCACTTATTTTTTTTTTTTTAAATTCTACGGAAATGTCCTTTATTGTCACTTTAATATTTTTATCTTGTTATGTTTGTATGCTCTATGCTCCTTTACATCAGCTCCTTTGTTAACACTCTAGCTTCATCTGACAATTAGCAAATGAATATTTATTCAAACGAACAGCTTCTTTTTATAATGAGAGCAGCATCAACGGAAATTTTTCCTTGTTAAGATCTCGCATCTATCGAGTTGAAACGCGTGTAACAACACGAGTATCCGAGTATCTGAAACCTAAGAAGACACACGCCGCGGCGTTCGATACATCGGCTCTCTTGCGAAAATTTTCTCTTTGTGTTAAGCGGCAACGGCAATAAACGCTCTCTTACCAATTGCAACTTAATTAACCAGACGCCGCCAACACGCAGAAAGCCAAGCTTTGACTTGGAGCGAACCACGACAGACGACAATCAGAGACAGAGCGTTGTGATCTTTTGTTTTTTTTTTTATTAATGGACCACATATGAGCGAGAGCGCGATTGCATACCAGACATTGCATGGCTGCTGGTTGCTGCTGGTGATAATCATTGACTTTGCTATTGCGACTATGATGAGTGCAGGTTGTGTTTATTCGCTTGTCAATAAAAGATCACAGTTAAGCCGCTTTCGAGTGGTGGGGTGTGTTTATTTATTGTGGGTGTTATGAAATCAATTTGTTATCGAAGTATGGAGTGGGGTGGTTATGAAAACACCTTGATCGATTTTTAATTGATGAAGGTTCTAAGAGAATAATTTAATTTCAATTTTTATTAATTTTCTAATTATCGAGCAAAGAAATAATTAAAAAAATTAATGAACTGTGAGAAAGTTTCAAATTTTTTTGTAGTGAAATTAAGAAGTTGGAAAGACGTATTTTTTTCTTTAAAAAACAAAATAATGAAATAAAATCGAAATTGATTCAAGTCGGATTTTTATACCCTACACCCAGGGTATATTCACTTTGTCCTTCCGTTTGTAACGCAGAGAAGGAGGCGTGGCAGGTATAGAAAAGTATATATATTCTTGATCAGCGTCACCTCCTGAGTCGATATAGCCATGTCCGTCTGTCTGGCTGGCTGGCTGGCTGGCTGGCTGGCTGGCTGGCTGGCTGGCTGGCTGGGTGGCTGGCTGGGTGATGTGTGTGGAAATACACTTTTTGGGAAAACTAAGCAAGATAATTCAATGAAATTTGGTACCCTGCCTCCGTCATCAAAGATAGCTCGGGGGATTGAAAATGAGCAAAATCGGTTAACGGACACGCCTACCGCCCATACAAAAAATATATTCAAAATGCAATTTTAGGAGTATTTTTCACGACAATGCAACCAAAATACACATAAATACTAGAAATTGTAAGCGCAAGCTCTGAGAAAAAACAGAGCGAACTCGGACAAAAGGGCGTGGCACCACCCATATAAGCAAAAGCTTCAAAACGCTATACTGAAAGCGATTTTTGAGATATTCGAACCAAATTTAACTCAGACACTAAGGACTATAAATGAAAGCTCTCAACAAAAATTGGGTGAAATCGGACAAGGGGGCGTGGCACCTCCCACATAAGCAAAAGCTTCAAAACGCTATACTGAAAGCGATTTTTGAGATATTCAAACCAAATTTAACACAGACACTACGAACTATAAATGAAAGCTCTCAACAAAAATTGGGTGAAATCGGACAAGGGGGCGTAGCAGCTCCCATATGAGCAAAAGTTTCAAAATGACATACGGAAAGAGTTTTTTGAGATAATCCAAACAAATTTCACTCAAATACTAAAGACTATAAATGCACGCTCTAAGCTAAAACTAGGGGAACTCGGACAAGAGGGCGTGGCACCTCCTATATAAGCAAAAGCTTCAAGACACTTTGCTGAAAACATTTTTCACTCAGACATTTAAACCTATAAATGCAAGCTCTGAACAAAAACTGGGTGAACTCGAACAAGAGGGCGTAGCACCTCCCATATGAGCAAAATTTTAAAAATACTGCAGTGTAGGGTATTTAATGTTTGGCCAGGCCAAATTTTACACCCTTACTAGTTAAGTTTAGGTTCAGGTAAATGAAAGTGAACATAAAAAGTGCTCGGAGTCCTATTATTTTCCCCTCCCATAAAAACATTTTTCTGAAAGATATCTACCTCATATATTCATTCCATGGGAAGACAATAATACAATATTGGTATTTTCAGGTAAATTTTGTTTGAGGAACTTTAGGTTGTGGAGATAGGGGTGTATAAGTTTAGTGCCCGAGTAAAAAAAAAAAAAACAATTTTTAAATTACGGCTGTACAAAGGCCGTAAAAGGGCTAAATTTCATTACTCTTTTTGGGCTGTACAAGGGCCGAACATAGTGTTTTTGCAGGACATTTTGGCCGTACACGATGCTTCATATGGGCTGAACATGGGCTGTACATGGTATGTACATAGGCTGTACAATTGAATTTTTCATTTGAATTGGGCTGTACATCGGCCGTTCAATTTATTTTTATTTTTGAAATGGCTGTACATGGGCAGACATCGTTAACTTGTGTGAATCAGAACATTGATAGTCGGGGTTCGAAACCTAAAGATGGCGGAAAAATATTTTTCTTAATTTTTTATTTTATTTTTTTTTTTTTTTTGACATATAAAATTGGCCTATTGGTTGCTCCTTTTATACCCTACACCCAGGGTATATTCACTTTGTCCTTCCGTTTGTTACGCAGAGAAGGAGGCGTGACGGATATGAGTGTATTATATATATTCTTGATCAGCGTCACCTCCTGAGTCGATATAGCCAAGTCCGTCTGTCTGGCTGGCTGTGTGGCTGGCTGGCTGGGTGTGTGTGGAAATACATTTTATGGGAAAACTAAGCAAGATAATTCAATTAAATTTGGTGCACAGCCTCCGTCGTAAAAGTTAACTTGGGGGATTGAAAATGAGCAAAATCGGTCAACGGACACGCCTACCGCCCATACAAAAAATTTATTCAAAGTGCATTATTTGCAATAACAGAAGCAAAATACACATAAATACTAGAGAAAGTAAGTATAAGGTCTGAGCAACAGCTAGGCGAATTCGAAATAGAGGGCGTGACACCTCCCATGTAAACAAAAGTTTCAAAATGTTATACGGAAAGCGTTTTTTGAGATAACCCAACCAAATTACACTCAAACACTCGGATCTATAAATGCAAGCTATACGCAAGATCTAGGTAAACTCGGAAAAGAGGGCGTGGCACCTCCCATATAAGCAAAAGTTTCAAAATTATATAATAAAAGTGTTTTTTGAGATAATCCAACCAAATTTCACTCAAACGCGAAGAACATTAATTGTAAACTCTGAGCTTAAAGTATGCGAAGTAGGATTAGAGGGCGTGGCACCTCCCATATAAGCGAAAGTTTCAAAATGCTATACTGAAAGATTTTTTTAAGAAAACATAACCGAATTTTACTCAAACACTCAGAACAGTAAATGCAAGCTCTACGCAAAATCAACGTAAGCAATTTGTTCTTATAATCTCCTAATAATATACTTGAAATACAGTGTAGGGTATTTAGTTTTTGGCCAGGCCAAAGATACCACCCTTACTAGTTTAAATTGAAATAACAATTTTTTATTTTTTAATTTTATCTTTGTATTTCAAAGAATTTGCTCTTTCGGCTGTTTGCCGTTCAGGATTTGAACCTGGGAATCCCAAGTGTTCTGTGATACGCACGTTAACGAGCTCAGCCAAAGCCATCATTATTGAGTATACATATCATAATTCGCTTGAAGGAAAACCAGTTGACCTAAAATGCCAAAACGGAAAGCGGGGTTTTGTTGGCGGTCGATTGTATACTAAAATTCCACTCAAATTAAAATCCTAGCTGATCGTTTTTTAAAAAGAGGTCGAAAAACGGTACACTTGAAAAAAAACACAACAAATCAAAAAATAATAGTTCCTTTCGATGAAATTGTCGGTGCTTAATCCGAATCCAGTTTCGGAATCGCTGTATCACGTATATTTTTTGAGATATTCTAACCTTAAAGTTCTTAAACAAGATTTCTGAAGTTATATAGAGGACTCCCGAAATTGTTTTGCAACACTAAGTACTATTTTTTATCTTCAAAATATGCTATGAATTGGTCTTGTCTTATTTTTATTTTCAAAGATATGACCATTTGAAAATGACACCATGGAAAGAAAAATCCTATGAGATTCCACATACGCTTTTTCACTCAATGGTTTAATTTTCAAATGGTCATAACTTTTTAAAGATAAATCATACAAGTCCAACTCAAAATCCATTTTATAAACAAAAAATAGTACTAAGCGATTTATTTAGAAGAAAAGCGCAAAAGAATTTCGTGCATCTTCCATATAATTTCAAAAATCGTCAAAAATCGCGTTTTTGAACATTAAGGTTAGAACATCTCAAAACATATAAGCAATACCGAGACTGAATTCGGATTCAGCACCGACAACTTCATCGAAAGAAACTATTTTTGTTTTGGTTTGGTTTTTTCAAATTTACCGTTTTTCGACCTCTTTTTAAAAAAGGATCAGCTAGTATTTTGATTTGAGTGGTTTTTTCATGTACAATCGACCGCCAACACAACCCCGCCTTCAGTATTCACTGACATTTTAGGTCAACCTGTTTATCTCTCAGGAGAAGTGTGCATGAATACATTTTCGTTTTGCTACTCTTTTTCTTTCCATTTGCTACGCTACAAACCTTTCGGGGTTCTAACCCTGCCGCAGATATGTTTGAAGGAAATTTCGTGGAAAGAAGGGGCTAAAGAGGTTTCAGAAAAATTCAAAGGATGAAAAATAGTGAGATTCATTGAAAACTTTTTTTTTCCTCTTTAGGGACTCTCAGTTTTTTTTTTTTTTTTAATATTCTTTTTAGAACTTTGAGCCTCATAGGAGCACTATAGCACCTTAAAATTTTGAATCGAACAATTTTTCATGAAAACTAATAAATGCAGTTAAGCGTTCTGAGTTCTTAATATTGAGAATCTACTGCAATGAGTGACACCATTGGAATCCTTGATTAAAAATACATGAAAAAAGTTATTCAAGAAAATTTTACTCGATTTTTTGTATAATAAAATTAACTTTTTGTGGCTCTCATTTTTCAATCAATTTAGAAATAACACTAATGATGATAATAAATATTGCCTTGTCACTGTAAAAGAAGTGCTTCCATATATAAGAATTATACAACATAAAAAAAAAATACCCGAAAGAAAAATACCAAAAGACACAAAACATCATCAGTTATTTAAATGTAAAGTGCGTGTGTTTTTCCCCTGTTTTTATCATTTTAACTGGTTTAAACTGGCTTGATCTGGCTTAACCCAGTGTGCCAGACGGTTCATATCTTCGCTTTTTTGCCCGTTACGGATCCGTTACTGATCCGTTTGCGGGAGAAATTCCAAAAAAAAAAACGATTCGCTTTTTTTTTGGGAATCTCTCCCGCCAACGGATCAGTAACGGATCCGTAACGGATAAAAAAGCGGAGATTTGAACCGTCTGGCACACTGGGAAGCCAAAACCAAATTTTCAAAAATTCCGCAGATAATTTTTTGTTAATTTGTTAAGGTAAAACATATTTATATTGAAGTTGGGTTGTACACAAATTGTATGATAATTATCATTTTTTTTTTATTATTTTTTTTTTTTCATAAAATGAGTCGTTCAACGGTGTCGAAATTTTATCTCTTTTCATATTTTTATATATTTTTATAAACTATTCATTGCATTATTGTTTACTTACAACGGTTTTCATTTTTTTTTTTTTTTTTTTTGGCTCAAGGATTTTAATAAGTATTTAAATTCTCTGTTGCTTTTCCAAAGGATGTCAACCTCAAAAACAACACTGAGAGAAGAGTATTAAAAAAAAAAAATTTTAAAATTAAGGTTAGCCACAAATGAATATTTGATTCAGCCAAATAAAATGATTTGGTAACAATTATCAAATACTTATATTAATCCAAGAAAAATGTTCAAATAAGACCTATGAAATAATTTTGATATTTAATTCACCAGTCTCAAAAATTTTACTGTACTTTTTATATCCTGTTGAAGCATAGAGCCCTAAAAAGCTTCATCACAGTACACGGTGACTTTCAAACGCTTTTAATTCTCACCAACATTTCTGCAATTCACGTATTCCAGCGATCATTTTCCCAATTACTTCAGATGGTAGCATCTCCTTTTACTTTGAGAATTCCATTCAAATGCTTGATGTCAGATTTCAGTTGGTAGTTGACGTAGTGTGTGACATTTCGCTTTTTGGCAAAATATATCACAGTGTTTTTGAGGTTTTAGATTTGCTATAACTTCTGCAATTTCAACAGTTTGAGTAGACTTTGAAGAGATGAATATTATGATTTTTTATGGGCTTTAATTCTATGGAGTGCTCTTGGCACCTTAGGGTGGTAGAAACTGAGATAATGAGTACAACTAGACGAAAAAAACATTTGAGATAAATTACTTCAATAAATGAAATATAGCCCACATTGAGACATTTACAACGATATACTATACTTGATGATCGGACGTCAAATGGCAGAGTAATTTATAGGTCGAAAAAATAATGTTTTTTCCTTAAAATTCAAAACCGATAAGCTTTTAAAAATGGGGGTTTACGGCGAACTTTTTTTTTGTATGGGGATCGATACTACTTATCAAGTGAACAATCAACAACTAAAAAAAGTGAAAATATTTAAGAAACCGAAAATAAACGATTGAAATAGAGCAAATATACTTATTTTTTAGTTATTTTTGTGTAAAATTTTGAAACTGGAATATCTCGAAAACCAGAGCTCAACCGTAAAGTGACTAAACTTAGCGTACTTACAACTAAGGACTTATCAATGTTTGAAATTAAAATTTTCTTTTCCGAGCACAGTGTCTTGTGTGAAGCACTTCATCTATACAATGCATCACAGTTCCAATTTTGGTCAATTCTATCAAAAACAGAAGTACTTAATCGTTGAAGGTCATGTGTAGCAAAGCCCCTGTCGTACATGCACTGATTCATACGATAATGTGAAGGGTATTTGTACGATCGATCGGTTGTTTCCAAATCAGAGACTCCAATTTATTGGTGACTCTGGTGAAATGGTTTTTTTTAACATTTTGACAAAAACTCTGTGCCTTTGTAGTGCAAAAAGTGATAAGTTCCGGAATTTTCACTAACGCTCCCATGAACCTGTCTTCGTTTATGCGTTCGTCTTTCCAGATTTGATTAATAACAAAAGCACGCGAAAAAATGGAATGAAGTTCTTATTTCTTACTTACTTACCCGGTTCCTTTTACACATAAGCAAAATTTTATTCCTATGATTCAAACAATTTCTGAGGTATACCAAATTTTGTTCTTTAGAGGCGCCGGCACCGCCCATTTACTAATGAGTGGTATTTGTCTTAGTGCTCTTTGATATATCTAACATGCTGTGAAAATTTCTTCTAAACATGTCAAGTGGTCCTTGAGTCCATGAAACACTAACATACAGACAAACTTTAATTTTTATATGCATATAAGATAAGATATGCAGTTTTATGTAAGATGCTGAATCCTACTCTGTCGTGACAATTGTCAATTTGCCTGCATGGTTTCAAGATGTCCTTGATTGAAGCTGGAGAAAAATATGTTTTCAGGCTTATGACGTAGCTACTGGAAAAGGTGAAAGGTACGTAAAAGTTAAGCACTGCACACTAATTTTTCGATACTTATATAATTTCGTCCTTTCTTTTGTGGCTGAAATACCTCCTTTCCAAAAGATTATAACACGGAAAGCAAGAGTCCTAGTAGAAAATTTTAAAAGCAGGGCCGTATTTAGGACTTGAAAGCCCCTAGGCTATACTTGTGGTGCGGGCCCCACCTGAAAGTATAGGATTGTCTCTTGTAAAATAACTCCAATTGAAAAAAAATAGTACTTGCTACTTTATTTCTCATAAATTTCACCAGAATTTCAAGTCAGAATAGTGACAACTCCACACCGAAATAAATTTCACCTTACTGTTTTAGTCAATTCAGAATCTATGTTTGCTAGTAATTTTTTTGAAAAAATTTACGTGACCAATTGACCACGCTAGGGTACGAACCCTGGCCCTTCCGTGTGATAAGCAGATGCATATCCTCTGCGCAACTTACGCATATGATTAAGAGGCATACAATTTGTATATTAAGTAAATGTCTGTCAAAAATAGAAATTATTACTAAAATTATAAAAGTAAAAATGATTCTATATTTTTATGATTTTTACCTTACTCAAGTGGAGTGAAAATTATGGCAATTTTTGTGCGTGAAAAAAATAAAATTATTTCGACTAGAATTATAAATTCAAAATGGTCCCACATTTTTTTTTTTTTTTGAAAGAATAAATTACTCTACATAAAGTCAAATGTAGACAATTTAGAGTAAATATTCCTTTATTATTTAACTACATTTTATTTGTAAATATGACTTTACGGACCCATAAAGTACATAGTTCACACGTAAGGTAATTTATGTTTGAAATTTAGTGTTGATTACTTTAATATTTTGACTGCCCGAAAGGAGTAAAAATTATGATGGGTTTTTTTGTTCGTGCAGAACTATCTTAAAATTTTGTTGCAGAAATGAATTTTTTGTAGTTTTCGAAGGGCATAAATCGAGTTTTGTGCCAGCTTCGTGCGGATCTGGGCCTTACAAAAAAAGCCCGAAAATTAGAGGCCCGTAAATCAAGGGAAGGTTGAGAAGCATAAGCTTGGAAAAAGTTCTGTTCTTACATAAAAATATGTAAAATAACACAGGTTTACAAAAAAAAAAATGTCATGGCGTTTTGATCAGACTATGTGTTTCCTAGGGACTTCGACGTCCTGAATCTGAATCTGGGGCTCGTTTTTTTCCAGAACGTCTGAGAAAAAAGATTTCAAGGTCATATGGAAGTCAAAATGGTCATGTGTCGTTTAGTGAAAAATTCGCTAAAATTCTGAAACTAATTTTTTATCATTGGATTCTTAGTCTTTAAAAATAATATCTGATCAAAAACGGTCTCTCGGACCTAGTTTCGGAGATATAGCCATCAGAAGATCCGGATATATCTTCTATGAAAACCGCTATAAGTTGGGAACCACTGGATGGACTTGGAAAATATTGATGTCATATGAAAGGTATTTTGCTGTTGTTGTTTTTGTTGTTGATGTTGTTGATGTATTTGTTGTTGTAATTGAAAAATTCACAAAAATTTCAAAAAAAGTCATATCTCCAAAATTATGATTCCAATTTTATTCCTTTTATATGAATCCAATTTTTTTAAATCCATCCAGGTGTTCCCAACTTATAGCGGTTTTCATAGAAGATATATCCGGATCATCCGATGGCTATATCTCCGAAACTAGGTCCGAGATACCCTTTTTGATCACATATTCTTTTTAAAGACTAAGAATTCAATGATAAAAAATTAGTTTCAGAATTTTAGCGGACTTATCACTAAACGACACATTAACCCCATTTTGACCTCCATATGACCTTGAAATCTTTTTTCTCAGACGTTCTGGAAAAAAACGGACCCCGGATTCGGATTCAGGACGTCAAAAACCCTAGGAAACACATAGTCTGATCAAAACGCCATGACATTTTTTTTTTTTTTGTGAACCTGTGTAATTTTTAAATGTGAGGATAAGAATGACCAAACCAAACAAATCGTCTCATAAGATTCGACCAAAAAACTCAAATAAGCACTTTATGTTTAATGTTTGGTTTTTCAATAAGCTAAAATTTTTTAAATTATAAAAAAGCCTGAATATGTAACCAGGTCTATATCGGACGCATGGAATTTTTTGGCTATTTCTTATTAAATGCTTTATTTAGTTCTGTTCTTCTTCAAAATGGGCTATGAACTGATCTTGTATGATTATGTATAGAAGACGTACGAAATTGTTTTGCTCTTTTCTATTAAATGCATCATTTAGTACAGCTTTTTGTTTTCAAAATTAGTCATGAATGGTCTTGTGTGATTTTTCTTTAAAATGGTATGACCACATACGATTTTTAACTTTTATGGTGAAATTTTCAAATGATAAAAACTTTTACCAGAAAAATGATTTAAAACCGCTTTATATTGTAGTTCATCTTGAAGACGAAAAATAGTACTAAATGATGCATTTAATAGGCAATAAGGTGCAGCAAAATTCAAAAAAAATGAGTGCATCAAAAATTATCATATAGATTAAGATCTTAAAACAAAAACTGCATACTTAGTTTTGGTCAAAACCCCCGAAAAGATGGCCCGCCTGGGGCTTGAATGAAGGTCTAAACGACAAAAATCATTGTTTTTTCGCAGTTTTTTTATTTTATCTCAAAAACCACGAAACTATTGGTAGTAATTCTTCCTAAATCTATGAAAGGGATTAATTTTCTACATTTTTTGTTTTTTCTCATTGCTCTACACTGAAGTTTGCCCTATGGAAGTCCCGGAAGAAGTTAAAATTTTTTGATTCAAAAAACGGTTTTTTTCCTATAACTCAAGATACAAGAGACACACAAAAACTTTAGAGCTCAATAAATGTAGGAAATCTGCTTTCCTATAGTTTTACTTTGAAATCTTGATTCCAAAAGTAAACGGTTTTCCGCTAGAGGCCGAAATTTGTTAAAAATAATTGTGTATCATGAAATAGCGACCTTTTATTAATTGGTTCTAAAATATTCCCAAAAATTTGATTAGAAACTAATGAAAAAACTAAAAGCTTCTAAACATGGTCTTTAGAATGGAAATCGGATTGAAATTGCGCGAGATATGATAATTCTTACATACTTGGTATTTTTTGTAAAGTTCTAATTTTGGGTATTTTTGTGTTACAGTGTGTTTTGCATCCACAACTTAAGATTTTTTTATGATTATTACTTTACGTTAAAGGACGATAAGCAGCGCAACTTTTAGGACCAAGAATTTCAAAATCGGTTTGTAGTTTCCTTGCGAATTTCAGCCTGAGGGTTTGGATTTTTTTCCATTTTTGTCAAATACGGCTTTTTTTGAGTATGAGCGACTGTATACCCTAAATACCTTAAAAAATGTGTACTATTATAACTCAAAAACTGTAGGAAATATATTTTGCTATATTTTAGTCCTGATAGTCATCTTTCCACAGCTAACAGTTTGTGCCCCAGAGGCCGATTTTTGTGATAAAAAAAAATCGAATTTTTAGAAATTTTTATTTCGAAGCGACCTTTTGATGTTTTTGCTTGCCAATTTTCCCAAAATTTTTGTAAAAAATTTAAGATAAGTTTAAAAGCTTTTAAACATAGTCCTTAAATTAGAAATCGGTTGAAATTTACGCGAGATATGACAGTTTTTCTATACTCTGTGATAAAAAACAATAACCAAAAATCATATCTGCACAATAAAAAATACTCTTATGTCTCTCTCTTATAACTTTTATATCTTGCGTAAATTCCAACCGATTTCTTTTTTAAAGACTACGTTTGAAAGCTTTTAACTTTTTCTTAAGTGCCCTTTTAAAATTTTTAGAAAATTTCCAAGCAAAAATATCAAAAGGTCACTTCGAAATAAAAATTTCTAAAAATTCGACTTTTTTTATCACAAAAATCGGGGGCACAAACTATTAGCTGTGGAAAGATGACTATCAGGAGCAAAATATTAAAAATTATATTTCCTACAGTTCTTGGGATATAATAGTACACATTTTTTACGGTATTTAGGGTATACAGTCGCTCATACTCTAAAAAAGCCGTATTTGACAAAAATGGAAAAAAATCCAAACTCTCAGGCTGCAATTCGCAAGGAAACTACAAATCGATTTTGATATTCTTGGTCTTGATAGTTGCGCTGCTTATCGTCCTTTAACGTAAAGTAATAATCATAAAAAAATCTTAAGTTGTGAATGCAAATCACACTGTGAAACAAAAATACCCAAAATTAGAACTTTACAAAAAATACCAAGTATGTAAGAATTATCATATCTCGCGCAATTTCAATCCGATTTCCATTCTAAAGACCATGTTTAGAAGCTTTTAGTTTTTTCATTAGTTTCTAATCAAATTTTTGGGTATATTTTAAAACAAAACAATAAAAGGTCGCTTTTTCATGATACACACGTGGTTTTTGAGATAAAATAAAAAAAACTGCGAAAAAACAATGATTTTTGTCGTTTAGACCTTCATTCAAGCCCAGGGCGGGCCATCTTTTCGGGGGTTTTGACCAAAACTAAGTATGCAGTTTTTGTTTTAAGATCTTAATCTATGATAATTTTTGATGCACTCATTTTTTTTTGAATTTTGCTGCACCTTAATATGTATGTATTTATCACTTACTAACTTTTTAATGTTATCGAAAGTAACTTTCTCGAAACAAAATTTCACTTCCGGCTCACACTTCACACTGCTCCTGAACAAACGATAGGTTGCATGAAAATGACACCAAAAACGAACAATGCCCCTTTATTCGTAATCATTCACTGAGTAAAAATCAACTTTATTTGAAATCTTAGCTGCTCCTTTTTTGAAAATATCTCGATTTTTCCAATAGGGGCATTTTCCCATACAAAAAGAAAAAAAAAATTTTTTAACTACATTAAACAAAAATTGAAATAATCACAATCGATGTGTTTTGCGATGCTAAACGCGAATCCAACCTCAGAATTGCTCTATTGTGTATAGTTTATGAGATATTGTAACCTTAGGACCAAAAAAAGTCGTTTTTTGCCATTTTTTGAAGCTATATAACTATGCAACATATCATTTATTCGTCAAATGTGGCTTAAATACTGAAAAGCCCCAATTTTTTCCTTTAAAACCTAATTTAAATTATATTTATATCTTCATGCTTCTAAGAGATGTCGTAGACCGAAATATTGTCAAAACGGGTTTTTTGCACTTTTGTGTCTTTTTAGGTTAGGATATCTTTGAGGAAAAAAAAGATATCAACATAATTTAAATTATGTTTTAAAGGAGAATATTGGGACTTTCAAGTATTTAAGCCACATTTGACGAATAAATGATATGTTACATAGTTATATAGCTTCAAAAAATGGCAAAAAACGACTTTTTTTGGTCTTTAGGTTACAATATCTAATAAACTATACACAATAGAGCAATTCTGAGGTTGGATTCACGTTTAGCATCGCAAAACACATCGATTGTGATTATTTTAATTTTAGTTTAATGTAGTTAAAAAATTTTTTTTTTCTTTTTGTATGGGAAAATGCCCCTATTGGAAAAATCGAGATATTTTCAAAAAAGGAGCAGCTAAGATTTCAAATAAAGTTGATTTTTACTCAGTGAATGATTACGAATAAAGGGGCATTGTTCGTTTTTGGTGTCATTTTCATGCAACCTATCGTTTGTTCAGGAGCAGTGTGACTTGATGCACTGCGTACTGAAACATTTGTGATTGATACCTCTCGCCATATCAAAAATTCTTAGAAAACATGTGTAATAAATATGTTTGAAGCGTAACTTCTTTCGCGAGAGTAAACCAAAAAATGTGCACAACTGTATTAAAATAAAAATTTCGAATTAAAATTCTTTATTTTATGGTACATAAAATTTCTTTTTTTTTTTGTTTCGATCCTCTTGTGGTGCGGGCCCCTAGGCTGTAGCCTATGTAGCCTATGCCTAAACACGGCCCTGTTTAAAAGTATATTTTGATGAGAAAGATTGTGACTATTCGATGCCATTGAAAAAAAGAACTAGTAAGGGTGTAAAATTTGGCCTGGCCAAACATTAAATACCCTACACTGCAGTATTTTTAAAATTTTGCTCATATGGGAGGTGCCACGCCCTCTTGTCCGAGTTCGTTTTGTTTTAGCTTAGAGCTTGCATTTATATTCTTTAGTATTTGAGTGAAGTTTGGTTGGATTATCTCAAAAAACTCTTTCAGTATAGCATTTTGAAACTTTTGCTTATATGGGAGGTGCCACGCCCCCTTGTCCGATTTCACCCAATTTTCGTTGAGAGCTTTTATTTATGATACTTAGTGTCTGAGTCGAATTTGGTTCGAATATCTCAAAAAACGCTTTCAGTATAGCGTTTTGAAGCTTTTGGTTACATAGGAGGTGCCACGCCCCCTTGTCCGATTTCACCCAATTTTCGTTGAGAGCTTTTATTTATGATACTTAGTGTCTGAGTCGAATTTGGTTCGAATATCTCAAAAAACGCTTTCAGTATAGCGTTTTGAAGCTTTTGGTTACATAGGAGGTGCCACGCCCTCTTGTTCGAGTTCATTCAGTTTTTTCTCAGAGCTTGCGCTTACAATTCTTAGCATTTATGCGTATTTTGGTTGCATTGTCGTGAAAAATACTTCTAAAATTGCATTTTGCATATATTTTTTGTATGGGCGGTAGGCGTGTTCGTTGACCGATTTCGCTCATTTTCAATCCCCTGAGCTATCTTTGACGACGAAGGCAGTGTACCAAATTTTATTGAATTATCTTGTTCAGTTTTCCCAAAAAGTGTATTTCAACACACAGCCAGCCAGCCAGACAGACGGACATGGCTATATCGACTCAGGAGGTGACGCTGATCAAGAATATATATACTTTTCCATATCTGCCACGCCTCCTTATTTGCGTTACAAACGGAAGGACAAAGTGAATATACCCTGTGTGTAGGGTATAAAAAGCATTTAACCTTTTTCTGAAGCTACTCCAACAACATTTTCACTAACTTCTAGAAAAGATATTTCGAAATTCTGAGGATGGAATTGGATTTAGCTTCAAAAAGTACATAAGACTATATACGTAGGGTAATATTTATATTTCGCGAAATGGCAACACTAATGTCAATGGCTAAAATCTGTCAACACCATAATAAAGTTTGACATTTTTTAGCATAAACGTACTCACAACGTTTTGATGTACAAGTGCTATTCGTTATGTTTACAGTGAGTTAAGAAAATCAATTTGGCCAAAAAATGGAAATTTCAAGAGAAGGTTTTCGTTGGATTATTTTTCACAACTTTCGACGTGGATTATCTCGACAAGAATGTTTCGATGAACTTTGTTCTTTATATGGCAATAAAGCACCATCAAAAACTACAGTATATCGCTGTTATAGTGAATTCAATCGTGGTCGTAGCTCGGTCGCTGACGAACTCCGTGAAGGTCGTCCAAAATCGGTTGTTGTGTCACAAAACATCGATGCAGTGCATGAACTGATATTGCAAGATCATCATGTGACATATTGTGAGATAGAGGCATCTTTGCACATTAGTTTCACTTCAATACATTCGATTATGCACGAACACTATGTTGTAAAAAAAATTTGTTCTCGTTGGATACCCCGTAATTTATCAATCGCTCAAAAAAGGCTCGCCAAATTGATTTTAACACACTCTAAAGAAAACAAATAGCACTTGTACATCAAAACGTTGTGAGTACGTTTATGCTAAAAAATGTCAAACTTTATTATGGTGTTGACAGATTTTAGCTATTGACATTAGTGTTGCCATTTCGCGAAATATAAATAGTACCCTACGTATAAGAAACAAAAACTTACTAAATTCAATCTTTTTTTTTTTTTTTGTGCATGTGAAATCGGAAATAAAAATATGCCATTTATTAAATATTACCAAATCTTTGTACAATTGTTTTCTATGTGTAATAAATTTCATTATAGGACAATTTGAAAAAATGTCTTTAGAAACAATTTTTTCATTTAGATTTACATTTGTTTTGCGGCATCTAAGTATTAAGATATTTATTTCTATTTACACCCATTTCTTCCACTTATTCCTTATGTTTGTCTTTATAACTAATGATATTAAATTACTTTACTATTTGTCGCTAAAATTCATTATCGAATTGTTTGTTACAAATTTTCATTGCACTTGATCTTCATTTCACAATTAACAATATTTATTTTTATGGCTCTTGAAGATTATATCTATGGAAGAAATAGTGCATTAGATAAAAAACCGAACATATGGAAGTTTGTTTTTCACATGAAACCAAATATGTACGATAATCTCTTCTAACAAAATAATTGCATTCAATTAATGGAGATCAATTAATTTTTAATAAAAAAATATATATTAGAATTAGAACCATAAAAACATTTCGTTGTTTTATATAACAACAACATTGCGACAGAACGCCGACAACTTTTTCTTATTAATTAAAATTTATTTTTTATTCTCTTTATTACTTTGCTAATTTTAAGATATTTTTCTTAATTAAGAATGAAAAAAGTGCTGACTACTTACAAAAAAAAAAAGTAAAATTAAAAAAAAAATAAAATCGCTATTGAAAACATTTTCAAATGGATACAGGATAAATGTTTAACGTATTTTTTATGGAAGTAATTGAAATTTTTGTTTTAAGACGCTTCAGTTTTATTTTTATTTTTTAATTAAAATTCATTTAAAAAAGACTATTGATATTATTATCAATATATGAATGTATATTACATATTTATGTATACGTATACATTAAAATGTTTTTGCGTGAATTTTTGTTAAATGTTGTCACATGCAAAATACTCCAACGTTTCAGTCCATTCGGACTGAAAACAAAAATTCAAAACATGCAATAAGTCACTTAAAGCAATAACAATTTAATAAATTCAGTGCGTTACTCTTTAATTTAATTAACACCCCTCCAGTTATGACGGTCATATTAATCAAATACAGATTAATACTCGTGTATTGCATCTTTACCCGCAAAATATATAGTCGTCTATTGACTACTTATATCAGACTGCAGATTGGTGACGATTTTCATAAGAGGCATAAACTCAAGCTTCTACTTCTTAATGTAAAAAAATAGACTGAGATACACGCATTTTAATTAACTCTAATTATGTTTTGACTTTGTAAAGATTCCACAAGGCTTTGTTTTGACGCAATTGTACTGCGCCACTTAAAGCATGTGTTGTGTGTTAAAAATCACGTTTATGACTTTTGTAGAATTCATTCTTTCGAGATTTCGAGAAGAGTTCATTAATTGAATTTTACGATACAAAAAATTGTATCCTTAAAGATCACATAGCAAGTAAAAAGGGATTTTAAAGATTGTATAGAGTCTCCATTAGGTTCTTTCATGTGCGTTGATTATCGTGTGCTCTTAAACAATAATTTCCGGCATGATTTAAGACAACCACTGCTTTCAGATTCCCACTTCAATAGCAAACGTCCATTGGTAAAGTGCACAATATAAATCCAGTTCGTTTTTCAAAAGTCTTAAAAGACAGCAAAGACTTGACTTAATAGTCCGGCTTAAAGTTTTTGCTGATATGATTTAGCTGACGCTGATATCAAATTTTAAAATGTGCTAATGTTGTTGATGATTTTTCATTATATGGGGTTACAAAGCTTCTCGGATGTGATAGAGGAGGCCTAGACTAACGAAAAATTTCACCTTAAAGGAGTATAAAATGTACCCCTGAGGAATTATAGGAAGAAAAAACTGATTTTCTGACTTATTTTACAAAAAATGTCTTGGATCACCTTAACGATTTAAAAAAAACTTTTTTTATAGGAAACTTTCAGATAATTTTATGAGTTTTCTAAAAGTGTGTTTGATTTATAGAGTTTATTGGAATTTTGAAAAGTTTTGAGCCTTTAAAGCTGATATTTTTCATTTCTTTCCCACATTTTGATTTTGGTGGTTTTTTTAGTATTAACAAACGTCCAACTAACATACCCTTTCATAATTTTTTTGAAATTTTCGTTAAGTTTCCTTTAATTTGGTAGTACATTTGTCATATCAATTTTTTGATTTGAGATCAGAAAAAAATACTTTTATGTAAACTAGGCCGGGTCGGTCTCCATACAAAAAAAAATTTTGAAAAAACCGCACCCTATTTGAAAGCTTACCTTGAGAGAATATTGGAAACGACAAAATTTTACATTTCGACCACTCAGAAAACAGCCAAAATGGTATTTTTTCCATAACTTGGGCAGGTGATGTCTGATGTTCAAAAATTATGTATGGCTGTAAAGAGCTTAGGTAGGCCTACATTTTTCTTTTGTGTCTTTTGGACATCCAAGGTCATGTTCGATAGTATGAACTAGTTTCTCTGGTTCGTATTCCCCTAAATTAATTTTTTTTTTTATGAAATTAAAGTCTTTGAAAATATATTTACATTTTGCCAACAAAGTGCTCTATTAATTTTACAAGCAAAGAAGTTACAGAAGTTCAAAGATTTAATACAATCCCAACATAAAAAGATTTCTTAAAATCAAAACTTGTTAAACAATTTTTTAGAATAAAAGTCATTGACCGGCAAAAGCTTTGGTGCTTTTTGCTGATGTTAACAGCAATTTTTTGCTGATGCTGGTGCTGACATCGACATTTTTTTATGCTGAGAGTCGGCTGATTGCTGATCTGGAGCTAATATCAGCTGATAACAACTCTGTTCCTGTCATTATAAATCTACTCTATTCTAATCAAAAAAATAAATCCCAAGATTTTAAGTTTTTATTAAGTTAAAAGATCAGAATATTGAAGAAAAAATTATTATAGGCAATCAAAAAGATCCATGATCAGTGATCACAGAACCACATTCATGTGTAAGTAAATAAATAATAAATATACAAAAATAATCTCACTTATATATTACAACAAACAGAAATATACAGGTTTTTATTTAATCTTCTGACGTATATTTATGAACTGATATAACCATTCAAGTTGTCTACAAACAAAATTATTTATTAGCAAATGTAATGTGCGGCTTTCTTAACATTAATGTCCGTTGATCCATTATTGATGAGATCTATGTCTGTTCAAAACGTGCCTGAGTAAAAAGTTGAAGTCTTGAATATTGACTAAAATTATTTATAACGGTTGACAATTATTCGAAGATGTGATTTTGTTTTATTTTTGAAAAAAAAAAACAAAAAAAAATAGACGAAAATCTAACTCAAAACTAATTTTCGCTAATCATATGCAGTAGCTTGAATAAAACATACCACATATTGTTTACAAATGAATATTTGTTTGCAAAAATTATGTGGTATAAAACAGAGGTAGACAACATAGCCACATAACCATATACCTTGGTTTGATTATGAACACAAAAAAGATTTTCTCTAAATGGCGCAGGACATCGTTTTGGAAATTTTTCAAACCTTATAAAGAAATCAAATAAAATTAAAAAACAACTTGTGTATTTGAGGCTATCAGAAAAATATTGGCCTAACCCACAAAACTCTTTCAGCATCACCGCATGATAGCATTGTACCAGAAAATCACACTTAATTAATTTTTTTGGTTTGTGTTTAAACGCCACTTTGCTCTAATAGTTTAATTTTAGATACATCCTTGTGGCTATAGTGCTATACGCTTTAAACTCAGAAGTCGCGGGTTCGATCACTTGTTTTAAAGAAAAACAAAATGTATTTCGTAGAACAGTAGAACTATTTAAGTCATTTCATCAACAGAATATCTAAAAAAATATTTATGTACTCATATAAAACAATTGCCATATGTATAAATCATTCCAGAATTTTTCAGTTCTAAACATTTTTCGAAGGACATCATTGTTAACGTAATTTTTTATAATTTCGATTATTTCATTTTACTGAGAATTTACTTTGAACATAGACTAATTAGGGTAATTCACCTGATCTGAAAATCAAGTAAACAAACCCAATCAAAACAAAAAAGAAAGCAGCCAAAAGCAGTTTTAACCGGCTACTTGGATTACTGGTAGCTAAAGGAGTGTTTACGAAATGCGATACATTTCTACGCTGCTTCTAATTGAGAAGACCAACTCGTTTACACGTCAGAGTCATAGTAATTTTTTTTTTTTTTTTAATTAATATTCATAAGAATTATAAATATTATACGAAACTTACTAAAATATTTTTGTTTTGCGCCGAATAATATATGGGTAATGTCTAACAATGCGTCTCCAACCGGTCTCAGCAGCATTATCTAAAGTATTTAGCCAATAATGAAGTAACCGCGTCAATCTCGGTTTATTGTCTTCATAAAACGTTAATGTGAATGTGAGTAATAAGAGAGTTTTTGCTTTAGAATCATTGATGGCGCTAAGGTGGCACGCGTATAACTCGTGACTTGTGGCGTTTTTGGTCCATTATGATTAATAATTAACATAAGATATTGAAATCCCAGTTGGAAGTTATTTAAAAATAAAAGATTAACGTTAAAGCATGACTTGAGTTATTTTTTTACTATTATTATTATTAGCTCTCTAGATTATGTAAACGAATTAGTAAAGACTGTATTTATATTCCCTGAAAATTCACGAATAAACGCAACATACTTTAGGAACACTATTGTTGGGAAGCATACAAAAAATTACTTTTTTAAGCCGCTATGTTGCCCTTCTATTCTGTTTCTTCTATGTCCCATATTTACTAAGGAATGTTTTGGACTTTTAGTCTATGAAAGTCTGAATTCTTAACGGTCATATGCCTATGGAAACAAAGAACTTACAGGGTACACAACGAACACCGTAGATTATAGCTCAAAAATACTTTCTTTTAAACCAGTCTAGTGTATTCTTGTCCAACATCACCTGCTGAGCCTATGTAGCCCTGTCTGTTAATCTGTTAAAGTAGCGATTACAGAAAATCGAATAGCTATGTACATACTGTGATAAAATACTACCGCACATACAAAATTAATATGTGATATTCAACAGCAAAAAGGACCTTCTATGCCAGAATTAAGTCTTGATCTCGGTCTTGGTCTTGAAAAAATTTCTAAAGATTGTTGAATACTCAAAATTTCGATACCTTATTTTTCCAAAGCAGTTGGGTTTTTAAGATGCCAAATATCGAATTGAGAGATGATTTTATACTCGAATGGAGCGTGAAACAGCTTTTAAGTATAAAATACCAAGACTGAAAAGCAGTCTTGGTCTTGACGATTATCGTGACCAAGACCAAGACCATGGCAGTCTTAGTCTTGCAAAGATATCAGCATCTTAGGCTTGGTCGCGAAAAATTACCAAGACTAAGACTCAAGACCAAGAATAATTTTGCTCATCAATACTTACTTAGACATTAGGGCTGTTAAAAAAAAAAATTTTTTTCGAATTTCTTAGATATACTTTGGCATCACGCATTAATTATAAAATGTTGGCAAACATTTTGAAAAATTTGTTTTAGAGTAACTTAAAAACATTCATTTTGTTTTTGAACTTTAAAACCTACGTTGTAATTTTGACAAAAAAAAAAATGTACACCTCTTAAAAAACAAAAAACTGCCTTAAAAAGGCGAAATTTAACGGTTTTTCAAAGAAAAATGTCATCGTGCTTTAAACGAAATGAACATTTTTTAATTTACAAAATCTCATTCGAAAGAGCTCTTAAAAACCTTTAAGACAAAACACGTTAAGACTATTTTGGGCCAGCAGGCTCGATGATATAACGTTTGAAACATGGTAATGCAGCCCCGTGAAAGGCAAAACGCTTTTTTACTCAAGAGGGAAGCATCTTACAAAAAAGTGCACATGGCATAAAATGCTTAAAATCATGCAAGGAACAAGTGTGAAATGTTCATTAAAAAACAAACAAAATGAATGTTTTTATGTTACTCTAAAACAAATTTTTCAAATTATTTGCCAACATTTTATAATTAATGCTAAGAAAAAAATATTAAAAATATATTTTTGCTTTGAGCCACCTTTAAAAATACATTTAAAAATCTGAAAAAATTTATGGGATATTCTGTCATGATGTAGAACGAGATGTCAAAGTATATCTAAGAAATTCGAAAAAAAAATTTTTTTTGAACAGCCCTATTAGACATGTTCTGAACAAAAATATTATAATTTATTTGAAGTTGCAACTACACGGAGAAAAAAAATAGTACTTGCTACTTTATTTCCCATAAACTTTACCAAAATTTCAAGTCAGAATAGTGACAACTCCTCATCGAAGTAAGTTTCACCTTATTGTTTTAGTCAATTCAGAATGTATGTTTGCTAGTATTTCTTTTTTTTTTTTTTGAAAAAATTGGCGTGATATTTACCTTACTGTAAAGTTCAAACAACAACAAAAAAAAAAAACAAAAAAAAAACGAGCTGACAGCGCTAGGGTACGAACCCAGGCCCTTCCGTGTGATAAGTAGATACATATCCTCTGCGCTACTTAAGCATGTGATGAAGAGGCAAAAAAATTGTATATAAAGAAAATGTACCTTAAATTGAAAATAGATTTCGATCTAGAATCGGATCAATGCATTTTAATCCATAGAATATGGATTGTTGCGAAATATTGGAATGGTTTCAAATAGACGCAGTCTATCCAGATTTTGCTTCAAATTGTGTACCATGCATTCAATACAATTTGGAAACATCGTAAAACCTATCCATTATCATCACAAGAATATGGACTACCATGAAAGATTAAATTGGATTAAAATACACTGTCAATCAATCTCTCTGAGTCTGGCCTTTGCCGATTTGTGATCATCAAGGAAATAATATTTGGACATGAACAATATCGAGGGATTGTGGTTTTTCTCACAGAAATTAAAGTCGAACTTCAATCAATTTGAGCACTTTTCAATCAAAGTATGCACTGAGAAAAAAAGCGCAATCAATGTCAATCCAGTCTAATCCATTTTAATCCAACTGCAAATATTTAAGTTTATGTAAACCTTTTTTGTTACTGCACTTTATAATGAACATCAAGTAAATGCCATTTTTAAAGAGAAAACATTGCTCGAATAATAAGCTAGTATTTTTTTTCAAACCCATTTCAATCCATCAGATTAAAATGGACTGGTATTCAGTCCAGAATTTTCGTCGTCTGGATTGTATGGATCCAAATAGATTCAAATGGACATTTTCTTTGTCTTTATTAATCCATTAGAATCTAGACGCGGAACAAGGGTATTTACAGATAATTTATAATTTGTGTTATCTTAGACTAGTGTATTTTTATATGTTGCAGAACCACAATGTGTTGCATTGATCTATTATTGTCGGTTTGAACCTGTAGTTTGATATCAAATTTAATTGGTCCTGTAGAATATATATAAAATCGACTTTACAGTTTGCTGTCTCACATTCAAGTGAAGTATATTATTATTATTATTTATGACATTCAAATCATAAGATACTACATCACTCTTTTCTTTTTAACATTTCTTTTAAACAGTTTATGGTTATGGTAGATGTTTTGTTGGAATATGGTCAGTTAATCTGATCTGAACTTTTTTAATACTTTGTCTCCATCGCTTGTCAGCATATTCCAGTTTTAGTTTATCGAACACATTATTTATCGTTCCAAATAAATGCTACATTTTATCTAGTTAGCTGGCGGAGTGGTTTGGTTTTTGCTTCTGGTTTTTCCAACTGTTTGGGGACCCCGAAACTCGTTTGTATCGGAACAACCTTTTTTAATGATGAAAACCGTTACTACTGCTATTTAATCTGGTGAAACTGAAGTATCAACTTTTCAAAATTTGGATTTTCAATGTTGTTCACATTTGGAAAATTTTCCAGTTTATGTATTCTCAGCACCTTTAATTGTTTAACTGCGATCAAGCCAATTAATGTTTTTCCTGGACGGTTCAAAATATAAAAATCAGCGGTGACCACATTCGTTCCAATTTGAATTTGTGCTTCAACTATGCCCACAACTGATAGTGAATAATTTCCATATGCACTGAATTCTTTATCAGTACCTTTGCGATTTTGACATCAACATTGCTTCCAAATTGTCACCATATTCACATTTCTCTCCTGGAATACGTAAATGAATTGCAAAATGTGCAAATTTCTCACCATCTTTTTGCCTGATTTGTCGAAACATGTCTTTCATTCGTACAATTTTTTTTTTTGGCAAGAAAAATTCATGGACCATGGACCACAAACCGCATTTTCAACTTCGGCCTCATTTTCATTGCATGATAATGCATCGTAAATTTCCTGTATTTTTGGTCCAGCTAAATGTAACAACAATGCAAATTTTTCTTCGTTGTCGATTATTTTCCCAGCCCTTAAGAAATATTCAAAAGATGTCACCCAGCTTTTCCAACCATAACCACTGTTTTCATCATATGCATCATAAATGAATGGATTAACTACTAATCCGAATTTATTTGAATCTGAAAATATTTTATAAGTGATGTAAGTATATTATTATTAATATTTATGACATTCAAATCATAAGATACTACAGGTCGATGCAAACTATAAGATAAATATCTCATCAGAATACAGAAGTAAAATTAATAAACTAAAAATACTCAAAATGAAGAGGAAAAAAAGTGTAGTGTAATATGGACCATATTGCCCCATTTATTTATTTGGTACAGAAGTTGCATATAAAAATGTCACTTCCACCTTAAGCGCATTCTTCATGACTCCAAGAACGCCAGATAACACACTCAACCCAAACCTCGCCACGGCGACCTTCTGATAAAGGGTATTACAGCATATGCATTTTTCATCTTCTTTTCCTTTGAGGTTAACGAATTCTACATCATCACCATGAGACTCGTCATGAAAACTAAAACTAGACTCTCTCCATCTGAAGAAGATGATAAATACATTTGTTTTCAAGGATTTTTTCCTTGGTGGAAAATTGACATATAGAGTAACTTAGGGTAATGTGGTTACCTTTTTCCTTTTTTGCCAATTTCTAGCAAAGTAATAGTAGTAGGTTAGTTTGGTAAATTTATTTGTATTAGTTATTCCATTGTTTTCACTATTTGATAATTCATAAACTAAAATATTAACATTTTCAAGCGTGAGGCCAGTTTAATTGAAAGTACCTAAAAATTGCTGAAAAATAAAAGTGTCGGGTAATATGGATCACCCTGTCCATTTCCTAAAATAGTACCGTTATTCGCAACTTTTGTTGACTAAAAATCGAGTAGTATTATTTAAGATTACATTTGCTTTAAAAAAAACTGTATAGGCTTATTAAAGAATATTTTTTTGTAACCAAAACCAAATTCCTACTACCAAGTGAATAAGTAATAAGGAATACCAAATCATACGCCAAATAGTACTCCACATTACTCAAACTAGGGTGTCTCACACATGTAATTAGCTTTTTAAGGTGTAATAGTAATCAAAGTTGATATACGATATATAATATGGGGTAGTCCACATTACCCGAATACATCACTTTTTTGAAATAATCATTGATTATATAAAAGAAATGTAAAACAGACTTGCTTATGCATTTCTTTGTTGAATTATAGTTTCATAATTGCATTAGAGTTATTTGATTTTTAGAAAAAATAGTTCTGAGGAAGTTATTTAGTTATTCACAGAGTACTACAAATAAGTCAACTTGACCTCACATCATATGCAAAGAAATTTCACACGAAAAATTAGCATAATAGAAAAGCCAAAGAGCGTAATAAATATGTTTTTTGCGTTTTAATGTGTAGAAATAACCAGAATTGTTGTACAGTCTTTAATATGAGAAATAAAAGGATGCGCCACATTACCCGCATAGTCCACATTACCCTAAATTACTCTACATATTTCAGTGATATCAAAATTATATCAAAATGATATCCTAAAATTGTTACTGTGATATAAATTGACAAATTTTCCTGATCGGGAATGGACTGTCGCCCTCCCGATCAAAAAAAGTATATCAAAAATATATCAAAATGATATCAAAAATTTGTCAGTGACATACAAAATTTTGATAAAAAAAAGGATATCACAGTGATATACGGAATGTAACGCTTTTTGTATATCACCATGATATCAAAAAAAGATATCAAAATGATATCAAATAAAAAGATATCAAAATGATATCAAAAAAAGATATCAAAATGATATCAAAAAAAGATATCAAAATGATATCAAAAAAAGATATCAAAATGATATCAAAAAAAGATATCAAAATGATATCAAAAAAAAGATATCAAAATGATATACAATTTTTGTACATTTCTGATACAAAAATGACAACCAATTTTGGGTCTGCCCGATCAAAAAAAGTATATCAAAATATATCAAAATGATATCAAAAATTTGTCAGTGACATACAAAATTTTGATAAAAAAAGGATATCACAGTGATATCAAAAAAAGATATCAAAATGATATCAAAAAATGATATCAAAATGATATACAAAAATTGTATATCAATGATATACAAAATTTGTATATCATTTTGATATCCATTTCTGATACAAAATTGACATAACCAACTTTGAGTCTTTGAAATTTTGCAATATTGTATTTGATCGTCGGCAACAAGTTTTTAGAAATTGCCCGCATGCAGCAAATGAATGAAGTGCCGGTTTTTTTAACTCAATTATATGTTTGTGCTTTTTCACTTATTTCATGAGAAAATTCACTTACTAAAATCGGCTGCGCGTCCGCTTTCCATAGCATTTGTTTTCCCAACCACAGGAGTGTCGGTTTTTTTGCACTCAATTATATTTGTGTGCTTTTCACTAATTTCAGTAGAAAATTCACTTCTTTTACACTAAAATTGACTGCGCGTTTGTCTTCTAAAGTTATCTTTCCATAGAATCCACAAACGAAAACGTAAAATTTACATATCAGCAGCTGATAAATTTTTGATATCATTTTGATATACATTTCTGATACAAAATTGACATGTTTTTCAATGATATCAAAAATATATCAAAATGATATATTTTTGATATCATTGAATGACATGTCAATTTTGTATCAGAAATGTATATCAAAATGATATCAAAAATTTGTCAGCGGCTGATATCCATTTTTTGTATATCATTTTGATATATTTTTGATATCATTGAATGACATGTCAATTTTGTATCAGAAATGTATATCAAAATGATATCAAAAATTTATCAGCCGCTGATATCAATTTTGTATCAGAAATGTATATCAAAATGATATCAAAAATTTATCAGCTGCTGATATGTCAAATTTTACGTTTTCGTTTGTGAATTTTATTTAAAGATAATTATAGAAGACGAACGCGCAGCCAATTTTAGTGAATAAGTTAATTTTCTAATGAAATTAGTGAAAAGCACAAAAATATAATTGAGTGCAAAAGAACCGACACTCCATTCAGTTGCTGCATTCGGCCTGTGGTTGGGAAAACTAAAAGTATGGAAAACGGACGAGCAGCCAATTTTAGTAAGAAGAGAGTTTTGCCATGAAATTAGTGAAAAACATAATTGAGTACAAAAAAAAACTAGTTGACGACGATTAACCACAATATTGTAAAATTTGGCCATAATCTGCGTCACTTTAGTTATCGGACCCAAAATTGGTTGTCATTTTTGTATCAGAAATGTACAAAAATTGTATATCATTTTGATATCTTTTTTTGATATCATTTTGATATCTTTTTTTGATATCATTTTGATATCTTTTTTTGATATCATTTTGATATCTTTTTTTGATATCATTTTGATATATTTTTTTGATATCATGGTGATATACAAAAAGCGTTACATTCCGTATATCACTGTGATATCCTTTTTTTATCAAAATCTTGTATGTCACTGACAAATTTTGGATATCATTTTGATATATTTTTGATATACTTTTTTTGATCGGGGGTAATTTAAAAAGTTGCAGTGCTATCGAATTGTAATAAAATATGCAAACTGAAATCTATTACAATGTCAGGACTCTTTAATTGAACGTTTCCTACAGCAAAACTGACAGCTGTCAGCTGTTGAAAAAAATTAAATGGTAAAAAAACATTTTGCAGTGCGAACGTAAATGTTTTCATTTCTGAATAATTTTAACAGTTTACTAAAATATAAAGCTTAATATCGCAATTTTTACAAAATGAATGCACCCACTGCTCCAGCGGGAATACAGTGCACCGCAGGTGCAGTGCCCATACGCAATGAAAAAGGTTCGTCAATTTGATCCACTAACTAGAGGTTTCCTTTATTTTCCGAATTTTAACAATTTCTAGGTGAAATCTCTATGCAAAAGGTAAAAGTGCAACGTTACATTTCCGGAAAAAGACCAGATTATGCACGCGGTGACTCTAGTTCAGAAGATAGTGATAACGAAGATTTTATTGACAATCGAAAACGCGCAGCTGCTGCAGCCCAACAAGAACGCAATCGTCGTGGTCAGAAAGAAGTGGCAGAAGATGCACATAATGATAGTAAGGAGGTAGATGATCCACGTTTGCGACGACTTCGTACATGTCCTGCTGAAGAGGAAGAATTGGAACGTGAGCGCAGAGAACGTCATAGACACATTCATGAACCGGAAATCTTGGAAACAGATTCAGAAGATGATGACGAGAAGGCAGAAAGCGAAAATGAAAGACGGCGTAGTGTTGAGAGAGCAACTAATAAAATCACACTTGCATCAGACTCAGAATCCGATGCGGAACTTAGTGATACGGAGCTGGAAAAAAGACGTCAAAAATTGCGTTCACGTATGTTGCAACAGCAACGGGAGGAAGAAGTATTTATGTGATATCAACACTTTTTTGGAAGCTAATATATTTTATTCTACAGGTTCTGCAAAAAGAAGAGGAAAAGCAATCTGAGTCTTCAGAAAGTGAAAGTTCCGAATACGAAGAAGAGACCGAAAGTGAAGAAGAGAACGAGCCACGTTTGAAGCCGCTATTTGTGCGCAAACGCGACCGTGCAACAATTCAAGAGAAGGAGCGTGAAGCACTAAAACAGAAACAACTGGAGGTAGAAGCCAAGCGTGCAGCAAAGGAAAGACGTAGGAATACTTTACGACTGGTGGAGGACAGTGTTAAAAAAGATTTGGAAAAGATCAAGCCGGAACAAGCTGAAGCAAGTATTGATGATGTTTGCACCGATGATGAAAACGATGAGGTTGAATATGAAGCTTGGAAGTTACGTGAATTAAAGCGTATGAAACGTGATAGAGAAGAACGCGAAAAGTATGTTTTTTGTAAAAATATTTTGTTTTTAACAGATATAAATATATTAATTGCCGTTTTTAGTTCTGAAAGAGACGTACTTGAAATAGATCGCATGCGCAATCTCACCGAAGAAGAACGTCGCCAGGAATTGCGTCAAAATCCAAAACTCATTACTAACAAAGCGACGAAAGGCAAATACAAATTCTTACAAAAATACTACCATCGCGGAGCTTTCTATTTGGATGAAGAAAACGATGTTCTTAAACGTGATTTTGCACAAGCTACGCTAGAAGATCACTTTGATAAAACTATATTGCCAAAGGTCATGCAAGTAAAGAATTTTGGTCGTTGCGGTCGTACCAAATATACGCATTTAGTTGATCAAGATACAACCAAATTTGACTCGCCCTGGTATGCTGATACAACAAATAATATTAAATTCCACAACGAACGAGCTGGTGGAATGAAACAAGTTTTTGATCGTCCTTCACTATCAAAGAGGCAGAAATTGGAATAAGCGTTTTCAGTTCATGGATGAGAATAATTCTTAGTTTAATTTTTCGTATAATTGTTTAAGAATCAACCAATATAATACACATTTTTTTTAGTTTGATATAAGCACTTTTTCCGAAACGATCACTCATAGTAAAGGCAAAAAAAAAGGTGCTTGGGTTTGTTTTAACAAGCAAAAACCAAGCTTATTTGTAATTATAAATAATAAAATATGTATTTGACCTATCGTAAATAAGCAAATTACTAATTAACTAGTATGGATGTTCGTTTTTTAAATAAAAATTGAAATTAGTAAATCGTCGCATTATTCTCAATAAATTATTTCCGATAACAGAATTTCCCCCGAACAATCAAAAACAATTGCAAATATGGATAGTGGACTACAAAAAGTCATTAAATTTTGACTTAAGATTTTAACTCACTGGGCTAATCGAGTCTATTTCAATGCTAGCAAGAACCAATGTTTTCTGTTATTTTACAAGCTAATGGATAACAGCCCCACCTTTTATTCACTATGAATGCCATCGTATATATTGAGCCTCATCATGAATTTGTCTAGAAATTGCTTCTCGAGAATATATTCTAGATCTGTGACATCAACCGGAAACCTTAATTTTTTTTTTAAATTTATTTTATTAAACTTTTGATTCTAAGAGAGAATATCGTCAGTTAAGAAGTAAAACTCATTAAGTGCACTTTTTTTAAAAAATAAGTTGAACATAACACACTATATACACATGTTTTTATGCACTATTGAGAGAAAAACTCAAAAATGGTGTTCTCCGCATCTGCTTACTAAAAAGAAAAATTCATAAAATTTTCTATTTATCTTAGGCTTTTGTTTTTGCTAATCAATGTTTTCTTCTAAATAAACTTAGCCGACGATTTGTCTGCGCAATGATGGCAAAACTAGGTATCGCCTGTTTTCATAATTTTTCAGAAAAGAAAATTTTAAGTTGGTATGAAAAAATCATAATATCCGGTTTTTCAAGTTGTTTTTCTAAGGAACTACAAATTCTAGAGCAAATCTGGTTTTGCCAGCTTGTAGATCTCACCCAGAACAATACTTTGGACTACTAACTCATTTTCACAAAAAATGTTCGATACCTAGTTTTGCCATCTTTGCACAGATGTAATGTAACCACAGAACGATCCGGTGAAACCATTGTAAAATGGAAATTTTTGGATGGATTTCTAAAATATTGGTGTCATATTAAAGGTATTTTAATGAGCTATACAATTTGCGTACAAGTTTTTAAATTATCAAACATTATTTTCGAATTCCCTGTTAATAGTTTCGAGAATAAATTCTTACAGCAATTGTCAAATTATTACCTCACAAATTAATACCGACAGCCCAACTTTCCAGTGAATTTTTCCCTTGCTGTTAAAATTTTCTTTGCGATTGCATACCAGGGATTCCAAGAAAAAACGACATAACGCCAAAAAAAAACGAAATAAAACCCAAATTTTTGGGCGTTATTTCCAAAATGATTATCGCCTAAATTGATATGAAAATATTTTGGGCGTTATTTCGTTTTTTTTTTTTTTTTTGGGCGTTATTTCCTCACGCCGATTAATATTTGTTGAACGTCCACCTTGTGAATATTTTTTGCCAACAGCTGTTATATTGAAAAGCTTAACATTTTCAGCTAAGAGTCTTCCCACTAGCCTCTACTTTTCCCACAAACCATTACTGTGCATTTAAAACTGGCCTTCGCTTGATTGATATGACTTAAGAAAAGTAGAATCAACAACTATAAAAACTCAAATTTTTTTCTCCACAGCTCAACAGTTTTATTATAATATAGATTGTTTAAAATATTACGCCAATATACTCACTGGGCGTTTGATGTTCCACATGATATTGCCTAAATTTGCACGCATATTTGTTGCGCTCATCGCTATCACCCAATTCATTAAAAGTCTTTGCTAGATATACATAAACATCTAGGACTTTCGCATGCGCCTCCAGACGCTTAAAGAAATCTTCAACTCGTTTTAAAATCTCCAAGGATTCGAGTAAATAATATCTCTTTTGCGTATCATCTTTACCAGTGGCAACCAAACAGCGTACGTAAATAAAATCAGAACGAGCCCGATCATAAATGCTACCATTTGTTAGAATTTTTTCCATACCATTTTTAATTGCTTGTAAAGCTTTTTGTGGCATTTGCATTTGCAGTAACACGTGCGCGAATATCATATCCACTATTGCGTACTCATATTCCAAGTAAGAACTTAGTGCTAACGTTGACGCCTTCAAGAGTAAATCGATAGCTTCGGCAGCTATATTTTCCTTTGAGATCATAGTATAGGCCAATAGAATGAGTACACGCACTTGCGTTAAACAATCCAGATCTTTGGCATGTTGCAATTTCTTTAGCATGCGGCGAGCCGTGTGTAGATAACGTTTAGCAATAAATACCGCAGCTCGTTGTAGTATGCCGGCATTTCTATCTAAAACATATAGTTGGCAGCATGCTTTGAAAGCCTTTTGCCAACGACAACGATAAATTGCTTGTTGTATTACAATATGACATTCACATATCATCCAATTACTAGCATTCGGATAGCGTGGATAACGGTCACGTGCATGCTGCAGCACTACAGCGCTCATTACTAGTTCACCCTGTACACTCAGCCATAAAGCGAGATTACAAAGTACTTTACAAACACTCTCTGAATTGCCAACATCACCAAACACCCATGTCTTTTTTAATTTTAGCAACAATTGTGAATAAAGTGATGATTGTTCGTGACGTCCATAAAGTGACCAAAGTGCAGAGCGTAGCGCTAATGAATCAGAAAAATGCTCTAAAATTGAATTTTTACAATTTAGCTCATCACTTTTTATAAGCAATTCGAAGAGGTCAAGTGGCAAATAACCGCATTGAGCTCCAAATTTAACAACAAACTGTATGGCGAGTGAGAGCGATTGTATAAGACCCGGATCTTGTATATCGGGTAAACTCTTTTCGAAAGGATCAATTTTATTGCTATTTAATAGACAATACCAAGAGTTTGCCAAATCTAAGCAACGTTTATCGCCACACTCTTGCGCTAGCATGATGCATTCTCGTAGAGCTTCCAAAGCTTCTTTGCGATGGTTAAAACTAGCGTGTAAAACTGCCAAATTTACGCTAAAGTATTGAAATCCCTAGGAAAACAACAAAAACATAAAGGAATCAGCTATTTTGTATTGAGTAGTAATAAACCAGTTGCAGCAACAAAGTTTTTATCAAAAAATGCTCATTAGCATAGCGTGCTTTTTTACCTTTTGCTCATAGTGGCTCATCATTTGCATAGGACTGCGATCGAATGAACGATGAAGTGCATCCATAGCACTAAAATAGTCACGCAATCGTAAGTGATTCATATAACTCAAAAAGTATGCTTGCGAATGTAATGGATTGTCTTGAATAATTTCATTTAATTTGGTTTGCATTTCAATTGGCGGCAATGCACGCAACTCATTGTTCTCCAAAAGACTACATTGTTGAGTTACAAATAAATCTGCCTGCTTTGCGGACCATTTGCTGTGTAAGTTGCGATCTTGATGTACTGTTTCTGTATCTAATACCGACTCATCTCCATGTCCTAACATTTCTTTATCTTCTATACTTTCACTGGTGTTTTCTTGTGCCATTTCATTATCAGGTGTATCAGCACGATTACCGAGGTTTCCTGTTTTATTAGGTGCAATCGCCAGACTGCGAACTCCTAGGAAATATGCAGCAAACTTTCTATACAGAAAATTCATTGATTATGGCCTCAATTCACTCTTACCTTTTTCATAGTACAAACAAATGTTTTTATATAGCGCCATCATCTCCGGAAAAGACATGCGCTCCAAAATGACACCAACACGGCGTATATAAAGACCCACTATACTATACTGGCTAACACCGATTGTTTCCGAAAGCATTTTCTCAATATTTTGTAACTCTGCGAAATCAAACAGACTTTCGATACCCATGGAACTTAGATCTGCCATGGCCTTTTCAAAGCCCTCCAAATGTGCAGTATCAATTTTATATTTAACTGAAGTAAGTAAATTGTGCAAATCCTTGTAGGTCATATCTGGATACTGAATTAACTTGAGCAGTAGCATACAAAAACGTTGACGGGATGGCGCCGGATAAATAAGACCAATATCAGCTGCAGCTTGCTTGGCCTCAAAAATAAAGAGGAATATATTCAAATTACTTCTAATATGATGCTCCGTTGGTTTTACCTTTAAATATTGCTGCACTAGAATGAGTACTGCGACCTTGTGTGGTGTTGGTGTTTCGATTCGCGTTCCAACAAAGGTAGTATTTCGAGGATCCAATGCATTTAACTCTTCAAAGTGGTTCATGATTTTGTTTTTTATTTTATTTATTTATTTAAGTATATAGTACAATAAGATAAGAAATGATTATTATTATTAAGCCTAAAAATTCTTTAACTCATTGTTGGTTTTTATCACAAATCGCAAAAATTCGCCGGCTAATATTTTGAATGTGCATAGAACTGTCACTTTCAATAGAATGATGGTAATGGCACATAGGGCGTTTCTTTTCCAAAATTTAAAATCTCAAATTGAGGTTTGACATTTAACTGAACGATTGTCTATTAAAGCCTTACACAATGGAAAATTAGGGTGACTCATTTTGAAATTATTAGGTGTGGGAGAATTGCATCCTCTTTACAAAAAATATACAATATGCTATATTTCTTCACATATGTCAGACATCGTTATAAAACTTGGTACATACATGGTTTTATATTCTATCTACCATTCACCTTGAAAAACTTGGGGGTGGGGTGTTGAGAAGGGGAGTTGCACCTTTCATACAAAAAATATATAAAATGATATATCTCTGTACATATGCGAGCTATGATTATTAAAAGGAAATGTCTATACGGGGGGACTCGCGTACGCGAAAACTCTCAATTAGCTCTCTCTCTCTCTCAATTTACTCAATTAGCGTACGCGAAATCCAGTGAAGTTTTTTCCCCCGGGGAACTTGATTAATATATGTACTGATCCGCGGCCGAAGGCCGCAGCGAAGCCAGTGTTGGATGTCTGACGGGTTTAAATCCTGAGCTGCGGCCGCAGGCCGCCCACTTACCCCTACTTTTATGTAAAATTACTGTTGTAACGAAGCTGCGTCCCGGGGGAAAAAACTTCACTGGATTTCGCGTACGCTAATTGAGTTTTCGCGTACGCTAATTGAGTTTTCGCGTACGCGAGTCCCCCCGTATAGACAGACTCTTATTAAAATTGATACATGAATCTTAAAATCCTTGGTGATTGGAAGAGAGGGACGATGAACATGGATGGGACTTCATACGTAAACGGCATCGGGAACGGGCGAACGAAGTCGCAACCAGGCCAGCTAGTAATTTATAAAAAAATGCTGTTTTTTTTTAAGTTTGTGGACGCAGACGAGGTCAGGAAAAGAAATAAATTACATAACTTATTATTTCAATTTAACTACCTCTGAAATTATTGACTCGAGATAAAACAATTTTCTAGGATTTCAGTCATAAGTGTAACATTTAAATACGTTTCTCTCGGTTTAATCATGGAATCATGTCTATATGATTTTTAGTTCAAGAGGTATAAGGGTGTTGCGAACCAATAAAAGGGGTTTGAGATTGATAGATCAATCTCTAAATAGTATAAAAATTAATTTTTCCGAACCTTAACCGAAACAAATTATCTTTTTTTGAATTTCAAATTGTCAACTTGATCAATTTTTATCATACTTCGTTAAAAAATCAAAAGCAAATAATTTGCGCTTGTATCGACTCAGGTTATGTGCTTTTGCTTTATCAACGAAGCCAAGGTTAGGCCACTATTGCGCTCATAGCCTCATTTATTTGCAAGGTTTTAGTTCGCTTGGGGGTTTTTTCTTTATTCAAAAGGACTGAAAAACTAATTTTAATATATGGCAAGTTAAGTATGGTTTTGCCAGATCGCGTCACACACTATATACTATATTTTTCATTTATAGTTTCATAATGCTGACGTAATAATAAGTGTGAAAATCCAGATCCATAAAATCAAATAGGTATCTACTAATATTTAATTTTCTGTCTTTTGATATTATTAGCAAGTACATACAAAGTTTACATTTTTATGTAAATATTTTTAAAAAAGAGTATTGTATTTGCTATACAGAGGGCGGGTTAATTATAGGCTGACCATATTTGCTGCTTTTGTCCCGCAGGTTTTTTTTTCCCCGGAAATTCCTGGAATCATCGATTGATTGATTAATATTATTCGCTTTTACTCAAATTTAAATTCACTAGAAAAAGCAGTTGTATTAATTTTGGGCCTGTCACCTTCAATTTTCGTGGGTAGTTTTTTAGGCAATTATCCAAGAATGTCCCACATTAGCATAGCATCGATTGTATGAAAAAACAGTAAAGCAATAATCTTTGCTTTAGCTGTTTTTTTGCATTATGACTTGATCTATGCCCTTTCAGGTTATCTTTTTTTTATGTACTTTTTATTCAGATAAGATACAGTGAATGGTAATGGACATTATAACTTCGTTTAAAAACAGGTTCTTTTTTTAACTACATGTGAACCACAAATTTATAAACCAAAAATTGTACACAAAAAAAAAAAAAACTGCATCTTATTTAAAACTTAACCATCCAGTTATAACATCAAATCCAATATAAACATGTCTATATGTAATCGACAAGTCTTCTGTTTAAGTTAGCACATGATTTTAATTTATATTTTGTTTTACAGATTCACCACACAATTAAATAAGAATTTTATATTGTTTCCTACAACCTACGGAATTTTATGTGTTCATCAAAATGCTTTGAATGCAACAACTGGAATTACAAAAATTTAGAGCAAAAATGGGAAAATAGCGCGACGACCTTTAGGATAATCTTTAAATTCCTTTTTGTAGTTGCGATGTTTACCCAAAGCCCAGACAGTCATTTGATATGCTCCAGCAACGGCAAAAAGTAAAGCAGGCAAGCAAGAAGTCATCAATGAAAACGATAACCAGGCACCAATTTCGTAAGTGTAATTGGGGCAAGATACAAAGCTGCAAAAGTTAACAGAAAATTACATATGTAATATGTACTTATGTTTATAGAATAAAAAACTTACTTAAATAGTTTTGTCAAGGGATTGTTATCCGCAACCGGAATTCTTCTAATTTTGGTACCAGGTGGTCGCAAATTACGCAATGCAATATGCACTGAAAAGTTGCCAATTTCACAAAACTGAAACGTAAAAACAAAAAAAAAAAAAAAAACTGCAATGTTTACAATTTCTATGAATTATGAATTTTGGAATTACCACAAAAGCAGCCAATGCAGGCCAAACCTGACACATACAGGGACTAGTAAAGAGAGGATGATTTACATGGTATGAAACATATGCTGTAAATCCCCAATAGTATGAACAATTCTTAAACAAATTCATTATGGGCATCGTAGCATGTGAAAACCTGTGCACGAAGATAGTCTCCAGTAAGCGTTTAACATAATGAACTACGTAGCACCCGGCGGCAATGCTGGAAAAAATAAATATTAAAAGGGAAACAAAGTATGTATAGTAGTTAAGTTCAAGTATTTCATAAGTAAATATTTTTTATTTTCTTTGTTTATCGAGTTGATCGACTTCTGTATAGACTTAAGGCTTATAAAAATAAAAAAAAAATAAAAACTGCTGAATTTCGCACTTGCACTTCAAAAACTAAAAAAGAAACTTCAAAAAAAGGGGGGTTATCCAGGATCTGAAATTCCAGCACTTTGCGTTCGTCTTTTATGGTCAAATATAAACGGATGTAACTTATCCATTAACCTCAAAAATTTTCCAGCAACTGTAAAATGAATTGTATACTAGAAAAAAACAATGTCGAATCGATCTATTAGTTAACGCCTTATTCTGTTTTGGTTAAACAGACTGAAATAAAAACAAACTAATAAGCAAAGATTACCATTCAAGCTATTCTCACTTTTTTCAACCACATTTGTGAATTATTATTTATTTATTTTTTCTTTAAGGATTTGAGATTGGAAAATTTTTAATTTTTTTAAATTCATGGCTTCAGCGGACAAATTTTCTGGTTATACCTTGTTCTCACTACCTTGGTTAACCAGACTAAAATAACATGCAATCTAATCTGGTTTGTTTTTAACTAAAGTAAGGCAAGTAAGACTGGGTAATAAAGCTTAATTCTACAATATTGAGCTTTTCAAAACATTGCACTAAAGTTCAAAAAGCACATTTTTCTGGCCGAAATTCATAACGTCCATATTATCATGGTGACCAACTGCAAATGTAGTTTTTATGTTGACTTTAGACTAAAAGAACAATTCTAAAAAAAATCTTAACCCTTGTAACACCGGATCAAAAATGGTGCGTAATAAATTTTCTAAATTAATAACACATGACAGCAAGATTTTGTTTCCAAGCATTTCCGAAGTAACTTCATGCGTAGAATCCGAATCCGAGGTCAGAATTGGCCCACCACCTCAGGATTTGGAGATATTTGAGGTCAAACTCATGAAAAAGGGCTGTTTTGGCTATTTTTGAGATTAGATGCAAACCGCACAAAATTTTCTTTATTTTTTATATCAAATGTATCACGTAATTCTAATCTGTTTCATCAAAATGAGCTCTTAAAAGATGCCATTATTTTAATTGCTTTTTAATAATTGAAAAAAAAAGAGTTAAAATCACGACTTATTTGCGATATCTCAGTAAAATGCAAATGCATCAACTTTGACAGATCGCTGAAGAACGGTAAATTATTTTTCCTTAAGGCGGCCAACCGTCCCGGATTTTTTCATCCCGGAAAGTCCCGGAATTGCGTAATGATATCCCGTATGTCCAGAATTTGCTCATATTAGATATTTTTTATTTATTTTTACATATTCTTAATTAAAATTTTTATAACCTCAAACCTTAAAACGCTTAATCTTTGCTTGCACATTATCATTTTTGAAATGGCCGAATGTACAGCAGACATACTAATAGCTATTGGTGCATATACCTTCGGCGGCTATAATAAGTAAAGTTTCAAATTATGTAAAAGACGACTTCCTAAAGAGATGGGAGGAGGTGAAGAACGATACAGAACTACGATGGATGCATGTTCCAGAATTTTATAGACAACGCAGTCCCACTCAAAAATTGCCTATCCATTGTCCCGTACCTTCATTGTATTCTCTGAATGCCTTTTGAACGTTGAAAAAAACATGGCTGAAAGTTGGTGCATTACGTGCAATGCTTGTTGTAAAATTTAACAAGGGCTGTTGCGAAAACATCCTCAACAAAAACCCAGATTTGGAAAAATTTAAAAAAAAAAAAAAGTTGCACTCTTGTTATAAATATGATTTCGGTCAGTACCCCCTCCCCCCATCAACATCACAATAATGTACCGCAATGAATTTTGTGAAAGTTGGCGGTCTTATTTTTCCTTAAAACAAAAAACATTCTGTTTGGTTTGAAGTAATCTCCGTTACACTGCATCAACAAAAATTCAATAGCAACACTTGATTTTTGGCCAAAAGAGTTACTGCCATCAGACAAAAAAGTTGCTGCGGAATTAAGTTTTTGAATTATGGTTGTTATTTTTTAAGACTTGACTTGTCTTTAAAAAAAAAAAACATATGTGGGGCCAGTATCGATTTTGCTGACCCCTTATGATTTTCATATATAATCCCCTATATCCGCTGCAGAGTCGACTTAGTTGACCATAAATATTGCCAGTAACTTTAAAGGAAAAATGATAATTTCCACTTTTGATCTAAGTATAACAAACAGCGAACCCGCTGACTAGCATCGCTATCCCTTGAGTACCATCTATTTAAAAAATTGTCATTTCTCGTAATTTAATCGAAACCAACAATTTCATTTCAGATATTGGCAACATTTGGTCAAAAAATTTTACTTTTATTCGACCAAAACGAGCGCTTTTTTTAAGAGTTGCTCTTCTTCAAAATGAACATTTAATAATTCGGTGTCTACAACCAACGCACATACGATAATTTATGCACTATAAAAACATATTTAAAATTTAAATGTTTAAACAATTCGCGAGATGGTGAAATTTCATTTCTTTTTTCTTTTCAGCCAATGCTACGAAAGCAATTCAATTTTAAACAGCAACACCAACCAAAAGGTCAAATTAGGTTAAATCGATTCACTGTCAAACGGGTATCGAATGCAAAGCGAAAGTCGCTACTTCGTTTTGTAACACTTACTGTGCTGTCAATGAAATTGGACTTTCGGCAGCTTTTCCATAGAAGATCGTAGGACGTGCATAAAACAGCAAATAAACTGCAAGTGGTCCTGCATATTCCGCTAGGAAAACTGTTTTCCAACCAATTTGTGGTCCTAAATCCTTAATGAAAATTTTGTCACCACTATGCAGATTCAATGATTGTAATGTATCCGTGTCTTTTAGTGATTTGCCGCGAGCTTCTAAACGTAAGGACTGACGATCAGGAATTGGCGCCGATGAAATTTGCCTATGGATTTGTGCCCGCAAATCACCAATACTGATGCTGGCGGGAACATTGCATTTGCCATACAGCTTTGAGCTCTTGGCGTTGAATACTTCAATCTGCAAATACAACAACCATACATACGTTTATATATTTAATTCAGCAAAGTCAAAAGGCCGCAACTGCAGTGAATTGACATATTGCAAATATTGAGTGTTGATTTTATTTCTGTATTAATTTACCTCCATAACGATATCTATTAATGTTATGCTAAGTTATGCTATTCAAATAAGCTTTGTCAATATGTTCCAAGCACCGCCAGCAAAACAACACGCACCACTTTGAAGTTTCTGAAGAACTGACAAGTTAATAAAAAAATCAAAGTTCACTTTGTTTTTTAATTTTCGATTTTTATTCAATTGTCTAATTTCTAATTTGACAGTTGTTTGTCGTTGTTGTTGTAGGTACCACAACGGAGAGAAACGATTTAGAATTCAGAGAGGAACGATGTTAAGCTGAAACTTCCAGCTGGTACCTACAACAACAACGACAAACAACTGTCAAATTAGAATTTATTAATAAATATACAAATCAAGTTTATTTCTTCTTTTTATTCGGAAAAACGAATTTAATTCTATAAAAAAATCATAATGAGCACAAGTGGCGAAACGAAATAGCGCCCAAATTATTTTCATATAAATTTGGGCGATAATCATTTTGGAAATAACGCCCAAAATTTATTTGTATGAAAATAATTTGGGCGTTATTTCGTTTTTGGGCATTATTTCATTTTTTAAAAATAAAACGAAATAACGCCCAAAAAACGAAATAAAGCCCAAATTTTTGGGCGTTATTTCCAAAATGATTATCGCCCAAATTTATATGAAAATAGTTTGGGCGTTATTTCGTTTTTGTTTTTGGGCGTTATTTCATATTTTTTGGGCGTTATTTCGTTTTTTATTTTGGGCGTTATTTCGTTTTTTATTTTGGGCGTTATTACGTTTTTTTTTTGGGCGTTGTTTCCTAACGCCGTGATTCATTACAGAATTTGGGTGAATTTATGATGCGCGATGATGAAGACATGGTATCTGGTGGTAAGTGCAATCGATAAATTAAAAAAAAAAAAAATTCTATGTTTTAGCAAATGAAAACTTATGTTTTTCTTGGTTGTATCTTTTTTATTTAGATGAATCTGACAATAAGCAAAGCGGATTAATTATCCTGTCTCTCGTGTAAAGCAACTCTTAATGAGACTGAATTTCATTGTGGCGGCGTTGAGTCTCCTCCTTTAATGCCTTTTTACTAACCCTAAACTGTCAAACTGTTTTCTTTTTTTTACTGGCAACGCTTTGCTACATTAATGGCGGACTATTCAAATATTGCGTGACATACTTATATCTAAGGAATTAAAATTAATAAAGGCTTAGTGATTGCACCAAAAAAAATCGTATTTAAATTTATTTAAGACGGAAATCGTAGAAAATTGTCTTATCTCAAGGTAGTTTTGTTCAAAGTCCACAGATTAGTGATGGGTAACGCAGCGCTGCGTTGGCGTTATGCGCTGATACCGAGCACGGCGATGTTGGCGCTGATACACTTATTCATGAGGCGCTCGCGCCACCAACGCCAACAACACCAATAAAGCCAACAACGCCAACAGCGCCTTAATGCCAAGTACAACGCAATATTGCGCGCAAGGTTACGCTACCGGTGTAGCGCCAATCTTAATTGCTTTAAATTACACAGATTGCGAAAAGGATTAATTATCTTTTTACTGATGTACCCTATAATTTCACCCTATAATTCAAAGATTTTTCGAAAATTTTTAATAATTTACATAATTAGGAAGTTTGATTATTATTTGATTATTACCTTTGAACTTATATACTATTTGTGCCTGTAAATGCTGCATTACCTATAATTCAAAGCAATAAAGATTGGCGCTACACCGACCGTGCAACCTTACGCGCCAAGTTGCGTTGTACTCGGCAATAAAGCGCTGTTGGCGTTATTGGCGTTGTTGGCGTACTGGCGCTAGCGCAATGCGTTGATAGCGCTACTGGCGTTGGCGCTATGGATTCAACGCCACAAAAATCGCTGCGTTACCCATCACTACCACAGATATGAATGACAATCAATAATTTCAGAGTGTAGTTTATCGTTAAATCAGTACAGGGTGTGTCAGGAAATAAAGTTTCTATCCTCAGTAAAAAATAGTAGGAGTCCCCATTTAAAAAGTAGAAAAGTTCTACGCTTCGGACTTTTCCGTAGAGAGCTCAATTACTCCCTCATTTTAAAGTTTTTCTGCTTTTAGAGTAAAAACTTGTAAAACGTTTATTCTGGTGTAAAACTTCATGGTAAATGAACACTCATAGATCTGGTTCACACAACAGACAGCATAGTTGCGCAACTATCTTGCCTGAATCGTGTTTGTATATCAAACACACAGGCGATAGCACATCGATCCTTAAGGTGCTGTCATATGCCGAAATGGAGAATCAGATCCTGTCTCTCGTGTAAAGCAGCTCTTAATGTGACTGAATTTCACTGTCGCAGCGTTGAGTCTCCTCCTTCAATGCTTTTTACCAACCTAAAACTGTCAAACTATTGTCTTTTTTTTTTACTGGCAGCACTTTGCTGCATTAATGGCGGACTATTCAAATATTGCGTGACGTACTTATGTATATTTAAGGAACCAAAAAAAAAAACGTATTTAAATTTATTTATGACGGAAATCGTAGAAAATTGTCTTATCTCTAGTTAGGTCGTTTTGTTCAAAGTCCACAGATATGAATGACAATCAATAATTTTAGAGTATAGTTAAGTTGCAATAATAAATGCCGAAATTTGATATCGTCTGTGTCCACAAACTTAAAATAAACATAGCAAATTTTTATAAATTATAATAAATCAATTTGACATTGAAGATACGTAGTTCATAAATTTTTACCGAAAACTGAACTACTTCTGTTTATTAAGAAAACATCCCAAAATGAACTATCCTAATAAACAATCGTTAGTCAATTTCGAGCTTTTAAACTATGGAAAAGAAACACCCTATTTGATATAACCATCATTCTATTGAATGTGGCATTTGCCGGTGATTTTTTTTACAATTAGTTAAAGAATTTTTAGCTTTAAGCTGGAACTAGTCGAAACGTTCAGTTCCCTAACGTGACGTTGCTATTGCTCGTTGACGTATCACCGATTAGTCTGAGTCTCTCCGATATCATTAACATTTTTCGGAAACAACCAGCTTGCAACGCTGACTTTTTCCAAGACCGTAGATATTTAGCACCAAAAAAAAAAACACATGGCAATGCTGTTTTGACAATATAAGATAAACAAGCAATAGCAATTGCATCTGAATAACATTTGTGAAAATTAAATTCAAGCTTTGCTTTTTTTATTAAAAAATGATTTTATTTCTTCACAAAAAAAAAAAAACGTGGCGAAGTGAAAAGTAGTTTTAGTAGAACCGGTATAAGTTGAAAACTTTTGAATTTATATTAAAAATATTAGTGTCATATGCAAGCTATTTGAATAAGCTATAAAATTGTTGTACTAAAGTTTTTAATTTGTAGAACGTTATATGTGTTTATTCATTTGTAGATTATTATTTTCTAGTAAAATGTTGGGGAATAAATTTTAGCAATAAACAACAAAATAGGTCTTTCGTTTTGTCCGTGGATGAGTACAGACGTGTGCTCTCGGGTGTAGTCATTCGCGTTGTCTTAACGTTTGATCCATTACACGTGTTTTTTTCAAGGCGCGTGTAATGTGCCTTACCTAATTTTAGGTTAAAAAGAAGAATCAATTTCAGTCAAACTGGAAATTTCGATAATAATTTATTTATTTATTTATTTATTTATTTATTTATTTATTTATTTATTTATTTATTTATTTATTTATTTATCAATATCAAACAGAGATGACATCTCTTACAGACTAGACAACATTTAATTAACTAAAAAATAACAATAACATAAATACATATAAATAAGATCTTATAATTAAAAGCGTTCGAGTACCCCAATTTGATTTAAAACTAGAAGGAGATAACTTTTAAAGCAATCTCTGGAACAATTATGGAAAATGTCGATATCATCTAATAATACATTAGTAATACTAAGGCAATGCGCAAGAGGTTCCTGCTGAGCAAAATTACTTCTCAGTAAATTACATCGAAAGTGAAAACTCTCTCTAAGGTTTCTAAGAGGCGAATAAAAATTTATCTTGAATAAAATATTGGGACATTGAATTTTACAATGAATAATATCTCTAATGAACACAACGGAATACATTATGCGACGACATTCAAGTGAATACATACTAAACAAAGCACAGCGTGTTAAGTAAGAAGGTCTGCTAATTTGCCAATTCAACTTGGAGAAAAGATATCTGGTAAAAGCTTTCTGGACCCTTTCTATTCTCAGAATGTGCGAGTTATAACTGGGGTTCCAGATAACGCTGCAATATTCTAAAAATGGTCTTACCAAACTTTCATACAGTAGCTTGATTGTAAAGACGCTACGCTGAGAGCTGTGATAAAAACGAAATGTTTACGGCAGCTCTCGTTATTAAGGACCTATGTTACTCGCAATGAGTAACATATTCGAAGAAGAAGAAGAAAAAACAAAATACTTCCTTCCAAATTATTGCTGATAGTTGCTACTGCAAACTAGATAGTAAGAGAATAAATTCTCGAGATTATTTATTTACGACAAAACCCATTCACTACTTCTATAGTGCTCTCTTTCGAGATTAACGATAAGGCTCACATATTTGGACATCTCTTTCAGTCCGAACAATTTTTTAGACAACTATTAGAAATTTTCCAAGGAAACCCTGATCTATTAATTTGGCAGGCGATTGTCAAAATCAGCTGAAGCCCCGGTATCAATTTTGACAATCCAAGTTGTCAGGTTCAGAAAAAAAAACATTTTTTTGTTGATTGCATCCAGAAAAAGTCTCGAAAGTTTTAATAAATTTTATTTCTACGCATGAAGGCTGTTATTTTTGAATAAATTTCTCCAAGTGTTCAATGAATTAGGAAATAAATCAACAACAATAATGAAAGATAGCGGTGATGATGTATAGAAGAACAAAATAAAGCGAGTAAAATATTTCAATATATGTAAATATATCAATTTTCTTTCAGATTGAATTGTGCCAAAGTGTTGGACCACATGAGTTAGTGGAGGCAGTTAAATCAAAGGCAGTTGTGAAGTATTCAGCGGTGCAAGTACCAGCGAAATTCAATCGATTGGAGTGCAACACAAACTTGAATTTACCACCATCTAACTGGTTGACAACATCGGACTCAAGTTATGGCCTTCACCAGGCATTGTATCAGTCGGCAGGCTTTGCGAGGTAAACAATAAACGTGATGGCATTGCCATTTTTAGTCAATGAAGCAATTTTTAGAACAATCTGTAGATGGATTAAGTGATCTAAGGTTTGAATTTGATTACGATTCGTTTTGTTACTTTGAATTCGAAGCAGATGACCTATTCGCGTGGAAGCGTTTTTATATAAACTGCTCCTATTTTAATAAACTCTAAATAACATACTTTGTTAAAATAAAACATTTTCTTCTTGCAGTTTTCGCATGGCCCATATGTTTCCAGATTGCGTGGGTGATGTCGATGTGGTATCTGATGCAGAAAATATTAAAAAATTACTCAAAATGCCTTATACCTCGAAGGGTGCCATTAGTATGCTCGTACATAAGGTAGGAAATACATTATTACTGGATGAATTTGACATTCAAAAGTATTTGCTGCGCAAAGCAGATGATGATTGGAAATGGTTGCGTACATTTATATTGGAACAGCTATTGGCCTATGGCGGTAAAGATCACAATTTCTGTCTAAAAGATAGATCACGTGAAGCCATACAAACCAAAAATTTACTATCGAAATTTCTTTACCATAGTCTTAAACAAACGGCAGCAGATTCATCACAGTCACGAGAACAAGATAAAGGATCGCATTTACTAGTCGGTGGTGCAAGACCTTTACCAATTACAGGCCCAGTGCTGCCAGAACCTAAGATTGATGAAAATGTTCCTGGTCCAAAGTCAAGTCATGTATTTAATCGCAATGTCGTGTGGACATTCGAGGATATTCGTATGCTGATCGGCACAGATATGCCGATATTTGGCGGACCCAATAGACCATGCATTAGCTTACGATTGCGCGATATGGCTAAACCAATTAATGTATTAACTGGGATTGACTATTGGCTAGATAATCTCATGTGTAATGTACCTGAAGTAGTGATGTGTTATCACCTTGATGGCATTGTGCAAAAGTATGAAATAATTAAAACTGAAGATTTACCGTACTTAGAGGATTCCCAATTTTCACCACAAGTTGTGCGTAATGTTGCACAAAACATTTTGGCGTTTTTGAAACAAAATGCCACTAAGGCAGGGCATACATATTGGCTATTTAAGGCGCGTAATGATGATGTTGTAAAGTTGTACGATTTGACTACGCTATGCAATAATCAAACAGACTGTGATGAAAAGCAAGAAGAAAATCCATTTACTGTTCCAGTTGCCATGTTGTTATACAGCGTGGCACGAAATATGAAAAATACTGCAACTCGCATCACACCAAAAACAGCAGGGAACATACGTGCATTGCTAGACAACTGCATAAAATTGTTGCCAAAAGAAAAATATCCACAAATCGTCACGTCTTCACATTATATACTTTCGGACTTACATATCCCAGCGGGCATAGATCCCAAATCACCAAAATTTGATATGTCCGATATGGATTCGGATACACAATCTGTTTACGAAGAAGAAGAGGATTCGGATGAAGATAACAATAGCGATGATGAGTTTAAATTTAGTGATTTGAGTGAGGAACTAAAAGAGAATTATGAACTGCATGACAATATTGCAGTGAAAAATATATGCGATACCTTAAAAGAGTTTCAGCATGAGAAGGATAGCAAAAATGGTAAAAATGCGCCACGTCCACTGCTAGCTGGCGTCGAAGAACGCTGTCGAATATCTTTGGAACACATAAGCGAAGGAATCTCGTGTTTGCAATATTTTAATTCTAATGAAGAACAATTTATTAAAGAGAGCGAACAACGTGCTAAGGAAGAAGAGAAACAACGGATTTTACACGAAGAACAAAATCCAAATATGGCTAAACCATTTAAACCCATTCCATTGCCATATGAATGTTTAAACAATAGACAATCAAGAGCACCAACAGATGTCGCAGGAACTACATCTTTAAATAATGAGACCTCAGTTAATGAAAAATATTTGGATAAAGAAAAGACAAAAACTAAAAAACAAAAAGCAAAGCGTAATAAAAGCCTGGATTTAGCTGAATGTCTAAAGGAGGAAAACCAACAAATTGTCGAACCTCAGCAAGTAGCAGTTAATTTTAATTCACAACTTTTTGGTTCTTGGAATGTGCATTTGAAACTGTTACTACTTGAGAAGGCATGCCTGACCTATGCTACCTTAGCTGAGTTTGATTACGTTTCACAAAAATATGGCGCATGTTTGAAATCTATTTACATGGCGTTTCGCTGTCAAAAAGTGGTTATTAAATACATGTCTACAATGGTGTCACAGAAAAGTTGCTTGCTGGGACGTGCTGGCGATTGTTTCTTTCAAATGGCAAAAAATTGGAATGATATAGATGTGTATTTAAAAGAATATAACGAAGACAATGAAATTGACTTAAATATTAGCAATGAATTGGAAAAAGATCTTAATGGCGGTAAGTTTAAACGAGTACTCAGTATAGGAAAGAAATCATGGTCACCACACGAAATTTGAATTAATACTTTAGTGCAAATATTATTTATAATTAAATAATTACTTCAATATTAAAACAATTATTACCTAATTATAATTCATCCACATATATTTTATATTTTGATTTTACATATCGTTAGCTTAATATGGAAAAGGCGTAACTCACATTTTCAATACTTTACAGGAGAAGGAAAAAACAATAATATTTGATACGCCAAAAATTTAAAAAAAATTTAAATGCAATTTACAACAAAAATTATCAACAATTTTCATTCTAGGATTTTTTTTTATTTTCTTTGTTTTTTGGTAGTTTTGTGTTTAAAATTTTTTTTTAAAAAAGAAGTGAGATAGGGCTTTTTACAATAAATCAAAAATTATGAATAAAATTAAAGTTATTCAATATATGAGCCGTTCAAAATGACAATGGAGCAAGTCCATTTTTTAAAAAAATTGAGATAATGATATTTTAGATAATACTAAACATGATCTTTTGATCCATTTTGGTGAAATGAAACCTTTATTTCTTGCCCTTCTTTTTGCCAGCACTTTAAACGCTACTGGATAATAAACTAACATTATCTAGCAGCACGTAATCCAAAAAAAATGTCCATTAATGCTTACCAATATTTTTAAATTAACTAAAACGCAAACCTTTAAGTATCTCGGAATAACAAGAAGTGGACTTGCACCATTGTCATTTTTAACGGCTCATATAATGAAAAGGAAAGTTAATTGGATTGGACAAAAATTTGAACGAAAATGTTTATGTTTTGTATGGAAGATTATCATAAAAGTGGTGACAATCAGCAGCTAACAACAATTTAAAACATTAAAATGTACATCAAGTAAAGTTTATGATAATAAAGTACCCACAGCAACTAAACTCATAGATGCTATTAATGTTTTCCCATCAGTATATCTTGATATTCTTCGTATTGACTATAAAGAATTCGGGTGACTTTCGGGAACCTTCGGATGCCTTAGAAAATTATCAATTAAGGCTTTTTGATAGTCCGCCATAGATGCTTTCCTTCTAGTATACCTAGGAATTCGTTGTTTTGATTTGGTGAACTTCTGGAACCTTCGGATGTCCCAAAAAACTACCAGTTAAACCTTTTTGATAGTCCGCCAATAATATTTTCCCTCTACCTCTAGTATACTGAAATATTCTTCGTTTTGACTATCAAGCCTTCGGGTGGCCTTCGAGAACCTTCGGGTATCTCAGAAAACTATCAAATAAGGTTCATTGATAGTCTACCATAGATGTTTTTCCTCTAGTATACCCAGATGTTCTTCGTTCTGACCAGAAAACATTCGGATGACCTTCGGGAACCTTCGTGTATAGCATAAAAAACTTCTCATATTTGAGGTTCACTTACTGCCAAGTTTTCAGCTTAATTAACAGAATAGTTTCTGAGTGAGTTTAACACTATTTAAACGCTACATATTGTGAGTTAGGGCTTTTTCCTTTCAAGGAATTTTTGTTATGTGTTAGGGCTTTTTTAAAATTGACTATAACTTGGCTATTTTTGATATTATCTTGCCAAATTTTTGTAGGGAGGTGTATTAGAGAGTGGCCAACCAGAATATGCAAAAAAGTCAATTTCGATAAAATTTGAGATACGCCTTTTCCATAATATGCTAACGATATATTCAATTGAAAAATCGAATTCATAATGATCGATTTAAATTATTTGAAAACTTCAATATCAATTGTATAAAATTTTAAAATATTTTTGAATTGAATTAAAAACAAAGTAAGGGCCATTTTCACAATCTCCAGTTAAAATTTAACTTCCAGATAAATAAAAATTTTGTATGAAATTTAATCAAAATGTCAGTTAAAGTTCCAGTTAAGGCTTAACTGAACATTGTGAAATCGACCCTAAATCAAAATAAATTATTAGGATATATATTTGACTTGTACTTTCAATCTGGTCGTTTATGGCATTCGGATAAAGTGTCTATATAAACGCTAGTACATTTCATGGTTAGTTTTAAAACTCATTGGATGTCGCCATAAAAAAAAAACAATTCCGAGCGTCCTCTATATAACCTCAAAAGTCGTGTTTTTAAACCTTGGGTTAGAATATTTCAAAAACCATAAGTGAAAGAGAAATTCGATGACTGTATTCGAATTCAGCACCGACAACTTAATCGAAAATGACTATTTTTGTTTTGGTTTGTTGTGTTCTTTTTCAAATATACTGTTTTTCGACCACTTCTTAAAAAAATGTTATTTGAATTTAAGCTAACGATTTTAGTAATCCAGTACAGCTTCTAGGCAAATATAAATGTATCCGTCGTTTTATAAGTAGTAATATGCTTAACATAATCATTTCTAGATGATGCCACTGATGTTATTGAGCCACTAAATAATATTGAACATTTGATGGTATCGAGCTGTAAGTGCTATGAAACGGCATTGGAATGTGTCGCCGATGGAGCAAACGACGATGATGCGATGCATGAGTTATTGCGTCGTTTAGGAAATGTTCGAAATGAGTTGGGACTAAAATATATGTTTTGGGCTCAAGGTAATCTATGACACGCTTTATTTTAAATACATGCTTTTAAAAATTTTTTCTACTTACGAAAGAGGAATATTCAAAAACGATGCAATCAAATGCTCAAGAAACCGATGAAGAAACATCCGCCGACAGCACAAAAAAGGAAGATAAAGTTGAAGAAACGAAAAAAGAAGATCCCGTTTATCTAAAATTAGCTATGAAATCGTATGATTCTTTAACGCGTGGCATTAAAGCCTTTGCTGAAGTACAAGACAATGTCAATTTAGCCTTTTTGTATTGTAACATGGGTAGATTTATGCGTACTCGAGCACATCAGGCAAATGATGAGAAGTAAATAAAATCGGAATTAATGAAATAAATGAGTGTAACCCTTCTGTTTTTTCTCAGCATTGAATTTGTAAAGAAATTCTATAACGAAGCTTTTACTAATTATGAAAAAGCCAAAGACGTTCTTGGCTCACGCAAATGCAATGCAGATCTATGGGATTTAGTTAATTGGGAATTATCTACAGCGACATTTACTTTAGCCAAACAATTACAAGACTTTAGCAGCACCACGGAGGTAAATATTAAATTAAAGAAAATATTCTAATTAAATTTAATATCAATCTTACATATAAGGCAACAAACGAATTAGAGAGAGAAGTCCTTGAACTATTGCAAAAATCGCTTAAGCTCTGTGATGTTGAACACGCTGGCTCACGGCAAATACTTTACACTTATCGTTCAGGCTTAATTCATAAAAGGCAAGTACTTGGAGATTTTTAATAAAGAATTTCCAATAACGAATTTATTTATTTTTTAGAATTGCATCGTTTCACTACAGCCAGCTACGTAATAATTTTGGAGATGCTCCTTCATTGCCAAAAGCTACATTACAGCTTTGTAAATTTCATTATGAAAAAGCTGCCAGTATATTGGATGGTCTCAAAGAGGCTGGTGATTATTTGATTGTGCAGCTAGAGCGTATATCGTTACAAGAGTTATTAACAGAAAGTATGTTTTGTATAACGGTTATTATTCTTTTCTTTTACAAATGTTAACAAAACTTGTTTTTCAATTTCATATTACATATTAGTTTCAACTAACAACACGCAAAAAATTAAACATATGCAATCTGCCTTAGACATATGCCTAAGCTCGAAACAACTTTTTGATTATGCCTTAACAGCAAATGCTGCAAGTGATGCCAACACCGCCTTGAATCAAAATGCTAATGAAGAACTATTAAAACATATGCTCTTGTTTGAAAGTCGTTTACAAAATGCTCTAAAAACTTTAATTAAATTGTTGCTAAGCAGCAAGGATCCTAAAAAGTTGTCAGAATTTTATAAACGGATGTACATGGAAACGTTAAGAGTAAACAAGCCAACAGGCGAACAGAATCAAACAATAGAAGAAGTAGCAGTGCGTTGCGCTGGCTTATTGGAAAGACTCAATCAAATGGAAAATACAGTGAAAAGTAACAACAACAATGCGTTAGTATAAGTTATGTATAGTAAATTAATAATTTATTGATAACGTCGATTTTGTTTTTAAGATGAATAAACTTTGTTTTTATATATACTTACTTTAAGAATTTTCTTTGATTGAGATAAAGTGGGGAAAACTGCTTTGTGTAATATGAATGAATGTAATAAATAGTTCAATAAACTAAAAACAAACGGCTTATAATAATAAATAAATGCAATTTAAAGTAAAAATTTTAACAAAAAATAGAAAAATTTAATTGAAATAAAATAAAAGCTATTTCAAATTTATCCAATAACAACGTAACAATGTCTGAAATAAGTACATAAGTGGTTTATGCTTCAATAAAGCTTTTTGCCGAATGAAAACTAATTTGGTCTGCTACAAATCTTGGAAACACTTAACAACCTTATATAGACAATATATGCTGTGTTTTATCGCAGTTTTTTATTTCAAATCTATTGCAACCATAACCACACAACCACAATTTTTAGTGCTGCATGACATTTTTTATTATTAAAAATCGTCAGCCTGAAAGTCTGCAAGTATAAAGTAAATTATCAAATTTGCATACCCAATTTCTGTAACAACAAATTTTTAACAATTTGAAGCGTAGTGTAACAATAAAAATTTTAAAAATGTTTCAGTAATTTTTAGGTATTTTTGTAATAAAAAGTATTTTTTGTTTTGTGAAAAGTCTTTTGTTATATACGAGGGGCACTATTATTTCGGGAACTGGCAACATGAACACTCAGTTGTAAAAAAAGTTTGGTGTAAGGAAATGATTAAAAAATTCGACCGTGGTGCTTCAAAAGACGTATGGATATATGCATATGAGCTGGAAACAAAACAGCAATCGACCGTGTGGGTATTCCAAGACGAGCTAAATCCAACAAAAGTTGTTCGTGGAAGAAGCACAGCGAAGCAAATGGTCGCCTGTTCCTTCGGCCGAATGGGTCATGTGGCCACTGTTCTGCTTGAGCAACGTAGGACGGTCAATTCTGATTGGTACACGACCATTTGTTTGCCGGAAGTCTTCGGAGAAATTCGTAAAACCAACCCCGAAGACTAATCATTCTCCACCATGACAATGCGAGCTCTTACACATCTCGTGAAACAGGTGAATTTTTGAGCAGTCAAAACATCGAATTGATGACTCATCCTCCGTAGAGTCCTGATTTGGCACCTAATGACTTCTTCTAGTATCCGCACATCAGAGGTAAACTGCGATTTACGAGCGCCGAAGAAGCAGTTGAATCGTTCAAAAACCATGATTTGGAGGTGTCTCAAGAGGAATGGGAACACTACTATGACAAATTGTTTGAACGAATGCTAGAGTGTATTGATCATCAAGGAGAATATTTTAAAAAACAATAAAGCCATTGTCAATTAAAAATGTTTGTTATTATTTGCTATTCCCGAAATATATGTAGTGCCCTACGTATTAATTTGCTTTTTGTTCGTAAGTCTAAAATTAAGTGCATTTTGACTATATAAATACTAGATAGTATCGACCCCCATATAAAAAAAAAAGTTCGCTATAAGCCCCTCATTTTGAAAGCTTATGGGTTTTGATTTTTAAGGAAAAAAAAATTTTTTTTGACCTCCAAATAAGTAGCTATATGATTTTTTCTATTGCTCCGCCATTTAACGTCCGATCATCAATTATGGTATATCGTTCTAAATGTCTCGAAGTGGGCTATATTTCATTCATAAAAGTTGAGATAATCAAATGTTTTTTCCGACTGGTTGTACTCATTATCTAAGTATCTACCACCCTAAGGTGCCAAGGGCACTTCATAAAATTGAAGCCCATAAAAAATTACAAAATTCTTCTCTGCGAAGTTATCTCAAATTGTTGAAATTGAAGAAGTTATAGCGAATCTAGAACCCAAGTACAAAATATGAAAACAGGATATTTCAAAAACGAAACTCGCCCCCTTAAACTATGCAAGATTCTTTTTTTTATTTATTTGCATACTGTTTGAAATATCAAATGTTAAAAAAAAAGAATATTGCATATTATTAGGGGGCCATTTTCGTTTTTGAAACATCCTGTTTTTCATATTTTATGCTGAAGTTTTAGATTCGCTATAACTTCTTCAAATTCAATAATTTGGGGAAACTTTGTTAGGATGAATTTTATAATTTTTTATCGACTTCAATTTTATGAAGTGCCCTTGGCACCTTAGCTTGGTACAAACTGAGATAATGAGTATAACAAGTCGAAAAAAACATTTGAGATAAATCGTAGAGACATTTACGACGATATACCATACTTGATGATCGGGCGTCAAATGGCGGAGCAATAGGAAAAAAACATTTAGCTCCTTATTTGGAGATCGAAAACAAAATTTTGTTTTCCTTAAAAATCAAAACCGATAAGCTTTCAAAATGCACAAATTTAAAGTAAAATATCAAGTACCAGAATACCAAGAAATAATACCATTTCTGACCAGGAAAGAGTTATGACCAGCTAGAACAGCATTCTAGACCACTGTGCGCCGAATGTATGTATTCTCCTTTAACTCCTAGGAGGAGCATAGGGCCAATATGAAATCTCTCCATTTGTCACGTCCCTTGCGATGACTTTAATCTCTTGCCACGACTTTCCCGATTCTTGGAATTCCTTTTCCAGCGACCTCTTCCAGTTGGTTTTGGGTCTACCACGTCCTCTACTGCCTTGTGGATTCCACTCAAGAACCTAGCGACAAACTTCGCTGTGTGGTTTCCGTAGAGTGTGCCCAATCCATCTCCATTTGCGCAGCTTGACCTCGATTGCTATAGCCTTCTGATTGCATTTTTGATGAAGCTCGGCATTTGATATAGTGCGAGGCCACCAAACCTTTAGTATTCGCCTTAAGCATTTGTTGACAAATACTTGCAGCTTGTTCGTTAGTTGTTCAGTAACAAGCCACGTTTCGCACCCATATAACAAAACCGATTTCACTAGTGATGAGCAAAATTAGTCTTGGTCTTGCGTCTTGTTCTTGGTCTTGCTAATTTTGCGAGACCAAGACCAAGATGCTAATATTTTTGCAAGACCAAGACCAAGACTGCTATGGTCTTAGTCTTGGTCTTGCTCACGATAATTGTCAAGACCAAGAGTGCTTTTCAGTCTTGCTAATTTATATTTAAAGTTGTTTCACGCCCGTTTTGAAGATAAAATCATCTTTCGATTTGAATTTTGGCATCTTAAATACCCAACTGCTTTGGAAAATTATGGTTTTGAATACTCAATATCTCTGAAAATTTTTTCAAGACCAAGACTAAATGAGCAAGATCAAGACCAAGACCAAGACTGCTATGGTCTTGGTCTTGGTCTTGGGTTGCTCATCACTAGATTTCACATTCGAATCAAAAATGCGCACTTTCGTTTTGGTGGATATAACGGATGAAGACCATATTTAGTTCAGTTGAGCAAACGCGCCTTTTGCTTTTGCTATTCTTGATTTGATATCCTCTTTTGCTCCACCATCCATGGAGATAATGCTGCCTAAATACCTGAAGCTATCGACGTTTCCGATGTCATCACTGCCAGCTTTAAACGTGATGTCATTGCTTGCGTTTAGCTTCATGCTTTTAGTCTTGGATGCGTTGTTTATGGCAGGTAATTTTTTTTTTTGATTTTCAAGAAATACTAGGCCCTATTCCCAATTGTCGTTTCTATTTCGTTTCTGAGGCATTTTAGTACTTATCGTCGCCCTGTTTCTAAATTTGGAGCCTGTAAATATATTGGATCGATGAGAAGTGTTTATAGAGGGGTTAAGAAAACGAAGCATTAACACTTCTCATCATTTTTCTGACCCCCCGATAACCACCCCTTGTCGTTCCAATGTATATCAATACTTTACAACGACGAAAAAAACTTAAACGCCTCAGAAACGAAATAAAAACGACAATCGGGAATATGGGTGACTTATATCTTGAAATGTCAAAAAAGTAAGTTACGGCGCGTTGTAAGTAGTAAATTTATTATTTGTAACCAAGTTAAGTTGTAAGTTTTTAATTACGTGTAAAGAGTTACAATATATAGATTTTTCCACTCCTTTGCACCCCTCCAAAGCCGCAAACAAAATTTTTTTTTTTGCCATTTCTATCAGATTAGACATGGAACGAAACCATGTATCAAATTCCAGCGAAATCGGAAGGGTTGTGGTAAATCTTTTTACACTAGGCATGGAATGGCTGAATTTTAAATGTGAAACATATCAGCAGGGGCGTGGGGAGAAAATCCGGGCCCGGGGGAATTATATACCGTGCCCCCTCCACTACTAGTTTTTATTCGATATTAACCCACAGGATGCCCAAGAGATATATGAAATGTCCAAAGTTGTGATTTTGTTTGCTTCCCGCCCATATTCATGAAATAAAAGTCAAAAAATAAGATTTCGGCCGATCTTCGATCAATGCTTGAAAAATATACTAAAAAAGGGCAAATCATTTTAACTGCCCGTAACTTCGAGACTATTGGTTTTTTTCGGAGATGTCACTAAATCAACTTTTGTGGAGAATAATTAGGCCAATACTAAATTCTTCTGTTTTGAAACAAAAATATCAATTTTTTAAGAAAATTTTCATGACTAGAAATTGATTATTTGTAAATTTCAAAAGCCCTTAATTTAGAGGCCCGTGAGGACCCGTAAATCACACGAATGGTTAGAAGCACTAACATGGAAAAAATTCTGTTCTTAAATAAAAATATGGAAAATAATGTATGAGTGAAATGTTTAGAATGAAAATGGAGTAAGTTAAGTCAAACAAAAAAACTTATTAGATTTGTCTAAAAAGCTCAAGTGAGCAGACAATGTGTGAATCTTTGATCTTTCTCGTTTGAAAAAAAAAAGAAAATAATAATTGTGCCGGCCCGGGTTTTTTCTCAAGTGCTTGTTTCGTGTTCGTCGGTTGGGCCCGTTTCCTCTCGTTGAGCGCAAATATCATACTATAAATTTTAGTACCTGGAGACCGATCCATGCTTGGTCAACAATCTGATCTTATTATTTTAGTCGATGTTTGTATTCATAGCTATTTTTTGTTATGAAATTCGTACCTTTTCACCTCTAATGGTTATGCTTTCAAAATGATAACCTAACCGATGAGAATAATAATAACAAAAAACTCGGAAAGTATCGAATGGTATAGAAAAATATCAAAATCTCAATTTTTTTTTTTTGGTGATAGGATATGCCACGCACTCAAAATATTTCGTCTTTTGTATGGGGGCTGAAATATCTTATCATCAAAGAATCATTACTCGGAAAATAAGAGTCCTATCAGAAAAATCAGAAAGGATATTTTGATAAGGCTATTAATAAAAAAGAATTTCACTTTTTCTTGTAGCTACGCTGTTAGACTGAACACAGCATTTTCTTCAACTTCAAGCAAGGATATTTAAAAATCCTGCAAGTATAATGACAGTTCTGCTGATGAAGACGGATTCAGCGTCAAAAAGTGCATTAGGCTGCATATAAGAATAAAAAGTTCATTCCATTTTTTTTTTTTTGTGACTGAGTTATCAACAAAAATTTTTACTTTGATAAAAAGTGGGATTGGCAATTATTGCAATTATTGAACGAAGCCTATTTTTCGTTATGCTTGAGACACTCATTATCCAGATCCGTATACCGAATTTTATCAAAATATGTCGTACCATTTGCGAGAAATAGCATTTAATGTATTTTACTTGTATGGGAGGTTCCACGCGCACCGGTGAATTTCGCCTACTTTCAGTTTGTAGGTGTCTAAGTGCAAGTAGACTCCCTACAGTTAAATTCTGAAAGATTGCTTTAGTGGTTTTCTTTTTATAGCGTATTATATTTTTGTGGGCGGTGTCACGCCCTTCAAGAAGTTTTCCCAATATAACGGCATATTACTTATTAATGCTTGTTTTTAGGGGTACAATCTCTCAAATTGTCATTAAAATTGTTGGAGTCGTTTTTGAGTAATTTTGAATCAAAATTTTCAATGATTAAAAAGGGGGCGTGGTAAGGCATTGATAAGCAGAACCTACATACATACCAAATTTCATCTAAATATCTTCTAACATTTGCGAGAAATAGCATTTAACGTATTTTGCTTGTATGGGAGGTTCCACGCGCAACTGCAATATTTCGCCCATTTTCAGATCAGAGATGCCCTATAGCAATTAGGTTCTTCACAGTGGATTTCAGAATGCTTACTTTATTAGTTTTCTTTTTATACCGTTTTATATTTTTGTGGGCGGTGGCACGCCCTTCAACAAGTTTTCCCAATATAACGGCGTATCACATAATAATTGCTGTTTGCTGAGGTAATATTTTCTAAATTTTATTAAAATTGTTGGAGTCGTTTTCGAGTAATATTGAATCAAAATTTTCAAAAGCCGTACCTGCTTACCAAATTTCATCCAAATATCTTGAATGGTTTGCGAGTTATGATTGAATCAAATTTAAAATCTAGGGCAGTGCCACGCCCTCTAGTGAGCATTCACAAAGTTCAAACTTAGCTCATTCTTCATTGTATGCTAATATCTAACACTATTCCAAGTTCACCCAAGTTACCCCTGCGGGTAAGGGGTCAGAATATGCCCGAGGTAAGCATGCCTGTCGTAAAAGGCGACTTAAAGCGGGTGACCAGCCAGGGTGTGGAAGGGTGTAGCGTTGGACAGCGTTGCGCCTCGAAAGAAAAACCCACAATGCCCGTAACTGGCACTGACAAGGCGAGTCGATGCCGCCTTAAAATAAGCATCTTGTCGAAATCCTGAAGCGTCTGATCCAGAGTGGGCGGCTCCCAGGTCAGCGTCTGTTCCAGATTGGGCGGCTGAAATTAAAAGTGAATTTGGCCACTATATTTGCAGCGCTTGCCGGATCCAGCTTTAAGCTTATAACTTACTGCGTGGGGCGTTGCCGAGAAGATTATACTAATGAAGCATGGATCGAAAAACGATGGAAAATAACTCTCCAAGTGGTACCCACCAGAGTGTGGTTAATCCACCTGCCTCGGCAGCATGCACATCGGATTTGGAGGTGCAAGAAACATGCATAGTTAGGAATGATTCTCCTATAACTGGAACCAATATGGTTTCTCAAAATTTTAATTGGCCCTATGCTCCTCCTAGGAGTTAAAGGAGAATACATACATACATTCCAAGTTCATTAAAAACGCTGTAGCCGTTTTTGAGAAAAAAATATTCAGTACAAAAAACAAACAAACAAAAAAACATACAATTTTAGCTCGTATAAGAAGAGAACATTGATGAAGATATTCTTTCTGCTTAAATCCGGGCCCTCCAAAAAAACTCTGGGCCCGGGGGAATCCTCCATTCACCCCCTCTTCTCGTCAGGCCTGCATATCAGTTTCAGCTGCCATTATCCCCTGGAACTGCCACTGGAGACTGTAATACTAAACGCCTTTGGAATCATGCACCACTGTTCAACATACCGCTACATTTACTGTATTTTATTGTAGGGTATTAAATTTTTCAGTACGGCTAATTATGAAATTATAATAATTATTGATAACAAATAAAAAAATTCTGGTATGCAAAAACTGAATTGCAGTCATTTCTCTTGTGGCTGTTGAGTTTTCTGCTGCTCTGGTAAAATTTATATACAAATGCAATAAAAAATGATAATTAAATAATTTATAGTATATAAATTAAATTAAGGTGAAGGTTGTTTCTTGAGAAAAAAAAAACAATAAAATTTATTTTTTCTTTTCATGGCATTGGCGACAAAACAAGAAACGGAAGCATATTTCAATCTACAATTGCAAATACTGATGATTCAAGCATGCGACCCAATTTCATGTGTCAATCGACTTTTCCGGGTTCACTATAACCTTAATGTTTGGCAGCATTTGTTTACAAAACAAATGGAGTTTTTTGTTTTTAATTTAAGAAAATAATAATAATAAATGCGATAAGCTTTTAGAGCATTATGACTTTCATGTTTTTGATAAAATGGTACATACAAACATATGCACATACATATTTACGTATATACGTGTATGCAGTTTATGACTAATACAATTTTTTCTTAGCTAAGCATGATAGGACCTTAATCCTCTTTACCAGATCTTATGCCACTGAGATGATATGTAATTATATAATACAGTCAACTTCTGACATCATTTTCAATTTCCTGTTGCTGTTGAGTCAAGTTTCGGGAAATTGGAATTTTTGTATGCCCGTTTCGAGAACTATGTTTTGCTTTAATCGACATGTTATTACCAATAGCTGAAAGTGTCGGTTTTCGGAATTTTTTATTTTTTACTTATCAGTTTTGAGAGGTCGAAAATCTATTTCATATATCAACATAACTGGCTTCCAACTCTGAATGAGTTCATTATTGCCTTAATTTGTAAACGATTCTTTGGAATTGTGTTATGAACATTTCGGGTACACCCATTTCGAGAGAGTTTTTTGGATACATTTTTTTTTAATATCTATTCAGTTTAATGGAGAGGACACATTTAAAATAATTTTTTTTTTTCGTTATTGAAATAGGTACATACGAGTATGTACTTATGTTTTGAACCTTTATCTTTGAGAACCGCTCATTTTTGACCCACATTTGTTTTTTGTTCTCGTTTTCTAAAGCAATTGATCTGGAAAGGTCGGAAAAACTGTTCAGAGATTCTCGTAGCAATATTAAATTAACATTTTCAATTTTACCCAAAGCACGAACTAGTATTGTTCAAATCAATTTTTGAACGATTAGCTCAAAACTTTTTTTTACGAAAATAGTTAAAAAAGAAGGAATTCAATTCAGTTCACCCAGACGTATGATAGTTACGCCGTTATGGGTCTAATACCTACCGCCAACAATAATACCAAGAATAAATTTTTGGACTTTTCTAGCGATTGGAATAATAACTCTAGCTAAGGCTGTGTTTATGATCGAGCGTATTCGAGTCGCGCTACAGATTGTTTATGCTTTAGCTGAATCGCTGGTGATTGAATGCATATCATACATATTAGACATTGAAAATATCGCGATTACCCCCAAAAATCTGAAAGAAGATGTCAAAAAAGTGAGCTGGGAATTTTTTGTAATTTTTTGAAAGTATTGGCTTGATGCGGTTTTTATGTTCTTACGACCTCCAAAATTCTCGGAATGAGTCGTCAAATTTTTTCGTTTTGAGTCAAGATACATAAAAAAGTAATGCCTTAAACATGAAATCATAAACCACAAGAAACTTATTTCAGAAATTTCATCCTTCTGTAAAATTCTAAAACTACGTTTTGTTGTTCCAAGGTCACCATGAAATCATACAAGAAAAAACTTTTTAGAACAACTTAGCCCATGATATCTTGTATTTATGGGTCTTTTGAACCGTTTTGCTTAAAAAAAAAGGTAAAATGTTAAAATGTTTCACAAAAATATTTTATGAAAAATTTCATTAGAGGTAATAAAAATAGTTGTTTCTTATAAAAGTTGAGCGAATACCACAATTAAGCTAAAAGAGGTCGAAAAACGGTACATTTGAAAAAAAAAAACAACAGACCGTAATAAAAATAGGGAACAAGTCAAGCGTTGCTCCCTAAGCCAAATTTTATTTTTTTGCCAAAATATGGCTTTGGGAATTAATTACAACTACAACAACAAAAACAAAAAGTATCGCTCGGACCCGGTTTCAAAAATATAGCCATTGGAAAATCGCGATATATCTTTTATCAAAATCGGTATAAGTTAAGAACCCCTGGATGGATTTTAAAAATATTGATGTCATATGAAAGCTATCTTACCGGACTATATGATTGCTGACCAAAATTTTCAATTTGAGTGATAGTTTTTGAGATATGATAATTTTTCAAAAAATTCGCCCCATTTTTCCCAAAAAACCGTTATTTTTGGAACTGATGTTATTGTGGTGTAGTTTTTCATTGTGGTATAGTCGCATATCTCTGATTTGGGTAAGAACCTGCGAACGTCACTGCTTTTATCCTGTCAAAAAACATGAAAAGCCAGGCATGTGTTGCTGTCATGCACTAAACAAAATTTTTCCGATGTCAGTTGAACGAAACGTAAGCAGTGCTGTCGTTTAGAAAAGTTTGAGCGAAGTGAAATTTTGTAAAACCCAGTAAAATCTTCGTTTACATGTAATCGGTCGAGTAATCTAAAAAATTGTTTGCATCGATTACTTTCTGGGTTACATAAGGCATTATTTTAACACATGCATGTCATTGGGCGTAATCGATTACCCTAATGAAACACTCGCTTACATGTAATCGATCAAGTAATCGAAAAAATTATTTGTATCGATTACTTTCTGGGTTACAAAGGCATTATTTTAGCATACGCATTTCATTGGGCGGAATCGATTACCCCAACAAAACATTCGATTACATGTAATCGATCGAGTAATCTAAAACAAATTGTATCGATTACTTTTTGGGTTATTTTTGCGTTATAAGTATAAGTATTAAATCAATGTAGTAGGACGTTATAGATATATTTTGGGTTCTGTTTTGGGCCAAAAGTTCATCGGAGGAAACATTATCTGAAATATTATCTCTTTACTATTTATTTCTTTTGAAATATTAACAAATGTTAACGTCAAAATGACTTAAAAATCAATAAATCTTAAGTAAAAAACTTTCGAAATTTATGTTCTCACATTATCCATTGCATTACATGTAATTGAAAAAGTATTTCATTATTTATTGCATTACATGTAATATTTAAAATGGTTTAACATTCAAGTAATGCGTTAGGTAATCAATTATCGTATAAGGGGCTACAAATTTATTAAAAAATTTTATTGGGAAGTGAAGTGTTGCGAAGTAAAATTCTGAAAAAGTAAAGTATTAGCGAAGTGAACACAAAAATCACAATTTTATTTATTGAATTCATTCATTTTTATGCTACACGTAACAAAATTTGAAAATATATTTTTAAAAAATATGAAAAAAATTTCTTAGGTCAAAATTCAAAATTTACCAAAATATGGCAGGCCACTCGAACATGGGTCGAAAAAACGGTTTTTACTCAAAACAAGGAATCTTACGAAAAAAGTGTATGAAGCAAACAATCCTAAGAATGGTCCAAGAAATACGTGTGAAGTTTTTTCCGAATTTTTGAAACTTGTATATTTTTTTTACCAATTTTTTAAAAATTATAAAATGTATCCAAAAATTAAACGTATTCTTTGAATGATTCTAAGTATTTTGGCATTATGCACTTTTCTCGTAAGACGCCTTTTTTTGAGTAAAAAAAAAATTTACCGACCACTTAAAAAAAATTTTAAATGTCCGAGCAGCCATATTTCGACCAATTATTCACCTAAAAAATTTTTTAATGAAGCTTTTTAAAGGAAATTTTATCTACTTTCATAATATTCTGCTTTATATTTACCTATCTCTGACCCTTAAACAGATATAGACAAAAGAGTAAAAAACACAAGAATTCGAAGTTTTTGCTTTTTTTTTTTTTGGGGATGAGCAAAACTAGACTTGGTCTTGCGTCTTGTTCATGGTCTCGGTAGTTTTGCGAGACCAAGACGCCGATATTTTTGCAAGACCAAGACCAAGACTGCTATGGTCTTGGTCTTGCTCACGCTAATCGTCAAGATCAAGACTACTTTTCAGTCCTGGTAATTTATATTTAAAAGTTGTTTCACGCCTGTTTTGAAGATAAAATCATCTCTCGATTTGAATTTTGGGATCTTAAAAATCCAACTGCTTTGGAAAAATATGGTTTTGAAATTTTGAATACTCAATATCTCTGAAAATTTTTTCAAGACCAAGACCAAAACTTAATGAGCAAGATCAAGACCAAGACCAAGACTCAATATCAAAACCAAGGCTTAGACCAAGACTCAATGTGCAGGAGCAAGATCAAGGCTTCGATGGCAAATTTAATTCTCTATAAAAAGTTTCCTGTGAAGTATATCGGAATTACGACATCAAAACTTCAACGCAATTTTCGGCGGCTCAACATTGATTTTTGTCCCATGGTTTCTTGGGCAAAGTTTTTTAGAATTTTTCGTAAATTGTTTTGTTGCTATACTCTTTGATCCGGCCTAATACTACTTATACGTACGACATTACGCGCCCACTTTACAAGTATTGATCAGTCTACATATATACCACATTGCCCTACCATACATACCACATTACCTGCCCACTTTTTGAAAACAGCTTTTTTGACTTTTTTCAGATTTTGCTCAAAAACTTTTTTTAATGAAATTGCACACATTTTATTGAAAAATATTCTGTAGCCAATACTTCACTGATCAGCATAAAAAAATTTGGCTAAATTTGATCTAACGGTTCTCTTGCAAGTTACAAAAAAGTTTTCCTATACCACAATAGCATCAGTTCCTATCTGTTATAAAAAATGGGGCTACATAAAAGTTGATTTAAATTGAGTTTTCGGCACCGCGACTTGCAAGCCCGCGAAATGTTGACTTTAACCCTCAGAGGACGATAGCTCAGAAGTGTATGTGTATTCTCCTTTAACTCCTAGGAGGATCATAGGGCCAATATGAAATCTCTCCATTTGTCACGATCCCTTGCGATGACTTTAATCTCTTGCCACGACTTTCCTGATTTTTGGATTTCCTTTTCCAGCAACCAAAATTTTGAGAAACCATATTGGTTCCAGTTATAGGAGAATCATTCCTAACTATGCATGTTTCTTGCACCTCCAAATCCGATGTGCATGCTGCCGAGGCAGGTGGATTAACCACACTCTGGTGGGTACCACTTGGAGAGTTATTTTCCATCGTTTTTCGATCCATGCTTCATTAGTATAATCTTTTCGGCAACGCCCCACGCAGTAAGTTATAAGCTTAAAGCTGGATCCGGCAAGCGCTGCAAATATAGTGGCCAAATTCACTTTTAATTTCAGCCGCCCAATCTGGAGCAGACGCTGACCTGGGAGCCGCCCACTCTGGGTCAGACGCTTCAGGATTTTGACAAGATGCTTATTTTAAGGCAGCATCGACTTGTCAGTGCCAGTTACGGGCGTTGTGGGTTTTCTTTCAAGGTGCAACGCTGTCCAACGCTACGCCCTTCCACACCCTGGCTGGTCACCCGCTTTTAGTCGCCTCTTCGTGTTGCTGAAGATGGGTTGTCAACATCCCGAAATGCATCTAAATTGTTAAAATTTAATTTAAATAAAGATTGATTTTAAATGTGTGAACTCAACTTAAGGTGTTCATTTATTTGTAATTTAATTGAAAAGAGTTCACGGTATTGTTCAAATTTATAAATTGAAAATTAAGTATGTCACTGACAAATTTTGGATACCATTTTGATATATTTTTGATATACTTTTCTTGATCGGGTACAAAAAATTTTTTACATTAAAATTTTTGCAAGAACATAATCTTTATTTTCTACGCAAACTTGGGTACCAATGTTGTAAAGAAAAAAAAAAAAAATTTCTGAGCAAAAAACATTTTTTTTTGGCAAAATGGGCGTTCAGGAAATTTAATAGCGCTCCATTGGTTTTTTCGGAAAGACAAAAAAAAAAAAAAAACAAATGCTTAAATCGTTTTCAAGAGTCCTTCTAACTTTTGAGACAGTGTCGGGATGACTTTCATTTTTGCTTTATACAAATCGAACCATTTTAAAGCTTACAAACAAAAATCAAAATTTCATGTTCCATATAAATTGTATCGAAAAAAAGTTTCATGTATCAAAAATCAGACTTAAGCTTTTTTTAAAAGAACTGAAATTTGAATAAATTTATTTTTTAATATGTCTTTCAGCATGTATCCCCTTAATATCATAAAATAATTATATTGAAATTCGATTTGTTTATGCATAGCTATGCATAGTGAAAAAGCATTTCATGCGAAAAAAAATTTGTACTGAGCAAGAATGAAGCACCTTAATTAAAAATTTTAAAAATTAAACTAATTAAAATCGACCTGTCTAACTGTTAGAATGTAATTTGTCACGTAATTTCCTTTCACAAATGTTTTTCCCAGGGGTATAAAAACAAAATACATTTAAATTTTAAGCATAGTTTTACTAATTTAATTAGTTACCTAAACTAGCAGCTCAGAAGATGAACACATTCCTTGTAAGTTGTTTTCGAATACAAAAGTTTAATTATTCGTTTTGTCATTGTGCTTAATCTTTATATCCTTGCAATGACTTGAATGGAAAATGAGCTGAAATTCCTTTGACTAACATTCAAATAATTTTTATTTTTCTTTTAAATTTAGATCGCTTTTTCGGCTCTCTTGGCAGTTTGCAGTGCCAAACCAGGTTATGGACCTGGCTCAGGTTATGGTCCAAGCCCAACTATTGTCGGTGGTCTTGCATACCAATTACAACCACCTGCAGCAGTGCTGATACCACCTTCTAAAGCGTATGGTGCTCAAGTAACTTATGGTAATCCAGGATATGGTGGATATGGCAATCTAGGTGGATATGGTAATCTAGGTGGATATGGTAATCTAGGTGGATATGGTAATCCAGGTTATGGTGGACCTTCGATCAGTCAACTTATTGCAGCTGGCAGCGCTGTTGATAATCGTTATGGTGGTAATCCAGGATTGGCTAAAAAAGCTCTTGCGCTCCAGAGCCCATCAGCTATCATTAACCCAAATCCAGTACTTCTGCCAAGCAATATTTACACTCAAGCTTCACCTGTGATCCTGCCAGCTCCAATTGGTTCTGGTTACTCAGTTCCAGCAACTGCACCACAATCTGCTTCAGCCGCCGCTGCTGCTAATGCTGTTGGAAATAAGGCTGCTCCTTATGGACAAGCATCTCTTATTGGAGCACCAGGTGCAATTGCTGGTCCAGCTCCAGGTAGTGCTTATGCTCCAGCACCTGGTCCAGCTTATGCTCCAGCTTATGGCCCAGCTTACTAACTTGGAATTATCTCAGAAAGGAAAAAAGAGATCGAAACTGTGAATAAATGAATGAATTGACAAGAAAGATACGTAAATGCGTTTTAGTTAAATTTTTTTTTTTTTGGCCTCATAATTAATTAATATTTGATGAACATACCTACTGTTTTAGTGGTTTCAAGTCAATTTAGCTTTATTGGAAGGATAATTTTATGCCATTAATGTTTAAATATGATTTCGGGCATGTGGCCGCCGCGGCTGGCTCGAATAAAGCCAATTCTACAGGACCAATTTTCAACCACTTTTTCGTATGTCGGCAATAACGCCACGAATGTTGGCTTCCAAGTCCCCTAACGTTTCTGGTTTGTTGGCGTAGACGGGCGACTTCACATATCCCCAAAGAAAATAATCCAATGGTGTCAAATCACACGATCTTGGTGGCCAATTGACAGGTCCATTCCGCGAAATTATGCGCTCATCGAATGTTTCCTTCAATAAATCGATTGTGACGTGCGCTGTGTGGCATGTAGCGCCGTCTTGTTGGAACCACAACTCATCCACATTCATGCCATCCAATTCGGGAACAAAATAGTCGGTTATCATGGCTCTATACCGGTCTCCATTAACGGTAACTGACTCTCCAGCATTATTTCGGAAGAAGTATGGCCCAATGACTCCACCAGCCCATAGAGCACACCAAACAGTCAGTTTTTGTGGATGTAATGGCGTCTCAAGGGTCTCATGTGGATTCTCTTCACTCCAAATGCGGCAATTTTGCTTGTTGACGCAGCCATTCAACCAAAAATGAGCCTCATCACTGAACAAAATTTTGCGATGAAAATCAGCATCGAGATCAATCTCATTTTCGGCCCATACACCAAAATCACGACGCATTGCATGGTCTCGCGGCTTTAATTCTTGCACAAGCTGGATCTTGTAAGGTCGCAAGCCAAGATCTTTGCGCAAAATCTTCCATAAAGTTGATGGACAAAGCTCCAATTGCTGTGCACGGTGGCGAATCGATTCATTCGGGTTTTCTTCAACATTTTGCTCTACAGCGGCAATTGTTTCTTCTTCGCGAACTGAACCATTATTTTCGAAATAAATTTGCACGATTTGCAAGCGTTGTTCTTTTGTCAACCTGTTCATGATGAAATGGCAAACCAAACTGAACATAAATGACATTAGAGTTGCCAGATTTGACCACAAAATGCTAGTTTTATCTCTATTCGAAAAACAAACCTCTAAAAAAAACACCCTTTAATTCTGTAACATTAAGGAAAAGCAATGTAAGTCGAGTTAAGTAATCTAACTTCCCATTATCTCTGAGCAAAATTTCTCGAATATTTTTTACCTAAATGTTGCCCAAATATGAACGATATATATCGTCAAGAAATAATCGAAATTTGGCATTAACTTATCGAGCCCAAACTGGCTCTCTTAATGTTTCTGGCGTATCTAACTAAGTATTTAGCTCTTGATATTGTGTATTTGTCATTTCAAAGCTCGAGTCATTTCTGAACAAACACAAACATAGGTTGTGTTATTATGGGTTGACATATCATACGATGCCATTTATATGAGTTGTTAATAAAAATTTTACATATTAAAATATAATTTTCGTTTTATAGAAATTGGACCAGTTTAAGGAAAGACTTTCTATTTAATGGGCGGATACAAATGGGGCATTTTATGCCAAATTTCCGAGTTTTTTACCCGACCCTCTTCGATTTCGCTCATTTTTGAATATGTTTTCGTACGTATTAAAAGCAACTTGCATTTTGATTTTTTTATAAATTTTTGTGGGCCAAACGTCTTTTCTATTAGTTTATCGTTCATATTTTTCATGGTATTCGTTTCTTTTTCCAAGACCTAGCGGTTTTAGTTAGTTGCTATGATTGATTTTTCAAAATCGACTCGGTTTTAGAGGTTTGCAAACAGTTTGGCAAATTGAGGTTTTTAAATTCTTGCGATTCGATTCGAACTATATATAGCCGCTATGTGAATGATAAGAAAAATTTTTATAAATTTTTTATCTGCATCGAATACTATCAACAAAGTTCGTCTGAAGAAAAGTCATTTGGCACTAAAAACAAAAAACGACTGAATGAGAGTGAGTACTTCCAAGATAGCTCCATATATATCCTTTAAAAAAATACAAAAAAAAAAAAAAAATCTGAGTGTTTGAGTGCGATTTGGTTGGGTTACCTCAAAAACTGTTTTGAAACATTTGTTTATGTGGGAGGTGCCACGGCCTCTAGTCCAAATTCGCCTAGTTTTTGTTTACAGCTTGTACTTACTATCCCTAGTATTTATGTGTATTTTGTTTCAGCTATTGCAAATAATGCTCTTATTATTGCATTTTGAATATATTTTTTGTATGGGCGGTAGGCGTGCCGTTGACCGATATCGCTCATTTTCAATCCCCCGAGCTAACTTTAACGACGTAAGCAGAATACCAAATTTCATTGAATTTAGATGCTCAGTTTTCCTAAAAAATTTATTGTTACGCACACCAAGCCAGCCATCCAGGCAGACAGACGGACATGGTTATACTCGTATCGAGTCGGGAGGCGACGCTGATTTACAAACTGAAGGACAAAGTGAATATTCCCTGGGTGTAGGGTATAAAAATGCATTATAAAAAAACGGGTCGTCATTCCCAAGGCAAAATTGCTTGGTTTGTAAATTGGAGTCCTCCCATAGTGCATAATTCCCAAAATAAAGGCAGAAGTGCATCAATCAAGATTTTTAATCAAATCATTTTAAGTTGTCTTCTTGACGATGATAACGCCAGAAAAACTGTTTAGTTTATCCTTCGAAAAGTGAATGTATCCGTACATGTTTTTGCTGTTTTTCAGAACATAAAGAAAGAGAATTAAGTATGTTGTCATCTATTTTCTCCTCTAAAATATCTTAAGTTGAAATATATTACGTAAGTGTTATATGTACATATCGGCACCTCAAATCACAAAAGACGTAACAATATATTTTTTTTTTTTCTCAGACGAATAAAAGAATGTTTTACATTCTAAAGCCAGTTTTGGCTAATGTTGCGTTTAACGATTTTATTTTAAGCAATATTAACAAAAAAATTCTAGTATAAAATTCAAAGGCGCGTGTGCGAGCCAAATATATGACTTCAATTTACTTTTTATAGCCAATTATTATTTGTTCGGACCTAAGTCAACATAATATCACTATTAGAATGTAATCGAAAAACTCGTACTTTTAATATACAAAGCGACTGAGCCTATAACTGAAGCACAGCGAAGCTTTTCTTACATAAAAAAAGTTTGTTTTGAATAGTAATGAAAAATAAAATTTAGTAGTTAAAATCGCACCGTCTAACTATTAGTATGTAATTTGTCACGTAATTTCCTTTTGCAAATGTTTTTCCCATGGGTATAAAAAGAATTTGCATTTAAATTTTATGCTTAGTTTTTATAATTAGTTAAATTAGTTACTTAAACTAGCAGCTTAGAATATGAACACATTACTTGTAAGTTGTTTTCGAATACAAAAGTAAAATTATCCTTTACCGTCATTGCACTTAATGAAATGAATTTTCAAGATTTCATATACTGGCAATGGCTTGCATAAAATCAAATTGAAGTACTTTTGACTCATATTCTAATAATTTTTTATTTTTTTTTAAATTTAGATCGCTTTTTCTGCTCTCTTGGCAGTTTGCAGTGCCAAACCATACGGTCCTGGCTTAGGTTATGGTCCTAGCCCATCTGCTCCTATTATCGGTGCTATTGCATACCAAAAAGAACCACGTGTAGAAGTGCTGGTACCACAGGTTGCAGGAGGATACGGTTCTCTAGGAGGATATGGTAAACCAGGTGGATATGGTAATCTTGGAGGATATGGCAAACCTGGAGGATATGGTAATCCAGGCGGATATGGCAACTTACAAGGACCTTCAATCAGTCAAATCCTTACAGCTCTCGACGCTATTGATATCGCTAATGGTTATGATGCAGGTTTCGTTCAAAAAGCTCTTGCGCTCCAGACTCCATCAGCTATCATTAATCCAAATCCAGTGCTTTTGCCAAGCAATATTTATACTCAAGCTTCACCTGTGATCCTTCCAGCTCCAGCTGGTGCTGGTAAATTAATATCAGGAACTGCACCACAATCTGCTTCAGCCGCCGCTGCTGCTAATGCTCTTGGTAATAATGCTGTACCATATGGACAAGCATCTCTTATTGGAGGACCAGGTGCAATTGTTGGTCCTGCTCCAGGTAATGCTTATGGTCCAGCACCTGGTTCAGCATATGCTCCAGCACCTGGCCCAGTTTATGGCCCAGCTTATGGCCCTGCACCATCTGTTTACTAAGTAAATTGGAGTTATCTCAAGTAGATAGAAAGAGATCGAAACTGTGAATAAATAAATGAATTGACAAGAAAGATATATCTATATGCGTTTTAGTTAAAAATTTTCTTTTGGCCTACTAAGTAATTAATCAGCTTTTGAGGAGCCAACTGTATCTGTTGTTTGAAGTGAATTCTCGTAATTTAATGTATCACTTGTTCCACGTGGGTATGTACGTGTTTATTGACGTATTTCGAGGAAAAACGAAGAATGGCCAAGCTTTTGGGTAATGCAGCGATTTGGCTAATACTTGGCTTAAAAGCGGTTAATGTCCGAATGAACAGTTATCAAAGAAATTCCTATCAACGATAATGGGGTTTATCGTGAATAAAGATTCCCGTATAATTTTCATAAACTGCAATAGAGAATGCACGGCAGTTTGAGAAAATTTCCCGGAAATATTTATTCACGATAACCTCCAATAATACTGCAACATTTAGGAAAAACTCTTAAGAAAAATGGAGTTAAGTTTAGTTATTCATTACACTAGTTTACAGCCAAAATTCCCAGCGAATGCCGTTACTCATTTTATATGGAAAATGGGCTGCTGATTCCGAAAATCGCATTTTTTTTTTTTTATTTCGTGTCGTTTTCGAGATATCGGTCATTTTCGGTTTTTGGACCAAAAAAAAAAATAGTTCCATTAAAATACAAATATCTCAAGAACCAATGTTTGTATTTAAACAAATAATATGTCATATTAAAGATAATTAAATTACCTACAAATGATATCCACATCACTTTTTGGTTGGTTCGTTAGTTTCGGTGAAATAAATTGATTTCTAAAAAAAAAAAATTTTTTTTTCGAAAAAATTAAGAAAAAATCAAATTCAACTTCAAATTTATACAAGAAGACATAACTTTTTTATAATATTTTTTTTTTTGTATCATAGACTATATATTTGTGTAGAAAATACGATATCATTTAAGAAAATCGATGGAAAAATGCAAAAGTTGTATACAATTCATTGATAAGTTACCAAAATGCGTTTTTCCCTATTTTTCCGTTTTTTTGTAATAAACCGTTCGAAAATTTGAAACTTTTTGTAAAAGAAATTAGAAAATCCAAAAAATTCTTAAACAAAGCATTAAAAGGAAATACCCGTGCCTCGCCGTTTTTCTCTAGCACGTCAGATTTTTTTTTAATCGATTTTTGAAGTTTTTTAATCCACTGTACATGAAAAAAACAAAGATAACGCATTCTTGTGTTAAATCGATGCAAATAACGATATGATCCTTACATTTGAGGTGTATCATGTGTTCAGTAAACTTATGCAGGATATTACGAGGAATATTTTTTTTTCGGTCCAAAAACCGAAAATGACCGATATCTCGAAAATGACACAAAATAAAAAAAAAAAAATGCGATTTTCGGAATCAGCAGCCCATTTTCCATATAAAATGAGTAACGGCATTCGCTGGGAAAAAAAATTTTAATCATTTGTAAACTAGTGTTATTTCTGACTCAGAATTGAAATTTCTCTTTTACTTTTTACATAAATATTATCCAAATATCCAAATATATAGTCGAGAAATAATATCGATGGTTAAACATTTATGTTTAACTTTAAGTACAATAGTTGTTTTTCTTTTTGCCACAGTATTGTTTTAGCTTAGAGTCAATTGAGAAATATATAAATTTATTTCATTACATTGAGGCTATTCACAGTATTTAGTATTAATGTTACAAAGAAATTTCCTTTAGTAGTTCAATTAGAATTCCTTTAACAAAATTTATAAAACTTAATCATCGATTAAAATGTCGTTCTTAGTAGTCCAATGAATCGAAAAATATTGGAATAATTTCATTTAAAAGGTGCCATATCGGCTGCAGTCATTAAGTCATTCTGATGTGAGATTCACAGAGCCAGTACTACTGGCGCCCAACGTGGGTATGAAAATAAAGTAATCATACATTCAAAGTAAACATGATTCAAGAAAATTATTATTATACTTAATAGAAACAAAAGCACATAAATACAAAGTACTTCGATATAAAATGAAATATTGCCCAATTTCAAATCTTCTGCCATTTCTGAACAAACTTTAAAGTTGAATTACCATGGGTTAAAATATCATGTGCCATTCATATGACTACTAGTAAAAAACTTTACATGCCGATTGTTTCATACTTTCAATTACTTATATGACCATAATATAATAATATATATTGAATTCGTATTTGTTCACGCTTAGTGAACATTATAAAGAAAACCCCTTGATATTGGATTGAACTGAAACACTTTAAATTAAATTAATTTGAATGTCTGCACCCCATTTACTAGCTGACTGTTTGGTAAAATCTCTTGAACAACTTTAACTTAAATTGAACGAACGCATTATTCTGTAATTTGTCACGTAATTAACTTTTCAAATGTTTTCAGAAAAGGTATAAAAACAAATTGCTCTAAAATTGTATTCTTAGTTTTATTAATTAATTTAACATTAGTTGCATAAACTGGCAGTTTGGAGGAAAAATGAACGCATTACTAGTAAGTTTATACTTATAAGTCTAAAGTTCTTAAGCTTTTTTGGAAGGGTTTTGATAAAAGCTAAAAGTTTGTCATATTTTGCACTTTGGCTCTAACCGATAATGGTTTCAAAGAACCAAAAATAAAGCATTATTTCGCGAGATATGACCAATAGAGAAGAAATGTTGACAAATAGTTTTTCTTCAATAAATTGAAAAGAACTTAAGGTAGAATAATATAATAAAGTAGATAGGATAATAATATGTCGAATTCTTGCTCAAAAAATTTCAGTATAATTAGATTTGCATAACCTTACAGAGTTTATTTTATAGATTATTTGGGCTAGAAAACGATAGGTATTATTTTATAAAAGGTGTACTGCATAAGGTTACATAGCTTCTGGGAGGTGATAGAAGAATCCAAGACTAACAAAAATTGCGCCTGGAGGGGGAGTCTAAAATGTATCCCTGAGGAGTTATAGGGTTAAAACTGATTTTCTGACTTGTTTCAGAAAAAAACATTTCTTGGATCACCCTAACGTTTAAGAGAAAATATTGCTGTAGCGAATTTCTAGCTAATTGCAAGAGCTTTCAGACAGTGTATATAGTTTATAGGGTTTAAAAGGATTTTGCAAAGCTCTCGATCTTTAAAATTGATATTTTAATTTTTTTCCCCATTTTTTTGACTTTGGCGGTCATTTTAGTATGAAAAAAGTCATACCTCGTTCAATTTTCTTTTATCCGATGGCACATTTGTTATATTTGAGGTCGGAAAAAAATACTTTTCTATGTAATACACGGGTAAATCGCTATTTATCTACTGGAGCTTTCAAACGGAAAAGTATTTTTTTCTAACCTCAATCAAAAAAAATTGGTATGATTAATGTGCCATCAGATTAAAGGAAATTTAACGAGGTTTTCAAAAAAAATTATAAAAGGGTATGTTAATAGGACCTTTTTCATACTAAAATGGCCGCCAAAGTCAAAAAATGGGGGGAAAAAATTAAAATATCAACTGTTAAGGTCCACTACTTTCGAAATCTTTTTAAACCCTATAAACAATATACACTATCTAAAAGCTCTTCGCCATAGAAATATTTTCTCTAAAACGTTAGGGTGATCCAAGAAATTATTTTTCTGAAACAAGTCAGAAAATCAGTTTTAACTCTATAACTCCTGAGGGGTACATTTTAGACCCCCCTTCCAGGCGCATTTTTTTGTTAGTCGAGGCCTTCTCTATCACCTCCCAGAAGCTTCGTAACCTTATGCAAAACACCCGTATACTCTAAAACTTTTAATTTTTCAAGTTATTGACTAGAAATTTTGTATCATTAAGTGATCTTAACTTGCGAATCACTAACTACTTAGATGACAAACAACTGAAAACGTTATTAGCAAAGAAATATCAAACTTTTATATTTTTTCCCCCAAAAAGTTGACAAGTTCTTGACTCTTATTATATGTATTATTATCATATTTTTAATATCATTATATTATTCCGCTTTTGTTTAGATCACCCTGGCCACACTCCTGGCTTTGTGCAGCAGCGTTTGTGATGCCTATTATCAACGTTCTGCTTATAGTGACACACCGTCATCCAACCCATATATTGGTGCTATTCTATATCAGTTTCAACCAGCTGCTACTGTACATATCTTACAACCAACTTCATCAGGTTATGGTGGTGGTGCATTCCGTTCTCCATATGGTTTACCAGCTCCTTCATATCGTCTATCGGGTCCAGTTGGCTATGACAGTGAAATTAGAAGCTTAGCTAATTTAGCATTAAATATTCCAACTCCACCCGCTGTTGTTGACCCAAATTCAGTTGGTCTTCCAAGTCAAGTATATGGCCCATCATCAGCATATTTAAGACCCGCTCCAGCTCCAATACGTGGTGATTACAAAATTCCAGTTTCATCGCCGCCCCAATATGCTGAAGGGTCTGCTCTTGATGATTCTTATGTATCAGCTTATCCTGTGTCAGCTTCATCTGGGCTCCCTCCAATTCCAGTTGGTGGAAGTTACAAAATTCGAATTTCGCCTTCGCAAGCTTCCAGATCGTATACCGCAAATGCGCTACGTAATTTTTATACATCAGCTTCTTCTGTTCCAGCTCGTGATAGCAGTTATGTTTCACCACCGCGTCCAGTTGTTCCCCCAGTTCCAGCGAGTGGTGATTACAAAATACCAATTTCATCGCCGCAAGCTGCCAGAGCGTCGGCTGTTGCTGACTCCGCTGCAAATAAGCTACGTGGACTATATACTTCTTCTGTTTCAGCACCTGGTAGTGCTTACTTATCAGCAGCACCACGCCCAGTTAATTTCCCAGCGCTCGGTTATTATTAAATTGGATGTTTCCAAAGAATGAGACAGAGACTGTGAATAAATTAAGTTTATATACAAAATACATGCATTTTACTCTATTTGATATATGTACTTGGGGAGAGATACTCAAGTTTTATCAAAAATCGGAGTCAATTGTTTCTTAGGAGAAATATATATGAAAAAGAATAAACAAAGATTTCAGCATTTAGGTAAGGTTAGCGCGGGAGACGGCAGTTGCCATCATAACATAGGCCGTGACGGGGCCCATTGTTAGCCTGATATACATATAACTTCGTTTTCAACTTACATGCGCCATTTAGAAATTTGTATCCAAAATGAATTTGGGACTCTTTTGAGCGATATCTTCAAGAAAGACGAAAAAGTGACTTTCAAACACCTCAGCCAACGTTGGGCATTCACAAAAAAAAATGAGAAAAATGGACTCTTGAGGCGTGCTTACCTATAAAAAAGTGCCCTGTAATGACACTAATTAAGATTCTAAAGGTTCGTCTGTCTAATGAGATAACTTTTGTGTTCTTTTAGCGTCATAAAGTGGTCATATCGCCCTATACGCAGAACTTGTTTATAAGTTCGACCATCTAAAATTAGCCCGCAAAATACAATTTGAGTCGATGTTGTCTCTAATTAAGGCAATCGGTTTCTTAAATTATGTCAGTTGAATACCCTTTCCTTGGAAGTTCGTCAGCATTTTCATTCCCAATGAAGTTCAAAATTTACCATTAGAAATACATTCAGTCATTTTTATTTAAATTTTTAATGAAATTCGCAAAAATAAATTTCTTAAAAATCAAAAAGAATTAATTACAACTTTATAATTTAATATAATGGAGAAGCATATATCTGGTATCAGATGAATATGAGTTGTGCGTAAATAATGGGTCATAAAAGATATATAATATGTACTTGTGATAGTCACATATTATGATTTATGTAGCTTTTCTTTCATAAAAAAAATATTTATTTGGTTTTTGATCTTTTTGAACAACTTTATTAAGGTTTTCAATCCGTATTTTTCCATATAAATGAAAGTAGGGAATTCTAATTTTCGGGAAAAATAGATTGGGAAAATTGTCCCCATACGTATTGAAACATGTACACAAAATTGTTTAAACTAGTTTCTACAGAGAAAACTATACATATTTACATATGAAATCATACCTATGAATTTTCTTGTAGAGTTATTAGAAATCATTGATCATTAAAATTGAGCATGCTATTCATGGTATATGCCCATTTACTCTTGAAAACGTAGTCAAAAATTGGACTTTTAGGATACAATGCTCCTGCGGTGACTGAAATATTTTGCTTGTCCGGATAACTTTTGTGCATTTGTGTATTGCAATTTGAAATTCTCAACCTCCAATAAAACATATTTTAGATGGTTCTTCTATGTTCCGAATCGACACTCAAAATTTGATTACTGAATTTCGATAAATCGCTATAATTTATAAATTTCATTAAATGTATGTTTTATATTTAAAAAGTGATTAAATAAGTACACAGTTTTAAGTTAAGTGTGTTTAATGGTTTTCAAGTTAAGATCAAACTTCCTACAAAGTAAGTTGAATTTTACGAAATTATTTCCTTTCCATTACGTATGTACTTATGTATCCAATCTCACCCATCTGCGTCAATGTGGAGGTGTGGCACCTCATATTTTTCTAATGAATAATAGCCGCCCCAAGTGTCTTCTACAAATGTATGAAATATCATTGTTCTGCATCAAATTTGTGCAAAGATGGTAAAATTAGGGGTACTATTTATGTTTCGGGAACTGGCAACACTAATATCAATAGCTAAAATCTGGCAACACCATAATAAAGTCTGACATTTTTTAGCATAAACGTACTCACAACGTTCTGATATACAAGTGCTATTTGTTTTGTCTACATTGAGTTCAGAAAATCAATTTGGCCAAAAAAATGGAAATTTCAAGAGAAGGTTTTCGTTGGATTATTTTTCACAACTTTAGACGTGGATCATCTCAACAAGAATGTGTCGATGAACTCAGTTCTTTGAATAGTGAATTCAATCGTGGTCGTAGTTCGGTCGCCGTGAAGGTCGTTTAAAATTGGTTTTTGTGCCGCAATACATCGATGCAGTGCATGAATTAATAATGCAAGATCGTCATGTGACATACTGTGAGATAGAAGCAGCCTTGCACATTAGTTCCATTTCAATACATTCGATTTTGCATGAACACTTATTTGTAAAAAAATTTGTAGTTTATCAATCGATCAAAAAAAGGCTCGCCAAATTGATTTTCTTAACTCACTGTCAACAAAACAAATAGCACTTGTACATCAAAACGTTGTGAGTACGTTTATGCCAAAAATGTCAAACTTTATTATCGTATTGCCAGATTTAAGCTATTGACATTAGTGTTGCCAGTTCCCGCAATATAAATGTACCCTACGTATCGCATGTTTTCATAATTTTCAAGAGAGCAAATTTAAATTTTAAGTTGATATGAAAAAAGTTGTTTTTCTAAGAAACTGCAAGCCCTAGAGCAAATCTGGTTCTGCCAGCTTGTAGATCTCACCGAGAACAGTACCCTGGACTACATGACTCGTTTTCACAAAAAATGCTCGATACCTAGTTTTGCCATCTTTGCACAGAAACAAAAAAACAGAGGTATAATGAATCTTGTTTTGGTGGGCGTAGTATCGACAATTTTTCCAGTGAATACGAGACATCAGATTTTCGAAAAAGTATATGGGGAATTACACATGTAATCGGATAGCATTTGTCTTTTGTATCTCCGATTTTTTTGAAACTTGTTTTTCTTATAGTACTTGTTAATCCATTCAATTTTTGGAATTTTCCAGTGATCGAGGTGTCATATTGTTCAAAATAATAAGTTTTTTTAGAAAATGTAAAATAGAGGTATTTGATTTTGTGAAGATTAGATTCCTTTTCCAGTACAGACTCACAGAAGTAGATGTAACGAATTGAACCGATACACACTGGTTCAAAATCCTTAGAAGCTGGCTAAGAGTCGAAAAAAAAGTTGTTTTAAATTAACTTTTTGTGGACTGTAATGTCTAACTGATATTCAATGAATATTATTCATAGACCTCAAAAAATCGATAAGTTTCAGGTATTTCTACAACGCTCTTGAAAAGGGAAGCTCTCCAAAAGTACGCTTTTCAGACTCAAAATTCTGTGAGTTGAAAGTAAAAACGAAGTGTTCACTGTAAAAATTGTGTGGTTACTGTAAAACTGAACCGATTTGAATGTTCGAAAATGGAATCTCTTTATAAAAGAGAGTACTATCGAACCTTAAAGATCAAAACTTGCAAAAGGTTATACTTTTTTGATAATTGTGATTAGCTTAAAATCAAAGTATAAAAAAATATCATAAAAAATATAAAAAAATTTAGGTGCTTTTTTTAGCCTTTTTTATTTGTCAATTTGTGTTTCTCGCCCGAAATGACAAAATTTTTATTTTATTATACAGCTTATACTACATAATAAAGGTAGTGATGAGCAAACCAAGACCAAGACCAAGACCATAGCAGTCTTGGTCTTGGTTTTGTTCTTGCACATTGAGTTTTGGTCTTGGTCTTGGTTTTGACATTGAGTCTTGGTCTTGATCTTGCTCATTAAGTCTTGGTCTCAGTTTTGGTCTTGAAACAATTTTCATAGATATTGAGTATACAAAACCATATTTTTCCAAAGCAGTTGGGTTTTAAGAAGCCAAAATTCAAATTTTATCTTCAAAACGGGCGTAAAACAACTTTTAAATATAAATTAGCAAGTCGGAAAAGTAGTCTTGGTATTGACAATTATCGTGAGCAAGACCAAGACCATAACAGTCTTGTTCTTGGTCTTGCAAAAATATCAGCATCTTGGTCTTTCTTGGTCTTGGTCTCGCAAAATAAGCAAGACCAAGAACAAGATGCAAGACAAAGACTAATTTTGCTCATCACTAAATAAAGGAATCTCAGACATATTTTTATGTAGAACAATTTACCATTGCACACAACTCTGCCAAGGTTAAAGTTTTGGAATAAATTTTTAAATAAGATATAAAAATAGTGCAAGTGTTGTTTTTTTGCCATTTCGAGTCCGCCATTTTGTTTTTTAAAAATCTAATATTAGATTCGTAATCAGCGACCCCAAAAACCTGCGGGTAGAAAATTTCGTCTCGAAAATATAATGATTTCGACATTTGGAAAGTTTTTAATGATTTTGATTTTGCGATACTACTAGTCTACCGAGATTATAAAAAGACTTTGACAATGGATAGGCCAAGCGATGGAGGGCGCAGAGAGATAGCAGCAGAGGAAGTTGCAAAACATCGTGGTACCACATGGTAGAAAATGAAATGTCAGAAATTGGAATGAACTGGTACAACAATAAACAACGTGCTAGGAAGTGAGATGGTTATAGAATGTTTGTGAGATGTTATGGGATATGGAAAGCAGCAGTAGGTTAGGTGGTTTATCGAAAAACTAAAAATTTAAGTAGAATGTTTTTTAGATAACAAATATACATACGAAAAAAGTCGATCCAAGTGTAAATAATTTCATACCTAATACCACAATGTACGAGATGTCGTCGGCTAATACATATTAGAATGAGTTATACATATATGAGAAAATATGTAATCTTGTTATTTCCTCCAGTGTATGTAGTTTATTTGCAAAACAACCTCATGTGCTATGATTTGACATGTTTTTGTGACTAAGAAGCTTAAAAGAAAAAGAAAATGCATAAAAAAACTGCCCAGCTTAGACAAGCAATTCTACCAAAATACACTACAATGCATTGACTTCATGGTAACAAATTGTAAAAAAATGTTTAGCTCAAGTTTTTATTGTAGGTCGCGTTTCAAGCAAAAATGTATGAAACCACGGTTTCTTATCAATGAATTCGCGTAACAAGCAAAAAACAACCCATGCGAACTGAACAAATGTTCGTTCCTCAATTAATCAAAGTTCGGTAATGTTCAACCACAAATTTTCTTCATATGTGTCACGTAATTTGGCAAAATGACAGACATTTTTTATGTAGGCATTTTTCACAGGTTTGTTTCATTAATTCAAATGAGTAGGTACTCCGTATATAAAAGCATTTGAAATTCTTTTGAAAACCATAGTTTTTTTTACTCGCTATTAGAAGCTACGAATAACCTTTAACATAATGAATAAGAACATTGTAAGTATTTTGCTATAATTAAATAAAAATTTCAATTTTGGTCCTAGCAAATCCTTTCCGAATGATAAAGTCCGTACCAAGTTTTTGTGCATGTTCTAAGTATTGAATATCAAGCTCCTTGATATGACTAATACTTGGGGACTTATAGTATTGTCTGCTTATTAATTGAGATTATGCGATAATACATGAAAAACTTTGGAAAGTCTCGTTTACTTGTTCTGCTTATTCTGACAGTTTTTACGAGATAACGAAGTTTTCGGGGGACTTATACCTCATAATCTTATAAGCTCCAAGCTAAAGTTCTTGATGTATTATCATAATTCGCAAATTTTCTCGAAGTGATATACAAAATTATATCACCATCTATTTGAAATTTCAAAACTTATTGAACACGAAACTCTATTTAAAAGGATAAACTTCATTTAGATCATTTGTTAAAATTTTGTTTTCAAATATATATCATAAAATTTTTTTTTTCTTTTAATTTTAGTTTGGTTTTGTTGCCTTGTTGGCCGTTGTCAGCGCAGTTCCGTATGGTCCATCACCATATGCACCAGCAGCATATGCTCCAGCTCCAGCACCGTCTGTTGCCTATCAACAACTTCCAGTTGTGGTTGAAGTAGCTCAACCTAAATATGCTCCAGCACCTGCTTCATATTACCCAGCACCAGCACCACTAGCACCATATACCGGACCTTCTGTTGCCTATAATCAGCTTCCACTCGTAGCTCCATCCAACTATGGTCAAGCTTCATATGCCGCACCAGCTCCAATCTCATATAACGCACCAGCTGCATATAACGCACCATCATACAAAGCACCAGCTGTTCCTTTGATTGCTGCACCCTCAAATCCTCGTGCCACAGCTTCTGCTAATGCCAACTCTGGTAGCTTGCTTCCAGGTTCTTATTCACAATTGGCTATTCCATCATATAACATTGTTTCGGCGGAGCCAGCACCAGAAGCTGATGTTGGTGCAAATTACGGCCTTGCTCCTTCTCTTCTCTTACCAAACCCACTTCCCGCACCAGCACCAAAGGCGTATTATTAATTTCAAGTAGCGCCATTGAGAAAGTGGTGGGCTTATCCGACATGTTTCAATGTTGGCTGTACAAATGTGATAACAATAAAATGCAAGCCGAGTTCTGACAACAAATGAAATCAAATGTTTTATTATTTATTTATATACAGGGTGGATAGAAATCGGTAGAATACCGAAAAATTTAAGATTCCTAGGACTATTTTGAACATAGAATCATTTTTCGAAATTCATAAAACCAACGGAGTTATTTATGTCCATAATTTTGAAAGTGTGACAACGACGCAAAAGTAATTTCATAATATGAATTGGCAGACATTTTGTTAAGAATGAATAAAGTTGGGCTCTGTTTTCACGTAAAGTTCACTTGTGACAGATCCAGTAATGCAGAAGTTTATGAAAAGTTAACGAAAAATATCGACAAAGTCAATAACAGTCGAAAATTATCGAATGAAATGAGAAAAATGCTGATATAGAGCGAAAAGTATCGAAATATTATCAAACCGTATTCAAAATTATCAAATAATATTTAATGAAATTAATAAAATTTGATAAAGTAAAAAAAAAAGAAAAAAAAAAAAAAAAAATTTGAAAATTTTGGTAAATGTCGAAATATTCAATAAAAACCAAAATATTTAATAAAATTTTCAAAAATTTCGTATACCGCTGAAAAATGCTAAATATTCGAAAAATTAGAAAATGTCGAAAATCTTCGAAGAACCTTGAGAATGTCTATAAAATTTAAGAAACCGAAAAATGTCGAGAAAGTCGGTAATGTTGCAAAACATCGAAAAATTTATAATTAGAAAAATATCGGTACAGTAAAAAAATTTTGGAAAAATTAAAAAGTTTTTATAATTTTTATAATTACACAGGCCTGCAAATTCGACACTTTTTTTTCCTCTCTTAAATTTTGAAGCCAATTATGGTGGTTTGGGACCTGATCACGAATCTGAATTTGGTTTCTTTCCATCACGTCAGAATTTTGAGATATTCCAGTTTTCATAACCTCAAAAATAATGGAAAATCGTGTGTTTTTCACTGTTTTTTTAAATTTTCTCAAAATTTGGACGTGATAGAGCAATTCTGTAAACGGATTTGGGCTCAGCGTCAAAAAATACATTAAAAAACAATATCGTAATTTTAAGAGGGGTACCCGTGTTCGTCTGTGCAGCATTTGAAAACTTATTAATTCAATCGTTTGTGCTTACGTACTCTTCAATATCACGCCTAAAATACTCAACATATTTAAGCCATTCTTGCACCATATATATTTTTGGTGCTTCCCGTACGATCTTGATAGTTGCTATCCATAATATTCATCCAGATATCAAGTTTCATAATGCAGGTAAAGTGAGTAGAAATGAGTTTAATTTTTTTTTTTGGTTTTGGTATGTTTTCTTTATGTACCGAGCGCACCGTACTTTCATTCAATTACCCCTATTATCAAAGAAAATCTGTCGGAATATCAGGCGGATATATGGTGTTAATGTGGTTTCAATATACCAACTGGTGCGGGCGTAGGAGCGACTCAAATAAAATTTTCAATTGTATAGAGATTTTTTTTGTATGAGGGGTACAACACCCCCTTGTCCAATCGATCCCATATTTCTTATAAATGTGTTGGACCACCAAAAGAACATTTGGTGCAAATATGGTTTTGATACGTCCAGTAGTATAGGCGTGGTAGTCTTGTATATACAAAAAAGGCACTTAAGTAAAACTTAAATCACTGAAAATTGTGACGTGCTGGAATTTTTTCACTATTTTTCTCGTAATCCGCACACTTAAATCTATAGAAATCGCTTTTTAAAACTTAGAGAGGAAAACCCATGCAGGACTGTGTTATTCAAAAATTTCAAAATTTCAAAAAAAAAAAAAAAAAAAAAAAAAATTCGCACGTATTTTTGAATGATTCTAAGCATTTTATGCCTTTAACATTTTTTTCGTAAGATGCCTTGCTTTGGAATAAAAAACCGTTTTCCGACCGCGTAAAAAAAATTGCTATGTTTGAGTGGCCATATTTCGGTTAATTATAAATATAAAATAGCTATAGGCAAAAAACTAAAAAAAAAAACAAAACAAAAGCTTCCCAAAAAGTATCTCGAAATTTTGCTTTGATCGGTAAAAAAAGGGTGCATTTTCACCCCTATCACCGATTTCCACCTTGATAGCACTACGCGGTTGTTTCTTCTTAAATGACCCATTTCTGTAATAAAAACTCGTGGAAAGCTTAGTTCCATATTGCTATGTCCCTTAGGACATAATCAACAGACTAGATTTTGAGCCGCAAAATTCGAATCCGTAATTTGGTCTCTGTTAATTCTGTTACAAATTAAGATACCAAATGGAGTGGCCAATATCTCCAAAATTATAGAATTTACAGAGAAATAAAGTGCAGATTCGAATTAAGCGGCTCAAAATCCATACTGAAAGTTGAACAGCATTAAAGTAGGCCGATATATACTGCGGTCCGACCATATGTAAGTATTAGATATCGATACGTCCAAAATAAAAGTTGGTTACTCGAAAATCGTAGTTTTTAGCAATGAGCATTTTTGTATTTTAACTTTTTTTTATATGAAAAGCTACATACGTAAAATAAATTTAAGTTGTGACTTCAAAAATAGCTCCCAAGCCTTAAAATTTCAAGCAAGAGCTACCAAAATTTGACACAAGATGGAACCAAATGTGCAGATTTTGAAAAACGCTGTCCCGCAAAAAGTTTGTAACTTGAGTTACCAAGTTTTACGTTGGATTTATCAAATTTCGTATTGATTTTGACAACTTTTACGAGTTTACGAGGTTTTCGAGCCTTTTACACGTTTTCAGGAATCCCCTCGATATAAATATTTTATTCAGTTAGTTTTATAAGGAATCCTAATGTATATTTTAAGCTTAAATTTAAATAAAATCTTGTTAAAACATCTGTTAAAACTCCGCTTCCGTGGAGGTCAAGTTTTGGAACTCCGCATCCGTCTACGAGTAGAATTTATTCGGAATAATGATTGGTTACCTTTTTCGAAAAAAGCAAAAAAAAAAAAAAAAAATGATTCGGCCGATATCTCGGAAACCTATCCATGAATATTTTTTTAAATTTTTTTTGACCTTAGGGGACCATAGCAAGAAAGAATCTCACAATAAAGTCCTTGTCATTTTTGGACTGTAAACTAGTGCTATTAAACCTTTTGAAAACAAAAAGGTGTTAAAAACAAAAATTTTAAGTAGTCTAATGAACACATAATCAATCTTATAACAAATTTGGAAAGTTTTCGATCGAAAGCTAATTTAATTTTGAGTCTATTTAATTCTGTTTTTCAACAAAAAAAATAAAAAGTTCAATAAAAATCTGTATGTTCATAAAAAGAAATAAAAAGAGAAACATAAAAAATATTTATATTTAAAAACATACTTTTTGGCTGAAAATAAGTAATACTAATTAATATGAACACTTTTATGACACATTCGCTAAAGTGAAGTAGAAACTCGAGGCAAATGTTTAAGTTAAGTCTAAAGTTAAGTATAATTATGTATAAAAATTTCGTTCTGACTTCAGACTATAGAATAGTTTACGCTTGACTCAACGATTTGTTCGATTGATCAGAACATTTTGTATAAGGGGCAATCCAATGTGACTCACGGGACTTTTTTACTACAAAATTTGACAAAAAGAGAAGATAGCGTAATGAAAAATTTTGATACATTAAACCGTGTCTTATAAAAAATATCACTTTTATATATGATATTATGAAACCACTTGCATTGATAAGAGCCAACATTGACTCTAAATGTATTGTGTGGGCTAATTTTAGATGGTCAAACTTAACTCCATGTTTTACGTCGAGGGCGATATGGCCACTGTATGACGCTAACAGAACACGTAGAATTATTTCATTAGATAGGCAAAGTCTCAGAACTTTAATTGGTGTCATTACGGGGCACTATTTTATAGGCAGACACGCTTCTAGATTGGGCCTCACCGACGTAGAAGATCTTTGTAGAAGTTGTAAAGGTCCTGACGTCGAAGAGTCCATTTTTCATTTCCTTTGTGAATGCCCAGCGTTGGCTAACCGACGTTACAAGGTGTTCGAAAGTCACTTCTTCGACTCTCTTGAAGATATAGCTCAAAAAAATCCCAAATCCATTTTGGAGTTTATAAAAATTTCTGAATGGTTCACATACTTAGGTTAACAACGAAGTTATTTATCGGGTATACAATGGGCCTAAGTTATAATGGCAACTGCCATCTCCCGCGCTAACCTTACCTAACATAACCTATATGATGAGGATATATGAACTGAGGGGAATTGAGAATAACTAAATTTTTATAATTTTTAAAAGCTTCCACACCTCGTTTGAATTTGGTTTTACTTCAATGCTATCCCACTCCAGGTTTTTTTTATGCAAAGTTCTTCACTGGGGTCCAAATATAAATAATTTTTTTTTAAATCAGTCAACGAGCTAATCGATTTTCTGGGTCGAATTTCTGTTACCAAATGGTCTTCACATTGTTTCTGTGTCATAAAAAAAAAAATGGTTTGACAAAAATTAATCAAAAAACTGAGTATGCAGTTAAATTAAAAAAAATATTCTTGAGAATTCTAGCGTTATCGCGTTAACGAGACATTGTATTTTTTAACAATTTTTTTTTTTTAACTTTTTAATAAAAAAGATATTTTTTTCGTTTTATTAGAAAATTAGCAACAAACGAAAATAATAAAAATAATTTTCAATGTAAGTTTTGATGTTAAATCCGAATCCAGCCCTAGAATTGCTATATCTACATAGTATGGTTTTTGAGAAATCTTAACGTAAAAGATTTGTTTTTCGAGATTTTAAGGTTATATAACAGACTAAGAAAATCCTTAGTTACAAAACTTGGTAATGCAGCTTGAAGTTCAAGTCTTTAACTTCAATAATGAGTTTAAATTTTATCGAAATCTTTCTTCGTCTTCGAAATATCGTAAGCTGAAATATCGAAAAAAAGTTGATTTTTTTCTTTTTCACCTTTTTAGGTTGGAATAACACTAGCTAACAAATATTTAAAAAAAAAATATGTACAAAAAGCGCCACTATTTTTTTCCGATGCACTTTGGTCCACTCAATTAGAAAATCAGAAAAAAAATTTTTTTTATGGATAGCTTTTCTAGATATGACTTTTTGAAATATTTTCCATATCTCAATCCGTGAATGTCTGACTTGGTCGCACTAAATTTAAGACTAAAGGTAATCAAATTTCCAATAATAGCTTAGTACATTATTTTCTAAGTGGAATATATGAGAAAAGTCGATTTTTTTGGTCAAAATAATAATCGGAATTCACTCAATAAATACGCAAAAATAGAAAAAATTTGGTAAAAATTTAATCTTACTTGGAATGCATAAATCTCATCTTTTGGCAGATACTAAGTTACATATGTGAAGAAAATCTATGGATTAATACCAGAGTAATAACCAGTTAAGTGATGCTGCTAAAATAAAAATTGTATATCTATTTTTGTATTCTTCTCTTGCATAGGTCAACATATTTGAAAAATTTTCTTGTGATTCGAACGATTCGTTATTATTTTGATTAGTTGGACCAAAATTAGTAAAAAAAAAAAAATTTGATTGTTTTTCGCTCGTGTTGCCGCATTCAAAAAAGTCTAATTTTCAATTTGAATTTTTCACTAAATTTAGAATAGAACTGTAATTTTCATCCGATCTTGGCCAACAAAGGTATCTAAGTTATTGACAGGGAAAATTTCAGACATTGATTTTGAGCATCACAAAGAGGGGTCTCTGATCTCGAACAGATTTGGAGAAAATACCGAAATTAATTTTGGATATCAATTCAAGAAACACCGTTTTTGAAAAAAAAAAAAACTAAAAAATTGTTTAAGTACTGCATCGAAAGGTTAATAAGTTTAAGATGATTTTTCTTCATTCAGTATGTGGGTACATACCAGTATATATAAAAAACAAACTGCAAACAAATAGATTGTCAAAGCTTGGTTACTAAGCAATCAATAACGTGTGCGACATCATATTCTCTCCTCTTAACTGAAGAGTTCTTTAGCGATTATCACAGTTTTCTCTTACCATTATTATATTGAAATTTTCAATAATTTGGCTCAATCTACAACATTTGGCATCTTGTCACTCATATATAATCGTACATACAATGCTTTTTATATAACAAAAAAGTAAATGTCTTTGCAGCGGAATATTTACGATTTGAAATCACGTCTCGAATTGGCACTCTTCCACGTTAGTTATATAAAGAAGTGCGCAGCATACGTTTGTTTATTGGTACCAATTGCGGAATAAAGTTAACAATACAATATATACAACAATAATAACAACAACATATCAGTTAAAAATGAACAAATTTACTGTAAGTTTATTTATTTAAATATATTGATGTATTTTTATTTCAATTTTATTAAAAATAAAACCAACAGCTCCGCAATAATATGATTTGTAATTTTTGGGCATTTCCTCTTTTTCTTTTTTTTGCATATATAGAGTTTTGCATTGGTGCTTTTCGCTTCGCTGGCCATTGTTTGCGCTGCTCCATATGGACCACCTGCTGCCCAATATGGTCAACCTTCTGCCCAATATGGTCAAGCACCCAGCGGCCCTGCTGTCCAACAAGTGGACTATGCCAGTTTAAACTTAGGTGGCATAAATCTTGACCAATATTTGGGTGGTAGTCCACCAGCTCCTGCTAACTATGGCAACAAACAGATAGTTTCAGGATATCTCCCAGTTTCCAATGTAGCAGCAGCTCCAGCTCCATCAGCTTATAATGCACCAGCTGCAGCCTCTTCTTATAATTCACCAGCTCCATCAGCTTATAATGCACCAGCTTCTTCAGCTTATAATGCACCAGCTGCCCCAGCTTATGGTGCCCCAGCTGCTCCAGCTTATCCACCAATCAATTTCAACTCTCCACCAAAATATTCTGCTCAACCCGCCTACGCTACAGATATCTATGCTGGACAATCAAACTACCAAGCATATCAATCACCACCAACATATAGCCGTGTTGCTTTGCCAGTTTCAGCCTCTGATGCCGTAGCCAAATTGTTCATTCCACAAAAACAGGCTTCATATGGTGCTCCATCCAATGCCTATAATGCCGGTTACTAAGATGAACAAAAAAGAACAAAGTTATGATAACAATGATACAGTTGTGAGAGAATCACTTTAAGACCACCAGTTAAAACTGTCAGTATTGATGAAAGAAACACACGTTATTTTTTTATATCCGATAAAGAAACATTTTATATGCGACGTTAAAATACATATAGAAAATGAATACTGACAATGAAAATATTAGTATTTTTTATTTAACAAAAAACAAAAAAGCTAATGGTATGCAAAGGGTACTTCATTTATAGGAAAAATTGCATGTGAAAGTCACCAATTTAGATAGAATAATGCGAAAGAGCGCACAACACATAATATTTCTATATCAATTGAAAATTCTTTAAAGTTACACATTCGAAATTGACGCATGTATTAAATTTGCACATTCAGAATATACCAGTTCAAGTCGTTGCCTGCGACTTTGTTCGCGGAGTTTTACACTAAACTCATTAGATAAGTTTCATTTTTGACAACTTATTTTTATTAATTATTCACACTTCTAGAGTTTCTCCTATTTCGCATGTTTTTGGCCTGACTTTCATTTATCTAAGAGGTATTTCTATTCTTTTGAAGATTTTCATTGCTATTCCTTTGACACACTAACAATGTTAATGCAAATATTAGATAAAGCTATCATAATTGCCAATATATAGCTTGTTTAGAATTTTTGTTGTATGGGAGTTACCCCAAATCGTTATACAATCCAAACAGTATTTTCCGAAGTGCTTAGAACAGGCATAACATATATCCATGTACTGAATACTGTTTTGAAGCGTTTGCTTTTATAAGAGGTGCCACGCCCTCTTGTCCGAATTCACCCAATTTTTTCTAAGAGCTTGCACTTACAATACGTAGTATTTATGTGTACTTTAATTGCATTGTCGTGAAAAATACTCTAAAAGTTGCATTATGAATAAATTTTTTGTATGGGCGGTAGGCGTGTACGTTGACCGATTAAGATCATTTTCAATCCGACGAGCTAACTTTGACAACAGAGGCAGTGTACCAAATTTCATTGAATTATCTTGCTCAGTTTTCCCAAAATGTATATTTCCACACACAGCCAGCCACCCACGTCTCCTTCTTTGCGTTACAAACGGAAGGACAAAGTGAATATATAACTAGTAAGGGTGTTATCTTTGGCATGGCCAAACATTAAATACCCTACACTGCAGTATTTTGAAAATTTTGCTTATATGGAAGGTGGCAGGCCGTCTTGTCTAAGTTCACCCAGTTTTTGCTCAGAGCTTGCATTTATAATTCTTAGCATCAGTGTGCAATTTAGTTAGATTGTCTCAAAAAACGTTTTGAGTACGGGAACTGATGCTATTGTGGTATAGTTTTTCAATGTGGTACAGTCGCATATCTCCGAATTGGGTAAGAACTTGCGAACGTCACTGCTTTTATCCCGTCAGAAAACATGAAAAACCAGGGATGTGTTGCCCTCATACACCAAACAAAATTTTTCCAATGTCAGTTGAACGAAACGTAAGTATGTCGCGTGTGGTTGATTTTTTTTCCAGATTTTTTGAAAAATAATTTTGTTAAGAAAAAGTTGCTTTTTGGTGAACTTTTATTTATATTCAATAAAGGTAAGTGCTTAGTATTGCGAAATAAAGGTTTAACTGTGTAAATTCACAAAGTTTCCCATTTTATTTTTAGAATTTTGTAATTTCGAAAAATTGGCCAGTGTGGTATAGTCGGGATTTGCTAATGCGGTATATGAATATTTCTTGTTATTCTTAGCATTATTTGATTGCTGTGTATTTTTTTATAAACACTACCTATGAGTTTGAGAACCAATGTTAATTTTATTATGTCTTAATTTCATACCTTTCAAATTTTATATTTGGTTATATGGTATATGTATACCACATTACCCTACTTATATGTACCACGTTACGTATACCAGCCCACTTTACAAGTACTGATCAGTATATATACCACACTGCACTACTATATATACCACATTACATGCCAACTTTTTGAAAACATATTTTTTGACTTCTTTCAGATTTTGCTCAATAACTTTTTTTAATGAAATTGCACACATTTTATTGAAATATATGCTGTAGCCAATACTTCAATGATCAGCATAAAAAAATTTGGCTGAATTTGGTTTGATTTGAAAGATTACCTATACCACAATAGCCCTATGCTCCTCCTAGGAGTTAAAACAGAATACAATACATACCACAATAGCATCAGTTCCCCTATAGCGTTTTGAAACTTTGCTTATATCGGAGGTGCCACGCCCTATTGTCCGAGTTCATCGAGTTTTTCCTCAGAACTTGTGTTTATAGTTCATAGTGTCTGAGTGAAATTTAGTTGGATTATCTCAAAGAACTCTTTCAGTATGGCATTGTGAAACTTTTGCTTATATGGGAGGTGCCACGTCCTCTTGTCCGAATTCGCCTAGTTTTTGCTTAGAGCTTGTGCTAACCATTTCTAGTATTTATGTGTATTGTGGTTGCGTTTTCGTGAAAAGTACTCCTAAAGTTGCATTTTGAATATATTTTTTGTATGGGCGGTAAGCGTGTCCGTTGAGCGATTTCGCTCATTTTCAATCCCTCGAGCTAACTTTAACGGCAAATCTACTGTACCAAATTTTATCGAATTATCTTGCGTGGTTTTCCCGTAAAAAATATTTCCACAGACAGACAGCCAACCAGCCAGACAGACGGACATGGCTTTATCAACTCAGGAGGTAAGGCTGATCAAGAATATATATACTTCTCTATACCTGTCACGCCTTCTTCTTTGCGTTACAAACGGAAGGACAAAGTGAATATACCCTGGGCGTATAATATAAAAAATGAGAAAAACCTTGCTCTCAGGAACTAAAAAGTTTCCTATTGGTGTAAGTATCAAGTATAAAAATTTTGGTTCCGGTCGAAAAATATTTGACCGTACCCCTAGGCCGTGGAAGGTCGCAAAAACGCTATTTATATGAAAAAATGGGGCTTTAATCGAAAGAATTAGTCCTATCTTTGAAAGTATTTGACATAAGTGAATGAGATTTGGTATGTACACTCAGAAAAAAGATTGCTTGAAAGGTATTTGCGGCAAATTATCGAATATTTGAAACAAACACTTATTATTTCGAGCAAACATTTTTCTTTTGTCCCAAGTGATAAGCATTTGCAGCAAACACTTGGAAAAATATTTCACTTGATACAAATAAAAAATAAGTCGGCGGAAATATTTTTGTAACTTCGACGAATCATTTCACGAATTGTTGAAACCAAATCTTTTTATCGCTTGCGACAAATCATAAAAATATTTGGCATCCATGGGCGCGGGTTCAAATCCAAGTGTGGGTAGTTTTTTTTATTTTTTTTTTTATTTTATATTTTTTTTAGTTCACTTCTGCATTATCTTTTTTTTAATTTATTTACTTTTGTTTAACTATGTAAATTGAAATTAAATACACAATGAAGCATTTGAATATTATGTAAATTGTGTACACAAATTGTATGCCTTTTTGTAACATACGTCAGTGGTGTAGAGGATAAGCTACAGTCTATCAGTCGGAAGGTCCTAGGTTCGAACCGTGGTGCGGTCATTCGATAACTTTTTTTTTTTAATTTCAAACACTGAAAGTGTTTGATTCAAAAGATTATTATTATTTGCCGCAAGTTTTAAAGTAGTTCCATCTATATCAATTGTAGTAAACAATTTTTTTTTAGAGTGTATATGAACAATGCTTGAGGAAATTGCATCCAATAAAAAATAGCCGATGCCACGCCTCCTCCACCTGAAATTCGTCGTATATCTGGAAATATTGGACTCAGGTGAATGAGATTCGGTACATATGTATGTAATTGGCATTGGGAAAAAAATGTTCAATAAAAAATGGGCCACGCCCCCTTCTTCTAAAAAAACAAATTTGTCAAGTCTCTGAAACTATTTTACAGATATGAATAAAATTTGATTTCAGGTAAAGTGAAGCGATCAGGATATGGCGCTTGGCACTTTAATAATGTTAAACCAATTTAAGGTACTTACTTAGTTGGTATTGAAGCAGTATTTTTTTCTAATCTTATTTTGGTTTTCTTGGTATAGACACCAAGCGAAAAAAAAATTGGTCCGGATCAGAACATATTTGAAAATGCTATTTATATAAAAATAAGGAAACAATCAATCCTATCTTTGAAACTATTCGACATAGTAGGTTGAATTTAATACATATATGAATAATGCTTGAGTAAATAGTATCCAATAAAAAGATGGGCAGCGCAACGCCCCCTCCACTCGAAATTTGTCGTATGTCTGAAAATATTTGACTACGGTAAATGAGATTTGGTACCTATCTAATTGACACTGGGAAAAATTTTTCAATAAAAATTTGTCATATCTCTGAAACTATTTGGCTCAGTTTTGATTTCACATAAAGTGATGTCAAATAGTGTGTGTCAACATAGTGTGTCAAATAGTTTCAGAAATATGGCAAATTTGTTTTTTTTAGAATGAGGGGGCGTGGCAACCCCATTTTTATTGAAATTCAGGAAAATAGCGCCATATAAATATACCATATTTCTGGGATTTTGATCATATATGTATGTATGCATATAAGCATATCTTCTGAAAATGATCAGCCACAATTTTAGGAAATTTGTTATTTTCATTGAAAGAGGCTGTCGAAAAATTCTGCATACTCAGAAAATCTCTACATTTTAGGCTGATAATAAGTTGCTTCCAGCACGGTGTGCGTGGGACGTTAACACTGAAAAATTGTCAGTTCATAACTTAAAAAGTGATTTATGATTTGACTAGTACTAACTCAGCTTAGCAGTCACCAACCTATTACAACCGCAACATCAATTGATGACTCTTAATTCTGTTAGACTGAGTTCGAGAGTTTCTTTTTTTCGGCAGAGTGTATTGTGCTGATATGCTCTATATTTCTTGAACTTGATCCAAAAAAGGTCACTCTTTTCACGTAAACGGTATTAGTATGAACTTCTAGTAGGATGTTATTTTATGTTTCTTATATGTAACTTTCGTATAACTGATAGTTATATAAAAATAAAACTTTATTGAAAAACTGAATTTTGCAACAAATTTAAATTGAGTTAAATTTTCGGGTCGAATAGCATTTTTTAATTAAAATTTAAATTTTATTCCCACCGTCTACATTTAGTTTGGCGCAATTTTTCCAAAATAACGATAACCAAATTCCCCAACTCATATGACCCACATAGCAGCAAATCAACCCCTCCCCTGAGTATCGTTATGCCATCATAAACTGTGTCAAAGTCGCGCAACCACATTACAACTGAATGAGTGATACAATGTCTGAAGAAACATGTTCATTGCACCGCTGCGTATGGTACGCTATCACCGCAAGACCAATACTCCATAGAGGCTTATCAACTTAAAAAGCAGTAAAAACAATGGTGTCCAATTGGTTGTTACCGCAAGCCAATCTATGCCCACTAACGTTTTGTTTACCCGATTTATGTACTCAAAACAAAACATTAAACCAAAAATTGTATGGTTGGTTTCATTATTGCGTTATAGAGTCAATATTATAGATTTTGTCACGTAATTCCGAATGCATCATTAATATTGGCTAAGAACTGGCATATATAAGGCAATTTGTGTCATATTCTCAGTATTAGTTTATTATTTGCTTCAAAGCCTTACATTAGAATTTACCAATTCAATACCAGAAACAAAATGTTCCGTTTCACAGTTTTTGTTGCGGTCTGTGCCTGCGCTTTAGCGGCTGTATCCGCTTACGCACCAGCACCTTTAGGTTATGCACCTGCATCTGCGCCAATATACGCTCCAGCACCTGGACCAGCATACGCACCTGCAGCATACGCACCTGCTGCTTACTCACCTGCTGCTTACTCACCTGCTGCTTATTCACCTGCTGCTTATGCACCTGCACCAAAAGTATTGCAACAAGTTATTATCCCAGATATTGCCATTCTCCCAGATCAAGCTGAAGCCAAGGCATCGGCGCAATCGCAAAGAGTTGGTGCTCAAGCCACATCTGAACAAATTAATGCCAATTACTTTAGTGCTCTCGATGCTTATGGCAAGCAAATCGGCAAGCCACTCTTGGCCAAGGATTACGGTGCATTGACCAACTTGTATGCTGCCAGTTTGCCCTCACGCAGTTATGTGGGACAAATTGATCCAGGTAAGAAAAGTTTTTAAATTTCTTCTTCATAATGCGATAAATAACTTCTACTGGAAAAGAGATTCTCAAACATTTTACTTTAATTTTTTTTGTCATGTTGTACAATTTTGAGTTAAAATGAAAGGTCACACTTTAAGTCTAAAGTTCAGCACAAATAAACCCAATTGATGTTTTTTGCAAATTCAGTGAATATGATAAAAGTTGTTGGCTTTTCCGGGTTTATTGCATAACACACTGAATTTCATTTATCTTATAAATTTTGTATGACTTAAGCAAATTTTATTAATTTGTATTTTTTCTTTTAATTTCAGTTTTCGTTAAAGGCCCATATGGTAAAATTCAACATCTGAGTGAAACCTCAATTGGTGTTGCAGCCGTCTAAAAAGAAAACTGCTTTAGTTATGTTAACTAAAACCCAGCAAAAAACTTAGTGTGTAAATAAAAATAAAAATTTTTTAAGCCAAAAACTTATGATTTTTTAATTAATTTTTCAAAAAGCTACAGCATCATTTGGGCAATAAATAGTAATGTATTGCATATTTGCATTGGACATAGGAAATAGAGTTCTTCTAAAATTTTTTGTGAAGTAGCATTGATAGTTAAGTGTCTGCAAACATTGCAAGGAAAAGGAAAGATTACCTTATGCACGGGACCTTAGAAATACATAGAAGTACATAGAAACTAGAAGAATGTATCTTTTGTTGATGAATTTTTTGTTTTGAGTTTTGAATTTTATAAACAATTTTCTAAAATTGCAAAAATTTTTATACTTTCCATATTTATTTCGGGTTACCGGACATAGATCCAACGGACATAATCCCCACTTCGTAAATAGGGATTAAGTCCGAAAATTTTTCGGTCATAATCCCCATTTTGGTCGTGGGGGTTATGTCCGCAAATTTTTCGAACATAATCCCAATACGGGCTATGTCCGAAAAATTTAATTAAGATTGAACAAAGTTTTTGCAATAATCCACTCAAAAAATTTTTATAGTGTTGGATGTTGTAGACCGATCCGCGGCCGAAGGCCGCCGCGAAGCCGGTATTGGATTTTTGGGAGTTTTAAATCCTGAGCTGCGGCCGCAGGCCACCCACTTACCCATACTCTTATGTAAAATTACTGTGGCTTTCAAGCTAGGTGTTGGATATATTATAGACTGATCAGCGGCTGAAGGCCGCCGCGGAAACTGTATTGAAATTTTTGGGAGTTGTAAATCCTGAGCTGTATGGGGACTATGTCCGTTTTTTCCTGGGGATTATGTCCGAAACACTTGCGGACATAATCCCCATTTTAGAAATGGGGACTATGTCCGAATTATTGGCGGACATAATCCCGATTTCGTGAATGGGGATTATGTCCGTGGGGACTATGTCACGGCACCTTTATTGCGTATGACAATACAATTCAATTGCGTTACCTGATTAGCAACTAAAACTGGAATTTCTACAAAGCCATTTCTTAAACTGGCAAATAAAATGGCAATTACAAATGGCAACCAAACTGCGCAACAAGTTGCCATACGCAATAAGGCGAAATTGTGAGGATAAAATGAATGATAAAACTCATTCATATCCTTGTGACAGTTATATAGCGGAAGATGACTGAAACCAAATCATAAGCAGCCATGCACATCAATTATATAGCAGCAAAAGATACGCAAAAGGACGGCCTAAAAATCAACGCATGTCGACAGTTTCAAGTATTTAGGCAGCATTATCTCCATGGATGGTGGAGCAAAAGAGGATATTAACTCAAGGATAACAAAAGAGAAAGACGCGTTTGTTCATCTGAACAAATTACACTCAAAAAATGATCTGGAAAAATTGATTTTCAAATAGCACAACGTGATAATAATCTCATGAAAAATTACGGTTTGTTCCAGTAATTCGATTACTTTACTGAATTCTTATCAAAAAGTAATGGCACGAAAGTAAAATATACGGTTCAAACTTCAAAAAGTACAGAGATAATAGAGAAGTGAAAACTTGTCGCATGAGAAAATACCAGTGAGCACTGCAATATTTCCTTAGAATACATTTCAATTATTACTGATTGAGGTTGTAAAAAATGTTATTAAAAAATAATTTAAATAAACCAATAAGCTATAGAAATGAAAATGCTACAGTAGCTCAGTGGCTAGAGCGTCACCTAGAAATACAAAAGCCTTAAGTTCGACACCATCAACATACATTTTTTTTATATTTTTTAAAAAAATTTACTGTGTGTAATCAGTAAAAAATACGATTTTTTTATATAAAGTTATCTCACAAAAGAGTTGTACAGAGTTAAAAGCTTATGAGGATCAGTAAACTCAGCACAACAAAAGCAAGTATTGAAAAGGCTTTGGGAACAATGTAATTAATTTGTTCAGCAAAAGTGAACTTAGAGTCGAATATCACACTAAGGTCACGAATAGAGCTAATCGATTGTAATAGTAACTCGAAGTAACTCGAGACTTTGCAAAGGTCACCGCATAGCATTTATTGAAATTTAAAGGGAGACACACACAAAAAATACCCCTGGGGTATCATAAAGTTTTTCTGATAGGTTATGAAAAATAAAAATACACGTATTTCACCGAATATGTGTATCAGTGATTTTTTCCATTTTATGGCTCCTCAAAGCTTAAAATTCGCGTTTTATATGAAATTTTGTGATTTTATGAAAAAACATCTACATAATTATTAAATGGTGCTCATGTCCATACCTTTGATTTAAGATATAGCGCTTGAGAATCCGCATGGTAGTTTTCGTTTTATAAGCAAAACCATTTGCAATGTACTTTTTTCCCATATATTTCGTAAAATAAATAAAAAAAAAACTTCATCACAAAATCTTTTAACTTTGAAATAGCAAAATTTTTACAGTTTTGCTTATAAAATAAAAACTACCATGCGGCTTCTCAAGTGCTATAGCTTAAATTAAAGGTAAAGACACGAACAACATTTCATAATAAGATGGTTTTTTCATAAAATCTCAAAATTTTGTGTAAAACGCGAATTTTAAGCTTTGAGGAGCCATAAAATGGAAAAAATCACTAATACACATATTCGGTGAAATACGTGTATTTTTATTTTTCATAACCTATCAGAAAAACTTTATGAGACCCCGGGGGCAAAAATTTTTTTCCATTTTGTCACACTGTGTTATCTAAACTCCCGGCTAGCACCGCATAAAGATCATTTTGCAATAAAACAGAATCATTGACGCTAGAAACTAAGTTACTTTAAGTCATCTGCAAACATTTGACGAAGTTGCCACAAATTGATAAGATTTCACACTACATATATATTTCAACAAAATGGAATGCCAACCCATTTTTTTGACGCATTTTTTTAACTTTCATACATTTCTCTCCTTTGGATAAAAATTTGCAAATTTTAGGTAGAATATTTTATGGTAAGGTGAATACACATACATACATTTTTGTGCAATACTTTAACCCATTATAGTCCAGTTTTTTTTTTTTGAAAAAAAAGGCAAGAAAGACCAACAGAAATGGAATATAATGGGTTAATGTGTTCTAGAAAAATGTTTCTTGTGTGATTTCGTTATGATTTTGGAACAACAAGTTTTATCCGAAATTAATACACCTCTCGTTTTTTTTTTATGGTAGGTTTGTCATAATTTTTTTGCTGGGGTATAGCTTATAGATATGTGGAGACGGAGTAGTTTCTTAAATTTCTATTTATAAATTCCTACTTTTCGTCTCAGGCATCGCTATGCACCATATAGTCCATAATGTCATAAGCTTATATTTATTTCTAACAGAAGTCACCTACAAAAATGTCACTTTCACATCGGGCACATATGACTCCAAAAATGGCAGACGACACATTAAACTCAAATTTCGCCAGAGCAATTTTCTGAGTAAAGGGTATTAAAGTAAATATATGCACTTTACATCTTCTTTCCCTTTGTGGTTTACGAATTCCAAATCATCACATCACACTCGTCATTAGTGTCCCTATCTGAAAAAGATGATAAATAAATTTGTTTTTGAGGTTTTTTGCTTTGTCAGCGTGAGCTGGTGAAATAAATGGTTTTTTTATCAAAAACTTTTGTACTTAATGAACCAGTTCTTGCTTATAAATTATAAATGGTATTCACTGACTTTATATAATTAACCACTTATGTATTTCAAAACACGATGCATTTTTTTGGCCTCCTCTATATAATGTACAAATTTATGACAAATAAAATAAAAAAAAATAAAAAAATAAAACATAGACAAAAATGCAATTTAGTCATTTTTCATAAAATTTTATATAACTTTTCTATTTCTAAATCAATTGCCTTAAATTGTATCTTATTTTCTTCAAAAATATGTAGACTATGTGATACATGACTTTTTTTTTAATTTATTCGAAAAAAATAATATTTTTTTTTAGAAATCTATTTATTTCGCCAAAACTAACAAACCAACTAAAAAGTGATAAAAAACCATTATTTTTAGGTAATTTAATTACCTTTAATTCAACAAACAGTAGGGTAGAACGGGGTTAAATCGCCACGGGGTTAAACAACCAATTGCCTCTAATTTTTTTTTAAAAAAGTCGAATCGAACGACCGTTGGTACAGTAGATAGTGATCGATACAACACAACTTTGGCAAAAGATTCCACTACTGCACATGTGTTATAACCTGAGTTCTGACGAAAGAAAGATTTGACGAGTTCTCGCCGCAATATTTTCAGTCGACAAAAGTTCAAAATTCCACAAATCAGTCAAGTACAGAAAGAAAGGTAAGTGTTCTCTAAGAGCAGAATTACATGCTGAATCCAAATTTGTAATTGGTTTTACAAAATTTAAATTTGTTAAAAAGTTATTCACCTTAAAATAAACAAAAGCACGTGGGGTTAAATAACCAGAAGGAGAAACAGGCATTGGCGACCACGGTAAGGTCGGAAAAAAAGATTCTAAAGAAATTTTCAGAGCAAAAACCAAGACACGGCAGCCAAAAACAATACTCGTCGCTACAAAAGAGGTCGTGCAAGAAAAGTAGTATACGTTGAGGAAAGTGACGCCAGCGATAAATGAAGCTCAAGAGAAACTTTTTCAAGTTAATTTTGTTCTTTTGTAACGTTTTGTAAAATTCTGATAAAATAAAAACCCTTAAAATAACAATGTTGGTCACTTTTATTATAAAAAGAAAGTTTGGTTGTTTTTCCCCACCTGGTGGGGTAAACACTTTTTGTTCAAATGCAAATACCGGATAAGCAATGCGAGTTTGAAAAAAAAAATTTTCCTATGAATTTTGTAACAAAGGGTTCAACGAACCAGGAACAGTTGAAGTTTTCAAATTATTATCATAAACAAAGTTTTTACAGAGTGCGAAACACAAAATTGGTTGTTTAACCCCGTTCTACCCTACGTTTAAATATAAATTATGATTCTTGAGATATTTCTAATTGTGCGGAACCATATTTTTTTTTGTTCCAAATACCGAAAACATCCTATATCTCGAAAAGGACGTGAAGGAAAAAATTAAAAAAATGAAGTGGTTTTCGGAATCAGCAGCTAATTTAAAATACAAAATGAATAATGATGTTCAAAGTTCATTTTGGCTGTAAACTAGTGTAATTGACAATAAGCTCTGACAACCGAGATACCCAGGGCATTTTGCCAGTATTTGATGCTGCCCATTTTCTTGAATCAACCTTATGCAGTTTTTTGTTTTATTGAATATTAGGATGGAATGATTTATTTCGGGTAAAACCTTTATTTATTAAGAAGAAACTACATCGGTGATATATGTATGTATTTGGTTTGTCGACAAAAATATTAATCTGACCATTGAAATTCGGTAAATTTTTGTTTTCGTGGTTTTTATATTGTTTATACTTAAGTTTTAAAAATATTTTATGGAAGAAAGAAATTGGAATCGTTTATTTCAACCTTAAGCAAGTTTTTGAATATTGGTTTTTTGAGGCCAAAAGCTGCAGGGACAGAAACTGTGCTGATTTTCCCAATCAGTGAGTTTGACTTACCCAAAAAACTTTGGATTTCGGAACTTTTCGTAGCGCATTGTTAATTGGAACACTTAAATATTTCCATAAATGTTGAAAAAAACATATTTTATTTAGTTTTTTATTTTTTATTTATAGATGTTTTAATAAACACAATGGCAAATTACATTTTCTTTTTTTATATAATGTAAATACTCCTCGCATGTTTATTGTATCTTGTGTGTGTGTGTTTTCGTTTAAAACTCATTTGTTGTATATAGATTAATAAATATATAAATTAAAACAAAATATTTATTAAACTTAAATTAATTAATAAAGAAAATATGAATTAATGATGTTAAAAGCGATAACTCTTTGGCAGCACTGCATGTGGCGTTGTTGCATTGTGTATATTGAATGAAACTTTTGTGAAAATTTTTGTTAAAAATATTGTGAATAGCGTGCTTGACTTGATCGCCCGAAATTTATTATTTGCTTTTTTTCGTTTTTTATATAAGAAAGAACACATACATTAAAAACCGATGACATATAACCTAAAATAAGAGCAAAAGATAAAATTAATTTAGATTAGATTATATATATTATATATTGTTTTAATTAGAGCTTATATTCAATTCAATGTTAGTTTTTGAGTTAAGAATGAGGTGAGGATAGTGAGGATCACAAGAGTATTCTCTTTCTAAGGTGATCAATCAACTACGAGCTAAAGTTATACCAAGGCATGTGAAATTCGTTATTAAAGCTACACATGTTTGGGCTTGTTTTTTTTTTCAAAGAAATTTCTGTAATTTCGAAGTTAAGTTTTGAAAAGAAGTTTTATTGGTTTTCGTAAAAAAATTGGAAAAAAAGAAAATATAATTTTTTTTTTTAATTTTAAAATAAGTCATAAACGCTATCCCATTCTCTTTTTTATTCGCTCTCTCTCTCTCGCTTCGTAAAGTTCAGGGATTGCAGGATTTTTATTAAAGTATTTTTTTTTTTTTTTCATATTTGTAACACAAAAAAAGTTAATTTTAAATATAATTTTAATTTTAAAAATTTATTTTGTTGTCCATACTCGGCACTAAATACATGAACTTCAGTTAAAAAAAAAAAAATCTATCCATTTGACATTCTTAACTTCTTCCCGTTACGGATGGAAGGTGTTCTTTTGAGTATTTGTTTCTTTGTTTCTGCTGTTGGTCGTTGTTGGTCTAATATCATGGGTGTTTTCGCTAATATTTAAATGTGTTTCTTTTTTTTTGTTGTTGTTTCTTTTAGTAAAATAAAAATTGTTTCTTTTTTTTTTTTTTTTTGTTTTTCTTTTAAATATTTTACTTCAGTTTTAACAATTTATTCGGTGATCGTTCTTGTTGTCTCCTGAATGTAAACTTGGGAGCCGGGAACAGTGGAGGTGGTGACGAATGTACGATGCTTGGCACGGATCATGTTCAAGTTGGTTTCAGCGCAATCAGCACGATCTTCGGCAGCTTCAAGTTCACGTTGGAAACGGCGGACGCGAGTGACGGATTGTTGAGACATACCCTCCTGTGAACGATAAGAAAACAGAATTCATTATATTATTGACAATATGTATAGAGAGTGAGTTGAACTTACGGTTTCAGACAATTGACGTTTGTATACATTAACCTTGGCGACAGTTTTGTCCAAAGCATCTTGCAACAAAATAATATTCCTTTGATCTTCTTCACATTGTACCATAACTTCCTTGACGGTACGTTCCTTCTTTCTCAAGATCTTGATGGTCTCAGCGTGTCTCCTCTTCTCTTCTTCAAGTTCAAGTTCCAAATCACGAATGCGTGTTTCCAATTTGCTGATGATACGTCTGCTACCGGCAACTGCGTTCAATTCAACTTCTTCAAGGCGTACAGACAAGTTCTGGAAAGTAACAGATGGTAGAAGTGTTAGTTTTTTGTATGAAAAAGATAAAAACTTTTTCTGCTCCACATCACAAGTTAAACTTTTCCAGCATTATATTAATCTTTTTACAAATCAAATTAAACTTTTCCCAAATCAAATTAAACTTTTTCCAAATCAAATTAAACTTTATAAAAAATATACTTATAAATTATAAGTTATAATGATATATGTAAGTATCTCTGTACCTGGAGGTTGGAAAAAGGTTAATTTGATCTGGAAAAAAGTTGAATTTGATTTGAAAAAAGTTCGGTATGATGTGGAAAAGGTTTGACTTGGAGTGGAAGACTTGTATTATATATATTTTTGTTATAAATAGTGAAACCTAAACGTTAAGGTAATGAAACTTCTAGGTTGTGATAGAGTAGGACTAAATCAACAAAAAATTTACCTATGAGGAGTTTAAGAAAACATGTCTTACATACAAAAACAGTTTTCTCGCTTCATCCTAGGTTAGGGTGGCGGTAATTGCGTGAGCAAAAACCTCACATAGACCAACTTGGTCCATAGCGTACACCCTACGTTTTAGAGAAAAATGTTCCATGGAAAACTTTGAACAAATTGTTAGAGCTTTCTAACGGTGAAATTGATTCATAGGGTCCCGACCTTAAATCAAAAAAATTGGTATAACAAGTGTACTATCTACTGAGTTAGAGCAAATTTTACAAAAAATTTAAAAAAAAAAATATATAAAATGGTATTTTAATAGAATCTTTTTATACTAAAATAGCCAAAAGAATCAAAAAATAAGAAAAAATTTACAATTTCAACTTTAACCCTTTAACGACTAAAGGCAAGTATGTTTGCCAGAACCCCGTTTGCTTGAATGAAAGTTCTATAAGCCCGCATTACTTCGATTTTGTCGTATTTTTATTTTGAAATTCTTTCGCGTACTTAGACCTGGTCGTTAAAGGGTTAAAGGCCCAGATCTTTCCAAAGTCTTTTCAACTCTATAAACAAATTATGGAAAGCTCAAACAATAGGCTTAAAATTTCCCTTACAAAAGTTTTCTCTATAACGTTAGGGTGAAGCAATAAAGTCAAAAGGTTTGGATGTTCCCTATAACTCCTAAGTGTTACATTTTAGACCTCTTAGCCACACCTACAATTTTTTATTAGTCTAGGCCTCCTCTATCATCACCTAGAAGCATTGTAACCTTAACATTTACACTCTGTATATCTAGAAATTGAACATAATTTTCTAGCAAAGAACATGTTGCCCCCAGACTAAATTTTATTAGTTCCAGCAGTCAGTAGAGAAGTTAATGCTCCGTCGTTTGTTTTGTAGCTTTGACATTAAAGACTGAAGGGAATTATCAGACTTAAGTCTTTTTCATCGTTTTACTAGTTATTGCTGGGGCAAATTCTTTGTAATTGACATATCAGCTTTGTATTACTCGTCGAAATATCACAGTTTTAGCAAAATACTTGGTTTTCTACGTTAAAACCTGCTATCTTTTTTTTTTTTTAAGTCTTGATACTTATAACATTTCTCATTTACATTTAAGTCTAGATATAGATTTTTGCTGAGATTACTTGACTGTTCAAGAAACCCAAAGTCGAAACTATTGTATTTCTCAAAAACACCAAGAAATTTAATTTTCTTTCAATCCCATATATTGTAGATATGTATATAGAACAAAATAAATATTAATCGAACATACCTTGACTTCGACTTCCAAAGACTTCTTGATGGTCTCCAATTTGACAACACGTTCTTGTTCTTCATGGATAACTTCAATGGTGCGCTTAAGTTCGACCTGTAAATAAAATGAATCCCAAACTCAATACCGCACTCCATAAAATACCATCACCCCAAATATAACTCACCTGAACCTTCTGGTAACGTTCATCACTAATACGCAATTCCTTGGTAACTTCCTCATAATCAGAAGCAACAATTGACAATTCTTGTTCCAATTTCGATTTCAATGAAACCAAGTTAACATTGACGGTGCTCAACTCATTGATGCGTGTGACAGCTTCTTCATATTGAATTTCAACTGTGCGCTTAGCACGGTTAGCGCTATCCAAGCTAGAGCGAACCTCCTCCAATTCACCATTCATCAAGGCAAGACGACGTTGGGCAACACCATATTGATCTAAAGTTTGTTGCAATTGGCGTTGAATATCTTCGTAGTGAGCTTGGATTTCAGTCAATTGCAATGATTGCTTCTTGATGACCTTTTGCAAATCGATATTGGTCTTGTTGGCAACATCCAATGACATTTCCAATTCGGTAATTTGGATTTGCAACTTCTTCTTGATGCGTTGTACCTCGGTCTTCAAACGGGTTTCGGCCTCAACGACGCGAGCGTTCAATTGTTCGATTTCGATGGCAGTTTGTTTGCTAATTTTTTGGGGAAAAAATGTTACTTAGTTAGTTAAGAGTTTTGTTTAAAAATTTGGAACGCGAAAAAAATGATTTGGAAAATTTTTATTTCTATTTTTTCTTACTCGGACATGTTGCTGCTTTTAGTATTTTCTTATGAAATTTGTTTTCTGCAATTGTGCAATTTTTCACATTGCTCAATTTAGTTTTTAGTTTTGGTTTTTAGTTTTTTATTACCCATTTTTCTTTATTTCTTTGCCATTTTTTATACAGTTGCCCCAATCAATTCTACATCTTCTATGGCTCATATGATGCTGTTGTTCGAACGAGTTGCAATATCTTGAAATGTATTTTTGTATTTTTGCCAAGTTTTGTACTACAAATTTTCTGACGGAAGTTGCGTTCCATTTATTTTACAGGAACCATTTAATATTTCTACATTTCTTTTAATTGCATATGGCAAAGCATAGATGGTGATGGGGAAAATGAAAAATTATCAAATGTTTAATTAAATTATTAGCAAATACAATAATATGTAAGGCAAATTAAAGTTTCTTATCACAATATCTCATGTAAATCTCTTAGGTGGATCGAAACAATACAAAAGATTCAATAATGATTATATAACCAATATTATATTTCTATTATTAAAAATTCTATATTTTGTTGGAAGATGGCAAAATATGATATGTTCACATTTATGAATTCTTTAGGAGACGGAATTTAAAGTTTAATTCGATGGAAAAAGTAATACAAAATCAGTCATATTATATTCTGTAATGTCTTTTTTCTCGGGAATAAGAAGGCTAAGGGATAAAAGATTTTACCTGCTAATAGATTTCATAGAGAGCTGTCTAGATATAAAAAAATCCATTATGAGAAAAATTTTTTATATCAAATGTTGCCATTTTTTCATTTATTGTAGGGTAGTCTGACAAGAATATTCGACTAATACATTCAATGTTTTTGTTGATACCTACCTTATTTTCTATTGACCTGATGAAATGATCTCTATTGCAAAGTAAGCCAAAAAATACTCATACACTACAATGCAAAAGTTTAATGATATTAACCCACTGAAACGATGTATCGCATACAAACCATTATTCAGAAGTACTCAGAAGTTAACGCTAAAGTTTATGAACATTTTAGGCATAAAAGTGTTAGGTAAATTTTACAAATTGGTAACTGGTGACGCATTTGCGGTAAATTTGAAAAATCACTACATGAAACTTTATTTATTGGAAATATGCTCATGATGGCAGAGTTCCTAACCGAATTATTTTCACAGTCCTGCATCGAACTCTAGGGAATTTTGACAAAAGAACTTTACTAGATCTTCTTGGAATAAGCAAAAGCACATCTTTTAGACTTTCTTTGCTTAAGCTCTTAGTGTTGGGTACACAATGGGCCCAATTCCGACGGTAAGTTATTGACGACAACATGGTCATCTCCCTGATCTAACCTAACCTATGATGAAAACACATCTACATTATTGATGTTTTGAGTGAAATATAAATAAGCGTGACGAAAAATAGCTCTACGAAGCACTATGGTTTTTTTTTTTGAAAAAAAAGTGTAGACAATAATGATTCACTACAAGGACACATTTTCTTTAAAAAACTTAAACGCGAAATTAAAGGTTATACATTCACCTGTCTGAAAAGATGCCCGCTTTTTCCAGCATCTGATCCACAAAATAGTGACACGAGTCGAAATCTCTTGAATTTTGAAAATAATCGATTTTTCTGTTTAAAAATTTTAGTCGCATTAATTTATGTGCATTCAATCAAATCAAGTAATATTAAATCAACTCAAAGTGAAAATTGGCGGTGCCACGCCCCAAAAAACAAATTCGTAATATTCGTCATATCTCCGAAACTATTAAACGCAGATAGATAAGATTCGGTATGTTTGTAATAGGCATAGAGAGAAATAATATTTATTAGAAAAGTGGGCGGTGCCACGCCTCAAAAACATAAAACACATCATATCTCCGAAACTATTTGACCCATGTGAATGAAATTCGGTTTATATACAAAAATCATCAAAACAAATATTGTCTGCTGAAAAAATATTTGGTGCCAAAGCTACATGAATGAACTTTTTTCATATAGAACAGAGTGGCAATTAATAAGTATATGTTTATTGTTGGGTGTGGTACCGCCTTTTTTTCCAGCAAATATTATTTGACTCACTACCCTTTATACATATACCAAAATTCATCTCTATAACTCAAATAGTTTCGGAGATATGATAAGTTTAATATTTGTAAGGCGTGCCACCGCCCTTTTTTTCAGTGGATGTTATTTTTCTCTGTGCTTGTTACAAACATACCGAATCTTATCTCTCTGCGTCTAATAGTTTCGGAGATATGACGAATATTACGCCAATTTTAAATTTGAGTTGATTTAATCTTACTGGATTTGATTGAATGCACATAAATTTATTCATATATTACTCCTGCGTTTAATGTGACTAACATTTTTAAACAGAAAAATCGATTTTTTCAAAATTCAAGAGATTTCGACCCGTCTCTCTATTTTGTGGATCAGATGCTGGAAAAAGCGGGCATCTTTTAAGATAGGTGAATGTATAGCCTTTAACTTCGCGTTTATTTTTTTAAAGAAAATGTGTCCTTGTAGTGAATTATTTTTGTTTACACTTGTTTGTCCAAAAAAACCATAGTGCGACGCTCATCCGATTTTACGCAAAAAAGGAAAAGATGAAAACTTTAAAATCCCATACAAAAATTGGATTTCAAAAAACTTAAAAAGCGTTTTCCTCAAAACATCAAAAATGTAGATGTCCAGTTGTAGTTTTAGCCAAACGATATATATGTATGATCAAAATCCCTGAAACTTGATCTATTTTGATATACAACACTTTTACTCAACCGAAACAAAAAGGTGAAACTGGGTATGCAAAAAATTCCTTTGTAGTATGTATGTAGACTGAAAACTTCAAACCGGATAAAACTGGGCTTCTTTTTGTTTTTCTTTTTTTTTTCATATAAAAAAAAAAAAAATTAAAAAAAGTTAACAACAGAAACAAAAATAATAATTTTCGACATATGATTCGACATGATTTGGAAACCGATCACAGAATTCTATATTAGATCAGGATTTTAAGATATCCAAATCTAAAAGTGAAAAAAAATTCCAATTTTACGCTATTTATAATGTAATGTTACAAGTAAACTTTGGCCATAAAACTTGATATGGTTATTGAATGTACGAATCTTTATCTTTAAAATCTTACGGAGTTATATGAAAATCACTTTTTTTCTCCAATTTTGTATGTTAACAAAATTAAAAAAAAAAAAGTATTTTTCCGCCATCATTGGGTTTCGAACCCCGACTATCAATATTTTGAGTCGCACAACTTAAAGATGTCTGCCAAATTTGAATTGTTTTCTGTTCGATTCAATTATACAGCCCATGTTCAGCCCATTTGTTTTCTACACATATTTTTCTTTGTATAGCCCTTGTACGGCCGTATGTACAGCCTTCTGGGCTTTTTAAAATTTGTACAGACCACGTACGGCCTTAAAAAAACCAAAAGGCCCGCGTTCAGCCCATGTTCAGCCCTTTATTATTTTTACTCGTCTGTCAATCAATGTGATTTTTTTTAAACATTTATTATTTCAATGAAATTTTTATAAAAAATATTTAAATTTTAAAGTTTTAAAACTACTTAAATAACTATTTTCAGCAATTATTACAATCTTCAATTCCCAGTGTGCCAGACGGTTCAAATCTTCGCTTTTTTATCCGTTACGGATCCGTTACTGATCCGTTGGCGGGAGAGATTCCCAAAAAAAAAGCGAATCGTTTTTTTTTTTGGAATTTCTCCCGCAAACGGATCAGTAACGGATCCGTAACGGGTAAAAAAGCGAAGATATGAACCGTCTGGCACACTGGGTTATTTTAAAAAAATGTTGGAAAAAATCTTAATGTATTTTAAGAGCAATAAAAAACTCCGCGTTACCTGAAGCGGGAAATAATTTTCCCCGACCTCCATTAAATTTTCCTTTGTACATTTTTCTCAATCATACTGACCCCTTTTTTCCACCATTTAAGGGGGTCCCATACAAAACTTAAATAAAAATATGGAAAAAAAAAATAAAATTCCTCTATCCCTCTCTGCCGGGATAGAGGAATTTTTTTTGTTCACCGACTACCATTATTTTTTCCTTTCCAATGTTTCTTTCGATCATAATACCCCATTTTTCCATCCCTAAAGAGGGGTTACCATGCAATATATATTATACATATAAGAGTAAAGCTATCTTCATCTCGAAATTGTGTTTGAAACTAAGTTTTTGCAATTAGGGCGCAAGGCCATTTTCATGTATCGATCAAAACCAATATGTTTATTTTTGAAACAAAGAGTTTTTTTTCGGATTTATTTAAAACAACAATAAACATGACGAATGATTTATTTTCTTACACAAAATACCAAACTTGTCACAATTAGTCGGATTCTACATACCAAAGGCCAAAATGTTGCCACTTCTTACCTGCAGTGACGCATAATCTTGCTAATTTTAATTAAGTTAGCAATAAATCAATTGCACCATGTGGTATCTGTAGTTTTTAATCAATTATCGTGTTTTAATCAAAATGCATTTAAATTTTTAGATCATTTAAAGCACTTGTGTGTATGCAAGATATGCAATTTTGATCATTTGATGAGTCATTTGCTGAATTTGTCTTAGCCATACATTTTAAAAGTGAGTCAATCAGCAAGTTTTATTTGGCTTATTTAGTTATTTTAGGTTTTTAAATGACTTACTCTAAAAAATATTTTTATTTTTTGTTTTCGGCTTAACGACAATGTAATTCATGTGACAATGTTAAAATTTTAAAAGAATTTAGGTTACCCAATTATTGTTCAACGGGTATGTGGAAATAAGTGCTCTTAAGTAAAGTATGAATCCATAAATAGCGCATTTACTAGATATGTGCTAAATATTGATTGATTTGCTGTCTAAATATTTAGCTATAATATACGAGTATGCATTTGTAAACATATGCAATACACAAGATAATCGAAAAATTTTGAAAAGTCGGCAAAATTACCAAGTATATGTTAGGCTTTTCAATGTGTTTTGCATTTTTAAATCATTTTTATTGATTAAATTATAACAAAAAACTACTGATACTGAAACTCTAGAGTTTATTTTATTTTTGAGGGGCTTTTTAATTTATCATTCTATGGAAAATATGTTTAATATTGTTAAAAAGAAAAAATTCTACAATACCTGAAAAAAGTTGTTTTCTCTGATGAAATATAAAGAGCCGACAATTTCACTTTAACTATTTCATCTTACCTGTGCTAAGTAAAAATTGTTGGAATATATAATGCCACATAAAAAACCCATAACGTTTGAAGCAAATAAAAAATAATCTATTCAATTTTCTCTCGAACCAGAATAATCCTTAGTTTAGGAACTCGAATAACTCTTCTTTTTCCGCGTGCGTGTATTTTTAATGCCAAAAATTAGATAAAAGTCGGTGAAAATGATTCAATTCTACATGAAAACTATCATCTCAAAATGAAAAGTAATTGAAACTGCAGGAATTGCGGAACATGCAGAATTGACTGACAATTTGTAATAGCTTCCGCATTTTACTAATTTGCCATATTAAGCATTCTAGGATTATTTTCTTTTTTCTATCTTTAAAAAAATGCTCGTTGTTAAAAGACTTAACAACCGTGAAATGGCGGAGTCTGCAGTTAATGGCAATGCCGAGAAGCTCGATGATTCTCACTATAAACAGGTTATGAAAGCCAAGTTTAGGATATCGCTAAGCAAAGGAAAGGACACTACGCTGAGATATAAAGATATTTGTTGCTATGTTATCTACGTTAATTCAGGTACTTCTGGAACCGCCCACATATGATATTGATTATGATTGTCTTTTTGTATAGTGTATAATAAGGATAAAGTCTTCTAAGTACTAACTACAAAAGTTTTAAACAACATAACATTTGAGACACAAAAACCAATACTTTTTTTTGACCCTGTCCCTGTTTTGTGTTCGCTTTGCAAACAAAGAACAAACACTTTGTGTCTTTCAAATTCTTTCTTAGAAATTTAACATTGATTTTAATCTACGAAAATATTTAAATTATTTTGTGTTGTATATTTTAAATCAATTGCATTGCATTTCATATTAGCTAATGAACACAATCTTTCTTATATCATTTTAAAGAATTTTACTTTTAACATTTCATTTATTTTTGCCAATGTACACGTAGTTCGAGTACTAATTTTAGCCCAAAAACACAATTTTGTTTCTTCAGTCATTGTCATATGTACGCTGCAAAATGATGAAGAAAATTTTGTGAAAAATAATGATAAAATTAAATAAATAAATGCTCAATGTACAACAAAAATGATGTCGGTGCATTTGTTAAAATTATCTAATCTTTTCTACGTACGAGTACGAGTACATTTTGTTCTCAATGGTATGGGTAAAAATTCCGCAAATAATACCGATTTATTGTACCTACTATAAGTTTTTAAAGTTTGTATTGAAAATTTTAAATTGAAATTATTTCTATGTACGCATGTGATAAAGTTTAGTACGGATACTTGAGTTTTAGTATTTTGCGTGGACACAGTTCTGACATATTATTGTCAAATGACATTGTTTTGTTTTTATTTTTTCCTTATGTTTGTTTTGACTGTTATAATTGAAGGACACGTTTACCAAAAAAAAAAAAAATATAAAAAAAATATCAAGAAAATCTTTTTATTTTGCGCAACCCTGTGAAAACAAATGGAAACATTATGTTTTTTTTTCTTAAACTTTGAACCATTGTCTTATTTATTTTAGAAATTTTAATTTTAAATATTTTTTACCACTTTGATAGATAATCCAAACTAATAACTAAAAGTTTTTGCGAAGAGAAATTAAGCGTTTTGTTTAAAATTAAAATTTATTATTCGCTTCGGTCCATTACCTATCTGAGAATTGAATAAAAGCTTCAGCAATATTTTAGCTAGGGAGTGGTAGTTTGATCACTTACTGCGGACTCAAAGAAGGCATGCAGCTGGCGTTAAGGCTAATGAAACCAGCAGAAAAGATATTAAAAGACACACTGAAATAATGACAGACTTAATACCATCTTAAGAAGATGTGTCTGGTTGATGACTGTTTCTGTAGGTAGAATCTGCTCTAACAAGAATCTCCGAAAACAGCATATCATGGATTATGCACTTGGCTTGCCATATTAGATCCCACTGAATTATTTAAGTTTTATTGAACGGTTGTGATGACATAAATAGTGCAAAACTCTTTTTAATGGGAACGAGGCCGCACAAAAATCTTAGGCCTTATCAGAACTCCCAGTTGAAAATTTCGACACCCGCCAGAATTTGGGAGATAATGCCATTGGAATAAATAATAATACCTACTAACAATGAAATAGGAAAATACTCGAAAAATTTTTTTAAAATAAAACCAGAAAAAATTCCACTCAAAATTCTGTTTTGGAAGTAAAACCAACAATTTATTTTCTAATTAATTTTTGGCTTAGTTTCCAAAAAATTTATACAATACCAGAATATAATACATTTGGCTTTATTTCCAAAAAATTTTGTGGTGTTATTTCCTATGGCGTTATTTACATTTTGTAAGCCACATAACTTTTGGAAATAACGACATTCATTTCTGGAAGAACGCCAGTAAACTTTTTGGCTTTATTTCCAAAACACAATGAAAGTAAGGCCAAAATCTTGTGTAGAGATTTTTCTGGCTTTATTTCCAAAATGGTTTTATTTCCAAACAATTTTTTTGCGTTTTTTCCTATGGTGATACCAAAATTTTGAATTTTTCCGAAAAAAAAAGTTTCCTCAAAACGTAAAACATCTAAAGTTTTTTATAAAAATCAAATTTTTTGTTTATTTTTTTCAGAAATTTTCTAAAAAAAAAAAACAAAAAATAAAAGTGCTTCACATTTTAAGTAGTGAATCTAGACTTAATCTTAGTCGCTAATGCCCTAAGCTCCTCCTAGGAGTAACAGGAAAAAACATAAAATGAAATGTAACCCTTTTTAAGTCTGGTAGCTCCTTCATGTGGACATATTGATCTTCTATTGATCTTTTTCCCAAAAAAAAATAAAAAATTTCCTCAAAACGTAGAAAGTCTAAAATTTTTTTTATAAAAATCCAATTTTTCTTATAAAAAAAAAAATTTTTTTATTTTTTTCCGAAATTCGTAAAATATCTAATTCTAATCCCTTACGCCCTATGCTCCTCCTAAGAGTTACAAAGAATACATATCGAGCCCTAACCGCCAAAAAGACTTAACTGACAAAAAGTAAATTTTACAGGAGAATGTTTTTTTTAAATATCTGTGAATTTAGTATAACTATTACAGTGAAATTTAGTATGTAAGCTATATTTTGTGTAAGACATGCGATACAACTAGTTTCATTCACCTATTTATAATACTACGGCTATTTTTTAGTGTTTTGTCAGTTAAGTCTTTTTTTCTTATCCAGATTCCCCTTCTGATCTTCAGTTTTTGTACCAAAAAACATTTGTGGTCGCATATACTATTAACCCTCATCATGACTTTTTAATAAATTTTCCTTTTTATTACATTATTTGCAAATTATTTTTGACACAAAAAGAAAAAAAGACTTAACCAACAACTCCCAGTCACAAAAAAAATAAACAAAATACTTCGAATGTCGGTTAAGTCTTAATTGCTTTCGCTTTAACTCCGTAACGGTACTTTTTACAGTTATGAAATTTGTAGAGAAGATACGTATGGACACGAATTATAGGTTTTCATCAAAAATCGAAAATCCGAAATCGTGTCAGTTAAGTCTTTTTGGCGGTTAGGGCTCTATATGAGGTGTAATCGAACAAAAAGTAACATTTTCAATGAAAATTTTTCATGTTTCCTTTTTTTTCAGAAAGCAATAAAATGTGATTAAAAAAGGTAGCATATTTTTTTTTATAAATATGTTTATGCAAAAATATACACTAAAAAAACTGCCTTACAATCGAGTTTTTACACATTTAAAAACTTTCATCTTAATGCAGATAACTGAGTTTGAAATTTGGAAATGTTACCTTTTGTCAAGAAATGTTGGAAATTTTACTTTTTGATAATCATTAAACTGAAATGATGCCTTGTGGGAGCAATAAAAGCAACTGCAAATGTTCGACGAAGACTATGATTAGTGATTAGTATTAAATAGGTAAATGCAATTTTTCGTTAGAACTACAAAAAAATTGTAAGTGGAGTGGAAATGTACTTTTTGTTCGGAAATCGACGAAAAACGCGGTTTTCTTGGGAACTGTTATTCTTTGAACCGCCAAATTCAACTGGAATGTGTAGTTCATAGATTCACATACGATTCTTCAAAAAAAGCAAAAATACAAAAACTGGAAATGTTACCTTTTGTTCAACTACTCCTCAAATCTAGTAGCTCTAGCTCCTTCAAGTAAACATATTAATCTTTTACTAATAAATTGAAGTTTGGAGCTGGATATAATGTTCATGGAGGGATACCGGAATACCGAAATCCCGGCCTTCGTTTTTATAAAAGACAAAAGTTTTTGATCGATTTAAAAAATGCTGATCCCGGGATTGCGTTTCAAAATTCCGAAAATCCCGGGATCAGTTAAAGCCCGAAAATTGACAACCCTAATCAAAACCGATAAAAATTCTTAGCAAACGCTAAATTTCTTTAAACAATATGATTCTTGGAACCAACCCCACTTTGTTTCGAATAAACGTAATGTAACATGTGTTCAATGCATAATGCAATAAGAATATGAAACTGAAAACTTAAGTTTACTTTCCTAAGACGATGACCTAAGGCCTAAAGTATGTTTCACTTAGTTCCAAAATTTAATAGTCTGAGATGTCTGTCTATCTAACAATCAACAAATTGAAACTTACAAATTGTTAAATTTTGTTATTTATGTGACATTCATGACCTTAAAAAATCAATTCTTAATTTATTGTTTTATGTTAAAAATCTTGGTATATCGAATATGGCAAATTCAACAAAATAAGACCTTGTACCAACTACTCATAACAACAGCCAAAACGTTTAATCATAATCTATTTTCCCTTCTATTAGCTCATTAAATGAATTGACTTGACTGTCTCTAAGTTTTCAATGTTTTCGAAATACCTGCATCTAAAGAATGCACTGCAGATGCCAGAAATCGAAACAATGCTACCAACATAGTCCACCACTAGGTGAACGCACAAGTTGGAATAAAAACATCGAGACAAACAAACATGATGGGATTTTAAAAATAAATTCGCCAACAATTGAAATTCAACAGAAAAAAACTTAGTTCTTTTAATTATTTATTGTTGAACACAGACAGTATGTTGTAGTCACAGCAGCAGCAGCAGCATGAGCAGCACTCAACCTATATATCCATAGTACATGTTCATATTGGGGCTGCCATAAGAGTTCTTTTAAAGAGGATTCAAGGAATTATTATGTGGTTTGTGTGTGTGTGTGTTTTTATAAAATCTGTATGCCAAATGAGCTGTGAATGAATGAAATTGCCAAATTAGCCAGGGCGAGAAGAATGTTTCGTTTTGGCCAAAACTAAATACCCCACACCCTTACTTATTAACACCCACAAATGGCAAATACCTTACGAAAAAAACCCAACCGCCCCCATTTCAATCCACACTAATGCAGGTAATAAATATAACTATAATCATGTAATTTTGGATGTGTTCGCAACACCTTGCGACATATCCAACACTTATCCTCAATGCCACACCTGGAGTCTGCATAAAATTCCACTGTCTTTTGATTAAGCGACGACAGCTGACGTTTCACGTTATATAGCGATGATGAAACGCGATGATCGAGTTTATCGACCATACGATCATCTATGAATTCAATATGCGCTGCATGATGGGTTATACGTCCATCTGGAGAACCCGAACGCATACGACTAGCGGCGCGACTGGACCGTATCATGGTCTGTGCAATGAAATCATCTTCTTCTTTCTTTGCCGATTTGATATTACGTTCCGATTCCGAGATTAACGCTTGAGCGATCGCGCTAGCAGATTTACCACGTATGGAACGCTTGAATTCATTGCTCATGACACCATCACCTTCTAGTTCCATTTTATGTATGCGCTGTAGTAATTTTAAAGTATCTTGTTTTATGATATCCTCGAGTTCTTCCTGACGACGACGACGACGTTCACGCGATCGTTCTACTACCGTATCCGGTTCAATATGCTTGGTAACACGCGATGCGTCGGCGAGTTTCTTCACACTGAATGGCGAACGCTTTTGTACGCGAAAGTTTAGCAAAATCTCATCAGCTCGGGCGGCGCAGGCACGCGATAGACGTACAATCTCGTCAGCGTTATACTTGCGAACGGTATTCGAGGAACGATACTGTTTTAAGCCGCGTTCGCTAGTCCACGGCAAATGTGGCGTCTTCACCTGTAGACCTTTCGCTTTTGCATCTAAATATTCGAGCATCGGTTGATAGAAATTCATGGTGTAGCCATAATTGTCCTCATAGGTGGATTGTAGCATGTGACGTACACGCGAGGGGCGATTTCTGTAGGTGAGGGCCATATTGACAAGAGAGAGTGTATATATATGTACTTGAAGTGTTTTGTGTGCCTTTAAGTGTTAGTGTTGGCTTCCTCTGTAAATATGTGTGTGTGCGTATTGAGATGCGTACTGAGGGATATAGGTTGCTGCTGTCGGTGATGCTGTTGCAACTGAGTTGCGGGTGAGTACAAGATATTTATTCTTATTGCTAGAATACAATTGGTTTTTCCTTTTTGTTGTTCTTTCAACTTTTTTGAAATAAAGACACAAATTGCAGATTTTGCTCTCGTTGTTGGTTGCTCTTTTGTCGTTTGTGGTTGTGGTCACTTTGGACCGTCACTGTCACTGGTGGTGCTTTCTGTTGGCGTCGATCGACGATCGTCGTCTCAGTTGGCGATCGTTGATTTATTTATTGGTGGCAGTTGTTAGGAAAGTTGATTTGAGTGCAGCTAAAAAAAGAATTTCCTCATTTAAATTTTTGCATTTGAAATACATTTGAGAAAGAAATAAACGCAAAGTCAATGTTTTGATCTGATTGATTGATCACTGACTGGTGGTGGCTATGATGTTTCTAATGTGATGTCAGTGATGTTTTTATTGAGATGTCATAATATGGCGATTTATATAATAACTAAATATTAGATTAAGGAATCAACTTTTGAAAATAAATGTTTTAAAGGGTACAATATTTACTATTAAATAATTACTTTTACTTTGTATGATTTTATATTATTTTCATCTGTGATGTTTATTTGATTTTACAAATTTATATGTAAAAATATAAATTTTTTGCATTCAGCTGAATAAAAATAATGAAGACTAATACTACAATTTTTTAGATCCAAAGAAATATTTTAAAAACATAAAATCCTTTCAAGGAACAATAAATTATTTCAAATGGCGCCCAACGTGGGGTGCCAATATAATGGTAACAGCTAACGTTAAGATGTTTTAAGACGATCTGCGACTACAACGGCTAGCGTTAATCTGTTACCATCATAACATATATAAATATTTAATTTTCAGGTATATCTCCGAGTAAGGACTTGATATAGTTTAAGAAATTTTACCAAAATCGTTAAATGCAGGTTATAGGTATCTTTAAGTTATCACAAACATTTCTTAAAGACTTGAATTCTAGTCCATGAGCAATTTAGTAGCAGATAAGTGAAAATTGGCCAAAAATTTCTCAAGTACATACGAATTTAAACATGAAGAAGTCTCTAAAAAAATATCTTTTTTTTGGAGCAGCTAGTAATGATTTGTTTAGAATTTTTTTTTTCTAAAATGATATTTTTTTTTTCGATCAGAACTTTTCATTTAAATAAAAATTTATGCAAATTCTCCGCCTCTGAGAAAATTACAAAAAATATGTGGACACTTTCCACATAGATAGGAACTATATCCCGGAAAAAAATTTTGGTAATCAGTATTGATTCAAAACTTATTAACAATATAGTGACGCCGTGCAAGTTTTTTTTTTTAACACTAGGTAGTAGAGTAAAACAAGACATCTTACGATAAAAGTGCATATGGAATAAAATGCTTAGAATCGCCTTAGGAATATGTGTGAGTGTTTTTGCATTTTTTGGAACGTATTAATTTTTTTTTTTTTTTTTTTGGGCCAATTTGTCAAAAATTATAAAATATCTCGGAAAATTTTGAAAAAATTCACACATATTCTTTTACTATATTGTTAATTACTTTTAAACCAATATCGATTACATCAATTTTTTTCTGGAAATAGTTTCAAGATATGCGGAGAGTGCGCACATATTTTTTATAATTTTCTCAGAGGCGGAAAATTTGCTAAGTTTTTTATGTATTTGAAATAGAGATTTTCAAGAAAAATTTTCATTGTTTTCTAAAGTCTAGTGATGAGCAAAATTAGTCTTAGTCTTGATTTTTGGTCTTGGTAATTTTGGAAGACAAAGACCAAGACTTAGACGCTGATATCATTGCAAGACCAAGACCAAGACTGCTATGGTCTTAGTTTTTCTCACGAAGATCGTAAAGACTAAGACTGCTTTTAAATCTTGCGAATTTATAGTTGATAGGTGTGTCACGCCCCTTTCGAGCATAAAATCATATTTCAATTCGAAATTTGGCATCTTAAAAACCTAACTGCTTTGCAAAAATAAGGTTTGGAAATTCTGAATACTCAACAATCTTTAGAAATTTTTTCAAGACCAAGACCAAGACTCAAGACTCAATATCAAAACCAAGACCAAGACCAAGGCTAAGACTCAATGTGAAAGAACAAGACCAAGGCAAAGACTTCTATGGTCTTAGTCTTGGTCTTGTTTTGCTCATCACTACTAAAGTCGTTATTTTTTAAGTATCGACATAGAAAATCTTTGTGCCGGTAGAAAAATTTTTTCTAGTTTGTTTTTGGTATGCAAGAAATAAACAAACAGTAAGGAAGGAATACTACTACTAAATAAATGAAGAAAAATCTAAAGAGATTGTGTGTGAAAGCACAAAATAAATTTTTTTAAATAAGTTGAAAGCTTGTTCTTTTACATCAGTGATGGTCAAAGAGAAAAAGTAAGTTTTGTGATTAAGCTCTTAGAAATATCAGAAGCTTTGGAATTATATAAGTTAAATACGCATTGCATTTGTTTCAATTGGCCATCACTATTAAATAATATCAGTGCAAGATGGCAAAACTAGGTATCGAACATTATATATGGAAATGAGTTATGTAGCCCATGGTATTGTGAGATCTACAAGCTGGTAAGACCAGATTTGCTCTAGAACTTGTTTTTCCTTAGAAAATCAACTTCAAAACCCGAATATAGTGATTTTTTCATATCAACTGAAAACTCAAATTGGCTCACCTGAAAAATTATGAAAACATGCGATACGTAGTTTTGCCATCTTTGCACAGATATTATTCACTTAATGCATGGAAAGCTCGGAGTCAATGATGCAGTGAGGTTTACTTTTATTTATGAACATCATTCTCAAACTCCACAGAGATTCAGTTGAAGAAAATTATGAAATTTTATGAATTATTACATGATATTTGCAGGATCTCAGTGAACATCATTACATTCAAATTTTAATTTTATCGCCATATTCGGACATACTCAATTGCAATCAAAAAATAAAATATTCTTCATACCTTTCAAAAATATTTGCAGTTTATATCCAAATTTTACATAAAAATCATAAAAAGATGTTCCAAGATAGTATTTCAAGTGTTACTGCTTCAGTAGGACCGTATTACATAAGCTGCTCTTTAATGGCAAAATTGAAAAGAACTTCAGATATAACATTTAAAATTATAGTAGCAATCACCAACTCACTTATTTTTCTTTTAAAAAGTAAAATCTGTATGTTTTGATAGATAGAGTGAGGAGTTATGCGCTACACTTAATTATATTGATAATAATTAACAACTTTCTTTAGATATTTATGTCCACTGCGAGCAATTTTTAAATTCGTACTAAATACAAAATAGATCGTAACCCAAAGAACTGTTTCCTGTTGCTGTAATAAGAAGAAACCTACAAATTGCAATGCAGAATGCAATCGAATTTTTTAATGGGAAATGTAAATTAAAAAACTATCATTGACATAATGACATGTGTCCTTCAAATGCCACTTTATAAAAAAAAAACAATCACATGTAACAGAGCCGTACGTAGAGAGAGGGTAAAGAAATATAAGTGGTTAAAACCATTAATTTTATATCTTTTCAATATTGTATTCCATTAAAATATGTATATATATGTATGTGATTTACCTAATTTACGTATATTCAGTTGCACGAATAAAACATCACAATATATTTGCTCTTATCCAAAATACATTTTATGGAAGAGTTTTTGTAGTTTCCTATGCTCCAAGAATATACAATACGTTTAAGAAAAGTAGCTTATCTTGTAAAAAGTGCCTAGCTTCATTCAAGCTCGAAAACTTTTATCTCTGAAATTGAGGTACTACAGCTAAATATATTACCTACAAAGGATTCACAAAATTATCTTTTCTTGTGTAGAATTTTTATAAGTTATTTTAAGTTTGAAAACTACCATTTACTTACCTGATTTTTTTCAATATTTCTATTTTCGAAGTTTTCTAAGATTTTCGATTTTTTAATATTTTTCAACTTGTTGAACCTTTTTTCTCAAAATTTTCAAATTTTTTTTTTACTGTTTTCGATTTCTTCAACTTTCCATAATTTTAAATTTTTCAACATTTTCTTTTTCTTATTTTTTTCTAAAGAAATCTTTTCTTTAATACATATTTCTCAACTTTTTTCAAGTTTTCTAACTCAACTCAATTTTTTCAATATTTTTCGATTCCTGCAATTGTCTCAATCTTTCATATATCTTTGGAGTTTGTTATTTTTTATATAGTTTTTAACATTTTCCAACTTCTTAGTAATTTTTTAACTCTTCAAAATTTTTCGATTTCTTTAATATGTATATTAGACTGGTCCAAATTTGTGTAAAAAAAAATAATTTGCTTGGAATTTCGCTCCTATGGCACCAAGATATTCCCATTGTTGAAAATAAGCAATACGTAAAGTTTGGTCCATTTCAGAGAATATTTGATGCATCTCAAACCATTCGAAAAACCGAAAAGTGGTCCTGAATATGAAAAAATTTGTATTTTGAAATATAAAATGTTAATGTTATATGCATTCAGCAATTTATTTCTTCATAAGTTCAATAGTTTTGGAGATATTGGTCGTTCCATTTCGTATTTTAATTTTCCACATTGAATGAACAGTATCTTCAAAACTACCGAACTTTCAGAAAAATTGAATGCAGATTCGGATTAAACGGCTCAAAATCCATATAAAGAGTTTACAGTTTTTCCATATACATATAGGACCACTTTTCAGTTTTTAAAATGGTTTGGTTTGGGATGCGTCAAATGTTCTCTGAAATGGACCAAATTTTACGTAGTGCCTATTAACATCAAAGAGAACATTTTGGTGCCATAGGAGCGCAATTCCAATAAAATTTTAAAATTTTGGGCCACTCCAATGTATATTCTAACTTATTCAATACATGTCGATTTTTAAATATTTCAACTCTTTCTTACTAGCGAGCACCTTAACTTCTGTCCCTGTGTACAATAACTTTAGATTTTGGATAAAATCTACTTCATTCATAGATAATATAACATTGTGCAACATTTTTGAGGTCATCGAATACAATAACTTTTTGAGTGCTGTTCCTGAAAGTACTTGATGTGACCACCAAAACACTATCTGAGTTTTGCTCTGGATTTATAGTATATTTGCGCTCAAGCTTGCTTTTTCAAAGTTGCCACTGCTATATCCCGTAAACCGTTCTAGATTGCATTTTCCCATCTTCAACAAGGTTTTAGATATAGGTTCAGAGAAAGAAAGTATTCAAAGAAATGACCCGAAAAAATTGGGTCTTGATCCTCAAAATCAGAAAAACGCCAAAAATTTATAGTATTTTCGGTTATAGCTACCAAACCTTTCCGTATTTTTTAGGTTGTTCCGTATTTTGCCAAAAAATTAAAACAGCACTGTAGTCAAGTCTAAATTGAACAACTTTTTATAGAATAACAATTTCATTCGAGTACGCCTTGCTACCGTTTTTGTACCTCAAAATCATAAAATTCTCGAAAAATTTAAAAAATAATTTTTTATTCGAAAATTTTCAAATTAGGAAATAAGATAATCGTGGTTGTGTAGGCACAACCCGGTATCAAGGAGTACTCGAATGCTATTGGCAACATTCAGGTTAGTCATGACTATAATATTGTTTTAATTGCACTGGTCTACACGATAGTGTTCTTAGGGTTATTTGGTGCGCTGAATTCGAATCTGCAATCGGTTTTTCTCTATCAGGTCAGGTTTTCGAAACACAATAACACATTTTTTTTTTTTTTCAAGAAATCCATTAATTTATTTGAAAATGTTTAACAATTCAAAAGTGAATGGCAGTGTTTGAACATCGTTAGTATGTTGTTGGGTCCGTTTCATGTATAAGAGTCCAGCAATAGTCTCCCAGCATGCTTTTGTCCCAAAAAATACGTAATGAATTTTTTGGCGCATTTCTGGCGCCAGATTTGAATTCAGCGCACCCAAATTACTTAAGAAACATCATCCTCTTCTCCAGTCGAAACTTTTTTCGAAATTTGTTAGCCAGTGTTGTTTTTCAAGATACGGAACTGTTTTGTAGTTATGACCAAAAATGGTATAATTTTTCAGCATTTTTGTGTCAGTTTTTTCGGGTCCTTTTGTCTGTATCTACATTTGTGTTGAAGATTGGAAAACAAAATCTCAAACGATTTACGACTTATAGCCGTGGCAACTTTAAAAAAGCAGTAATGAACCCAATTTATATAGTATGTACTATTAAATTCGACCTGGAGCCAAAATATTAAAACCCAGAAAGGGTTTTTCAGTAACATCATGTAAATTCTGGAGCAGCATTCAAAAAGTTGTTTGAATTTTTCGTGTTGTACTGTGCACTGTGTTTATTCAAAGAAAGCTTTTAAATTCTCTCTAATATTTTTCGAGACGATTTTGGACAAATTCATCCCAGAGGTTAGCGCCCCAATCCAATTACTGTCGAGATATTTCCTTCATATTTTATTTAGAATTTAAATTTCCAACATGAGTTGCTTGTCCCCTTTCTAATTTCAAAATATCTACGCCACTATGCTACTACAATGATTTGTGATTTAATCAATAAATAAGAAATCAAGGTTTCTTGGCGTTGCTAAAAAACGTCACCTTGCATGATGATGTCATCATTTCGATTTTTTGGTTTTGGGAGGCTATTAAGTTATTTCCGGCTTGTTCAAAGTATTTTTAATCTCCTCATATTTGTGTGTAACAATAAGAAAGCTTTTTTTGTTTTGGGTTTCTTCCTCAATGAGTTGTACAGATATCACCTAAAACTAAGTGTTTTGTTGAGAAAACTTTCGGTGATATCGGCAGGATGGCAATTTTCACTTTATAAAACTGATAGCGACACATTTCTATGAACTTTCGAATACAAATTTTCCAAATCGTTTTTTCTTTTAAATTTCCAAATAAAACAATATATTCCATAGATCAGAATAACTTACCGAATGCATTCAACCTCTTCATCCTTCTCGGCCAAACGACGTTCGGCATCGTGACGGTATTGTCCATATTCAGAAGATAAACGTTGAGCACGTTGTTCTTCAGCCTTGCGACCCTACAAAATGAAATAACAACATTCAGTTCCAGTTCAACAAATCATAAACATTCAACTCAATCAATAACTTACAGCTTCAGCTTCCTTGTAAGCAGCGGTCAATTCATCGCGTTCATTCTCCAAACGGCGAAGTTCAAGTTCCAATTCATGCAGACGACGGTTCATTTCATTAATGGTATTCTTTGCATCATGGAGATCATCTGCCAAAACAAATTTCGTATAAATAACTTGGAAAATCTGTCTACCTGTCTGTTTGTCTTGTCAACCAACTTACCTCCCAATTTCTTGTTCTCACGATCCAATTGATTGTTGGCATCCTTGACCTTCTCCAATTCATGAACGGCGCGTTGCAAGTCCAATTGCCTATTCTTCAAGTCACGCTGGCTATTCTCGTACAAAATGATTGTCTCCTCCAAGCGGCTCTTCAACTCAACATTGTGTTTCTCCAAAGTGTTAACAGACTTGTGCAATTCGCGGCATGTATTATTCGATTTCTCCAAATCAATAATGAGCACTTCGACTTCGCTAGACAGGCGAGTCTTTTGTTTCTCCAAATTGTTAACCTTAACCACCAAAGTTTCGACATATTCCTCCAATTCAGTGATGCGACATTGGTATTTGCGGCGAATTTGTTCGCACTCTTCGGCACGTGCTGCTGCTTCGGCATTATATTTGCTTTGCCATGAAGCAGCATCACCATTAGCCTTGACCAACTGACGTTCCAAGTCAATGCGCGCCTCTGACTCTTCTTCGAGTTGAAGACGAATTGATTCCAATTCGGTTTCATATTGATGAAGAGAAGATTCCAACATTGAGCGACGACGGTCTTCATCTTCCAAGCGACGACGTGCATCTTCCAATTGGGAGATGACCTGACTCTTGGTATATGAGACACTGTCCAATTGCGACTTAAGATCTTGGACGTCCTTGATCAATTCAATATTCTCTTGCGAGAGGCGAACCTTGTGCGATGTAATGTCGATAACGGTGCGATTAATTTCTTCGATCTTAACATTCAATTCGGAAATCGTTACTTCCAGCCTTTCAATGTGTTTGCTAGAGACGATTTTTTCCTTGTTGTAGGATTCGATTTGGCTGAGCAATTCATAGACCTCAGATTGGAATTTGGACTTCTCTTTTTCAGCCCTATGTAGAGAGTTTTCAAATGAAGAAAGAAGACATAAAATGTAACAAAAGAAATGGAAAAAACATATTAGTGAGAGAAATTATAGAGATCGCTTGGGTGAAATTTTTAATTTAATAGCAGTATACTTATAGCAACAGCGTTAAGTGGTACTGGTAAATAAGTCAGCTGGCATAAAGTACGGCAAGCAAATTGAAGTCTAGAAAAGAGCTGGGCTTAAAAATTAAAATGTTGTGTTTTTTTAATAATTTTTTTATTTATTTTCCAATTTGATTTCAAATAACATATTTTTCTTCTTGAACATTTATGACTGCACATAAACTAGCTTTTGTAGTTTTTGTACATTTTCATAAAAAAAACTTCAAAGCTTTAAAGGCATACCGTTTGTAGAGCAATGTAGTCTTACTTTATGAATAAGCACCAAAAGGCTTTTGTAGCTCATTAGACTATTTTATAAATTTTATGAAACATTACGAGTCTACTCGAGTCTCTTTTAAGTATAAATATACATATAAGGACGTATATGTTAAATTTGTTCAATCCATGAAATAAAACGGAATAATAGTCAATATTCATGAAACCCTTATCTTTTGACCCAAAATTAATTCTAAGCTTCTCTGGCCTTAAAAATGAAATGAGTAATGCACCTGAGTAAATATCCTTTTCACCACATATAAGATATAAACAAAACGCTTAAAATTGTCAGTATCCAAATAAAAATTCAGATGTCCGAAGTCGGTCAGACATAACTTTTCTCAATAGATTTGGTAGTTTTTCTGTAAATTTTTCAGTATTTTTCCACTGTCTTACGACTTTTTCTAAGATTCATAACATTTCTTTGATAATTTTTACATTATTTCCAATATTTTGGACTTTGTCAATATTATTCAACAGTATTGTGAGTTTAAATTCGCTGATATTTTCAATATTTATTGACGATTTTTTCAAAGGCGAAGTCCATTTCGCTTCGCCGATTTTTTTTAAAAGTTTTTAATAGCATTTTGATTAAAAAATCTTCTTCGATGTTATTCAAAAACTTTATAGCTATTTGAAAACACTTTCTGTATCACGTTTTCGATATACAGGGTGTATTGCATAAGGTTACGCAGTTTCTGGGAGGTGTTAGAGGAGGTCTAGGCTAACAAAAAATTGCACCTGGAGGGGGGTCTATAATGCTTCAGAAAAAAAATGTTCTTGAATCACCCTAACGTTTTGGAGAAAACTTTTTTATGGCGAAGATTTAGCTAATTGTAAGAGTTTTTAGATAGTGCATATGGTTTATAGGGTTTAAAAGGATTTCGCAAAGTTCTGGACCTTTAAAGTTGATATTTTAATTTTTTCCCCCATTTTCTGACTTTGGCGGCCATTTTAGTATAATAAAGGTCATATTAACATAGCTTTTTATAATTTTTTTTTAAAACCTCGTTCAATTTTCTTTAATTTTGTGGTACATTTGTCTCAACAATTTTAAAGTTTGAGTTCAGAAAAAAATACTTTTCAAGAACAATCCGTTTGATGGCTCCAGTAGATAAAGGGCAGCGCGTGTAGCTCGCCCATCATATGCAGCGCAACGCATATGAGTAGCCCGTATGTTACGTAGAAAAGTATTTTTTCCGACGTCAACTTAAGAACTTGGTAAGATAAATGTACTATCGAATTAAAGGAAATTGAACGAGAATTTCCAAAAAATTATAAAAAGATATGATAATAGGACCTTTTTCATACTAAAATGGCCGCCAAAGTCAAAAAATGGGAGAAAAAAATTGAAATATCAACATTAAAGGTCCAGAACTTTGCAAAAATTCTTCTAAACCCTATAAACCATACACACAATCTGAAAGCTCTTACAGTTAGCTAAAACTTCGCCATAGAAATATTTACTCTAAAATGTTAGGGTGAACCAAGAACATTTTTTTTTTCAAACAAGTCAGAAAATCAGTTTTAACCCTATAACTCCTCAGCTTCGTAACCTAATGCAATACACCCTGTATATATAGATATAATTTAATACTTTTCAACTTTTATAAATTTTATTCGAACAAACATTGCAACAAATTTGGAGAAAAATATATAAAATGAGATCTTTTTTGTTTTTGGGTAATTTTTGGATGCTGATTAGGAATCTTGCAATCGTTCTTTTTTATTAGGTCTGAGGTCTAAGTTATCCTTACTTTAAACTGAAGATAACGTTCTTTGCGGGCAGATAGCGGGTATCCAGAATATTGTGTATTTCACAGATTGCTGTAGCCAGCATCATTCAACCTTAACTTTAAACCTTTTCAATTGAATCCTTCCTTTTTAAGTTATCTTCACTCAAAGTAGAGGTCCATCAGCTCCATACAAATAAAATTGAGTCTTTTGTATACAAAGAATTGACATCTCGGAAAGTAATGATCAAAAAAAAAAAAAAAATAAAAAAATTAAGATAGAGTTTAATGAAGGCGATCAAAACAATATCTTTCCGAAAGAGCGCCATATGCCTAAAAATATCATTTCTGCACTTTCAAAACATGGATCAGACTAGACAGAGACAAATAGTTGCTGAATTCGAAATGAGCGACCCTAAATTAACCAAAAAAAAAAAAAAATTATAGATATATTATTTAAAATATCGTGTTGCACAGTGCAATTTTTGAAAATATTTAGTACAAACTAATAATACATATGTATCAGTGTCTTTTTGACAAGACAACCTAACTCGAAATTGGCAACTTTTCAGGAGAGGTTAAAAAACTGTTTAACTGCTTTTCAATAATGTGGCTCAATTTCGGTGATCTAGCGTTAAATCTCCATTTTCAATACATTTTTACTAATCTTCAACTGTGAGCTATCAAATTATTCTCTTATTTTGGTTAGCAACACATTACCACACGACTGGCGCTAAGTTCAAAACTTGCGTAAATTATGGGATTCCCTTATATCTGTGGAACTGGAAACCATAGAGATATGGTGATTATACAAAAAGAAGCGTATTTGATGTTCATATATATGACTTAAATCCTGGAGAATTGTCTTACCTCGAGTTAGGTTGTTTTGTCAAAAGTCCACAGACAGATTCTATTCGATAATTCTGCTTTCCAACATTTTTTTTTGTGGGAAGGTTTTCAGGGAGTATTTCAGCCTCAAATTTAGCTACATATGTCTCGAATTGAGCTTTGACATGTATGGAGTCTAATCTCCGAAAATCTTGGAGCGCTGAATGAATTTGTTATCCAGATGCTTTGTAGATTGTGAAAATGAGTAAGCTTATTTTACACTTTTATGGTTTTCAACGGATTTACGTTTGTATGGCCTTGACTTACAAGTAAATATTTAAGTGCTTCATAGTCTTTTGACCTTTGGCATTCTTTGTTATAAACATTAAACAAACTTTTTAATAATTTGTTTTTCAAAAGATCGTAATAGGCATTGGAGAAACATAGGACAACAACCTATAAACATTAACGAAGTGGAATTTTTGATTTTAGAACTATTAAACAAAAATAGTTCCAGAGCAATGCCATAAGCAATAAAAATGTCTACCATATTAAAATATATCTAATTCATAGTTTTGCATATCGCAGAAAGAATAGTCTGCCAAAATGCTCTACATCAAAGAGACATTTTCTGAGTGCTTTCATCTAATAATGATAATATGAATGTACGAGTATGTAGCTGAAAAACGAAAACTATAAGTATTTCACCAAAAATTTGTGCTTTATTTTTGCTGTTTTCAATATTTTCGCGCCTCTATCCACGTAAAAAGTAGTATCGTATTTCCATAAAGGTAGATAAATTAGTAAAAAAGAGACAACAACAATAATAATAATGCAAGTTATAGTTGTTGTTCATTTTGAAAAAACAAATTTTTTTTTTTTTTAATCAAAGACATATTTGGATCGTCGGAGAAAATGAGAGAAAAAATAAATTAACCAAGAAAATTAACTTGAGAAAAATGCAAAAAAGAAAATACAAAAGCTAAAAATAAAAGTAAATTCTCTAATCGAAAACATATGTTTTTCACAGAGCAACAGCTTTCCAAAGCTTATGCATATGAAGAAAAAGCTTTGTAGAAAACTATTTGTTTCTATGGGGTCCGAGTGAAAAAACTACTTTTCAAAAGATACAGCAGGGCAGCGAGATGCGCAAACTCAAAAATATTAAATGCATGTGAGACAAATGATGTAGCTTTGCGCAAACTATGAAAGGGAGATATTTTGTAAAGAAATTTTTTTGTTTAACTTTTGGGTGTGTAGCCGAAAAATCTGAAAAAGAAAATGTGTCAAATATTCGAATAAGCAAACCGCTTCCACTACTCCCGCGCACACAAAAGAAACTTTAAGATAAACAATGGCAAAAGATTGCACGAAACTTTTAATTGTTTTGCTGAAAAAAATTTGCAATTTTGCAATTTGCGGTGGTGGTGATGTTAGATTTTTCATCATAAGTAAAATATGCGAATAATTTCTAATAACTAAAGTTTTTTGACGCAAGCGCAATATTGCGGATTTTTCTTAAATGTTCTCTCAATTTTAGTGTTCCCGTAGCCTTGAATTTCTTCTTAAAAGTTTTTGTTTTTTTGATTTTTTTTTTTCACTTAATGTTAAATATTTATTTTTGGCACTTGGAAATATGAGATTTTTTTTTTTTTTAAGAAATTGTTTCAATAGAATTGAAAAACTTAATTCTTGTGAGGGACACAAGAGCACATGATTTCTTATACTATATATAAAGTATATACAAAATGTATGTTAGCATGGCTTTTGCAATATTTTTAAAATACTTTCAATTTAATTTTACACTTCGATGTGTATTTGCTTAATCCATATTATATATTTTTGATATTTTCCAGCTGAGTTGTTTTTAAGTTTCTTTTGGATTGTGCATTTAGTTGTGATAATTTAAATTTAAGTTTTGCTGATTGTGTTTAACCCAGTTTGCAGCTATGCCGTTCATATTTTGCTTACATTTCAACTTGTTAAAAGTAAATAAAAAATTTTTCTTTTTAAAAATATGTTTTGACATTGACCATTTGGTTTTGGCTGTCATATTTATTGAAAGTTTTGTACTGTGGCTGCAGAAAATTTTCATAATCTGGGTTACACCATGATGACTGTAGGTCAATGCAAGTTTGGGTTTTTTTTTTGGTTCATGAAATACTTTTCTTTCTTTTGCGACAAAATTTTTAGAAAAAAAAGTTTAACATTTTGGTAGTAATGTCAACTTTTTAATTTTAGTTCGCTCTTGTAATTAATAAAAACACTAATGGTACAGTTGTCTCTGTCATACCGTACCAAGTAAAAAATTTTTAGAGCGCTCATAATTGAAGAGCTGATTGGATGAACGATGTTTATTGAACATGTTAAGTGACATTTTTCAAAAAGCAGAAATTATATAGAAAAAATGTTATGTATCTGAAATGGTGCTTCAGATTTTAATGTTTGTAAAAAAGGGCATTCGAGGTTAGTTTCGCAACTTTAAAGCAGATCATCTCAAATTTATTAAACTGGCACATAACATGTTCTTCCACTCAGCTCTTCAATTATGGAGTCAGAAATGTTACATGCTTATTTGCCTTCCTAAGTATGGTTTAACCCTTTAATTACGGATTTTTTGAATTGGTTGATTATGGCTCAAATAAAGTACCATAGGGTGGGCTTAGGAAAAGGCTTCCATCAGTAACTGTTGGTGGGACATATACCGCGACCTCAGAACAACAGTGTTCTATATACACATAAATGAATATTTCGTGTCGTATAACTTTTATGAATTGATCACAATGTAATTTTTATTATAAGCATTTGATTGTCGCGAAGATTTCATTGATACTAAAATAATTAAAATATATTGTTTAGTTAATATGGAATTTAAGTTCATAAAAATCAATAGAACTTTGCTGCTAAACGATAAGGTACATAAAATTGGGAAGAAAAGTTTTAACTAAGATTTTTTTTTTTTTCAGACAGAACTTTGTGAAGCATTCTAAAGCATTCAAATTAGATAAAATCATGTAATTTTCTTGGTAATTTGACTTGGAAAAAACCAATACTTAAGATTTATGCAGTTTTTGAAAAAGGTTGAAAAACGGCTTTGAAAAATTTAACATTTCGAAACAAAAATAGTAATTTTCGATAAACTTTCCAACGCTGGATCCGTATTAGAGTCGCTATATCTTATATGGTTTCCGAGATATCCTACCCCAAATGTTGAAAAATATTAGAAGACGCACAAAATTTTTTTGTTCTTTTCTATTGAATGCAACATTTAGTACTGTTCTACATCTTCAAAATAAGCTAAAACTAGTCTTATGTAATTTTTCATTAAAAAGTTATACTCTCTTTAAATGATACATGAAAGTATGAAAATGACACCGTGAAGAGAAAATCATATGAGAAACCACATACGACCTTTAACTTTTATGTATAGTTTTAAAGTGGTCATAACTTGTAGATTAGAGCTCAGAAACTATCGATAATTACGATAGTCTAGCGTTATCGCAACTATCGATAGTGTTAAGGATAAAGCGACTTTTTACAGAGCGTATTTTGATTAGCGCTGAAATTTTAGTGTATTCTTCAGGAGTATAAGAGTAAAAACAAAAATAGTCAAGAAGAGAGGCTCTTATGACTCATATGGTTGGTTTGCTTAAGTTTTATGTTTAAACTATAAAATGAAAGGTAGAAAATAATAATTGATCGAAATTAACCTATTTAAACTATTTAGGCTAAGTGTTTTCAAATTTCGAATGTGGCCGAAACATTGATTTTTCCACTTAAAAGTAGAATATCTTAGAATACTGATGTGAAAGAAAAACTAGTACGGGTGTAACCTTTGGCCTAGCCAAACATTAAATACCCTACAATGCAGTATTTTGAAAATTTTGCTTATATGGAAGTTACCAAGCCCTCTTGTCTAAGTTCACCTAGTTTTTGTTTAGAGCTTGCCTTAATAGTTCTTAATATTTGAGTGAAATTTAGTTGGATTATGTCAAAAAAACTCTTTGAGTATGGTATTTTGAAACTTTTGCTTATATGAAGCTTGCGCTTGTCATTCCTAATATTTATGTGAATTGTGGTTGCATTTTCGTAAAAAATATTCTTAAAGTTGCATTTTGAATATAATTTTTGTATGGGCTGTAGGCGTGTCCGTTGACCGATTTAGCATATTTTCAATCCCTGGAGCAAACTTTTACGGCAAATCCACTGTACTAAATTTCATTGAATCATCTTGCGTAGTTTTCCCGTACGGACGGGAAGCCTGCCAGCCAGCCAGCCATCCAGCCAGTCATCCAGCTAGCCAGACGGACATGGCTATATCGACACAAGAGGTGACGCTGATCAAGAATATATAAACTTTTCTATGCCTGCCACGCCTTCTTCTTTGCGTTACAAACGGATGGACAAAGTGAATATACCCTGATTGTAGGGTATAAAAAATCAAATACGTATTCCGAAATGCTTGGAAGAGTCAATACCCTATAATAATATCAATTTTATTCAGTAGTAAAATGCATCATTACAAAGTAATTATCTATTAATTAATAGACAAACATTTGGTGAAAAATATTTGAATAAAATTAATATCTAGAAAATAAGAGTTGACAGAGCAAAATTGAAGTACATTTATGATTTTGGAAGCATTTACGACAATCTGGGTGACTGCTATTACAAATGTTTTTAGACTTATTTTTTTTTTTCATCAAAGCTGGTAGGGGAATAGCAGAGCTGTTCGTTCTCAACCTTGTTTTTAGTCTATCATAAAAAAAAACTCTGGCTAAGTGTGTCTGTAAAACTCAGTTTCCTGAACAACCGCCTAAAGCGAGAAACACATAAAAAGTATGCATGCATCAAGAATTGTCAAATTGAAGTCAAATACATGTCTGCTTATGAGAGCGCCCAGATAGAAAGTATGCTCGAAGCATGCTTTCTATCTTGATGCATGCATACTTTTTATGTGTTTCTCGCTTAATTTATGAAAGAATATTTAAAACGGAATGACATAAATCGAATTTTTTTGGTTTTTCTAGTATTTTTTGTTTTTTTGTTCAGTATTTCTATTATTTGTTGACAATTTAATATAAAATAAGTTTTTAACATTTTTCGAGGACTTGATATTTTCAAAGTCGCAAAAATTTTCGAATTTTTAACTCTTCACAATGTTGTACGATATGGTTAGGTTAGGTTAGGCCGATTTTTTAAAACGTTCCCTATATCTTGCCAACGAGTATTTTAACTTAAATGGATTTGTTCGACATTTTCAAATTTTCCTATTTTAACAAAAAATTTTTCTATTCTCGATTTTCATAGATGAATAAAAGTAACTGACTCCTCTTTTCACGAATCTGAACCTGATTTGTATTCCTTCACATCAGGATTCTAATGTTTTCTACTTTAAAGTGGAAAATTTACTGTTTCGAGGCATATGCATAATTGTATCCCACTTTTTGTCGATATTTTCAACAATTTTTATTTTCGGACAACGTCCGAAATTAATATAGTTTTTCCACAATACTCAAGGAATTTTATGATACGGTTCGATATTTTCTGAATTTTTATAAATAGAAAAATTGTCTGTTAAATATGTTAATGCTAATGCCAAAATATGTTTCTAACAAGTCAACCCTTAGAAAATAAGTTAAAGGCATTTGGAAGTAAATAGTCCCTGTGAAGGCTCCCAGAACCATTTTAGAAAATGTGAAGGCTTAGTTTAAAAGTGGTCTATGATCATTATCGAACTTATGTCGTATAATTTCAAAAACGCATAGTCTACAACTTTTGCCTGACAGAGCTAAAGTGGTAACTCATTAATGCCTAGCGGTGCCATACGCCACCCATCCATTGAGCCGTTCCTAAGCAAGGCTTGGCAAATTTTTTTTCACAAATATATTTTGAGCACAGATGACTAAGTCTTGAAAATTTCAGCTTAATGCTTTTTTTCATTGAAAATTGTCTAACCAATATCTAAGTGGTTAGTAACAAGAAATTGTTTCTTGTAACCTTTGACCTTAAGTATTCTTGATAGTGATAAGATAAGCCTCTGCAAGTAATTATTTTATTTGTTCAAGAGATTTCATACTAAGTAGAATATTTTACACGCCACCTCCGTCTATAAGGAGTATGAGTAAAACTCTATTTTGGCGAAATTTTTTGTAATGTTCTCAAACAAATATTCTTATCTACTGTTTTAAAATTTTTGGGGATATCAGCAAGTAATGGCGTGCAATTGAGAAATATAGTTTTAAGTAAATATAAGCGGGAAGCTAAGCCACATTGATGTCGTGTTTTTTTATTGCATAAAATACCTTGATTTAGATTTCGTTAGGATTTCGATTTGTTCCTGGAAGTCTGTAATAATTTCGTTGTGCTTCTTCTTCAAAAGCATGGTTACCTCTTCGGATTCAAGATGAACATCTTCAAGCAATTTGCGCAATTTCAATAATTCGGTATCACGTTTGCGATTGGCTTCAAACTTTAAAATACAAAATTTAAAAATGTTAAAATTTTCTTTAAAAGAGAAATTAACAAATGAATTGTTAAGAAATAAAAATTAAAAACCATTGTACTCATCGATTATGAACCGTATATCTTTTATTGTGAATAAAATGGATTTAAATTTTGTTCCAAACAATAAATCACACTTACTTGATGTTCAGCACCACCTTCGGCTTCTTCAAGACGTTCGGACATCTGGATGACTTGAACACTGAGATCGGCCTTCTCGCGTTCGATCTGATTTTTTAAGAGAACGGAATTATTAGTATTATAATTAATATTTAATCAAATATAGTTGAAGAAAAATAAAGAAATTTGCACTTTTATCCTAATTTATACAAAATTGAAAAATATGGGCGGAGAACAGTTTGTCATTTGGATGGCTGAAAAGTCATTCTTCACGTCGATTTTTAATCTTCAAATGTCCTCTAATGACGGAAAGTGTGACAAATGGGTAAGAATCAGTCATAGCAAAATCTTGACAATATCCATGTGTTTTGTAGATCTTCACCTAACGTTCTTTTTTTCATATAAGTGTACCAGTCTGACAGATTTGTTATACTTTGGAACGTATTAAATGCACTTTATATTGATACCTATATGGTTTTTATATTTTATATAATTTTTGTTAAACTTTTGCTTAATATTTATATTCAGAATGTAACACAACTTAAAGCATATTTTTAGGTGTTTATATAATTAAAAGTTTTTTTCTTTTTTGTGGAATTATCCATTGTTTTACGCATCGCCTGTCTAACTTTATTACTATAGAAAAAGCACTAGCCACTTTGCCACACTCATTGATTAGCCTACAAGTGGGGTAATATCATGATTTGAAGCACGTTCCATGCATGACCTCAAATGAGATGGAAAAACGAACTTCTGGATGCACAACACAAAATGCTGTTCTTAATTCAAAAGTAGATCAAGTACAGAAAGCATCAACAACTGAAAACATCAAGTGCCATGCTGAGTTTAAGAGTTATTGTAAGTGTTTTGATTTTTTTCTTCCTAATAAGTAAATTAGAATGGTCCATTAACAGTTCGTAAATAAACTTTAATTTCTTCTTTTTTTTTTCTCAAATTTTCAGTTCATCACATGCATTTTGGTTGTATTGACTTTCAGTGAAATTGTTAATGCTGCCTTTATACCAGAATGTGGATCAGCAGATCGTTCAGCGTTTGCTCAAGGTTGTGGATGTGGTGGCTAGATGTTATTATTAAGTCTATGGTTACTGTACATATATTAAATTAATTTAATAAAAAAAAAAAAAATTATAAATGAAATGTGTCAATATATTATTTAGGGAAATGCAATATTAAATGTTTAGAAATGTAACAAAACAAAAAACATCATATACATATTGGTTATTCTAGGCAAAAAACCAATAATTACAGAGTGGCATTCATCATATCATTAAAGTATTGATTGAATGACAAAAAAAGACGCCGAATAATTCGCGCACCACTTTTTACTGTGGAGTAAGTTAATACATTGACTGTTTTTTACTAGAAATGGACACAAAAAATACGATTTTCGACAAGAAAGCCGATAAGTATTTAAAAAAACTCAGTCGTTGGTTTTGATAACTCAACATTAACAAAGTTTATTTTTTTCGGGAGACGAAAAAACTAAGTATTTAGTAAAAAAAAAGTATTAAAATGAAAAGACTATTGATAACACTAGAAATTTGAAACTTGAACTAATTGCAATACATTAGTTCGCATGAAAACACGAAAATAGAACCAAATTACCCGAACTGATGGTAATTTTTGAAATATGCTTGATTGAATGTGTAAAAATTGCTGTTGTAGTTACGGTGACCATTTATTTGAAACTGAAATACAGAACACAAAAAAAAGAGAATACAATTTGTATTTATTTTTTATCGTATTTCAATGAATATGTATATTAGTGTGAGCCAAATTTTCCCACGACCAATCGTCTACCGGAAACGTAATCTACAGAATATTTTTCCAAAAACCATGGGTCTAAGATCAATATCAAGCTCAAGAAGTTTTTTGTATCATGACGTATATCAATCATTGGTTTTGTCAGCTTTCAGAATCTATTTTTATCATGAACGATTTTGAATATTCAGGCCGAGTTTTGAACAGGTTTTCTTGAAAAGTGGTCGAAAATCCTGAAAATTTTTGTTGAAATAAGACTTTCTGATCAAAAAATTAGAGCCAGTAATTTTTTAATTGATATCGCTTTATTTTGGTGTTCAAAAACCAAGTCAAAAATCTTCATCGAGATCACTGCCGCATAAAAAGTTGTTCAGGCTCAATGTTCACGAGGATATTTGCAAAAACACTTTTAATGCTGAAGTGATATGGATGATGATTTTTGACATTTGTTATAAAACACCAACTAAAGATTCCAATCCAAAAATTGCTGTCTCTAATTTTATTATCATTTTTTCAAAAAAAAAAAAAAAAAACCTTTCTTCATTTCAAATTAGTGTTTCTATGCAATATTAATATACACTTTGGCAACAATATTTCGATTTTGCTAATTTTTTTTTATACAACTTTTTGGTGGAAACCGCTTTACAAAACAATTTTGTTAAATACAGAACAAATACAGAACACTTTCTGAAATACAGAACATTTCTACGCTTAAAAAATTATACAGAACAGAGGCCTGAAACACAGAACTGTTCTGTATAATACAGTACGGTTGGTCACCGTAGTTATAGTAAACATTGTAACCACAATCCAGTTGGTAAAGTTAATAGGGAAAGTTTAGTGAGGAAAAATATATCTATCCATGCTATGTAAATGTGGTATAACGTCAAATGAGCCCCAAAACAGTAATTTTTGCACTTTTAAGCAAGGATATCTTAAGAACTAAAATCAATTCAAACGCTCCAGATGGGCTTCGGTCGCTACATGAGAGTTTTTGGCTTTTGAACGCTACCGGCAGGCAAAACTGTTTCTTACTCAAGTTTATATTGACATTTTTACGAACACCTTAATAGGTATGGTATATAAATTATATTATTTAAAAAAAAAAAATCAAAGCAACATAAATTCTATTTATATAAAACAAAATTTAAGCTGCCTTACTTTCTAATCTTTCGACTTAACCCATCAATGCCCAACGGTAACCACGATAGATAGAAGGCTGGAATTTTTGAGGAGTTATAGACCTGAGCTCAAACTATATTTTTGAAAAAAATGTTTCTATGGAAAATGGGTGCCGTATGGCACCGCTGGGCATTAATGGGCTAAGCAGTTTTTACTTCCGGCCACAGATATTTTAATTTATTCAAAAACTTCTTTCAATAAAATAAAATAAAATTAACTTTAACTCAATGAAATTGATTGGAAATTGTGGATAGCACGAATTTTTTATATATCTTACTTTGTTCGAAATTATAATTTTTAACTATTAAAAATGCTGGCCTCATCTCTTCCGTTTAAAAGATAAATAGTAGGACTGGTACAAAAAACAATTTTTGGTGACTGTAAAATTTTTCCTTGTTTTTATGGGTCTTTCAGACAATATTTTCTAAAAAAAATGGTCTTAGTAGGTTAAAACGATCCACAAAAATATTGTACGGAAAATTTTACTAAGAGTCCCCAATATTTTTCTTTGAATCAATCACACTACTTATCTTTTAAGCGGAATAGTTCGGGGAAGCATTTTTAATAGTTAAAAATATAATTTTAAACAAAGAAAGATGTTTAAAAATCTCATAACATCCACAATTTCGAACCAGGTTTAATGAATTATAGTTAGTTTTATTTGAAATTAAATATTCTGAATATGGTAAAAAATTTTGTTTTAAAATTTAAGGTGACAAACTTTTTATGTGGATTTTAGCAACTAAATCCCTATCTGCAATTTAGTTCTCCATAAGTTCTATAATTTTGGAGACATTGGTCATTCGTGTTTTTATTTACCACCTTGAATGAACAATATGTTCAAAACTACAAAACTTATAAAGAAATAAATTGCAGATTTGAATTTAGCAGCTTAATATCCACATAAAAAGTTTAACATTTAAAAAAAAATGTTTTCCATATTCAGGACCCCTTTTCAATTTTTAAGATAGTTTGGGTTGCATCAAATTCTCTCTGAAATGGACCAAATTTAACTTATTTATATCAAAGGAAATATTTTGGTGCCATAGGTGCGCGATTCTAAAAAACTTTGAAATTTTAGACCATCCATTTCCAGTTACTTTTAGGGGGTAAATCAAATGTAATCTCTTGTGATGCTTGTAATTTTTTTCTACGACTTTTCCGAATCTTTAATTTCCCTCTATGATGTTATTTGCCTGATGACAAGTGTAGGGGAGATGTGTGTACCTTAGTCCAAGTGTACGATGATGTTCGTCTATGGATTTTCCGCTCATGCCTTTGATTGATCTTAGTAGGCTTCAGACCGTCAAATTGTATGCGTGTGTTCAAAGTGACGAAAGTGTTTTTGATGTGTAAAAGTATTTTCTTGGAGTAAACTATGAAACGTTTTGTGAGAAACTTACTTGAAATATTTAACTTTTACAACATCAGCAAGGAAATTTAGTTATTGTTTCAGGCTTGATAACCAGTGTTTGTTTAATTAATTGTTTTTTTTTTTTTTTAAATGGATTTTTTGTGCCATAATTTTTCTTTATTTACTTTTCATTACATAATAAATGGTTCTTTCATATACTCTCGTATTCTCTTTCATTTTTGATGATCCAAGGTACACTTGCATGGTATATCTTGGACAGTTGGATTGGCATGGAAAAGGTAATATTTCTACTCAATGGTTAGAGGTACACACATCTTGCCTATATTTCTGAAAACTCTCCCGACATGAATTTGTAAACTGAAAATAAAGTTAGCCGTCTATTCCACAAAGGAAAAGAAGATTTGTTTCCTGATTGCTTTATAATTTAGAGATAGAAAAATGACAGGGATATCTAAAATTCCACTTAATTAATGATCGGTAAAAGTTGAAGGGTAAAATTTAAGTGAAATATTTCTTTGTTTTATGTCATAGTCGAAAATCTGCGTAACTATTACTAATAAGTGAAAGATGGCTCCAAATATGCCTAAGACAGCTATTTTTACAGTTTTGAAACCTGAATTGATGTATTCTTTAATAACTTTATAACATCTAAGAAGTTATTCAATTAAAACAATATCCGCAGCATGTGAAAATTTCCCTAAACCTGGTTTCAATACATCCTGAGGTATATGCATGCCACAATAACGTTGAAATTTTCAACTTGTAATTTCAGGCTTTGTAAAAGACTGTGATAATATAAATTTCGAAACTTATTCCTTTTTTTATCAAAAGGTATGTTGTTCAAACTGTCAAACAGCTGACTTACGACTCGTTTACACGTCTACAGAAAGGTGCGTTCCAGAAAATAACCCGGTAAGCTTTATGAGATTACACATTTACGAGATTGCGTGTTATGTAGAATATTCTTTTTACACACCTACACATTCCTTAGCTGTTGCTTAGAGTTTTTTCTAATAGGCTGATTAAAGTTATCTTAGAGCTATAACATTCATATAACCGTACCAACTTCTTCCTAAGGGATATTTTCGAGTCGCTACAAATGTAATTACCTCTATCAATTGCGAATTTTTTTAAAAAATCAGTAAAAATTTGTGGCATTTTTAATATTTTTGAAAAATATTATTCAATATTTCAACGCTACGTTAGAGAGTGTTACGGCAAAATGCCAAGAAAAAATAAAACAATATTTTAAAGATTTTTTTTTTGCGCTTTCGAAATGTCAGATTTAATTAAAATATCTCCAAGAAACAGAATTTCAAGCAAAAAAATATGAATATTTTCCAAGTTTTAAATTTGCGAAATTCTTTGGCTTTTATTGCTAGAAATAATAAAAGAAATAAAATGACCTAATTTTTTGAAATTGATAGCACAAAAATTCAAAAAAAAAAAAAAAAAATAATAAAACCCATATTCTATAAAATGTACCCGTACATGCAAAGCAAAAAGAACAAAATGAAAGGTGGCTAAAAGTCAATTAAATGGAAATTTCGAACGAAAAACGAAACATTAAATTTTTGGCTTCATAGCTTTGCAAATAAATACAATTATATATATAGATATATAGTATGTATAGTACATACAGCTGGCGACTGAATTTTTAGCGATATAATAAAGTTGCAGCTGAAAGATGCGCGAAAAAGTCATAAAATTTCGAAATAAACAAAAAATATAAATTAAGATACTAAAAGTACACTGCATCTATCTATGAGAGCGAAAAAGACAAGAAATCCTTTGGAAGTGAGTGAAAATTTTGATGAAATTTACATAACAACATTTTGAAAGGTGTGGTCGGCATGAAAAATACTAAGGGGGTACACTAAGAGAATCAAAATTATCTATATAGACTGAAAAATATTTTCATATGCTAAGGATTTCAGCTACAACTCTTTGCCACCTTCTTGCCTCGTTCTTGGCGGGTGTTAGCGTTGCTGGTGGCAAAAAGTTAATAAAATTCAAATAAATAATTCAGCAAAAACAATTTACTAAAAATTTAATTTTTATAAAAATAAACTCATGACACATGAAATCTTACGATGTGCAGAGTTTGCTGTAGGATAACGCTCTAAACTGACTCATATTTTGTTGATTGTGGTGGTAATGTGTTTTGGGGTGTTTGGGGGAGGAGGGATGTGCTTAAATTAAAACTTATATGATGAACCAATATGGTGGGCGAACAGAATTTGTTGAAAATCAAGAAAAGAATATTTCTATCAAAAAACCAGGAAGTCTGAGGCCATTTGATTTGATTTATCAACATATTCTTTATATTTAGAAGAAAAAATAAAGCATGCATTTAGTTATTTTTATACAGTGTTACTACTTATAGTTTTTTTTTTCATAAAAATGTGTCAATTTTTTAAAAAAATGGTATACAAATATTTTATGAACTGTGAAATACTTAACCACAAAATATCGTACATTGGTAAATATACTTATTATTTCAAACACACAGAGTATTTGTATGAATTAATTTTACTCTAATATTGTTCATAAAAGATGATCGCAGCTGGGTGGACGGGTGTTGCAAAATCAGACAAGAGTAGACAAGGTTGGTAGTTAAAGTCTTTTCAGAAAGGAGGGTAGTGCGTCCTTAAGGGGGGGGGGGGGAAGAAAGGTATCAAGTTAAAACTAGTAAGGGTGCAAAATTTGGCCTGGCCAAACATTAAATACCCTACACTACAGTATTTTTAAAATTTTGCTCATATGGGAGGTGCTACGCCCTCTTGTCCAAGTTCACCCAGTTTTTGTTCAGAGCTTGCATTTATAGATTTTAGTGTCTGAGTGAAAAACGTTTCCAATATAGCGTTTTGAAGCTTTTGCTTATATAGGAGGTGCCACGCCCTCTTATCCGAGCTCGTCCAGTTTAAGCTTAAAGCGTGCATTTATAGTCTTTAGTATTTGAGTGTTTGGATGGATTATCTCAAAAAACTCTTTCAGTATAGCATTTTGAAACTTTTTCTTATATGGGAGGTGCCACGCCCTCTTGTCAGATTTCACCCAATTTTCGTTGAGAGCTTTCATTTATGATTCTTAGTGTCTGAGTCGAATTTGGTTCGAATATCTCAAAAAACGCTTTCAGAATAGCGTTTTGAAGCTTTTGCTTATGTGGGAGGTGCCACGCCCTCTTGTTCGAATTCGTTCAGTTTTTTCTCAGAGCTTGCGCTTACAATTTTTAGTATTTATGCGTATTTTGGTTGCATTGTCGTGAAAAATACTCATAAAATTGCATTTTGAATATATTTTTTGTATGGGCGATAGGCGTGTCCATTGACCGATTTCGCTCATTTTCAATCCTCTGAGCTATCTTTGACGACGAAGGCAGTGTACCAAATTTTATTGAATTATCTTGCTTAGTTTTCCCAAAAAGTGTATTTCAACACACAGCCAGCCAGCCACCCAGACAGACGGACATGGCTATATCGACTCAGAAGGTGATGCTGATCAAGAATATATATACTTTTCTATACATGCCACGCCTCCTTCTCTGCGTTACAAACGGAAGGACAAAGTGAATATACCCTGGGTGTAGGGTATAAAAACAGTCGTATATTTTACTTTTATATCATAATTTTTTTTAAATTTTTCCCTTCCTTTACCACATAATGAGATAAAAACTTTACTACCTAGATAAAGAAATAAAGTTAAACGAATAAATAAATAATTCAGTTTTTATAGAAAATCTGACAACAGCCTGTGGATGTTGTTTTAATATTCAAGCGCACATTAAACATCAAAAAATGTTAGTCAGTGTTTATAAATAAGATTTTTTGTTTATTCGCTGGCTATAGACAATGTTTTCTAAATTTTTGTACTAAATGAAAAATAACACAGTCCTGCAAAATTTGCAATTTATTTTTCATTCTCGAATTTTATAGGCGATTATGGGTATTCGGGATATCCTTTTTCGAATTTGAACTTTGGTATTTTCATTACGTCAAAATTCAGAGTTATCCTTGCTTCAAAGTGCAGAAAACGCTGTTGTCAGGCATATGGTTTACGTCTAGGAAGTTCATTTTGGTTAATGGAATGGGACAGCCATTAACTTCATCTTTAAATTTTTCTATTTTCGTGGATCCTACCTTAGTTATCGTTTTAAACAACAATATGATATTAAGCAAGAACATGAAAAAGGTATTTTTCGATCTGAAAAATGTTTTCGCCAAGCGAAATACTTTCTCATATTGCATTTAATACTGTTCAACAAAAAAACTACAAAAAACTTATGCGTTTCATATCGTAAAGCCTCAATATCATCTTTTGTTCAGGTGCAGCATTTTGAGAAATCCAAAGAGTCTTTATGGAGCACTTTGGAGAACATTGACCTAAATCACAATTTGCCCGAGTATCAAAAGTCATGGCCTCATGTAAGATATTGAAACATTAGTTTCTGAGAAAAACTAGCACTAGCACCGAATTGACCTTGAGTTGTGTCCTAACTTTGGTGACAAAAAGGCCAGATATCGAAAATACTCTTTCACTTTCCACTGAGGTTGGTTTAATGTAAAGCAGAGCATATTAAAAATGTGTGTTGAATTTCCAATTAAAAGTCCTACACTCTCGAGCAGTGGCGGATCCAGGATTTTGATAAGGGGGGGGTCCAAAATTTTTTTAAGGGGGTAGGGTAGACATTTTTTCCTTGAGATATATGCATAATTACCACGTATATACAGGTCACCATAACGGCTGGACTACCGTGTTATAGAAAAGCCATTGGTGCTGTCCAGTCGTTATGGCAGTGCATATAGTTTGTTCGCAAATTCAAACTGCGCGCCAACCTAGTCGCGATGACAGCGCCGTGCGATTTTTCTTTAAGTTTTTCCGTTGATATTTGCGCCATCTATGAGCGTGTTTGTATAATGAAGAGGAACCTGACGCGGATGATAAAACTGATGGAAAATATTCGAACGAAGGAAACTTTCGTGCAATTTTACGGTATCGAGCTGAAGGTGACGAAACACTCAAGAAAAACCTTTTGTCTGCTCCGAAAAATTCAACATATTTGAGCAAAACCATTCAGAATGAAATTATCGCAACTTGTCATGAATTGATCAGAAAAAAAATCGTTGATCGAATAAATCAATCGGAAGGATTCTCAGTTTTAGCCGACGAATCGACTGACATTTCAAGCATAGAGCAATTTTCCATTTGGTACAAACCATTTCAAAACGATCAAGATTTTTTTTATGGCATTCGATTTGGCTATAAATTGGCATAAGCAATAGTTGCATAGTGGAAAAAATTACTACCAAATATTTTTTCAAAATTTAAAAAAATGGCGGAGATATGGGACTTTGAAATTTTTAGGTTAGTTTTTTTTGAGAAGCTATAACTTCGGTTGCATTTATCCAATTTTCAATTTTATGGTGCTAAATGATTTGTCTTAAAACAGACTTTAAAATAATAACCAGCAAACATTTTTTTTTTCTTTTTATATATAGTTTACACTGAAAAAAAAAATTTAAATTGAGTTTCCCAAAATACGTCCTTTTTAATATTTTTTATTTTTCTTGTAAAAAAAGCTACAAGTGTAACTTACCAGTCCTCCAAAAATTGGAGTGGGCCTGCCAGTGGTTCTCCAGAAAAACAATAAAATGTAGCATCTTCCCCAATTTTTCAGTACATTTTTTTAATTTAAAATTTTTATTAAAAAAAAATTTTCAAATGCTGAAAATAGTTTATTGACTGTTTTTTTGCTTGTATAGTACTAATATAAGTACCAACGCACTTTTTTCAAATTCAAATTAACGTTTAATTAAAAATTTCAAATTCAAAAAAATTGTACTGAAAAATTGCGGCAAAAGCTACATTTTATTGTTTTTCTGGAGAACCACTGGGAGGCCCACTCCAATTTTTGGAGGACTGGTAAGTTACACTTGTAGCTTTTTTTACAAGAAAAATAAAAAATATTAAAAAGGACGTATTTTGGGAAACTCAATTTAAATTTTTTTTTTCAGTGTAAACTATATATAAAAAGAAAAAAAAAATGTTTGCTAGTTTTTATTTTAAAGTCTGTTTTAAGACAAATCATTTAGCACCATAAAATTGAAAATTGGATAAATGCAACCGAAGTTATAGCTTCTCAAAAAAAACTAACCTAAAAATTTCAAAGTCCCATATCTCCGCCATTTTTTTAAATTTTGAAAAAATATTTCGTAGTAATTTTTTCCACTATGCAGCTATTGCTTATGCCAATTTATAGCCAAATCGGATGCCATGAACAAATTTCTTGATCGTTTATACGTGGTTTGTACCATTTGCACACGATACTTGGATTCACAAACAAATATTTGTGAGGATTTCCTCGGATTCGTTCCCGTCACTGAAGTTTCTGGACAAGCTCTGGCAAAATCCATCAGGAATTATCTGACCGATATCGGCGTGGATTGCTCATTCATGTACGGACAAGGATACGACGGAGCTCCGGCAATGAATGGCGAATTTCATGGAGCACAGGCTTATTTGAGGTCTCATTTTCCTCTCGCAATTTATGTGCATTGCGCCGCACACAGCTTCAGTTTGACCATAAATGCAGCTTGCGAAGTATCTGGTATCAAAAACGCGTTGGGAACTATCGGAGCAATTCAAGCATTTTTTCACTGGCCCAAGAGACAAAGCATCTTGAAGAACGAAATTTCAAAAATGACAGAGAAAAGTGAGCGAAGAAAAGAAAAATTGAAGTCCATTTGTCCTACAAGATGGGCTCAGTCTCATGAAGCTGTATCAAGATACGTCGAACTTCAACCGGCTGTTATTGAAGCGTTGGAAGAAATAAAAACGTGGAAGGATCGAAAAACTTCACGGGCAGCATCTCAACTTTTGACAGCGATTTTCACAATCGAGTTCCAAATTTGCTGTCATATTATGGAATCAATTAATTCCATCGTTTTGCCATTGAGTCGAGAATTGCAATTGAAAAATCAAGATCTGGGAGAGGCCACGAAATTGGCTGATGATGCTTTGAACGACTTCAAGGAAAAGCGTGAAAACGTGGATTCATGCTTCCACATTGTTTATCAAAAAGTTTCTGAAATTTGTTCGGAGTACGAGATTGAAATGAAAATGCCTCGTCGATGCAGTCGACAAAAAAATCGTTGAAACGTTGAAGCGAAAACAGTTGAAGAGTATTACAAAATCGCATTTTACATCCCATTTCTCGACACCTACATTTCTCATCTTCAGAGTCGGTTCGAAAAACACAAAACAGTTTTTCAAAGTTTTGGACAGCTATTCCTCAAACAAGAATTCGACGAGAAGAAATGTGCAAGCCTCTACCAATTTTACGAAGAAATACTGGATTGTTCCGAGAGTAATTTCATTTTAGAAGTCAAAATGTGGAGACAACGGATCTGCAATCAAAACATCGAAAATGCACTTGATGCATTAGCAGTGAGTATCTCCCAAATTCAGATCATTTTTGACTAAAAAATAATGCCAGGTTTCTAATATATTGTACCAAAAAATCAGATTGATTATAATACTAATAGATTATCATTTATTTTCTATTTAATTCAAAACAAAATTTTTTAATTTAAAAGATGCAGAGAAAAATCACTAATAGACGACTTATTGACAATTAATTGAGTAAGAGATTTTTTTGGTGCAATTTGGAACAAAGTAAAATAAATAATATCCATTGAAAATCTAAATAGAAGGAATTTTTGCAGATCATAAATGGCAGAACTTTCAAAAACGTCAACAAAATCCTACGAGTTTTGGCGGTGATACCCGTGACCACAGCAACTCCAGAACGATCATTTTCGACTTTGAGGAGAATGAAAGATTATCTGAGAAACACTATGGGTCAAGAGCGTCTCAATGGTCTTGCATCTTTGAACATTCATCATCGCATAACTTTGACTGAAGACGAAATTCTCAGAAAGTTTTTTGAAAAGCCTCGAAAATTTAAGAGTGACTAGAACCGTTTGTGGATCATATATTTTTTCTTGATCGGTCATATTGATTATCTTCGTAATTATCTTCTATTGCATTTATTATTCGAAAATAAATTAAAATTTGTGTAAAACATTCAATAAATTACGAATTTTTATTAATAACTTTGTGTTTCAACTTCACCAACATGCCCAATAAAAGCATAAAACTTGAAAGTAAGTATATGATCCCATGGGGGGGGTCCGGACCCGAAAACCCCCCCCGTGGATCCGCCACTGTTAGCGATTTCTATCAAAAAAGAAGATCAAAAACACTGTCAGTTAAGACTTTTTGGCGGTTACGGCTCGTTCTATATCACCGGTATTTTATTTTTTAGTGCGCTTTCAAGCTTTCATTTCAAAATAATTGATGACATTTCTGATTCTACGGTCTATTCAATGATATTAACTGGAAATAGGCGGTACAACAATTCTTTAGATAGTTTAATCATTTCAGAAATTTCGAAATTTTTAAAAAAATTATCATCTTTTATAGAATACAATAAATACTTCACCAAAAATATTAAAATTTTTGGTCTTCTAGATATCCTGTGCAATTAAAATTTTGTAGTTATTCTCGTGTTGTTGAATTACACTATGAAACAAAATGTGAGCAAACCAATTTGGATTTGATCTCGATAACATTTTTTGACTAATTCTGGTGTGCAGATTTCGAATCTGGCAACTGTTTTTTCTATCACGTCACAGATCTGACTTATCCCTAATTGAAAGAGCAGCAAACGCTGACAAAAGTGAACTACACTTCTTCCTTGATGTATGCCCCATATGACTGAAAACAGCTTTTCCTGCAATTTAAATCAAAGATAACTCGGACCTCAGAGTTGACTGAAAAAAACGATTGCCAGATTCGGAATCAATAGTCAAAATAAAAAAAAGATTTTTGTGTTGCACAGATTTCCCTCACATTTTATTAAATCCATTAAAATCGACATAATCAGGCATGTTCTGAAATCCGATTTACTTCGGAAATGGATTGGAAGCAATCTGCAAGCGCTCTGCATTGCGACGAATAAGATGGAATCGGATTTGTATTTCAACAAATAAAATTAACTTATGGTTCCTATTCGATTTACTGAAACATAAATCCGATTTGGTGTTAATTATCAAATGTGAAGCTCTTAAAGATTGCTTTCATTCCGATTACGAAGTGAATCGGATTTCAGAACATGCCTGAGTGCTTCGCACACTAAATTTACTGGACGTAATCAAGCAATTAATGGTCATACCATTTGAATTTGCTGATCTTGGTTTATAAATAGATATATGTAGATATAGCATAAATTTTGCATAGACATTTTTAAATTGGAATTCTAAGTAACTCGAACCTTTCCAACATATCTAACAAGCTATTCCACCTTGTCGTGCAGTCTAATGTGTCGTAATTAAGTGTTAGAAAATGCATCTATAGATCTAATGATAAAATGATTCTTTAATACATTCTAATTTAACATTTTACTGTAGAATTGTGCGCAATACTGATTTCATAAAAAATTATGATATCTTGCGGACCATAGCAGTCTTGGTGTTGGTATTGAACATTGAGTCTTGGTCTTAGTTTCGGTTTTGATGTAGAGTCTTAATTTTGATCTTGGCCATAAAGTCTTGGTCTCGGTTTTGGTCTTGAAAAGAGTTCTAAGGATTGTTGATTATTTCAAATTTCTGGAAGCTGAAAAGCAGTCTTGGTCTTGATGATCATCATGGTCTTGGTCTTGAAATTACATCAGCGACTTCGTTTTGGTCTCGAAAAATTGCAAAGACTAAGACTAATTTTGCTCATCACAAATCATTGTGATAAATGTTTAAAATAATTTCGGGAATCGAATTTTTTTCTTCGGAAATCGGAAATTGATTTTTGTTTGTGGATTTCGCGGAAAATTGGGAAAGAGAAATCAATGAGGGAGAGACCTTACTTAAAATTTTTGTATTTACCATTATTTGTTTGTGCCTATTTTTATTTGCAAAAATGTGGTTTTGCGTTGGTCTGTCGCATAATCAAGTGATTCATATTTTGGCATGCTTTCTTTGGACCTCGAGGGTGAGTCTGACCTAAAGCACGACAGACAGTTATTCCAATAATGCCATTTATAATTTAATAATGCATCATTTAAGACATTTTCTTCTGATGAAAATTGATGCCTGTATGTATTGGAATTTTCATTGAATTCATAAAAATCTTTATAATTTCTTTCATAGAATAAAAAGATTATGCTTATACAATATGTGTGTGTTATATAAACAAGAAAAACCAAACCGTATAGATTTGTTTTTTAATTTTCCCAAACTTTTGGCCGGCAAAATTTTAACATAAAAGTTTTTATGTGAAAAGAAAATTAATATATCCAACAATCACATAGAAACAAACAACCTACAAAAAATGTACATTTGTACGAGTATATGTGGAAGAAGAATGAAACTTTGCGTATTTTGTTTATTCATATTTTGTTGTTGTTGGTGTTGTTGAATATTTAAATGATTGTATTGAATGTCGCTGCTAAAATTAGCAAAATGTTCCATATTATAAAAATGTTGCTACTCTTTACACTCAGATACACAGATATAAAGATATATACATACCTATATACATATATCTGTATATTTTTCCTACACTCATTTTTAAAAACTTAATGTTAATTCATATGATTTAAATTTTTGTTTTTTTTTTTTTCAATTTATTTCATTTCATCGTCTTATATTTTTAGCTTTTGGCTGGCAACAGTTGTTCAAGAAAAACAAAAATTTTTGAAAATATTGCAGCCACAAACGCAAACGAAAAGCTTGTAGATACACATACACATGTATGCGCAAACTTTGAGTAGATACTTTTATGCTTAATCCAGCAGCTTATAATTAAGTATCTACCTATAAGTATGTTATAAAATTCTGAATTTTTTTTCACGAATATTTTTAAATTGATGGTTTTTCGCTTCAGTTTATTGCTTTTGAAAATGTTGCATTCCACGTATCTAAGAAATATTAAATATTTTATATCCCAGGCCATAGCATTTTTCTAAATTTGTATCTCCCATTGAGTGCAGTATCTGCTGCTGCGTTGAATTCGCAACGTGCTTATCTAAATATGTGGCAGCAGCAGCAGCGGCATCTTGTGCCGGGTTGTGCGAAAAAAATTAAGAAATTCAGTTGCATTTTTGTAGTTTTTAATGTTTGTTTTTCCATTCCTTTTTCACTATTTTTATTTCACTTATTATGCCAAACTTTCATCAGCGCTTATTTATTGTCTTATCTCTCTTGGTTGCATTTTCTTACATTATGTAAATTTGAAGTTCAATGCACAACATCCTTATCAACATCGCGCGAAAGTATCTTTAAAGTATTGGAACGCAAGGGTAATTTTAAAATTAGCCGCATTCGCGTACTACGAAAAGAATCACAATTTGTTGTTGTTTAATTTTCATTTTCTTTCTGTCTGTTGTCTATTGTACGTGCATTTATTTATACTTCATTTTGTTGTTGTCATTTGGTTGATAGATAAAAGTGCATTTGACATTTCAAAACACACACAAAAATGTTGCACACGTTAATTTAATAGGGCTTCTCATTGATGATGATGATGATGATGGTGTTGGTGCCACAATCAAACAAAACCTGTGAGGAATGTAACTCAGGTTGTTTAGGGTGACAGCGTTAACTTAGCACACAAGATTTGAGTGCTATCGTCTAGACGCTCGTAAAAGCAAAACAAAGTTTGTCTTGTTTCCAAGACTAAGAGCCGTTATCTCAATGATGGGTCAAAAAATAATCAAAACTTTAACAGTTTCCTTTAAAACAGTTTTATTTAACAGTTTTCAGTAAAAAACTCTCGGTGAAAGCTCTGCTTAGTACTTAATCAGACATTGAGAAACTGCCCTTAAAGTATGAAGTTGAATACACTGATAGTCTAAGAGCCAGCGCTTAAAAATGATTGCGTTTCTAAAAGCTGGTTTCGTTACAGTTGGTTATAGTAATTGTGTACACACACAATTACGTCGGGCAGTCAATTAAACGTTAGAACAAGGCTGGTCAGCAGCCCCGTGGAAGGTAAAATGCTTTTTTTACCCAAGAGGAAGGCATTTTACGAAAAAAGTGTACATGGCATAAAATGCTTAGAATCGTACAAGAATTTTTTGTTTTCTGAAAAATCTATCAAAAATGACGTAAAAAATTTTTCAAAAAAAAAAACAAAAAAAAAAAAAAATTCACACGTGCTCCTCGGATTATTCTAAGCATTTTATGCCATGTTCACTTTTTTCATAAGATGCCTCCCTCTTGAGTAAGAAAAGTGTTTTGCCTTCCACGGGGCTGCTGACCAGCCTTGTTCTAACGTTTAACTGACTGACCAACATAATTGTTATTTATTTGCGTTATACAATCTGTATAACAATTTTCAGCCTTTAGAAATTACTATGATCATATATGAGCCGCCTGTTCTACAGTTCGCTTGACTGACCTACAGTCTATGTGCGTAAACAACTACTATAACCAACTGTAACAAAACCAGCTTTTAGAAACGCAGTCACTTTTAAGCGCTGGCTCTCCGGCTACGACTTACTATCAAAATAGGCCATGATGTTAACATTGAAAATGTCGAAAGCTTCACTTATCTAGGAACATTATCTTGACGGGGTGTGGAGCATGAGAAAACATGAAATCAAGAAATTCAAAAACGATACACACATTTACTCAACTGAACAAAATATGATCATATTCCATCATATTCATCTCCACTATAACGAAAGTTCATATATCGGAATGTTATATTGGTTGTACTTTGTGTATAGTAAATGAATAAGCTGGGGGTTTTTGTCAACAAGTTCTTAACCCTGCAATCAATCAAAGGCATGTCTGCTTTAGAAAAAGTCGTTGTTTAAAGATAAATATAATAATTTATTTTGGCAAATACAATTTAATGCCATCAGTTTTCAAATGGGAGCTCTAGTGCATAATACAAACTCTAAACGCTCACAAATGGGAACCAAGTGAGTTGAATCGACTCATGGTTAGTAATCAAGAGTTAAAAAGACTATGTATAGAAAGTTTAATGACCTCAAAACATCTCAAACACTGACTTAAACCGAAAATGCAACTAGTCTTTCATAGCAAATTAAAACAAGCGTATAGGATATACTTTTCGGCAACGACTCATTAAAGCTTGCCGCCAAGCTCTTAAGTGGAATTCAGAAGGTGGCAGACAAGACACTACTTGAAAAAGATCATTAGACAAGGAAAGAAACGTGAAAGTTGCGAAGAGATTCTTCATTTTGGCCCTATGTTTCTCCTAAGAGCTACAAATATGAAATAACAAAAACTTATTACTTGGATTGAAAAAAACTTTAGTATAGTTCTGTAATTTTTGGATTTAAAGAACAACTTTATCATTTCAGATCGGTGCTTACTCTAGGATCATTACTAAACACACTAAACTCCAAAGTACTTTGGGTATAGTTTTGACAACAACATATGTACATTAATACTTATTTATATAAATGAAATATAACGAGTAACCGTATTCGCTACTTCGAAATTTGAGGATATTGTTATTTGAGTTTACATCTTATTTTCCGAAACACAACAAACAGTTTAATTTGAAAACATCGTCAGAAACAACTAAGGTACTTATTCTTCTGCTTTTAGCCACACATCTGAAAATTTTCTATATTTTTAAACACTACTGCTAAGTCTTGAATTTACTAAAAACATTCTGAAGATATTCTGAGAATTGGTTTTACTAAAAAGAAATTACCTTCAAAGACATTAATGCCTCTATTGGCAGCTTTAATCGAAGTTTAGTTAATTCGGCAAGTTTACTTTAATAACACTAACTTAAAGATGGCAATCTAACATGACTTTTTGAAATTATGGATGCGTCCTGGAATACACCATGTTTACCGGTCTGCTATAAGATGGGTAAATAGTTTCTCTAGAAATTTCATCATAAATTTTCAGGCGCGGTCTACGCTTTAAAGTTATGATCCAGAGAATGTTAACGTAGAGGCAGCTCTAGCACCGACAACAGCTTCAAAAACAACTTAATTCAGGTATAGGATGAAAATAGCCTTATCTACAACTGTGGAGTCCAAAAAGGCAAGCGATAGGCAAAAAGACTAACCAATCCAAAAGGTGTTAGGTAAGGTAGAATCTAAGTACTTTAAACCTCAGCAGAAATTATACAAAAACCTACACTGATATGATGTCAAGTCACTGTAAACACAATTACCACCTAAAGAAGCTGGGGTCTGGTAAACAACGATTACTGCTGCGTTGAGACTCAAAATTAAGTACTTAGATGCTGGAATTCCAGTGACTTAGATAAGATTAAAACCACTGCAATGATAAGATTTATAAATAGTCTAGAACTAAACTGATAGGAAAAGAGGCTGTATAGAATTCAATTCATGCCCTTTTAAATAATACCATATATATATACTATATGTGACATGGTCTATGAAAAGGGGGCTTACGTGCGAAAATAAGTTTTCGTGAAAACAGCTGGAAAACAAATTTTATTGTGATAACAATCATTCATGTCTATGATAATAAATATATGAAATTTGTTAATTTTCTCGAGCTTAAATACATCTTCATTATTAAGATCCTTCAATAAAGTAATTATATACCTAAATTATGTTCCTATGATTTTGTGCAAATTTCTTACTTCTCTTACTTTTTTATTAATAAGTATGGGCTGACTTATAAAACTTGTTTAAATTTATTGTACACAGAGAAACGAATTTGTTTGGGTCAAACATATAAAGTTGGTTGAAAATTACAAAAAAAAGGTTCGTTGGTATTCAACAAATTTTGTTAAAGACTAATGTGCCTTTAATGGCAAAATTTTGATTTGCTAACTATTATCAAGTATTTGATTGATCAATCAAAATTTCTCAAATTTAGAAAAACTTTATTTGCTTGTTATAAACAAATATCTGATTGATTCAATAAAACTGTTCAAATATACCGCGTGATAAACAATATCAAATATTTTTTTTTGGCTTTATAAAATTGACGCAGATGGTTTGTAGCATTAACTTCAAATTCTTTTCTCTGTGTAGGTCTAACTTAAAATTGCAATTTTAAATGGAGTTTCAATAATCATTATAATCATAATACGACATTTAAATCCAAAGATTTAGCTATAAAAAAAAATCAGCCCATAGATCTTCGACAATGCAAATCTTCTACTTACCCTTCCACGAAGCTCACGTTCAACTTCAAGATCATCTTGGAGCAAACGGATTTTATCCTGGAAAAGAATGCAATATATGCATTATTTTTTATTCAAATAATATTTTTTTTTTTTTATAAAAAACTAAAATTCACTATATCAAAATTGCAGTTCACAATCCATATTTTTTTTTTTTTTTTTAAATCTGTGCGTAATCCTTAAAAATTTCGACAATAAGTCAGAGAAACTTTTTTTTTCGATTTATACTCCATTGAACTTTATTACATAATGTTATGATGATGGTTCTCCATTTTTCAAAACAAATTTCTCTATTTTTTATTATTTATTTATTTTTTTCGCTAAAGCACGGTAAAATTTTCTTTAAAAGATTTTGTAACTTTTCCAATTTTTACATTTTTGTTTTTCTTTCTTTTTTCATTGCACTATTTTTTTTTTTTTCGTAAATTTTCTTTTCATTCATTTGAACTTTAATCCAATTTGTTGTACGCCATCTTTGATTTATTTTTTCTATACTTTTTTTAATTTTTTTTTTTTTTATTTCAGCAAATTTTTCGCATAATCCTTGCAATGGCGCTACAGAATTTCTACCAGCAGTTTTCATCGTCTCTTACCTCAAGGCGTGAGAGGGCGCTCAAATCGGCGCTATATTCAATGTTGATATCAGCTCCACCGGGTCCAGTTGAGGTGGCCCTGTAGGAATACTTTGATGAGCGCATGGCTTGAGATGAAGACATTTTGCTATTGTTTTTTCTTTTTTCCTTCCCTTCTTTTGTTTTGAAAAAAATTAAAAGTTAAATTTTCACTAAGGAAAACTTCGTTCGCGCCCGCGTTGCTTAAAGTGACTGAGAGTGGGGGTAAAAAATTTTTAAAATTTTTCAACACCAAAGTCTCAAATGAATTGAACTTTTTTCTATTTTTTTTTTGTCTCGCACACTTCTTCGCACACACAAATGTAGTTGTCACCGAGTCACCGAATAATTCGTAATAAACGTCGGAGTAAGGCTGGTGATCTACTGAAACTGAACAAGAGATCCCTGTGTCGTTCGAATTAAGAGTATTTCGTGAATTGGTACGATGTGAAAATTCTATTCATCTATTTGAATAAAAATTTCGAATTCACTCAAATAATGTGTTCGTGGCCCGAGTGGTGTTTCTCGGGATGTGCGTGAGTGAGTGAGTGCATGACTCAGTGTAGGCCACGTTAAGAAAGTCTATCGTATGATCTTGTGCCAAGTTCCTGCGTTCATGTGCAATCGTGTGTACGTATTTTGAGTGACTTTTTGTTTTGAAGATCTCTGCGTTTCTTTGTTCCATCATTTTTGTGTTTGAAAACTTTGTGGAAAATTCTAAATTTTCTTTTGGTTTTTGAGTTTGAAAATTTTCGTTTCATTCAGAAACTGAGTGTTTTACCTGTGATTTTCAGCTTGTGTGTGTATTTTCCTTTCGTGAATGTACATAGAAATTTTCCATTAAATTTGCGTAAGCATCATTTAGACAATTTTTTTTTTTTGATTTTCTTTTTTATTTTATTTATTTATTTATTTTGGAACATTTTTTTTTTTATTTTTAGACTTTTTATTTTATTTTGCTGGTTTTTTAAATTTGTTTTTGGTTTTTTTATTGTTTTTTGTTTCACAAAAATGTATGTCTACGTGAGTTCGCTAATGAGTGAGTGAAAATGTAGCGTATAATTGCGTGCGATCGTTTCATTCGAATTGGCTCTTGATGTTTTACTTTTCTAATAAGCCAAATTTCAGCTGAGACGGAAAAGAATTTTCGACATTAATTGAAAATTCTTCTTTTACTTTTCAACATTAATTAAAAATTATTCGGTCGAACTTTTGTGAAATTCAATTTATTTTAGAGAGATTTTTTTATGGTAATATATGCTTTAATAAATCTTGCATATACATATAGATTTTGTCAATTTTGAAAATATTTGATTTTAAAAGAACTATAGGATCGATTTATTTGTGTCATGGCCTTTAAAACTTTTAAAATAATTTTTTTTTTTTTTTGCATTTTTAAGCGGCAATCATATGAGTATCTTTAAAGCCTTTGAATGCAAGAAAGGAAATGAGTAGAAAATGAGTTCCACTATATTCCGCGGCCGCTTTAAAGCCCAAAATATATATCATATCAAAAGGTTTTGCATATTTTATAAATGAACAAGCTCTCTAACATATGAATAATGAATACCGGAAGTTATCAGCTTAGAATTTATCTTTTTGTCAGAAATTAATTTATACCTTTTAAAAGGCAGTTCTTAGCCCGGCACACAGTGTCGCGAGCCCATACATAGAGCGGCCAAAACTAGTAAACGTTATCCGATTTTGATATTATTTTGCACAGTGATGCCTTTTGTTAAGATTATGGGCGTGGTTCGCCTCTTTTTAAGTCTACTCCCAGTATAAAAGTGTTGGTATCTGGTGATTTATTTAAAGGTTTTTTATACAATTAAAAAGATTAATTAATAACCTTTTAAATATTTTCTGACCTTTTACGATCAGATAAGAAACAAAAAAATTAAGCAGTTATAACTCAAAATTAAGTGAAATGATGTAAACCATGTGTAAACGATCAAGAAATTTGTTCATGGAATCCGATTTGGCTGAAAATTGGCATAAATAATAGTAGCATAGTGAAAAAAATTGCTACCAAATATTTTTTCAAAATTTAAAAAATGGCGGAGGTATGGGACTTTGAAATTTTTAGGTTAGTTTTTTTGAGAAGCTTTAACTTTAGTTGCATTTACACAATTCTCAATTCTATGGTGTCAAATGATTTGTCTTGAAACAGGCTTTAAAATAAAAATTAGCAAAAAGTTTTTTTAATTTTTTTATATTGCTTACACTGAAAAAAAATAAATAAAAAAATTAAAATTGAGTTTCTCAAAATACGTCATTTTTGATATTTTTTATTTTTCTTGCAAAAAAAGCTACAGGTGTAACTTACCAGTCCTCCAAAAATTGAAGTGGGCCTGCCAGTAGTTGTCCAGAAAAACAATAAAATGTAGTATCTTCCGCAATTTTTCAGTACATTTTTTTAATTTAAAATTATTATTAAATAAAATTTTCAAATGCTGAAGTTAGTTTATTGACTGTTTTTTTGCTTGTATAGCACAAATGAAAGTACCAACGCACTTTTCCAAATTCAAATTAAAGTTTAATTAAAAGTTTAAAATTCAAAAAAATTGTACTGAAAAATTGCGGTAGAAGCCACATTTTATTGTTTATCTGGAGAACCACTGGCAGACCCACTCCAATCTTTGGAGGACTGGTAAGTTACACCTGAAGTTTTTTTTGTAAGAAAACTAAAAAATATCAAAAATTACATATTTTGGGAGACTCAATTTAAAATTTTTTTTCTGTGTAAACAATATAAAAAAAATTAAAAAACTTTTTGCTAATTTTATTTTAAAGCCTGTTTCAAGACAAATCATTTGACTCCATAAAATTGAGAATTGGATAAATGCAACTAAAGTTATAGCTTCTCAAAAAAACTAACCTAAAAACTTCAAAGTCCTATATCTCCGCCATTTTTTTAAATTTTAAAAAAGTATTTGGTAGGAATTTTTCTCACTATGCTACTATTGCTTATGCCAATTTTCAGCCAAATTGTAAATTGCAATGAAAATATATGCTTTCTTTGGCAAAGTTTCTCTTAATTATCGAAATTTAACGATTTTTGCTGAGCCGAACTGGGAAAAACATTCGGCCCGTCGTAATATGCAGGTATGGAAAAGTTAATATGTGACCTGGTCTATGAAAAGGGGGCTTACGTGCGAAAAAAAAATTTCGGCAAAAAATTGGGAAATTTTTTTTTTGACGCCTAAGCACCCTTTTCATAGACCAGGTCACATATATTCTTGATCAACATGATCTAGATAATCCGATAAAATTTGGAACACTGCCTCCTTCATCAAGTTAGCTAGTGGGATTGAAAATGACCAAAATCGGTCAACGGACAATATGAAGAGCATTATTCGCGATGGAGCAAACAAAATACACATAAGTAAATATTGGGTGCTATTCTTGATTCCGTCGGAAAGCATTTTCCGCGCAAAAGCTAATTTTGCTATTATTGATTCCGAAAATTAGATTCATCTGTTCATCACTGTTCCGCAAAACAGATAAATTTGGCATTATTGTTCCCGCAAATAATTTGTCAGATTTAACATCCGTTCATTTTTGTGTATTCTTGATTCCGACGGATAGATATAATTCAGTATTTTCAATAATAATGTTAATAATTGTAAAAAGTTAAAAATGTATGCTTTTTTTGTTAATTTTGCTGTTGTTATTGATAGGGAAAGTAAGCTAAATATTTAATAACAATTTTAAAACCTTTGCTACTACACAATAGTCGGTTTTATTAAAAATTACAAAATTTATTTTTAAAATAAAACTCAAAATTCATAAAAGAAACACTTCATTTTATTTTATTAAATAAAGGAAACAATTCATCTTTATTCTGATTAGATATACAACGACTTATAAAAAAAGAAGGCACTTTCACATCCAACCCTCGCTGCGGTGACCAAATGATGAAATGTAATCACTTGAAAAAAAAAAAAAATGATCAACAAACACTTTTTTACAAAAAACAACTTTAGAGCAACACGCGTCTTCACCGAACTCTAAAATGTATAGATAATTAATCCTTATATCGCACTAAAATAGCTATTACTTAAAGATTCATAATTTTTCTCTGTTGACACTTCTAATTTTTTTTTATCCTTTGTCACCTGTCAAAATGTTAGAGATGTTCTTATATCAGGGTTCCCAATATTTTCGTTCGATATTCCTCTACCGTCGGAATCAAGAATAGTAGTTTTCATATCGAATGATATTTCTTTCCGCGAAAATTTCCTTATCGAACGGAATCAATAGTAGCACACATTAAAGACAGTATAGTATGTATGTACAAGCTCTGAACTATACTGAATGCGTTTTCAAAGATAGTCCAACCGAACTTCACTTACTTAGATACTAAGTAATGCTCTGAAAAAAACTAAGTGAGTTTGATTAAGAAGGTGTGGCACCTTTTTTAAAAATACTACAGTACTGGGTAACCAGTTTCTGGCCAGGCCAGATTAGGTTAGGTTAGGTTAGGTTAGGTTAGGTTAGGTTAGGTTAGGTTAGGTTAGGTTAGATTAGGTTAGGTTAGGTTAGGTTAGGTTAGGTTAGGTTAGGTTAGGTTAGGTTAGGTTAGGTTAGGTTAGGTTAGGTTAGGTTAGGTTAGGTTAGGTTAGGTTAGGTTAGGTTAGGTTAGGTTAGGTTAGGTTAGGTTAGGTTAGGTTAGGTTAGGTTAGGTTAGGTTAGGTTAGGTTAGGTTAGGTTAGGTTAGGTTAGGTTAGGTTAGGTTAGGTTAGGTTAGGTTAGGTTAGGTTAGGTTAGGTTAGGTTAGGTTAGGTTAGGTTAGGTTAGGTTAGGTTAGGTTAGGTTAGGTTAGGTTAGGTTAGGTTAGGTTAGGTTAGGTTAGGTTAGGTTAGGTTAGGTTAGGTTAGGTTAGGTTAGGTTAGGTTAGGTTAGGTTAGGTTAGGTTAGGTTAGGTTAGGTTAGGTTAGGTTAGGTTAGGTTAGGTTAGGTTAGGTTAGGTAAGGTTAGGTTAGGTTAGGTTAGGTTAGGTTAGGTTAGGTTAGGTTAGGTTAGGTTAGGTTAGGTTAGGTTAGGTTAGGTTAGGTTAGGTTAGGTTAGGTTAGGTTAGGTTAGGTTAGGTTAGGTTAGGTTAGGTTAGGTTAGGTTAGGTTAGGTTAGGTTAGGTTAGGTTAGGTTGGGTTAGGTTAGGTTAGGTTAGGTTAGGTTAGGTTAGGTTAGGTTAGGTTAGGTTAGGTTAAGTTAGGTTAGGTTAGGTTAGGTTAGGTTAGGTTATTATCTTATCACATTGATTTGTGTTACATTTTTATACCCTAGCGTGATTACTAAACGTTTCTGCCTGCCTTTGACCATACAAATGTATTTAAGAGATATGGGTCACCTAAGTTGGTCTTCAGTAAATGACGTACATACAACTTTCATTACGACATTATTGTTGCTAAATTGTTTGAAAGACGAAATTTTGGCTTTAAGCGGTTTGAAAATCTGGATCCTTCAGAAATTTTTGCCTACCAAGACTAAATGTTTGCGATTGCTTTGGACTTGGTTTTGGATTGCTCATCTTTAATTCTTTTTGTCTTTTTTATGGAAAAATGTGAGCTGCGCTAGCAAAAACATTTGAAATTAACTTTTAAAAATAAAATTATAATATTGAAACAATATAGAGTGTTTATAACAAAGCTATGCAAAAACACTGCCATATACTTCAACGCAAACAATTAAATATTTTAAAATCCTTGACAATGTACAATAGACACATAATTTAAAAGCAATAGACATTCATATTAATAGCAACAGCATACGGTACAACTGACAGTCAGAAATAATTAACACAAGGGCTAGAAACATTTAAACAATCGCATAAAAACTTATGTTCTAATAAAAAATGAATAAACAAACGCAAGAAATAAAAAGTTTATCTATAAAAACTTTCAAACAAAAAGATACTAAAGATATGTGTGTTTGTAAGTGTGAGTACATGTAAGAACATTATGCATATGTTAGGGATGTCATTCGTGGATCCCGCTTTTAAATTTATTTGGATAGTCCCGGGATTTCGGGACTTATAAATTTAATGTAATATTTCAATATTTCAGGAATATTAATAGTTTTAGATCCAGTTAGAAGTTTCAAAAAGGATTTTTCTCGGATAACGAAATTGATTTTTTTAATAACAAAGATTACTCATAACGATTTCTCAATAATATTTTAATAATTTTTAGGTATGTATTAATAAGGAAAATGCATTTGTTTTGGTATTTTATATTAAAAATAAATACTATTGCTTTTTTCTTCCGCATCGTTGTTCTCATTCTCGTCATCGTCTGCTTCACTAAACAGTTGTTTGTTAAATTTTATTTATATTTTTATTGAAAATTCCCATTTTACGAAATCTTGATTCACGAGACTGGATTTCTTGATTCACGAAACAAAATCTTGATTCATGATTTTGTGCTTGATTCACTCTTATTTTTAGCTTTAATGTTTAATGTTTATACTTACTTTGTAATATTCTTTTTATTATAATTCATGTAATGATTTTTATTTTGCTGTTTTGATGTTTAACATTTAAACAATGAATAATTTTAAAGTATTTTTGTAATGAGATTTTTGTAATCTTTAAAAATTTTTCCATTTATGGACTAATCCCCGAATTGATTTTAAAGATTCCGGGATAACCAAAAGACCAGAAAATTTACATCCCTTATAATCGTACATATACATAAAGTATGCTTTTATAAATATATTAGTATAATTATACCAAAGTCTAAACACAAATAACATACACACACGCATCTTTTCAAAGATATTTATTTAAAGATATAAACTTATATACCTTATTAAAAATATTGCAAAAAACAGCCCAATATACTATAAATATGAGATCAACGCTCAATATTCGACAAACAAATAAAAAAAATAAAAAATTCCGAGTTGATTGCGAAATTTTTGAGTAAAAACTCATTTCAAAAATGATATTTGTATTTGTTCCGAAATGCTTTTACCTGTATTGCCCGTCGGTTGCTTTTCTCAGTACACAGACATTCACGCAGAAGAATCGCCTATTTTTAGCAACGAGTTTGGATTTTTCATAATCAGTTTCCACATTTCACCTGAGTATTCATTTTCTGTATAACAGCCAAAAACCGAATCGAATTTATTCGTATATAGGATATAACATTTTTCTTTAAATCTTTTTTGTACGTTAAGTTTTTTATCTTGTTTTATCTACTTACCTACCTATATATTGAAAATAATTTTCAAAAATTTCTAATTTATTTTTTTCTAATTTCACTTATTGGTGGTCGGTAGGTAGGTAGCTTTTGGAATGTGTAATGTTTCATAGATTATAAATACTTTATATACTATGTATATGTACAGAATTTGAAAAACGAAGAAGAAGAAGAAAATCATATAAAATAAATAACAAGCTAAAAATATCTTTATACGTGGGGACACAAGCATTTTGAGTATAATTTGAAATTATTTTTTGTGGGCATTATATTTTATAAGGTATATTTTTTTTTTGTAAAATTTATGGTGTTTATATGATTTTTCGCCATTTTAGTGGGTACTAAAAATTACCCATTTCGTTATTTTCGAACGTACACACTCAGTTGTTTGGCTAATGTTAAAAAATGTATCTTTTGAAATGCTAAATTTTATAAAACTTTTCTAGAAGTTCTTCTCTTTCAGTAAAAATTTGTATTTCGATTATAATTGTATAACACTGAAATACCATAAAACATTTAGCACCATTGACCCTTAACTTAATGTGGCAAGTACAGATATGACGTTAATGACTGACTGAAAATCATTTCGTACGTCTATGTTGGATAGTAAATTTAAAGATTTCAAAACGAAAATAATGGCAGTTATTATTGATTTAATTTCGGCTTTACAAGGTACCTACTTAGTACCAACTTAATGTTTTTCAAATTTTAGAAAAAAATAAAAGTACGATTAACTTAGATAAGACATTTCAGCACACCTATCTTCAATCAAAAATAAGATTTATGAAAATGCCTAATAAACGGCATCTTTTTCCAGCTATATCATGGTTTCGAAATCTGTTCCGAATGTAACCCTAGCTGATCGTTTTTTAGAATGAGGTCAAAAAACTGTACATTTGAAAAAAAAAAAAAAAAAACTACAAACGATGTATTTGTTAGTACTGATAGTGAATCCAGTCTCGGAATTTCTCTATCACGTACGGTTTTTGAGATATTCTAACCTAAAAGTTCAAAAACACGATTTTTGAGGTTATGTAGAGGACGCACGAAATTGGTTTGCTCTTTTTTTTACTGGAACTTTATTTATTCGACTTCTAGCCAGAATAAGGCATAATTAGGATTTTACCATACTGTGAGACGCCATATTGCATTGGGTTTACCCCTGCGGGTAAGGGGTCAGAATATGCCCGAGGTAAGCATGCCTGTCGTAAAAGGCGACTAAAAGCGGGTGACCAGCCAGGGTGTGGAAGGGTGTAGCGTTGGACAGCGTTGCGCCTCGAAAGAAAAACCCACAATGCCCGTAACTGGCACTGACAAGGCGAGTCGATGCCGCCTTAAAATAAGCATCTTGTCGAAATCCTGAAGCGTCTGATCCAGAGTGGGCGGCTCCCAGGTCAGCGTCTGTTCCAGATTGGGCGGCTGAAATTAAAAGTGAATTTGGCCACTATATTTGCAGCGCTTGCCGGATCCAGCTTTAAGCTTATAACTTACTGCGTGGGGCGTTGCCGAGAAGATTATACTAATGAAGCATGGATCGAAAAACGATGGGAAATAACTCTCCAAGTGGTACCCACCAGAGTGTGGTTAATCCACCTGCCTCGGCAGCATGCACATCGGATTTGGAGGTGCAAGAAACATGCATAGTTAGGAATGATTCTCCTATAACTGGAACCAATATGGTTTCTCAAAATTTTAAAATCCTTTCGATGAAAACTCGAACACGCATCGGCTCTTGGAATGTCCGAACTCTAAATGAACCAGGCAAAATACACCAAGCCGTTAGAGAACTCCACAAATTCAACCTTGAGATATTGGGATTAAGCGAGTGTAGATGGAACGGTGCCGGCGAATATGTACTTCCTGACGGCGAAAAATTTCTATACTCCGGTAGATCGCAAGATGACATCCACAGGGATGGAGTTGGATTTTTGCTAAGTAAAACTGCAGTAAAGGCAGTAATGGAATGGAAACCTGTAAACGAAAGACTCATTTGGTGCAGATTTCGAACCCCCGCAAGAAATATTACCATCTTCCAAGCATACGCGCCCACAGAGTTGGCAGAGAGAGAAACCAAAGATGAATTCTACAGCCAACTCGCTGCAGCAATAAACAGTGCTCACAAGAACGACATCATAATGGTTATGGGCGATTTGAATGCCAAAGTATGCTCAGAAAACCTTAACCTAGAGCACGTGATTGGAAGACATGGCTTGGGTGCGAGAAACGACAATGGAGAGCTTCTCATTGACGCCTGCAATACAGCCGGTCTTGTCGTTGGAGGTACGCTATTCCCACACAAAAAATGCCATAAAGCTACTTGGGTGTCTCCAAACAACACCACTGAAAACCAAATCGACCACTTCTGCATTAGCAAAAAATGGAGAGGGAGTCTTCTGGACGTACGAGTAAAGAGGGCCGCTGACATAGGCTCCGACCACCATCTTCTCGTCGCGGTCATTCGACTAAAACTTGCCACTAATAAACGTCCCAGCGAACAATCTGTAGCAAAAAAACTCGACGTGCTTAAGCTTAAGAACGACGAGGTACGCAGATCTTTCGTAGAAGAACTTAAAACAGTTCCGTTCGATTGTGGTGGAAGTATTGAAACATCATGGAGGGCCGCTAAGGCTGCGTTCTTAAACTCCAGTGAAAAAATACTTGGGTTTCGACCCTCGAACAAGAAGCACTGGATGAGCGAGGAAACGTGGGGTCTTGTCGAAAAAAGAAGAAGCGCGAAAAAACTGAGAGACGACGCTAAAACTAGAGCGCAAAAGAACGTCGCCGAAAAGGTCTTTAACTCTCTCAATAAAGAAGTCAGGCGATCGTGCAGACAAGACAAAAGAAGAATGTATAACGACCTCGCGAGCGAAGCCGAAAGCGCTGCAAATGCTCAAAATCTCAGGCAGCTTTACGATATCACCCGCAGATTATCAGGCAGAAAACTCCAACAGAGCCGCCCTATCAAAGACAAAAACGGAAATCTCTTAACATCTGCAGACGACCAACTAAACAAATGGAAAGAGTATTTTTGCGATATACTAAATCCCATGTCTACCGCATCCCTGCAACCAGAATCACCAACTACAACTGCCGCAATGACTCGCAGTAGTAGTCGAATACAAACACCGCCGCCTACAATTGATGAAATTGTGAAAGCTATCCAAAGCATGAAAAACAACAAGGCCGCCGGTATAGATCAAATAACAGCTGAACTGCTAAAGGCATGCCCCATAACATCAGCTAAAATTCTCCATCCTCTGCTCAACAAAATCTGGAGTGAAGAGCGTTTGCCAGAAGATTGGCTACATGGCATGTTAGTCAAATTGCCGAAAAAAGGTGACCTAAGCGAGTGCCGAAACTATAGAGGCATCACCTTGCTCTCAGTTCCATCAAAAGTACTGACGAAAGTGCTTCTGAGCAGGGTAAGCGAAAAACTTGATTCGGCCATTCGAAAGCAGCAAGCAGGATTCCGGCGAAACAGATCATGCGTGGATCAAATCAACACGCTCAGAATAATTGTCGAACAATCATGCGAGTGGCGTGCTGCACTTCAACTTGTCTTCGTTGACTATAGCACTGCCTTTGACAGTGTCTCCCGAGAAAACATCTGGGCGTCATTGCAACGAAGAGGTATTGCCGCAAAGGCCATAAACTTAGTACGTGCACAATATGAAGGCTTTAAATGCAGTGTGTTACACAACGGGTTGTTGTCACCGACATTCACCACTAATTCAGGCGTACGGCAGGGGTGTTTACTATCACCATCACTCTTCCTTATCGTTCTTGATGATATCCTAGATAAAGCTCTTAATGAGGCCAAAAGGGGTATTCAATGGAACTTTACCGAACATCTGGAAGATCTCGACTACGCTGACGACATCTGCCTCTTATCGTCCAAACATTCAGATATGCAAAGCAAAATTGAAGACCTTGTCTTGGAATCACAAAAGGCCGGCCTAAAAACCAACGTATCCAAGACTAAAAGCATGAAGCTAAACGCAAGCAATGACATCACGTTTAAAGCTGGCAGTGATGACATCGGAAACGTCGATAGCTTCACGTATCTAGGCAGCATTATCTCCATGGATGGTGGAGCAAAAGAGGATATCAACTCAAGAATAGCAAAAGCAAAAGGCGCGTTTGCTCAACTGAACAAAATATGGTCTTCATCCGTTATATCCACCAAAGCGAGAGTGCGCATTTTTGATTCGAATGTGAAATCGGTTTTGTTATATGGGTGCGAAACATGGCTTGTTACTGAACAACTTACGAACAAGCTGCAAGTATTCGTCAACAAATGCTTAAGGCGTATACTAAAGGTTTGGTGGCCTCGCACTATATCAAATGCCGAGCTACATCAAAAATGCAAACAGAAGGCTATAGCAAACGAGATCAAGCTGCGCAAATGGGGATGGATTGGTCACACTCTCCGGAAACCACACAGCGAAGTTTGTCGCCAGGCCCTTGAGTGGAATCCACAAGGCAGTAGAGGACGTGGTAGACCCAAAACCAACTGGAAAAGGTCGTTCGAAAAGGAAATCCAAGAATCGGGAAAATCGTGGCAAGAGATCAAAGTCATCGCAAGGGATCGTGACAAATGGAGAGATTTCATATTGGCCCTATGCTCCTCCTAGGAGTTAAAGGAGAATACATACATACATACATACATACCTTGGGTTTGAAAATTCTCGAATTCTGTCTCCAGATTCGTGATCAGCGACCCCTTAAACACCCGAGCTATGAAATTTAAAAAATTATTTTTCGATTTCTTTCGGGGCGAGTTACAAATTTTTAAAGACCCTACTCGGCTCGCGGCTTGGTTGAAGTAAAATGTCCAATACATACAAATAATGACGTATGCGTTTTTTATGCTTGTTTCGCATATTTAGTGCACGAACCAGCGGCTTGGGACAGGCAGGAGAATGAGTTTTTAATTCTTTACGTTATAATTTCACAGTAAAACATGTATTATTGAACGGTACATTTTTTTATCACCAATTTTCAATTGTTCTAATTTTCAAATTGCGATAACCCATGAACGGTGAACCGCACAAAAAAAGTGCACAGATCTCTTTTATGGAGAACCATATGTACTACTAATAACACAGTTCTGCAATGGTTTTCCTCCCTCAATTTTAAAAAGCGATTTCTTTATATATAAGTGTGCTGATTTAGTGAAAAATTCCATCACGTCATAATTTTCAGTAATTTAAGTTTTACTTAAGTGACTTTTTTGTATATACAAGACTACCTAGCCTATACTACTGGACGTATCAAAACCATATATTTTTTTGGGGCGCCAACAGATTTATAAGGAAAATGGGAGTGATTAGGCGAAGGATCGTTATACCCCCATACAAAAAAAAAAAAACACAAAATAATTGGAAAGTTTATTTTAGTCGCTCCTACACTTATACCAGCAGATAATATATCGAAACCATATTAACACCATATATTTGCCTGATACTCCGGCGAATTTGCCTTGATATTGGGGGTAATTTAATGAAAGTACGGTGCGCTTTGTATACAATGAAAACATACCAAAAAAAAAAAAAAAAAAAAAAACAAAAAACGCATATTTACTTACTTTACCTGCATTATGAAACTTGATATGCAAAGCAACTATCTTGATCCCCCGTACGATCCAAAAAAATATATGGTGCAAGAATGGCTTAACCATATAGTACCTTTGATGCGTTAACGAATCACGAATATTGCTTATGTTTGCCAATTTTTTTCGGTGTAATAAATCTATATACTCGTAGGTTTATGTTTTTGATATTAAAGACCAATCTATTAGCTTTTTTGTAATTTTCTTTTATGCCACGCCCTATTTAAAGGTTAAATAGGCGCCAAAGCAACACCATATTTTTGGTATCTACTTTCTTTGAAAATTTATCAAAAATCTATCAAATGTGGATAATACCCACACAGAATGGATTAAAAAGAACTAAACTTATTTTCCGCAGCAATAATTTACATTGCAGATTTCTTAGGTGAGTAATATAAAGCACCGAATTAGGTGATGTGTTAAAAATAATTTTTTACTAAGGTGGGTAAAATACCTAAGAAAAAAACAAACAGCAGCTGTGAAGTCCATTAGCGGCATAAAACCAACAAATTTTTTTTGTATAATAGTATGGGAAGTGGCTATTAATGGATTAATCTTAAATAATCAGTTTTATCTATGGGCATTTTTCGATGAGGCTCAAACTTATTTTCCGCCACTTTTTTTACTCAATTAACCTTTTTATTAAAAAAATTTAACAAAAAAAAAAAAAAAAAAAAAAAAATGCTGAAATTTTTGGTACTATAAGGGTTAAATATCTTGAGTATTTTAGGCGTGATGTTGAAGAGTACATAAGCACAAACGATTGAAATAATAAGTTTTTAAATGCTGCACAGGCCAACCAGGGTAACACATTTGAAACGACGTGATTTCAGAATTGCTTTATCACGTCAGAATTTTGAGAAATTTGAATATAACTGTGCAAAACATACGATTTTTCGTTTTTTTTTTTTGAGGTTATACAAATTAGAACATCTCAAAATCCTAACGTGATGGAAATTAACCAAGTTCATGTCCGTGAACAGGAAGTCCCAAATAAATGGCAAACTTACAGGCCTGCGTAATTTTTATTTTATGCCAAAAAAAAATAAAAAAGTGTTCAGAAGTTGTTCAATAAAAACTACTGAAGTGTCGATAACCGTAAAAATCGGTTTTTATTATATAGCCCCTAAATGGTAAGTTCTTCTTTACATATGAAGAAAATTTTTTGTAAATCATGTGATTCTCTATAAAAAAGATTCTTGCACTTTTTTTATGCGGCTGACCGTCCTAGAGAAGTTGTTCAATAAAAACCGGTTTTTTTTTGCCATTTAAAGGTTTTTTTTTTGAATATCTTCTAAACGGTTACTTTAATGTGCACACATTGCTTATTTTTTGTAGATCTTGTGATTTTCTACAAAATTGATGCTATTGCTTTTTATCGTATGACTAACCGTTTCAGAGATATCCTTCAAAAACCAGTATTTTCGAAACCTTAACGGTTTTTGAAGAATATCTCTTGGACCATGAGTCGCTCCAAAAAAAATTTAATACAGTGTATACAGAATCTAAGTATATTTTGAAAGATTTTTTAATCTTTTTTGAACGACTCCTCGTTAAAGAGTATTCGCAATTTTAAAAGTAAGATATTTTAATATGAACTCATACGTAGCATTTACATATAAAACTGTGCAAAACTTTTTAAATTGGGTTATCTCCTAAACTATAAGCTACACGAAAATAGTTTTAACATTTTTAAATAGTAAATTTCTTGTGTTACAAAACTGTGGAGACAAATTTTTCTGTAAAAGTTTGGGTTAGCGAGATATTTGCAAAAAAACTGATTTTAGCGACCTTTGAATCTGAATAACTTTTTATGCGCACAATGAACTTCAATGGACTTTTTACACATTATTAACCATGCATAAATAAATATAATTCCGGTGAAAAAAATTCACTTGGAATTTTTTTGAACAGCAGCCCTTTTTTCGTTATATTTTCCTGGGTTATAATTAAAAAATTAAAAATTTAAATTTGTCAAGTAATATGGATGAGCAATATTAACAATATATGTATGCGGAATCTTTTATTAAACTTTTCAGTTGCTAAGGCTTGCCGATGAAATTAAGGCCAAACTAATACGACTGGTGATAAGAGAAGATAGAATCTGAACACGTCTGGATCTTAGAAATAAAAATTCACAACTAAATCTCATTTGGCTCTATGCTCCTCCCAGGAGTTATGCAATACATACAATACATGTCTTTTATAGGAAAACAAGAACGTTTGAATTTTTGTTTCCGGCGGCAAGTGATTGCTGATATTCGGTTAAAATTGATTTGACAAACTTTAAAGCCCATACTATACTCTCTTCCTAAAGAAGTATGCGGAGGCATACTGTAGGCCTCTTTTCTGTTATTTGTTTACGTGCTAATTTGAAAGTATAAAGAAAGGCATTGACCGCTTCCTTTTTTTCCTTACTATTTTTGTCCAAGTTTCCAATCTCAATTACCCCGGCTGCAAACGTCTCTTCTACACGACCGACCCTTTGTTAATTGGAATGCTTTCAATCAAGATCGAGTAGCTTAATAAATAAAAAGTGGAATATTTGGTTTAAAGGTAGATTTCCATATGACGCAGGAGCGCTTCATATCACACCAGGCACACTGGTTTAGCGGCCACTCATTAGCCAATTTGCCCATCATACCCTGATCGATAAATATTTGAAGAGTTTTCTTAACTCGTGTATGATTTTCCATTGAAATTCAAAGTTCAAACGCTAAATGTGTTTTTCCTTCTGGAAAGAAGTTATTTATTTAAAAGATCCAACAGAAAATTTCTGCTAAAGAAAACAAAAACAAAATATCGTATGAAAATCATTTTCAGTTCGTTTCATAAAGTTTTTAAACGTTTGCACACTCAATATAACGAACGTAGGTGTTCATTTTTCGTTAATTATTTTTAGAAATGGAATTTTAAAATTTTTATTTTTTCTCGCTCTTTTCGAGGTTTTTTTGTGTTTTTTTCTAAATTTTGTTTCTTGAGTGATTTTTATTTGAAAACACAAGGAAAACTGAAATACGCTCACATGCATGGATAAATTAAAAGTTTGGCTGCGTGTAGTACTGAAATATTGAAAAAAAAAAAAAAAAAAAATGTGTATGCATGTACGTGTTTCGGATTCCGCTCCAATATACCAGGCGAATGGCGTCAACACCCTCCCTTTGTAGCGTTTTATCGTGGCGTTGTAAAGAAAAACTCATCACTTTGATGCGAAACAGAATAACGATCAAAAGACCGACAAACGACCGAACAGTCGGTCACACTTTATGAAAGTTCATATCCACACATTATTCAGAATATGCACACGACCCATACAATGACAAATGTGGTATAGTGCAGTATGTGTGATCAAAACAAATCTGACCCAATTTCTTTTCTAGCAGCTGCTGCTTTCAATGCTGGGCTTCAGTTGCAAGTGTAAACCGTCATCTCGTACCAAGCGCTCTTTCACTTGTTTTAAGAACTGACCTTTACTCGAAAATTTGAATTGAAAACGTTGTGATAATCATCAAATTACTTGCTTACCATCTACTTATATCGCAGGACCCCATATGTTTTAGGGTCTACTTGCCAAGCCTGATGTAATGTACAAGAAGTTCAATCAAGAAATTTTAGAAATTCTGCCAAACACACATTTCACGAATAATACTCTGGACACATTCTATGCTGAAAATCAAATCGACAAGAACAAAACAAGGAATAACGTGTGCTCTCAAGTCATTCTACTTAGAGAATTGGAAATATTATCGATCTAAAGCTAGAGAAGTTATTTAAGAATTGCTATTGTATTATAATGTTCTATAGCTTCCTCGTGAGAAATTTTTATACCCTACACCCAGGGTATATTCAGGTATGGAAAAGTATATATATTCTTGAACAGCGTCACCTCCTGAGTCGATATAGCCGTGTCCGTCTGTCTGGTTGGCTGGCAGGCCAGAGGACATGTTTTTCACGGGATAACTAAACAAGATAATTCTATGAAATTTGGTACACTGCCTCCGTTGTCACAGTTAGCTCGACTTAACATAATCAGTCAACGGTATTAACGGAGTATTTTTCACGACAATGTAACCAAACTAACAAAATCTAACAAGTGGGCGTGGCACCTCCCATATAAGCAAAAGTTTCAAAATGCTTTCCAGAAAGCGTTATTAAAGATAATCTAACTAAATTTCACTAGACGAAATCGGAAAAGAAGGCGTGAGGCCAAGCTCTGACCAAAAACTAGGCGTCCTTGGACTAGTGGGCGTGGTACCTCCCATATATGTATGCAGAAGCTTCAAAATGCTATATTTAATGTTTGGCCAGGCCACAGGTGACACCCTGACTAGTTTCATATTTTTTAAGGAAAATATTATTTATATCTGCAAAATGTACCGAGAACCTAAGTTAATGTAATGTAATGTAATGTAATGTAATGTAATGTAATGTAATGTAATGTAATGTAATGTAATGTAATGTAATGTAATGTAATGTAATGTAATGTAATGTAATGTAATGTAATGTAATGTAATGTAATGTAATGTAATAAAATGTAATGTAATGTAATGTAATGTTATGTAATGTAATGTAATGTAATGTAATGTAATGTAATGTAATGTAATGTAATGTAATGTAATGTAATGTAATGTAATGTAATGTAATGTAATGTAATGTAATGTAATGTAATGTAATGTAATGTAATGTAATTTAATGTAAAGTAATGTAATGTAATGAGAACAGTAGTTCTAGTTTCTAAGAAATATTTGTAAATTTCATTTACCATTAATTACACAGTCCTGCGATGAAAAAAGTATGAGATTAGAGTATTTGCTTCATCACGTCTGAGGCCCGAGTTATCCCTGATTTAAAGTGCAAACACGCTATTTTTAAATATATGACATACATCTTGAAAGTAGTCAAGTTCACTTTTGACAGCGGCATTAAATAGCTCTGAGTTTCCTCTTTAAAGCATATTTTTAACTTTTCCAATTGGATCATTATTTTCCGAGATATCATCCATTGAAGTAAAGGTATGCAAATTAAATATAGTCCTTTACAGGGATTAGCGATACCTTTACTTCAATCGATGATATCTCGGAAACTAAAGATTCAATTGAAAAAGTTAAAAGTACGCTTTATAGAAGAAGCTCATGGCTGTTCAATACCGCTGTCAAAACTACTTTGAGGATGTACGCCATATGTCTGAAAATAGTGTTTCATGCACTTTAAATCAAGAATAACTCATATCTCCGACGTGATGGAGCAAATCGGAGGTCATATTCGGATTCAGCAATCAAAAATCTATAAGGAACACTTACACTCATTTCATACTTTATTAACTTTTTCAAAAACGCAGGTCTGTGTTATGAGTCATTATTAGACTGCGGATTATATGCAAAAACATATTTTTTGTTTTTTATTATTTTTTTATTATTTATGGGAGTTTTAAGGCAATACGTTTCATCAAAATTGGGATTGATTTAAGTACATTTCATTTTGCATATTTGGCATATTGCATATTTTTTGCATATTCTAAATATATTCTACATATTTGCATATTCAGTGCATATTCACCATAATTGACACAGTACTGGTTCATGAACATGTTGGAAGTGTTTGAACTTTTTAAGGTTTCTTGGCAAGCTTAATGAAAGTATTAGTACTCTGATCAAGAATAAATGTATATATTTTTCCATAACTGACACGCCTCCATCTCTGCGTTACAAACGAGAGAACAAAGCGAATATACCCTGAATGTAGAGTATAAAAATAGTAAGGAGAATAAGAAAATGTGACCATCCACAGGAAGAGGGACCTGATCTTCATAAAATCAAAAACATTTTTAAGATTTTGGCCTCTAGGAAATAATGAAAAAGTTCTGTTGCTTGTGACAAATGCTGCAGCCTGCATGCTAAAAGCTGGAGACCATTTAAAATTGTTTTATGCGAACTTGATTCATTTGACCTGTGCAGTTCATGAATAACATCGATTGGAGAGAACGATAAGAAATAATTTTAAATTATTCAACAAATTAATATCGTCTGTAAATAAAATTTTTCGCAAGGCTCCACTTCAATTACATCGGGAAAAGTTACCCAATGTTCCTTTGCCTCCTGAGCTAATACTAACTAGATGGGGAACTTGGCTGGAAGCAGCATTCTTTTATGCAGAGCATTTAAATGAACTCGACCAGAACGACGCAAAGGCTATGGCAAAAGTAATATCAGTTATCGGAAAACCTCAACTCTTTGTAGGTCTCGCATACGTGAAATTACATTTTGGATTTTTTCCGGAAATTATAAAAAAAACTGGAGACCAGAGAGGTTATGCTTTCTTATTCATTGGCATTGATAAATGAAGTTAAAAAAGCTGTGGAAAAAATCAAAAGAAAAGACGGTTAAATATAGCAAGATAAATTAGATAACGTTTTGGAGAGAAATTCTGGATATATGCAATTTCAATACAAAAATTAATGACGTATTGAATGGTGTGACAACAACTGAAATTACTGCTGTCAGTCTAGATGTAGTGTCTAAATACAAATACGCCCTAGATGTAGAAAGATTATTTACTGTCAACTGAATTACAATCAATAAACTTTAGTGCATAAAATGCAAGAAATAATTTAATTTATGGCTTTTTTAAAATTTATTACTACAAAATCGAAACCATTACCTTTTAATCAAATTTAAATAAATAAAATACATGTTGTTTCTACAATAATTCCTCGAAACGTATGAAAATGTGGCATATTTTCAGAATATTTTTGCATATTTTTGGAATATTTTAGAATATGCAAAGAATATGTTTTGCACATTTTTGGCATATTCTGATATGCCGCTATAAATCAATTCTAGAATACAGAAAACAAATTTTTTTAATGATCACCAAAAAAGTGGAATATAATCCGCAGTCTAGTCATTATACTTATTGGTGAATTGATAAAGAATAAGATTTCTTAAATAAATTGTTTTCATAACTTGCAGTTTTGAAAAATATGGCTCCTCATAAATATTCGGTTGGCATCCGTACAATCTGAATGACAACACCTTTTAGGAACTTGTTTTATGTTATTTTGTCTTGAAAGGTAGGTGGCGTTGTTCTCAGTACAGAGATGATTATCTATAATATTAAAAAAAAAAGTCAATGATCGCTATTTAGTTCACTTATCATTAGGAGCATATCATATTTGGTTTGTACATGTGACCTTTTAAACAATTGTGGTGTAATTCATCTTAAGTTTTTAGTTAATTCTTATTGAGTTAAATGGTGCTAAAATACGCATCAATCATAAAGCTCATGGTTATTGCAATGATCTTGTTCCGATCTCAACCAGCGGCATTAACATCATGTCATAAATAAGTGAAAAATTCTACAGTTTAACAGCAACGATGGATAAAAATTAAAAAACATAAAGATAAAAAATGCGGAGGCGTTGGTGGATTTACTTTTTGATTATTCATCAACATATTTCTGGGAACTTACGAATGATTTTTATTTTTTTAAAGATGTTCAGAGTTTGGCAGACGAAAGTGTGGCAATACAAAAAAATAAAAAATCTCTTACGAAAAAGTTTCTGTTTTTCTACATTTTTCTTTTTTATTTAAAATGTATACATAAATTTTATTTGTGAAAATACTTGAACTCATTCATTATGCTAATTAGTTTTACATAAGCACATACATGCATATACATGTGATATTTCTCATCGAATTTGATTAAATTGAATTAATTTGTTATACACATTCGCCCCAAAGAAAATCTAAGCGAAATATGAATTAAAAAATAGTTAAGGAAATTTTGCTATCAATCACAACTACATATTTAGACCTATTTATTATAGAAAGCTTTATAATATTATTATTAACAAACTAACAAAATTCAAAATGAAATAAAGGTGCTTTTTGTTTGAATGTTTATGCTGAGCTAAAGGAACTGCTTTTTTACAGTTTTCTCTAAGTCCTAAGTACCTAAAAGGACCAAGAGGGAATTAGTAACAAAAAAAGCTACATTTTGCAAAAGTCTTATTTTCCGAAGGTTATAATGGATGTTTTTTTTTTTTTTTCCAAAAACTGGGCTAAAATGGTTAAAGTTCTCTACAAAAATATACTACTGAAAATTTCAGAATTTCAGCAGGGGTCGTCGAAGACGAGAAAGGTCTACGTAAAAATTTTTTGTTTACATTTAGAATTAAAATAGTCCAATTAAGAAATCCCTTGAAAATTTTTGAAAACTAGTTTAATTTATAAGTGTTGCAGCTTATTGAATTCAAAATTTAAAAAAAAAAAAATCAATTGAGAAAATTTCCAAACATTAAAAACATTATAAGATAGAGAAAATTTACGATACCGTTCTTCCCCGTTTACTTTAAATGTTTATCTGAATATACCATATTTACGTAAAGCCCCAGACAGACGATAGGCATTTTTTAAATAGCTACATATATCATAGACATTGACTAAAAGATTTCCCAATTCAGGGTCCAAAAAAAATTTTAAAACATCAAAAACATGATTAATAGTGAGTTTAGCATCAGAAAAGCTAATTAGTCAAAAAGAGGGCGACCTTCCTAAACGTCCGTTGCTTTGTGTTGAAACAGCATTTTCGTAAAAAAAATGTCGCATAATTTTAGGAGCTTATTTTTTTACTGCATCATTCTTGCATTTCATAACGCCTAACTACAAATCGTTGCATAGCAATCAGCGCATCAATAACAAAGTTGATGCTTTTTGTAAACTTTGCTCTTAAGTCAAAAAATTCCTAAAATTATGCGACATTTTTTTTACGAAAATGCTGTTTCAACACAAAGCAACGGACGTTTAGGAAGTCGCCCAGATTGAACTTAAATAATTTGCATATGCTTTTTGTACAGCCTAAAAGTATGCACAAATATTTTTAAGGTACATTAAGCTAGCAGAGCGAAAATGGCAGAACTGAAAAAAAAAAATGCCAGAATTATAGGCTAATTTTGGGCCCAAACGCCGAATTTTAGGCTCCTCATTTAAAAAAAAAAAAAAATAGCTCTGCTAGCTTAAGTTTAAGCCAGCAGAGCTATTTCGAGAAAACACATACGTGACGTATATTGAACTAAAGTAAGTAGTCAATAATTGTAGGCTAATTATAGGCTATTTAAATGTCCAATCACCAAATAAAAAGCTTTCCACTTAAAAAAAAAAAAAAAAAAAAATCTGCTAGGTTAAGCTTAAGCTAGCAGAGAGATTTCGAAAAAAAAACATTTTGAACTAAAGAAAGTATTCAATAATTATAGGCTAATTATAGGCTATTTAAATACCCCATCGCCTAAAAGAAAAGCTTTTCATTTAAAAAAAAAATGGACCAAATCATTTTTCATGAAATTATGAACTTCGAATAACAACAACTCCAGAGAAAAAAAAAAAACAACTACAACAAAAACTACGACAACAACAACAAATTAACTACTACTACAACAACAGTAATTTTACATAAAAGTAGGGGTAAGCGGGCGGCCGCTGCTCAGGATTTAAGCCCGTCAGACATCAAACACTGGCTACGCGGCGGCCTTTGGCCGTGGATCCATTTGATTTGGTCCATTTTTTTTAAATGAAAAGCTTTTCTTTTGGCGAAGCCTATAATTAGCCTATAATTATTGAATACTTTTTTTAGTTCAAAAAGTTTTTTTTTCGAAATCTCTCTGCTAGTTTAAGTTTAAGCTAGTAGAGCTATTTTTTTTTTTTTTTTTGAAATGAAGAGCCTAAAACTCGGCGTTTGGGTCCAAAATTAGCTTATAATTCTGGCATTTTTATACCCTACACCGAGGGTATATTCACTTTGTCCTTCCGTTTGTAACGCAGAGAAAGAGGCGTGACCGGTATAGAAAAGTATATATATTCTTGATCAGCGTCACCTCCTGAGTCGATATAGCCATGTCCGTCTGTCTGACTGGCAGGCTGGCTGGCTGGCTGGCTGGCTGGCTGGCTGGCTGGCTGGCCGGGTGGCTGGGTGGCTGGCTGTCTGGCTGAAATACACTTTTTGGGAAAACTGAGCAAGATAATTCAATGAAATTTGGTACACAGCCTCCGTCGTCAAAGTAAGCTCGGGGGATTAGTAATGAGCAAAATCGGTCAACGGACACACCTACCGCCCATACAAAAAAAAAAAAAAAAAAAATACAAAATGCAATTTTAGGAGTATTTTTCACGACAAAATACACATAAATACTACAAATTTTAAGCACAAGCTCTGAAAAAAAACTGAGCAAACTCTGACAAGAGGGCGTGGCACCTCCCATATAAGCAAAATCTTCAAAACGCTATACTGAGAGCGGTTTTTGAGATATTCGAACCAAATTTGACTCAGACACTAAGAATTGTAAATGAAAGCTCTCAAAAAAAAAATTGGGTGAAATCGGACAATGGGGCACCTCCCATATAAGCAAAAGTTTCAAAATGCTATACTGAAAGTGTTTTTTGAGATAATCCAACCAAATTTCACTAAAATACTAAAGATTACTTATAAATGCACGATCTAAGCTTAAACTAGACGTACTCGAACAAGAGGGCGTGGCACCTCCTATAAAGCAAAAGCTTCAAAACGCCATACTGAAAACGTTTTTTGAGATAATCCAAACAAATTTTACTCAGACACTAAAAACTATAAATGTAAGCTTTGAACAAAAACTGGGTGAACTCGGACAAGAGGGCGTGACTCCTCCCTTACAGGCAAAATTTTCAAAATACAGTAGTGTAGGGTATTTATTGTTTGGCCAGGCCAAAAGTTACACCCTTACCAGTTTTCAGTTTAATTTCGTTGTTTTATTTATTTGATTATTTTTTTTTTTTTATTCATTGTTTTTGAAAAATAATTTTTGAAAAGAGTGGTAAATTTTATGGAAATCGAATCAAAACTGTGGAAATGCCGTTCCGTTGTATGATGTGACAGCACTGTGCGCCATCTGGGAAAATGTTATTTTTGAACACTTGAGCAAAATTAACACTGTAATAACTTACTAGCAAGCCTACGATTATAAAAATCGGAAAACTTTTAACATATTAGGTGCTTCTACAAGGAGAGAAAAGTTTAATACTTTTGTAGCGAAAGTCGTTCAAAAATTACTAAACTTTTGTTAATCTTCGTTAATTTTGCATAGTGATGAGCAACCCAAGACCAAGAACATAACAGTCTTGGTCTTGTTCTTGCACATTGAGTCTTGCTCTTGGTCTTGGTTTTGATATCGAGTCTTGGTCTTGATCTTGCTCGTTAAGTCTTGGTCTCGGTCTTGGTCTTGGTTTTGAAAAAATTTTCTGAGATATTGATTATTCAAAATTTCAAAACCCAATATTTTTCCAAAGCATTTGGGTTTTTAAGATGCCAAATTCAAATCGAGAGATGATTTTATCTTCAAAACAGGTGTGAAACAACTTTTAGTTTTAAATTCCCAAGACTGAAAAGCATAGCAGTCTTGGTCTTGGTCTTGCAGAAATATCAGCGTCTTGGTCTTGGTCTCGCAAAATTACCAAGACCAAGAACAAGACGCAAGACCAAGACTAATTTTGCTCATCACTAATTTTGCATATCTACAAAAAACTGCCTTCAAATTTTATAAAAATTTTAAAGTTGCTCAGAAGGAAAATTTCAATATTAGCATAGTAAAAATTACACTAGTTTACAGCCAAAATCGCCATTGAATGCCATTATTCATATTATTTGTAAGTTCGGCTGCTGATTCCAAAAATCATATTTTTCCTTTTTTTATATTTTATTTGTGATAAATTTGTATATTATATACGGTGTATATCGGATAAGGTTGCGAAGCATCTGGAAGGTAATAGAAGAGGCCTGAACTAACAAAAAATTGCACTTGAGGAGGGGTATAAAATGTACCCCTGTGGAGTTACAGGGTTAAAACTGATTTTATGAATTGTTTAAACAGGATAAATACAATCTATTATTTTTTTTTTTACAATTGAGGAGTGGAAGAACCAAAGGACCGTACGAGGTAAAAGTAATGTCATTATATGAATTGGGTAGAAATGCTTAAAATTATTTTCTGTTTTCACGAAAACTTTAGTCAATGATGTGAAATTGATAAAATTATGCCAAAAAAGAGGATACTAGCCAAATAAACGTTTATCTTGGCACATACAGGGTGGCTGATTCGAACTGTTACCAACTTCAGATAGACTTATCTGACAGATGGAACATGACAGTTGTCTAAAAATTGGCATGATGTTAGTTCATTCTACTGTCAACAAGTAACCAAAAGCATTTGCGCGTCAATTTATTGAAAATAAAAAATTTTCGAAATGGAATTCAAACGTAATAGTGTGATTGCTCTTTATTTGGCTGGAAAATCGCAACCAGCAATTGTTCGTTAGCTGAAACATTTAAAAGTGAATAAAATGTTTGTGTATCGGACCATAACACGTTACAATGGTACCGGCAGCGTTGCCAAACGACATGGTGGTGGTCGAAAAATAACTGCAACATCACCAGAAATGGTTAGAAAGGTGAAGACCAGAATTGAGCGAAATCCGAGACGCAGTGGCAGACAAATGGCTGCCGAGCTGAAAATATCGTGTGAACGAATGCAACACATATTGTCAAACAAGCTCGGACTAAAGGCCCTCAAGTTCCAAAAGGCGCATGATCTCACTCTTGCTCAAAAAAAAGTTAGGCTCGATAGAGCCAAGGAGTTGTTGCGCTTGCACGCCGCCGGAAATCTGTCACAAATTGTCTTCTCTGATGAGAAAAATTACTGTATCCAGCAATATGTAAACAAACAAAATGATCGGGTTTACTTGACAGAGAGGTCCTACGAAAATTTGAATGTTCGTTTGGCCACCAGGACGCAGGCACCACCGCATGTGATGGTTTGGGCTGCAGTGACTGCTGATGGGCGCTCACCACTCGTTTTTTGGCCGCTGGCGTCAAAGTAAACGCCCAGGTGTATCGTGAATCAGTGTTGGAGGGTGCTTTACTACCGTGGGCACGCAAACATTTCGGTCGCAAGCCATGGACATTCCAACAAGACTCGGCACCGTCACACAAAGCTCGTGTGAATCAAGAATGGTTAGAAAAAAACGTTCCTAGCTTCATTTCTGCTCAACAATGGCTCTCAAATTCGCCTGATGCGAATCCGCTGGATTTCTCAATCTGGGGTATGTTGGACAGGAAATCAAATTCGTGCAGCATGCGACTCGTTCTACGGGCCATAGTTAAGGCCAAAGGTGGCCATATCGAAAATCGCAAGTAGATTCTTAAAATCTGAGCATTTCCCAACAATTATAGCGTTTGATCAATAAAATCTGTGCATGGAAACTAAAAATATAGTCTTTTGAATTGGTAACACCTCGAATCAGCCACCCTGTAATTTGTATGACATTACTTGCCTCGTACTGGTACTAAAGTCCTTTGAAACTTCTACTCCTCAATTAATATTAAAAGGAGAAACCATTTCAAATTTTCAAATTTTTTTTTGTGTTTAACACTGGGGGGATTTGAACCGGGAGAACCTGTCGATATGCACGGTGTGATACACGAGCGTCGTTGTGTGATAACGCTAGTATACAAATGATTAAACATTTTTTTCCCATTGAATGCTATGTTCATTTTATATGTAAAATGAGCTGCTGATTCCGAAAATCGCATTTTTTTTTTTTATTGGGTGTACAACTTAAAAACCGGAATTTTTTAGCGAAATTTGATGCTTTATTGTGGAAAAATGTTACAATATATTTTATTCAAAGTATTGTCCATTGGAAGCTACAACATTTCCCCATCTTTCAGGCAATTTATGAATTCCATCCCAAAAAAATTGCGCCGGCTTGGCGGCCAAAAATTAATCTATCCAATTTCGGATGCCTTGCTCTGATGTGAAGCGTATTCCGGTGAGGGCGTTTTGCATCGAGCGAAATAAATAAAAGTCAGACGGAGCAAGGTCCGGACTATAAGGCGGGTGAGCCAAAACTTCCCATCCACTATTTTCCAAATAGTTTTTCACGGGTCTTGCAACATGCGGCCGAGCGTTGTCATGATGAAAAGTTATTGCTTCGTGTCTGGTCGCATTTTCCGGGCGTTTTTCGATGATGGCACGCTTCAAACGTATTAATTGTGTTCGGTACAGGTCACCTGTGATTGTCTGGCCCGATTTCAACAACTCATAATATAACGGCCCCTTCTGATCCCACCAAATACACAGCATAACCTTGGCTTCGAGGTTGATTTGGCTGGTTGGCCGGGTTTCACGTATGACTTTTTGCGCTTGGGATTGTCATAATGGATCCATTTTTCATCCCCAGTCACAATCCGATGCAAAAATGATTTGTTTTTATGGCGCTCAAGCAGCATTTCAGACATACAGAAACACCGTTCAACGTCTCTCGGCGTCAATTCATAGGGGACCCAATTACCTAGCTTCTGAATGTATCCGGCGGCTTTCATTTCGAAATGGCTTGCTGAGTCACTCCCAACGATTTGGCAAGATCGTCTTGTGTTTGACACGAATCCTCATCGAGTAGCTTCTCTAATTCTTCGTCTTCATACTTTTTTGGCTGTCCTGGGCGTTCTTTGTCTTTGATGTCAAAATCGGCACTTTTGAAGCGTTTAAACCATTCAAAACACTGTGTTTTTCCTAAAGCATCGTCGCCATAAACTTCTACAAGCAAACTATGACTTTCCGCAGCAGTTTTCTTTGCAAAAAAATGACCCAACAGAACCTCCCGCAAATGCTGTCTTTTTCTCGAATTTTCGAAGTTATTCATCGTGAAAAATAATAATGATGCACACAAAATAAAATTTTTTTGTTGACTGATTTTGACAGCTGTCAAATGTACCTTCAAAATGACATATATATAAAGTTCGAGCTTTCACTATATTAGTTAGTACGGACATCCACCGTCAAATTCTGGTTTTTAAGTTGTACACCCAATATTTCGTGTCGTTTTCGAGATATCGGTCATTTTCGGTTTTTGGACCAAAAAAAAAAAAAAAACTATAGTTCCACTTAAATACAAATATCTCAAGAACCATGTTTGTGTTTAAACGTATTATATATTAAACGTAATTAAATTATCTACAAATAATGTTATAGTCTATTTATTTGTAAAGCAAATAAGATACTATTTAAGAAAATTGATGGAAAAATAGAAAAGTTGTATACCTAAAATGCGCTTTTGCCTATTTCGTTCATTTTTTTGTAATAAACTGTTGGATAATTTGAAACTTTTTGTAAAACACATAAGAAAATCCAAAAATTCATAGGTAGCCGTTAAAAAAAAAATACCCGTGTCTCGTCGTTTTTCTCCAGCACGTCAGATTTTTTTTTAATCGATTTTTGTAGTTTTTTAATCCACTGTACATAAAAATACAAAAATAACGCATTCTTGTGTTAAATCGATGAATTTAACTATATGATCCAGACATCTGAGGTGTATCATGTGTTCAGTAAACTTATGCAGGATATTACGAGGAATATTTTTGTAGACAATTTTAACCCTCTAAAATCCCCACATGTAGGTCAAAATGACAAATGTTAATTGATTATGAAGTTGACTGAAATGTTCTTTTACCAAATTATGAAACAAAAAACAAATTTTACAATCGAACAGTTTCATAGAAAGAATTTATCTTATGACTGAAACGTCTTTGAATATTTCCTGTTGGACACATAAAAGTTATTGAGTCGGAATTTTGACCATACTTTCTTAAAATTTTTAAAAGATATGATTTCTTATAGAAGTCAAATCATCTATATATATAAAAATGACTGTGTGTCTGTGTGTCTGTTTGAAGCATTATCACTCAGAAACCATTCGTCCAATTGAGCTGAAAATTTGGAAATGAGTATATATTAGGTATGGGAATGTTTTTATGCTATACACGAAGTTTTCTGAAGACCACCCGAAGGCTTAATAGTCAAAACGAAGAATATCTAGGTATACGAGAGGGAAAATATCTATGACACGCTTTGAACAAGTTGTAACTTAAAGTTTTTTGGAACACCCGAAGTTTGCCGAATGTCACCCGAGGGCTTCATAGTCAAAATGAAGAATATCTAGGTATACGAGAGGGAAAAAATCTATGGTGAACTATCAACAAACTTCAATTAATAGTTTTTCGGAACACCCGATGGTTCTCGAAGGTCACCCGAAGGCTTCATAATCAAAACGAAGATTATCTTGGTACACGAGAGGGAAAAAATCTACGGTGAACTATCAAAAAACTTTAACTGATAGTTTTTTGGAAAACCCGAAGTTTGCCGAAGGTCAAAACGAAGAATATCTAGGTATACGAGAGGGAAAAAATCTGCGGTGAACTATCAACAAACTTTAACTGATAGTTTTTTGGAATACCCGATGCTTCCCGAAGGTCACCCGAAGGCTTCATAGTTAAAACGAAGAATATCTAGATGAAATACAGGAAAAACATCTAAGGCAAACTATCAACAAGCCTTAATTGATGGTTTCCTGGGACACTCCAGCTATGCCATTGCCAATTTTTAAGATGGTTTGAAATGAAATTAACTTTCTCAAAATACCTAAATTTTTATTGGTGACGGCAGTGGCGTAAATCAAAATTTTATCCCTGTATACCCTCTAAGCTATTGGGAATCAAAAAACAAAACAAACATGCCTAGCGAAGCGGGCAAAGAAGGCTAGTTTATTATAAAAATTAATATGCTGCTGCTCAATGCTTCCTGACTTTACTCAGTACACATAGATCTGCCGTTTTCAAGCATTTTACAGCCTGTTTCTGATAATTTCTATAAATTTTTTCGTTCCGTGAACATTTTAAGTAATGTAACCGGTTTTCTTATAACTTCTAAGCCGGGCTTACAGAAAACCTGACCTGACGCAATAAAACGAATGGCATATTCGTGCTTAAGAGATCAAAATACACTAAAAACACTTTTCAAGCCACTAGTGGTTTTTAAAAACATAAATTTGATTGAATGAACCGTGTTATTAGAAATACTCGATGAATAAAATTTATAATATTGTTTTTTTCCAACTTTTAACCTCTTTTATTCTTAAATTAAAATTAGGAAAAAAAATATAAAAACAAAATCCCACCTCGACCGTTTCATGACTTGTGCTAGTGAACATTGAACAGCGCGCTTTTTTTTTTTTTTTTTGATTAATTTTAGAGGATTACGAAAATAAAGAGGTGGCATCCACTGTTCATTTGAGCAAATGCTGTCGTATACTTCAAAAAGCTTACAAAGTTTTAAGCTTAAGCATTGCCATAAAATGTAAAAGCTTCGTCGATCGTAGACAATGTGAAAGAACGAAAGTTTAAAAGCAACTCGAGTAGCAAATTTGTGCACAAACCGAAAAGCTTAATTACAGTGGCGGGGTATAATTGAAATAAAAAAACCTTTTAATACAAAATAAAATACTGTTCATAAATTTGAATTATTTCAATTAAATCAATTTTATTGAATTACATAGATAGAGAAATAAATAAACTTAAGTACAACATGTGACGTGAATTTCAAATACAACTTATGTCAGGAAAAACTCCAATAAATTGGTAAAACGATGCATTGCAACATAGTTAACCAACACCACGTAAGCGTAGGCGGTATAGATGTAGGCCCACCATTGAAAGTGCAACTGTTTTGCCCACAAAAGTTTACCGCCATTCAGTTGCTGCAAATAAACGTAACGTGATTCGGCCAAAAGTTTTCGCATAAATGCACCGCTCAGATAAACGATGCTCATGAGCAGAATCAAGCGGCGAATGTGAACTAAAAGTATCGCCATTTCGCGTCTGATAAGACAGCGAAGCGTATGATTGATAAGCTATAACTTTGGAAGAAGCACCTTTGTCACTTTATCTTTACAGTTTGTAAGATTTTCCAGTTAAATTCTCCAATTCGTTATGCATTTAATGTTTCTTGTTTCACTTTATATTCACCGAGTATTTTTTGTTTACCAAATTTCACAAATCCGTTGTTGCTTGTCGTTTTATTTATAACTTTTTGTTGTTGTTTTCGTTAATTTTTTTCTCGTTTTTTTTCGAATTTCGTAGATGCGTTGAAATCGAATTCTCTTTTAATTTACTCTGCCATCAGCCACAAACCGAAATAAACTGATTTACGAAAAATTTGGCAACACTTTGCGCCTTCATCTATTTTACAAAAACAAAAATGTATCTTTCGGTATGTTGTATTTCGAATAGCGTTGGTTTGATTTTCGCAACTATTTGTTGTTGCTCAATTGTTTTCTTTCAAAAAAGATCTATGACGTCCCATGGTTGCGATATTTGAGCAATTTGACTATAGCAACAATTTAGATGAACAGAGATATAGATACGCAAACTTTTATGCGGTGTTTCGTTAGTTAGCTGAGGACTTTAGAAGAAAGTGAATGAGCGAGAAGAACACAAGGCGAGAGCAAAGAAAAAATAAATATAGTAAAAATTTTGTTTGGCCGATAAGAATATAAATAATGCCTTCGGCCTTAAGGGTATAAAAACTAATTTTATTAGGTACTCGTGCACTCAGAAGTAGTTGTCCAGCATTTGTAGTAAGAAGTTGTTATTATGAAGTTCAACGATAAAGCAGAAAAAACAAACAATTTAAACAATTTTGCTTACTAAAGATTTTTTGGGATATATTGTCCCAGCCGGGTCGAAAGGGTTAACTTTATAAAACAAATTTATTTTTGCTAGTTTTTATTTGTTTCAAGACAAATCATTTGATAACTTAAAATTTAGGATTTGATAAAAGTAACTAAGGTTATAGCTTCTGGAAAAAACTAAAAATTGTACGGTCCCTTACCGCCGTAATTTTTCCAGATTTTGAAAAAAATATTTGGTAGTAAATTTCTGGTAACATAACTATTGCACTGTTCGACAATTTTGAACTTTTTGTAAAAGACATGAGAAAATCCAAAAAATTCTTAAAGACGTTAAAAAATTTACATCTCTTCTCATCCGGAAGCGAAGAGATATAAATAGATTTTTTGGTTGAATTACGCTGCCGTTTAACTTCTAAATTCGTCACAGCTACCGTCTGTGAACAATACAAACCTCAAAAAATTCCTCCAGTGCTTCTTTGCGTCTCTTGATATTCGTATTTGGTAAAAAATACTATATTTACTACTATTTAAGTACTAAACTACTAATAACGCTACGTTACCTACATTTTTGACCTACCAAAATAAATTTTTTGGGAAGAAAAAAACAATAAACCTTTCATATGTAAATACGGAAAAATGGTATGATTCGTGACTTAAAAGTTATGGTTTTTTGAAAATCGCCCATAACTAGAACATGTCTTAATCCATTTTCATGTTAAGACCATTTTTAGCAAGGTATCACGGCGCGCCTTAACCCGTTTTAAAACGAACGTCGTAGCACATCAAATTTCTTTCCAGATTCTGTTTACTTATCATTCAAACGATGTATAAAAAAATTTTCGCCCGTGACTTTTCGAGATAATCTTTTTTTCTAGTTGAACCGTTTTCCCGATGTTAAAAAAATAAAAAATTTTTTTTTCCCACAATAAACAAAAATCTGAATAATCACATTCAATGTGTTTTGCAATGCTAAACAAGAACCTGACCTCAAAATTGCTCTATCATGTATAGTTTTTGAGATATTCTAACCTAAAAACTAAAAAAAAAAAATCGTTTTATGCCATTTTGTGAAGCTATATAACTTTTTAACATATCATTTATTCGTGAAATCTGTCTAAAATACTTTAAAGCCCTAATCTTTTTCTTTAAAACTCAATTTCAAATATGTCGATATCTTCCTGTTTCTAAGAGATATCGTAGACCGAAATATTGAAAAAACGGGTTTTATGCACTTTTTTGTCTTTTTAGGTTAGAATATATCTGAGAGAAACAGACATCAAAATAATTTAAATTAGGTGTTTACTTTACCAAATTTAACAAAATTAAAAATTCTGTCACATTTTAAACATGTTCAACTACTTCTACTTTCGGTTAGAATATCTCGAAAACTATACACGATAGGGCATTTCTGAGGTCGGATTCGCGTTAAGCATCGCAAAACACATCGAATGTGCTTATTTTTATTTTTTTACATTTTTTACTCTCCCGGCAATTAGGAATTGTTTTTTTTAAGGTTTTTATCAACATTTTGTATGGGAGCCTCCTTCAGGGGTCGAAAAAAGGGGGTAGTATTTTTGAGAGAAATATTGAAGAGGTAAACTTAGTGGGGCCGATGAACATTTTTTTTCTCTCCCGACAACGAAGAATTTTTTAGTGCTTGTTCACTCACTTTTTTGTTAATTAAAATTAAATTTTTTGTCCGACTATTGGTACACCCCAATATTTTTGTCCGACAATGTTACCATAATAAGTTTTTTTATTTCGTAATTTTGGCATATTCGGCATGTCCGACTCGTCAAATGCCCCAAAATGTTTGTGCAACAGCATTTTTTGTACTTATAACATATTAAAAACTTTTGATTCGAATGAAAACCAAGGTTGTGTTCATAAATTTTTTTTTAACCTGAAATCCATGACTTTATGATAAACGGTAAACGCCCCACCACCATACCTCCCGTGGACAATTACTTTTCATGAGATATCACGGTTTGAAAATCAACATATTTTTATGAACACTCATACGCCGCATGACCGGTATTTTTTCTTGTTTTTGTTCGAAAAGACATGGCGGCGCGAGCGGAGAAGATACGAGGTGGCAAAGTTGAACTTGGGAAAGAGCATTTTCTAGCTAAAACTATCAAATGACTGTTCTAATATGTATAGGACATTTATTTCTAAAGAAAATGTTTTAAGATAAAACTATCTTTTATTTCAAAAAGGACTTAAAAGTTTAAGGTCTGGCTTAACTTAAGAAAAAATTTTATGTAGTATTTAATGTTTCGTGAAACAAGTTTTGAACAATTAATGTTTTTCAAAATTTTAATTACACTTCATTTTATATGAGAGGATTCCCTTATTTTAAATTATAATTATAATGATCATTAATATTATTAATATACTTTATATATGTTATATGACTCACATTATGTGTGTAAGTTTTTTTAAGAAAACTCTTCTTACTTTCGTAGTTTCCACCTTTTGTTCCCATTTTTTAAAAATTTATTTTTAGCGCAAAAATACTGCAGAGAATACGATAAATCCGAAACACAACAGCTGAATTCCAATAAGATTTGAGAAAATGTACCCAACAGAAATCGTAGGTAAAGTGACCATATTAAGTGTTTTGAGAACAATTTAGTACCAAGCGCAGACAAATGTAAATTGGTTAATACGAAGTGTAGCATAAGTAATGACATAAAGTGAATTGGCTGACATATTAACAAAAACTAAAAAAAATGGGTTATAATTTCACAAAAAGTGTACCTGAAGATGTAAAATGAATTGCACTATGTTAAAAATTTATATGGGTCAAATGACCACCACCTAACGAGTTTATGCACTTTTGCGCTCGTCTTACAGCGATTCACAAAATTTTTACATTTATTTCTATTTTTTTACTGCAGCTGATGCGTTAATTATCATTCCTATTGGGTCAAAATGCGCCAAACTGCATAAGCATATATGTATATACATTAGGGTGGGCCGATTTGAAAACTGATCTCGGCTACCCCCTTATGTGAAAGTTCATTCAATTCTATGAATATTTGCTCAAGGAACTATACCTCTGCGTTCAACTTTTGTTCGGCGCATTTTCGATCGAAAATTGTACCTTTCATCAATATTTTTTTTATTTTCATACTAAATTTTAAAAATTTTTATAAAGGCAAAAGTAATTATATGATTTGGCTGGTATTCTGTCAGTAATCAATTAAATTGGGTTCTGTTTACATAAGAAGTTCACTTGATAGTGTGAAATTGATTATTTCACGCTATCAAGTAAACTTTTCGTAAAGACAGAACCCAATTTTTTGATTACTGACAGAATACCAGCCAAAACATATTATGATATTACTTTTGGCTCTATAAGAATTTTGAAAATTAAGCATAAAAATAAATATTAAACGCAAGGTAAAATTTTCAATCGAAAATGCGCCGAACTAAAGTTGAACGTAGAGGTATGGTTCCTTGGGCAAAAATTCATGGAATTGAATGAACTTTTAGCGTAGGTTGGTAGTTTGTTTGAAAAAATGCATCCAAAAATATGAATCGTTTATTTTGAATGTCGGTTATAATAATCGGCTATTTGACCCATATCACTTTTTTAAATATATATAATCAATTTCACACTATCAAGTAAACTTCTTATGTAAACAAAACCCAATTTAATTGATTACTGACAGAATACCAGCCAAATCATATAATGACATTACTTTTGTCTTTATAAAAATTTTTAAAATTTAGTATGAAAATAAAAAAAATATTGATGAAAGGTACAATTTTCGATCGAAAATGCGCCGAACTAAAGTTGAACGCAGAGGTATAGTTCCTTGGGCAAATATTCATAGAATTGAATGATAAAATTTCCTCCATACAATTTGGCCCACCCTAATATACATGCATATGTATATGTTTACTTTTATTGTTGTGGTTTATAAACACACAATTCGAATATAAAACTAAATGAATGAATTTAATGAATTTCTTCAATAAATAAAAATATGAAGAATCATATGGGAGCAGCGATTAATTTTTTTATGTAGTTTTCTTTAGGTTTTCTTTTATTGCATATTGTGTCGTTTTTATGGAAATAAATTATCGTAAAAACGACAATGCACGTACATAAAGAATCTCATGATGTATCTCTTTACAGTAGGGTGGTTCTTTATTTTTGGATATAATTTATGCTGAATTTTAACATACATGAGGGAACGGAGCTTAACGTACGACTTGGCAGCACTGACAAAACGAACAATACAAACAAGTCGAAATGAACAAACTAAAGTTGTATTTTATTTGTTTTTGATGACTCGAAATAGCAAGACGGTTGTCTACAGACAAGAAAAGAAGTAATAAGTAAAATTAAAGACAATGAAAAAAACAAAATTGATAGTAAAAAGTTATTAAAAAAAACTTGGAGATGCCGGGGATTGAACCCGGGGCCTCTCACATGCAAAGCGAGCGCTCTACCACTGAGCTACATCCCCTATTAAAAATTATATCTAGCTTATAAGAACGTAAAAGCTTAGCAAAAGTCAACTTTATTACTTTAATTATATTGTTTTGTACAACAAAAGCAGTCAAAAAGCCAATTAAATTAGACTCAAAACAAGTTCATGATACATAAAAAGTTATTCAAGCGCAAAAGTTGCGAAAGTCAGTTTTGATCAATATCTAGCAAACAATTACTTCTGCAGAAAAATCCAAAATTTTTTAGGCCAGAAAATTCTTAATCGAAAAGTTGTGTGATTTGTTTTCGTTCGACTTAAGCTTTAGATATACTTGTTTTAATTAAGATATTCTAATTAAAGGATAAAGTAGTAATGAGGGCAATGAAATTGTAGAGGAGCTCACTACACAGAGCGAAGAAAATAAGCATAATTTGCGTCGCTAAATGAGTTTCTACCACGTTCGTGAGTGTTTTAACTAGGTTTCGTTGCTGATTTGGATTTAACAACGCTCCAAGATAATATTTGTATGGTGCGTTGCTAAATCACTCACGAACGTATTTGAAACTTATTGAGCAGCGCTGGTTGCCAAGCGTTTTTAAATCCAAATCAGCAACGAAACGTGTTCAAAACACCACGAAACGTAGTAAAATCCAAATCAGCTACGAAACATAGTCAAAACACGCACGAACGTGGTAGAAACTAATTTCAAAACAAATAGACTTTCAGTCAACCTCACGATAATGATGGCAAGGGCTGAGTTCGTTAACGTCCTCATCTATTACACGACAGGTTCCAGGTTCAAATCTTCCCAATAACAAGCAAACAAAATTTTTATTGAAGCAAAACTTGCATGTTAAAAAGGAAAATAATATCAGTTTCATTGTTGTTGACAGGAAAAAATTAGAATTAAAAAAATAATAAAAAAAAATATATATTTTTATTTAGCAACGCGCGTTGTTAAATCACTCACGAACGTACTGTACTTGAAACTCATTTAGCAACGCGCGTTGTTAAAACTGCTACGAACGAGCCATGCTCATACTTTGGGTCACAGCGTTGTTAAAATAACCACGTTTCTGCCACTTTTGACAATGTTGTTTTCTCTGTGTAGAAATGAATCAGCAACAAAACTTGTTAGATCTACTCCATTCTGTGAACCTCGATGAAGTTTTATAACAATAATGAAATTTAGCAATTTTAAAGTCTTACTGGAGATAGAAATCGGTAGAACCCCGCAAAATGTTAGATTTCTGGTGCCATTGTAAACAACTTTGTCTGTTGCCATTTTTTAAAATTTGCAAAATCAACCAAGTTATTTGAGCTTTTAATTTTGAATGTCTGATAACGAAGCAAAACTAATTTCAGAATATGAATTGGCGGACATTTTGTTGAAAAAGAATAAAATCGGGCTCTGCCCTCACGAGAAATTTACCTGAAATACTACAATAGAATATGTATATAGCATTAAATTGAGAAAAGGGTTAAGTTCAAATAACCAATTATTATGGCATAAAATGTGTATGACATTACTTTTGCTGCTTTATGCACTTTAAAATCAAATGAATCGTTTATTTTGAAAGTTAAGTAAGTCCATGTTGTGCTATAATAATCGGTTATTATTATTATTAAAGATACTGAATCGGCCACGATAAAGTCACATTTAATACCATGTGCTATCATTACTGATCGGTTACTTATACGTTCTGTTGCACTATTGTGCAAAATAAAAAATACGTGTCTAGTCAAATCGAGTAAAGTACCATGCCAAAAAATTCCAGCGATATCGGTGATGTTCAACTGAAAAGTTGATTCGCTCTCTTGCAGAATCTGTCACATCCAAAATAACATTTATTGACAGTGTTAATCTAACCACGATGAATCAGTATAATAGTTTTTTTTTGATTTTCTTCACAATTTTATAAACTAAAAAAATAAAATGAAAACCACCCTATTCTGTTGTTTGTAGAAGACACAATAGTGCAACATGACGTATGAGTAGCCGATCAGTAATGATAGCACATAAGCTGTCATGGTATCAAATGCGATTAGTAGCTACAAGAAAAATATTGACTTTATCTTGGCCTATTCAGTAGCTGAAATGCACTCGGCTGTCTGTCTGCCATATGACCATTTCTCTCTATTTGGCTTTTAGTTTTTAGTTATGATTTTTCAGTAAAGAATGTGCTGGCGTCGTACCAATTCATATTTTGTTCTTTCTTTTGATTTTAATGCAAAAACCAGCATATGGTAATAAAAATTACTATAATTTCAATACGTCCGATCTGTCTGATGATCCTGTACATATGAATGTATGTACATTCGTGTATGTGTCTGTCTTTTTATTTTGTTATCGTTAGGATTGCCGACGTTTCTGTTTATTTTAAGAAATAAAATAATTTTACATGAAAATTTCTGTTTCAAGCATAAAAGTGTTGTGCTGCGCGCGTTGCTCAAACTTGTTGCATTCGTCGGTCGTTTTATGAGCAGTCGATGATGACAAATTTATGCATTTGCAGTGGAGAAAATAGAAATGTGGATAAAAATAAAACTACAATAATTTCGGTCATTCCACAAGTTAGTGGCACGATTTAGGTGTTTACGTCATTTCAGTTTTATTGGTTTTTTCTTTTTTTGGTGAAAAAATTTAAAATTTTTAAACTATGCTTAGAATTGTCCAAAGAATACGTGGAAATTTTTTCAGAATTTTTTGCGATTTTTTTTTTCCATTTTATCAACTTGAGTTTGCAACTGTTAAGATCATATTTCTCAGGAAAATGCTAGGTTTATGGAACGTAAAATGCTCAGAATCCTTTAAAGTATTTTTGTGAATTTTTTCAGAGTTTTTGTATTTTTTTTTTTTTAATTTTTTTGACGTGGTTTTGAAAAATTATAAAATATCTCGAAAAATTCTGGAAAAATTTACACGTATTTTTTGAAAAATTCTAAGTATTTTTTGCCGCATACACTTCGTTCGATGCCTTGCTTCTGAGTAGATAGATTTTTGAGTGCACAACTGTGCTATGGAATGCCGATCACTGGTTTAGGAAGAAGTATCACAAAAAGGAAAATTATCGATAAATGTGCCGAAATTGATACAACCTACAATGTACCTCGAATTCGTTTTACAAGACCATCTTCTTTCCTCCGCCAAAATATTATACCAAGACGAGTATTTGTGTTTTCAATAAGACTCTGCTCTTTCCCACAAAACATAGCGCACTTAAGACTGGTGTCGAGAAAATTTTTCATGATTTCATCTATGGCAAGCATCCTCTTTGTATCCAAAACTTTTGAATTTCTGAGTATGGGGCTATATACTAAGTCAACGATAGATGCCTACGGGTTGCAAGAATAGAAAAGTGTGAGAGATTTGAACTTTTTCATTATTTTTGGTATATTGCTAAGACTTTGAAATAAATAAAATTATATGTCATTGCTGGCATTTTGTTTAACTGATAGTTGTACAGGCTTAAAAACATTCAAGATTTCGATAAATTCCAGAATATAAAGGTATGGATTTAAAAGTGCTTTTGCTTTGAATGCCAGAGAAAGGTAGCTAACATGTGACAATTGATATGAAAGATCGTGTTTCATTCGTTGCTGCACTGATTTTAATGTTTTTAAATATAAACACAGTCTCAAACCTGTTATCTTTGTAGAATTATCCAATTTCCCAAATGGATACTGCAGATTCTTTTGTTTTTCCATTTTACGTATACAACATACCAACCTGCACTTTTTGTTTCAGTTTCTGCAGTCAAACTGACACACGATGCGTTAATTTTTTGTCACACATTGCGTTATTTTTAACTAATTCTCAGTTCTATTCTTCACTCAAGATTACGCATAAATATACATACATAATAATATTTAAAATTAATGTCTTTGACCTGTAGACACTTTTGCGCTTAACCCTTTACTTACTGGCTATAAATTTTGTTTGATGATTTAGCCAGAGATGTTGGCTACACTGTAGGAAAAATAAAGAAATGTTGTTTAACAAAATGGCTAATTTAATTTATTTATTAATTCTTGGTATAACAATAATAGTTCTGGTTAAAATCACTCTTCCGTTTTTGGACATTATTGTGATCTTAATAAGCACTAACAAAACGCTCAAATACGAAAGTATAAAAAGACTAATAGAAAATAATCCCTTTTTTTCTTGATATCACAAAATTATTCAGGCCTGTTCCGAAATAGATGGGATTTCAATTAATTTTCAATTAAGAGGCTTTTGCACGTACTATTTCCGGGAATTCTTACGTGATCGAAAAATAAAACAACTCCAGAGTGGTAAATATGAAGTCGAAACCTCTATAGATGAGGAAGAAAAACCATTACAGGTCTGTGTAATTAATGTAGAATTTTTTTTTCTTTTTGGAAATTTGATCGACCTAAAGTTATAAAGGGGGATCCAATAAGAGCTTCCTACTTTGTTTGCGAAATAAAATACATAAAAATCAATGTGTTGATGGAAATCTCTATTTGGAATGATAGTTCGGTTCCTACAACTCAATGTTGAAAAATTATTTCGTTCAAATGTTGCTCACGACTAGCTCATAAATGGTTCATCCCTTGAATAACACGACTTATGTTGGTTTGGAAAGCGTTAATAGTTACGGGTTTGTCAACATAAACAAGCGATTTAACATATCCCCAAAGAAAGTAATCCAATGGTGTCAAATCACATGATTAACAGGAGCATTTCTTGAGATGATGTTTTCATCGAACGTTTTCCTAAATAAAGCGATTGTTTTTCCAGCTGTATGGCATGTTGCGACATCCTGTTGAAACCAGAGGTCGGCTACACTAATATCCTGAATTTTTGGCAACAAAGATTTATTGATCATTGCTCTGTAGCGAGCACCATTGAACGTAACATGGGCTCCATCCACATTTTTGAAGGAATACGGTCCGATGATGCCTCCCGCCCATAAACCACACCAAACAGTACATTTATCGGGATACATTGGAAGCTCTTGGATTGCTTCTGGTTGTTGAATGATGAATATCCAATAGTGTAAAATTGCTTCGAAATCTGGTGATGGTGTTACGAATAGAGCGCTCAGTTGGACGCTCATAACGACCAAAATGATGTTGAAGAACTCTATAACATTCTCTAACTGATGACTGATTTTGATAGTAAGTTTTCACAACTAATAAACGTTATTCAGGTGTGATACAAACCACGTGTAAACGATCAAGATTTTTTTTTATGGCATCCGGTTTTATTGTTTTTCTGGAGAATCACTGGCAGTCCCACTCCAATTTTTGGTGGACTGGTAAGTTACGTTTTATGGGAAACTCAATTAAAAATTTTTTTTTCAATGTAAACTATATAAAAAAAAAAAAATAATAATTTTTGCTAGTTTTTATTTTAAAGCCTGTTTCAAGCCAAATCATTTGACATCATAAAATTGAGAATTGGATAAATGCAACTAAAGTTATAGCTTCTCAAAAAAAAAAAAAACTAACCTAAAAATTTCAAAGTCTCATATCTCCGCAATTTTTTTAAATTTTGAAAAAATATTTGGTAGTAATTTTTCTCACTATGCAACTGTTACTTATGCCAATTTTCAGCCAAATCGGATGTCATGAACAAATTTCTTGATCGTTTACACGTGGTTTGCATCGAGTAAGTCTATTCATGATTGAGACATATTGAATACTGAATACAAACTAGGGATTTCAGTCCCGGAATCCCGGGATTCGAGCCTATTTGCAGTCCCGAAAATCCCGGGATTAGTGCTACCAATCCCGGGGTTTCTTTTGTAAGTTTTTTAGATTAGAAAAATTGTTAGAATGTTCCAAAAATCACCAACAAAAAACGAAGTCTTACAACATTATGTTAAAATTGAACATAATAAAGAGCTGAAGTTAATCTTAGATTGCAAAATGAGATGGAGTAGTCTTTTAGATATGCTGCAGCACTTTATTATGCTTGAGAGTAGCATAAAAACAGCTTGTATTGCCTTAAAGGTTTCTTCGATCCACTGTAGCGAATTTAAAATTATGAAACAATTAGCTCGTACTCTTCAACCAATCAAAATCACTATTGATATTATAAAGAAAGATAAATCTGCTTTGAGTAATATCATTTTTACTAAAAGGCACTTCAGACTAGTTCTCTTATGTTTTTCAGTATGATTTTTTCTCTGACTGTCAATTTTTTACTGTTTTTAATTTATATTGTTGAAATTGTTTTAATTTTTTATTTTTCAAACAACATTTAAAAATTTGAAAACTTCTATGACTTCTATTTTCAAATAGACTCAAATCTAATGCCAAAATAACTCATATGAGTTTTCTTCTGATAAATGATTTGTGTAATAAATGTACATTCCCACTATCAGAGTTGCCATATTTGACAACTCATACGAGTTTCTGTAAGACTTCTCAGATAGTCTAAAGCGGTTTTAAGCTCGTGGAAAGGATTTTATCTGACATTTTTTCATTTTTGATAAGTCCCAATAATGACTTCTGTAAAGCTGCATCTTTAAATCGCGTTAAAGTAGAGATAAAACGTATTCTCTCTAGATTTGAAACTGAAACTTCTTGAGAAATTGTGGACAATAGCCATAGAGTTAAAGTAAACTCATCAATAAACTTGAAAGAAAAATTAAATCTAGTTTTGAATACCACTTGAAAAAATTTGTTTTCTAGAAAGTCTTATAATTTATCCTACGTTTGAGTGAAAGTAATTGATATATTTTGTAATGTGGTGATAGGGGTTATTTCCTCCAGAAAACTTTCTTCTATCTTTCTTCAATTCAACCAACATGTGTTGAATCAGAAAGATGCTTTTCGTGTGCAGGTTATATAAGTACGTAATAAATTTAGATCTAAATTGGATGGTAAAAAATTTATTGCTTTAATTTTCCTAAAATCTATAGCCCTATCTCCACTTTTTGCGAACTGGTATCCTTGTGGGCTTCTTTACCGAGTGATAATCTGTGGGATGTCAAAATACCACTAATTTTTTGAAGAGCGCTACTGTGCTATCTCCTCTGAATATTCAAATAAGTCACATTTTTAAGAAATTTTTTCAATTTTTTTCGTCTTTTCTACACGCTTCATGACATTTTACATGTCGTCACTCTTAGGCCAGATTCACGAATGTGAAAATTTTTGAATTTGAGAAATTGCTATTTGAAATTTTTTTTTAAATATGAAAATTATATGTAAATCTTGCTTTTTCGTGTAATAAACTTTGCATTTGCTGTTAAACCACTTCAGATATAGCTTTCATACTTCTGGCATAACTTTATTGAACCATTTTGTACAAGAAAACCACTTTAGTGCAAAACCGAAAAATTTGCACTTTCATGAATCTGGCCTAAGAGTGACGATGTTTTAAGTGGAAACATTTTTTTCTCACCCAAAGGTCAGAACCAGAAATTTTTGAAAATTTCTTGTTTTTTCCATGATTCGAAAAAAAATAATTTTTCATGTCTCTGAAATATGGATGAGATGTGGTATGTGTATTAAGAGTCACGAGACACATAATGTCTAAGGGAAAAATGGGCGGTCCCACGTCCTTAAAAAAGTATCATACCTCTGAAACTATCTAATGCACATAGATGAGTTTTGGTGCGCATATAAATTGCATCGGAACAATTTACATTCATTGGTTTAATTGGAAATGCTCTGCCCTCCGTACAAAAGAAGGTATCGCAACGCACACCGGAAAATGCTAGTCGCTCATAAAATTTACTAAATGTGTCGTTTATTTGAATAGTAGTGTAATTCCATATAATTTGTTAAATTGATTTTGTTCAAAATTAATAAAATTAGTTTTTAACACAAAATTATGTTAAAATATACTAAGGTAAAATCATTGCATGTATAGTTTTTTTCAAAATCGCAGCCAATTCTAAAAAACCACTGTTTGAAGTATTCTTTTTGCATTTCCCAATAATTGAAAAAATGGAGATAGAACTATAGCGCTCTAAGGTATCGATATGTATTTAACTAAGCATATAATGCAGCAATGTACCTTTATGCTTGTTTTTGAAGTAAATAAATATTTATGAATTTTTGTTTTTTAAAAAGGCGTGAATTGCTTAATAAAATGCTTTAAGAAATTGCTCTTTTTTAAATAAAATATCTTTGTAGGGGTGTAGGAGGGGTATATAAGACAAAATATAAGGAATTTTTAATACTAAATTCTGTTCTATTTACGAAGAAAACAAAATTCATACAAATCCCGGGATTCAAAAATTTCTGATCCCGAAATCCCGGGATCGTAAAAAGTCCAAAAATTGGAATCCCTAATACAAACGTTATATGAACAAGTCATTCGACACATACTTAATAGCAGTCAAAACAACCCTGCTGGAAAAGGAAACTCGTATTAGATCACCCTTTAGAAAGGAATTCTATGTCACAAAAAACTTAAAAATATACATAAGTACAAATTGTGAATTAATTAACCTAAGAAAAGCATTAAAAATCATTAGAAAGCTAACTTTTCATACACCTATGACTTTTAAAAATGCAAAAAAGCTGCTGAACAACCCATTAAAAAAATTCTCCCAAACAATGTAACGAAAGAATAAAATACATATCATTTTCGAACACCTACATTTCTAAAAATACGAGATATTCGTTTTGAAATAATTAACACTTCCGGTGCTCATCGACAATTTACACGAAAGTGGCACAAACCCACTAAGTATTAGACGCTACTTGAACGTCACTAAATTAAGTATATTGCTAAAAATGCAGTAGCTGTCAGAAGCTGACGCAAAATCAAGAGAATGACCGACCGGTTGGCCGATCAACCACTTGCGGCGAGTGCAACGAATTTCAAAATTTTAATTTTAAATGAAAAATTTGTAAAGAAATATGAATATGCAAGTGAATAAATAACAAAAAAAAAAAAATAAAAAAATTAAGAAAATAAGTAAAAGTGAAAAGAGAGAACATCATAAGCCACATGTAACTCAGAATTTTTATTTAGTTCTAATTTATTGCAATTTACAAACAGCCCACTCGTAAGATACACGAAAGAACAACAAAAACTTTGCCGCAACAAGATATAACGACGTGTATTTTGAAAATATAATTTTTGGATTTTGAACTCAACAGCAGCAGCATAAAATCAAAATCGCTACGTATGCTCACACGAAAAAAAGCCTGAGCACACAAAATGCTGAAAAATCGAAAAACTCAAAAAACTGAAATCCGCCAGTAGAATAATTTCGTATCCCAAAGATGCGAACAAAATGAGCAACAGTTTTCTTTTGACAACGCGCCGAGCTAAACGTGAAACACGCGCGCGACATTTGAAATTTTCAAATTCTACAAATGTTTCGATAGTGGAACAGGCATTTTTACTTTTCTTTGTGAAAATCAAAAAAAAAAAAAAAAAAAAAATTTCAGAAAAAAAAGAAAATCTTTCAGATAAATTCCTTAATGTGTTGTTTAATTTAAACTGTGCAGTGCGTAGGGATTTTCTTCAGTTGCGTCGCGTGTTTCGCACAGATTTGCCGGTACCAAGAAAAGAAGCACATGCTGAAAAAGATGTGATGAATTTTTTCGTATCTCGCAGTTACGGTATCCCGAAAATAATAACGAGCAGAGCAGAATGAAAAAAATCTTTTTCCGTTTCTGTTTTTGAAGTACGCGTGCCTGTGGAGCTAAATACAAAAATATCTTTTGTATCTGCAAGATACTTGTACGCGTTTTTTTCTTTTTGATTTGTATCTACTGCAACTTTGCAAGTGACAGCAGCATTAAATTCTATTAATTTATTTGCATTTGTTATTTGTTGCTACATCATTTTATGTGAAACGGAAAATACAAAATTCGCGAACGATATATTCGCAAGTACATACTACGAGTAAATTTCTATTTCTCTGAGGAGTTGATTAATTAAGAAAACTCTTCGATACAACTGTCGAATGTCGTGTGTGTGCGCAGTTAATGGATGCAAAAATGTAGCCGTGCCAATCGTACGATAGATAGATAGTTGATCTTTAGCAATTGTTGAGCGAAAAAGTGTGCCGCAAACTGTTCAAAAGATATTGATTTTTTCAAACAAACTAAAAAAGCAAAAAAATTAAAAAATTAATTAAATTCCTGATGAATATAACAAAAAAATAATAAAGAACTTACAACACCATTGTTATTGCAAAAGATGCAACAGAATTTACAAATGAAATATTGCAACAATTCATCAAAGTTTCAACACACCACGTTAAGAGAACCTCAACTGCCAACATAAATAAATATTTATTTAACCAAAGAAAATCGATACAAATGTAAAAATATCTTAAAGAAAAAACAAAAAAAAAAAAAGCAAAATTTTCAAAAAATAAATAAAAACAAAACAAAAACACAATTTAAAAGAAAACTGTGCCAAAAAAACAAAACAAACCGAAATTATGTCTTCGTATCGCAGTTATGTAAGTAAAAAGTTCTCAACCTGATCTGCTACACATTAATTGATTGTTTGTTCAGTTTTAAGTACAAGTACATGCAATTGTGGTCTACACTGAAAAAAAAAAAATTCGCTAATTGAGATTTGTGTGGAAAAACACAAACAACATCCTTGTGCGGCTAGCAAGAAAAAGATTTTAGTTTTGGCTAGAGTTATTTCACTCCAAGTTAAACCTTTTCCACATCATATTGATGTTTTTTCAAATCCAATTATGTTTATCCTTTTCCTTATTATATTAAACTTTTCCAAATCAAACTAACCTTTCTGCAATTCAAATTAACATTTTGTAAAGTGTTTGGTAGAAACAATATTCATCCATTTAATTGAATTTTTTTCAAAGTTTTATTTAAATTGGAAAAATGTTAATTCTATTTGAAAATAGGCTAATTTAACTGGAAAAAGTTAATTCTTAAAAAAAGTTGATTTTGATATGGAAAAATTTGATTTTGATATGGAAAAAGTTTAATTTCGTTTGAGAAAATATCAATATGGCAAAAGATTTAAATTGAAGTGGAAGACCTGTATCAAAGGAAACATTATACTCAAACTCAAAGTTACACGAAGAAAAAAAATAGTACTTGCTACAAAAATTTTACCAGAATTTCAAATCAGAATAGTGACAACTCCACACTGAAGCAAATTTCATCTTACTGTTTTAGTCAATTGAGAATGTATGCTTGATAGTAATTTTTTTTTTTTTTTTTGAAAAAATTGGCTTATGGTAAAGTTCAATAAAAAAAAAAAAAAAAAACAAAAAAAAAAACCAACTGACCGCACTAGGGTACGAACCCTGGCCCGTCCGTTTGATAGGTAGATACTAGGGATTCCAATTTTTGGACTTTTAGCGATCCCGGGATTTCGGGATCAGAAATTTTTGAATCCCGGGATCCCGGGATTTTTCGGGATTTGTATGAATTTTTTTTCTTTCTAAATAAAGCAGAATTTAGTATTAAAAATTCCTAATATTTTGTCTTATATACCCCTACTACACCCCTACAAAAATATTTTATTTAAAAAGTGTAAAAAATATTAAAGAACAATTTCTTAAAACAGGTTCATTTCATTAAACAATTCTCGCCTTTTTTAAAAAACAAAAAATTCAAAAATACTTATTTACTTCAAAAACAAACATAAAGGTACATTGCAGCATTATATGCTTAGTTAAATGCATACATAAAATATCATACATATTTAATTATAAAAAATAGTGAGATCAAAGTTTTAACAAGTGTTGGACTTGAAAGGAATAACTTTTCTTTTAATCAGTTTTATTATTATTAAAATATGTTTTTAGGAAAATTAAAGCGTTTTATCATCCAATTTATATCTTAATTTATTACATATCTGTGGACTTTTGACAAAATAACCTAAGTCGAGATATGACAATTCTCCAGGATTTTAGTCCTAAATAAAAAAATTAAATATGCTTCTATCGGTATAATCGCCATGTCTCTATGATTTCTTGTTCCAGAGATATAAGGGTGTCCCATAGTTCACGCAAGATTTGAAGTGTTATGAACAAAAAAAAAAATAATAATTTGGCAGCTGACACTTTAAGATTACTAAAAATGTATGGAAAGAAGAAATTCAATGCTGCATCAACGAAATTGAGCCACATTATTGAAAAGTAGTTAATCAGTTTTTAGGCTCTCCTGAAAAGTTGCCAATTTCGAGTTAGGTTGTTTTGTCAAAAGTCCACAGATATATAACCTCATACCAGGCTTTGAAATAAGCTGCAGCAATGCCCTATTTCTGCAGAAATAACTTCAAATTTGCAGCAATAACAGTCAAAAATTGTAAAAAATTGTAATAATAATATTTAGACAAATTCATATTACTTTGTTTTTGAATTAATCGTTGAAACTAAATACTCATTTTATTTTGTATATAACCATTGTCTTAGGTGTCTAACCTCCCAATCTGGGCTTAAATGTAGTACTAGGCAACTCTACTTTAAACATATTTTTACAAATGCAAGAAAGAAAATTTCACTATAAATTTTCAATTTTAAATTAAATCATTGCCATGATATCTGTTATATAATGTTAATATTTAGTATTCAACAAACACTTGAATAAGGCACTAAAAAAATTTTGAAAAAAATTGTAAATAATCAAAAAAAATTCTGCAGTAATATTTTTTTTCTTATTTCAACCCCTGCTGCACACGAAAAGCATCTTTCTGATTCAACACTTGTTGGTTGAATTGAAAAAAGATAATCGAAAGTTTTCTGGAGGAAATAACCCCTATCACCACCATTACAAAATAAGGTGCGTTTCATATATATAACGCCACCGCGAATTTGCTTATAATTTTTAAACGAAAGATTTTTTTCAAAAACAATGTTCGGCGCATTTGTTTGTAATGATACGAGAAGGATGTGTACGAAGCTAGACGGCGCCTCTGATAACGGAACATTTGTTTTGCTGCAAAACCTGAATTTTGCTCGTTTCACATTTATAACGCCACTTTTGATTTTTATGATTTTTTATTTATTTATGTATTTTTTTATATGTATATAAGTTCTAAATAGTGTTGCCATGTTTCGAAGCAACTTCAAAAATACGATTTGGCATACTCTTCATTAAGTTGTCAATAATTTTTTTATCAAATGCTTCCCATTCTTGAATAATTGTGGTTTTGAGCTCTTCGACCGTTTCAAATACCCGATTTTCTTTATAAACGCGGTGAACTAAAATGCTCCACAAGTCCTCAATTGGATTGAGATCAGGGGAGCGAGCAGGCCATTGCATCAGAGCTATATTTTTATTGTTGAACCAGGTTTTGCTCTCCCGACTCACGTGAATGGCAGCATTGTCATGCTGGAAAGTCCACTGGGTGCCATTATTTTTCCGCAAGAAGGGCAACAAACTGCATGCCAACACATTTATGTAGTCACAACTTTTCATTTTGGACGACACGAATTGGACTTCCAAGCAACCGGCAGCTGAAAAAGCACCCCACAGCAAAACCCCACACATAACAGTGCTATGCTGTGGGGTGCTTTCTCAGCTGCCGGTTGCTTGGAAGTCCAATTCGTGTCGTCCAAAATGAAAAGTTGTGACTACATAAATGTGTTGGCATGCAGTTTGTTGCCCTTCTTGCGGAAAAATAATGGCACCCAGTGGACTTTCCAGCATGACAATGCTGCCATTCACGTGAGTCGGGAGAGCAAAACCTGGTTCAACAATAAAAATATAGCTCTGATGCAATGGCCTGCTCGCTCCCCTGATCTCAATCCAATTGAGGACTTGTGGAGCATTTTAGTTCACCGCGTTTATAAAGAAAATCGGGTATTTGAAACGGTCGAAGAGCTCAAAACCACAATTATTCAAGAATGGGAAGCATTTGATAAAAAAATTATTGACAACTTAATGAAGAGTATGCCAAATCGTATTTTTGAAGTTGCTTCGAAACATGGCAACACTATTTAGAACTTATATACATATAAAAAAATACATAAATAAATAAAAAATCATAAAAATCAAAAGTGGCGTTATAAATGTGAAACGAGCAAAATTCAGGTTTTGCAGCAAAACAAATGTACCGTTATCAGAGGCGCCGTCTAGCTTCGTACACATCCTTCTCGTATCATTACAAACAAATGCGCCGAACATTGTTTTTGAAAAAAATCTTTCGTTTAAAAATTATAAGCAAATTCGCGGTGGCGTTATATATATGAAACGCACCTTATATCAATTTCTTCCACTAAAACGTCGGATAAATTATAAGATTATTTAGAAAACAAATTTTTTGAAGTGGTATTCAAAACTAGATTTAATTTTTCTTTCAAGTTTTTTGCTGCGTTTACATTAACTGTATGGCTATTGTCCTCAATTTGAGTTTTAAATCTAGAGAGAATTAGTTTTATCTCTACTTTAATGTGATTTTTCTGTCATTTAACAAAAAAAAACTTTCAAAAGAAATCCCGGGATTGGTAGCACTAATCCCGGGATTTTCGGGACTGCAAAAAGGCTCGAATCCCGGGATCCCGGGATCCCGGGACTGAAATCCCTAGTAGATACATATGGGTGATTCTTAGATAACTGTGCTTTTTCGAGTTGTAAAATTGGCAGATAATTTTTTCGGATTTTTGCAAGTTTCTTCATGTTACCTTGTGTAAAAACACTCTTAAAACTCACCTTTTAAGTAGATCAACTACAAGTGTGAATTTACGGCTTTGAGGCCGAAATTAAGAAATTTTGCTGCCACGTTTGTGACCAAATTGAGACAATTGTGACATTTTAGCCACTGTATGGAAAAATTGTGGTTTTGAAGTGTTTTGATGAGAGATATATTGCATATAATGACAAATTTACACTTCAAGACTAATTTTGCGACGGTGTCATGTCTCCAGTGGTCCATTTTTTTTATACCCTACCGCCCTAAAGATCGACTAAGGTTTCCTGTCCTCTGTTTTTATAGCCGTTTATGGTGGATTAGAATCTCCTAATTACGAATCTGATCTTGATTTTTTTTTTTACATCAATATCCACAGATATCCTTGCTCAAAAGTGAAAAAATCACAGTTTTGACATCTACTTAATAAAAACAACAACAAGTTAAATTAATTTTTGTCAATGGATTCAGACAGCCGAATTTATTATCAACAAGACATAATTTACCGTTTTTCAATTGGATTCCCAGTTTCCGAGTTATAAGCCTTTAAAAAAAGGATACCTCTCAATAACACAAAAAGGATTTTCTGGACCGAAAAATTAACAAAAATGGTAAGTTTTATTATTTTTGTCAAAAATATATTTTATCACAAAAATTTAAAGCCCTTGCGGATGAAAAAATAAAGCTCTATTGTAGATTTGGTGAATGAACAGATGAAATTTTGATTCTGTTAATTTGCAAAGCAGTAGTTTAGTAGGGTCATTCACTAAATCTAGCTAGAACTGTCATTTTTTATGCAATTATGGTCTGCAAGGTCTCGAAATTTTTGTAATTAAATATGTTATTGATAAAAATAATAAAACTTGTTTTTTTGTAACCTTTCGGTCTCGAAAAATCCTTTGTATGTTATCGAAAGATATCCTTACTTTAAACGCTTATAACTCGGAAGCTGGGAATCCAATTGAAAAACAGTAAACTATGTCTTGTTGACAATAAATTTGTCTGTCTGAATCCATTGACAAAAATTAATTTTACTTGTTATTGTTTTTGTTCTATAGCTTTAAGTAGATGTCAAAACAGTGATTTTTTCACTTTTGAGCAAGGATAACTCAGGATTCTGATGGTGTAGAAAAATTTTTGTATTAAAAACATAATTAATAGCCTTCAACTAAACATCTGTATACTCAAACTTTATATCGAAATATGTTTTTTGCAGACTGATAAAAAGTGCCACGTTTGTGACATTTTTGATGCGCCACGTTTGTGACATTCTTGTAGTTTATCGCTCATTGTAAAGCACGCCTTTGAGTACAAGATTTTTCCGAAAGAATTTGGGGTCATGTCTGCAAATCCTACAAAAAAATTGTTTCAGGCATTAAATAAAATGTACTACCTGGGAGTGCTGAGTGCCACGTTTGTGACCATAATTTAAAAAAAAAAACTGTTATAAGCCCTGTAAAACGCAAACAGATTTCTTTTTGGACTCGTCTGGACATGATGATCTTTGGATGATGGATAGTGATCAGAATTAATGCATACTTATGTGTTGCAATCTATTGACTGGAACAGTAGTAACATGCAGTAGTAGCATAATGCTTTCAAGAAATTTTTTCTTTCCAAAACTAGGGGACAGTTTTCAATTCGGAATTGTGCCCTCTAAAAATTATTTAAAACTGCAGATGAGCTCAGAATATTGTAGCCTTAAGTATTTTCTTAATATGTGTAGTAACTTGTTTTCTGTTCTATTTCCGTTTTTAGGTCGTTTTTCATAGTTTTGTGTATAAAAAGTAGGGGTAGGACATGCCACGTTTGTGACATTTGGGGTGTATTTCTAAACTTTCACAGTAGACCAATAATTATTTGGTGGTAAAATTGATCCGCTATATTAGAAAAACATAGTTTCTAACTTATAGCGTAATTTTTTGTGAAAAAAAGCCTGCTGTATAGGTGAAATCGCCAGAGGACACAAAAAATACAGTTATCTGATAATCACTCGTATCCTCCTGCGCTACTGACGCATATGATGGAGAGATATAAAATTTGTAAATAAAGAAAATGTAGAAATTGTTACTAAAATTAAAGCAAATTTAAAAGAAAAAATATTGATGATTTATTGACAAAAAACTGGAAAAATCTTAGTTTCCTGGTCTAATTCTTCTGGAAACTTAATACGTTGAGTGCCACCATACAAGCAAAATGTCCGCCGTGAGGTGCCACGTGAACCGCCGGCGGTACACACTTAAAATTCAATACTTTAAACTTCACGCCATTTTATAGGACAAATAACACTTATAAGCACAAATCTCTTTCCACAAACTCATTATAAATATACCCCTATAGATCAATATTCAACAGTTATTAAAAGTCGACATTTTTTCATACATATTGAATTTGTATGGTGGCACAGCGCTACAAGTAAAATGTGTACCGCCGCACAGTAAACGGTTTGGCTGAAATTTGTGAATAAATCGTAGAACTTTTGAAAGGAGTATGCTAGAGACTTTAAATAAACGGCTTTGTAAAGCTTATTCATCAGCCTTTTAAGCAAAAATATGCAAATTAGAAAATTATTTTGACATAACCTCAAAAAAGTTGATCAAACATTGGATTTGTTTTGAAAAATCAACTAAACTAAGCGTCACGGCTAGACCAGTGCTTGCTTTAAGCTCACATTTAGATGGTATATTAACTGGAACATTTTAAAATGTAATTCGTGGCAAAAAAAAAATTCGGTCATTTTGAAAGGTCTTAGATAACGTGAAAGGTGACGGGATTCAATATAATTTTTTTTATTTATTTCAACTAAATTAAAAAAAGTGTGGCTATTTTATTGTTTATCGTGAATCTATTGAAACTTTTCCACGATAATATAGAGCACTTACCCCCAAATAGGCCTTTAGCACAAGGGAGAAAGACAAAAAATTTCCCGTCGCACGAAGTAAATTTTTTCACCGGAATAGTCTTTATTTATACATGAAAAATAAAGTGTGCAAAGACCATTGCGAAATCGTATGCGCATAAAAAGTTATTCAATGTCAAAGGTCGGAAAAATCAATTTTTTTAAAATATCTTTCAAACGGTTACTCCCAGAGAAAAATTTTGAAAATGTGTTTTGTAGCTCAAAAAATTACCTATAAATTTATGTAAAATTTTTTTTCCTACCTTTTGCAGTTTACGAGATATGTCCATTTTTGTTATCATACTATGAACTATTATAATTCTTTGTTAATATCATTTAAAAGAAAAAAAATATTATGGAAAAAATGTATGGCAAAAGTAAAGTCAAATTTTTAAATTGGCATATCTCGTAAACTGCAAAAGATAGGAAAAAAGATTTGACACATTTTTATAGGTAATTTTTTGAGCTACAAAACACATTTCCAAAATTTTTCTTTGGGAGTAACCGTTTGAAAGATATTTTAAAAAAATTGATTTTTCCGACCTTTGACATTGAATAACTTTTTATGCGCATACTATCTGTCCGAACTCAGATCCAAATTTCTTTTAGCAAGGAACTTTATAGCATCGTGATGCTTATGACTCTCCATTTTTTTAAATTTTACCCAATTAAGTTGAGAACCATAGTCTGTACTCAGATTCTTATAGGTAGGACTCCAAGTTACTTAAAATTGGATAACGCCAGGATCTGCGGTAGTCCGTTTTTTTAATACCCGACCTCGTTGCTTATGCCCGTTACGAATCTGAACTTAGTTTTTTCTACCACGTCAGGATCCTGAGGTATCCTATCTTAAAAGTGCAAAAATCATTGTCTTGAGGTCTACTTAAAGCTACATATGAAGCAAAACACGCCAAGTGTACCAGCTGAAAATTTTTTTTGTCTCCGATGTTGCTCAAATTCGGCAATATGGTAGTACCGATGTGCAAGACTAATAATGGGCGGGGATTTGGTCCTGGTATCATTTGTTGTTAAAATACTGGGTGTCGAAGTTGATGATTTTTGCGATTTTCATAGAAAGGATGTTTTTCCAAAAATTATTGCCTACATAAAACTTTGTAAATTTATAATTGCAAGAAACTTATCCTATTCATTTTTAAATGTTCTTTTTATAAAAAATATTAGGTACTTCTAAAAAAAATTTTTTTCACCAAAATTTTTTAAATTCAAAAATACTTTTGCATTTTTTTTAAAATAGCCAAACTTAAATTTTTTTTAATGTACTTCTAATTAAAGTTATGTTTATAGGCTTTAAAATGATGTATAAATCAAGATGAGATTCGGTCGCCACATCAGAGTTTTTGGCTTTTGAACCCTCGCGGCAGGCAACACTCTTTTTTTACTCAAAAGAAAGGCATCTTGCGAAAAAAGTGTACTAAGCATGAAATGATTAGAACCGTCAAGAAATGCGTATGCAGTTTTTGAGAGTTTTTTTGGAAAGTTTAAAAACTTTTTTTTTTTTAATTATTTTTGGAAAATATTTTGAGCGAATTCGGAGACTAAAAAATTTTCGGAAAAACCAGAAGCAGAAAAAGGTAACATTAATTTTTGTCTATGGATTTGTACAGTCGAAATTGTCCTCAACAAGCCACACTTATACCATTTTTCGGTTGGCTTCCTATTTTACGAGTTATAAGCCATTTAAAAAGTGGTTTTCCAGTGCAACAAAAAGGAATAATGATTTCATTGTTTGAGATTTTAATACATATTTCACAAATTGTACAAGCAATTTTAATGAAAATTGGTAGATAGGCGGCGAACGTAAATACCATATACTGGACGAAAAGAATGCGAAATCAAATAAGTGCCACACCCACTTTTAAACATATTAAATACTATAAACGTTAAAAAGATTCTTGCATCCACTTAACTTGGGGTCCAATTTTAAAAATCTGAGCTCAGACTGCGATTCTCATATTTTGCATACTCAAATCTGCCTTGCGCTCGCTCTACATGGAATAAGTGAAATTTTTTTTAAATTGTGTCAAACCAAATGATGTTTCCGTCATTCATACTTCTGTTGAGAATAGTATATATCGGACAAGCTGATAACTGTATAACTAGGATATCTTTCAGTTACTTTCGAAACTGGAATGAGCTAAGTCCTTGCCTGAGCCAATAGATATGTGTAACTCATTTAAGGCGAATTGGGTCATATTTAGAGATCGCTCTGATTTGCGACTTTTATTTTGACTAAATAAAATGTTTTTTTAAACCATCTATAGTCATGCTATTTTTGTACAAACCAAAATTCATGAATATTTTTGTATAATGTACACTATGGCGTTTTCCAGTCCACTCAATTTTGTTTTGCTGTCGAGCTATTAAGATCAACAAAATTTCGGAATGATATTTTTTATCATGATTGGAGCAAGGTTAGCCCTGTGGATAGTATAAATTTCAAACTTCTTTAAAAATGGATCACCCTGATGTAGATTATTATATAACATCTTCAATATTAGATTTCTAAGACAAACAAAGCTAAAACTTTAAGGGAATAATGAATGGTTCCATATGATCTAAGTAGTTAATGAAAAGTAACTGTCTAGACAACTGAACGATATGGGTGGCATATGCAAAAGAAGATTCAGAAAATGTGTCAAAAATCGCAGCTGAAACAATATCAAATAATAACCAGTGGATTAAAATAGTGAAGAATCTTTGTATTCAGGTCCAAAAGTAGTGGTATAGAAAATAATTCTCTTTGTGTAAATTGCCATTCGGTAATTTGTTCATTCAATCATTCATTCTCTAACAAATCATGCGTTTAGTGTTTTGATGTTTTTCCTGAAAACTTTGGTTTCTCGTTCCTCTGCGCACATTCGTTCGTTTATTGTTTGCAATTTTTATTTTCTGTTTTTCTGAAAATTTCATTGTTCGCTTATTTAATGTGTTAAATATGTTGCATCCATTAGATACGCCTTTGTATACATATTCGTTAGCTTTCTAAATATTGTTTGTAGTATGTTGTTTTGTATTCTCATTATACCTTGCGCAATTTTATTTAGTTTCTTCTACGAAAAATATACAAATTTTTAAAAGTATTTAACGGCAAAATTTAGAAAGAATCTTTAATTTCATTGACTAAAAAACACAGATGTAGAACGTAGATAATTCTTTCATTTTATTTGCTTTTGGTTTGCGTATCCATTTTGTTTATATTAACGCATTTATTTACAGTTAATCGGTTATTTTAAGTTGCTTAATTTCAAGGTTTTACTAAAGCACAAACTAAACATATGATCGTTTATTTTTTACTTATAAATTTAATGTTCTTTTATTTAGATGTACAGGGTTGGGGTTCAGTAGAACACCGAAAAATGGAAGATTCCTGGGACAATTCTGAACAACTTTTCTTAGTTTTATTTTTCGAAATTCGCAAAGCTGACGGATATATAGCCATCGGAAGATCGGACATAGCTTTATAACTAGTAAGGGTGTAAATTTTGGCCTGGCCAAAAAATAAATACCCTACACTGCAGTATTTTGAAAATTTTGCTTATATGAGAGGTGCCACGCCCTCTTGTCCGAGTACACCCAGTTTTTGTTCAGAGCTTGCATTTATAGTTTTTAGTGTCAGAGTGAAATTTAGTTGGATTATCTCAAAAAACTTTTTCAGTATAGCATTTTGAAACTTTTGCTTATATGGGAGGTGCCACGCCTCCTTGTACGATTTCAACCAATTTTTGCTGAGAGCTTTCATTTATAATTTTTAGTGTCTGAGTCGAAGTTGGTTCGAATATCTCAAAAAACGCTTTCAATATAGCGTTTTGAAGCTTTTGCTTGTATGGGAGGTGCCACGCCCTCTTGTCCGAATTCACTCAGTTTTTTATCAGAGCTTGCGCTTACAATTTGTAGTACTTATGTGTATTGTGGTTGCATTGTCGTGAAAAATACTCCTAAAATTGCATTTTGAATATAATTTTTGTATGGGCGGTAGGCGTGTCTGTTGACCGATTTTGCTCATTTTCAATCCCCCGAGCTAACTTTGACGACGGAGGCAGTGTACCAAATTTCATTGAATTATCTTGCTCAGTTTTCCCGAAAAGTGTATTTCAACACACAGCCAGCCAGCCACCCAGCCAGCCAGCCAGCCACCCAGCCAGCCAGCCAGCCAGCCAGACAGACGGACATGGCTATATCGACTCAGGAGGTGACGCTGATCAAGAATATATACACTTCTCTATATCTGCCACGCCTCCTTCTCTGCGTTACAAACGGAAGGACAAAGTGAATATACCCTGGGTGTAGGGTATAAAAACCAGTATCAGTTCGGTGCTGTGACACCAATATTATTAAAATCCCCTTGGGGTTCCGAACTTATACCGGTTTTCATAAAGCTATATCCCGATCTTTCGATGGCTATATCTCCGTTAGTTTTGCGAATTTCGAAAAATGAAACTAAGAAAAGTTGTTTTGAATTGTCCCTGGAATTTTACATTTTCCGGTGTTCTACTAAACCCCTACCACCCTGTATAGTATAGGACTTAGCCAACTCATTATATTGTTGCGAACTTTGTTTTTTAGACTATATCGAACACTTAAAAAGTCGTGTCTAGGCAATTAATGCAACTTCAACCTAAAAATCAACGAAATTGTACGGTATCTCTTATTTTTAACTCTTTCGTTAAATTTTGTATTAGAAAAGGGGTATCTTTTCCTGTGACGTAAATGCAAAATGACACAAAAACCTCAGATTATCAGAAGGATAATATAGATCGCGTCACATATATGTATGTAATTCAAATGTTTTCTTTCACCTGAAGCCTATTGAGATTATAATACGAACGATTGTATTTTTTACAACAGCATTTAGTCTGAAATATCTAGCGCAAGTAAATAAATTCCGTGCCAGCCATACAAAAGTCAACAGATTGAGGAATATTTTTGAAAACCTCACGTTCTACTGCTCTGCTAAAAGGGGATGAAAACCTTTCTATTTCCTAGATATTCCTTAATGGCCTAGCATTCATTTAAATTAAAAACAATTAATCCTTTTACTAAATGAAAATCTCAGCACGCACCAAATCATCAGGTTCATAAAAATGTCAACCAAATCCACCTACTTTGCCCCACATTTTTTTTTTTTTTTTTTTAATTTAAAGAAATTATTTTCATAACGCATTTACTGTGTGCTGAGGAGTATTTTTTTGTGTGTTGTTTTTGAAAACATCAAATAAATGTAGCATACAATCCAAATTTAGAAACGACCCAAAATTTCAAATTCTGACTCACGTTCGGGAAACTTTATTTCTAAAGTGTGTGCATTTTTTGTTTAGAGAAAGAACGAAATACGAGATATGAGACACACAATTTTATGTCACTTTACGATTTTCATTTAAACAAAGTAGAAAAACGCTCAGATGAAAGAATTTTTTACTTTAACGGAAATTTCAAATTAATTTAATGGAGCTTTTTAGTCTGAAAGAGAAAATTTTAATTTAAAAAAAAAATTTTTAAACCAAAATCAAATTAATCAGCGTCAAGTGTTGTGCCTGAAATGCATAAAAATGAAAATTTGTGCGTGTGGCAGAAACTTTTACTTTCAGACGCGCCGCCTGATGATGAATAGGACACACTAGGTGTACTAATATGAAACCGGTAATGACATCTAGCGGTCGATAGCCGTATATGTATGAGCTTCCGAACCGTACCAAATGTCTTAATTGTTCATTCTGTCATCTATCAACAATATTCAGTTCACAATTTGTCAAGTTTCATACAACAACGCATTTTTTCCGCTCGTAAAGATGTCGAATTTTGTGCCTGAAAACTCTCATTTGCGGGAAGCATTGATTTTTTGTTTCCATTTAAAGAAAAACGCTTTTGAATCGCATCGAATCATCACTGGCGATGAAAAGTGGATTTATTTTAACAATCCCAAACGAAAAAAATCATATTTGAGCACCGGCCAACGACCCAAATCAACGCCAAGACCAAATCGCTTCGGCCGAAAGACAATGCTGTGTATTTTCTGGGATCAGCGTGGTGTTATTTGGTATGAGCTACTAAAACCAGGTGAAACAGTTACTGGTGCACGCTACCATCAACAATTGATCGCATTGAACCGTGCTATACGTCAGAAGAGGCCCGAATTTCAACTTCGCCATGACAAAATTGTATTCCAAGATGACAACGCATCGCCACATCGAGCAGCGGTCAAAAAAAACTTGGTAGAATCGTACAACTGGGAGCCCCTGCCCCACCCGCCGTACTCACCGGATCTGGCGCCGTCCGATTACTATTTGTTTTCATCGATGGGACACGCACTCAACGATTCGCACTTCAATTCTTACGAGGAAGTGCAAAAATGGCTCGATGAATGGATAGCCTCAAAAAACGAAAAATTTTTTTCCCGAGGAATCCATAAATTGCCTGAAAGATGGGAAAGATGTGTAGCTAGCGAGGGGAAGTACTTTGAAGATTAAATTTGGAACCATTTTTGCAAAATAAACGTGTTTTTCTTAAATAAAAATTACCGGTTTCATATTTGTACACCAGTACATTCAACATTTTTTGGCAGTTTAATGCGGAAGTTTGCAGTAGATGCAAATTTTAAATAATGTTTTCTAGTTCTATACCTATAAAAATGTGCAGATTTTATTTTTAAAACATATTTTAATCATAAAATGAAAATTTTTAAATGCTTAATATTTTTATGAAATTTATTTAAAAAACAATTTTATTAGCATCTCGCATTTATTGCACTCTAATGATTTTTATCTTCTCAAATAAAATTGTTATAGGAAAAACCATTTGTAGTTTACTTTAATCATATAATTAAAAAATCCCTTTGTACTATTTAAATTTTATGTTTTATTTTTTAATGTTTAAAAATAAAACTTTTGTTTTTGCCACAAGTTTCCAACATATGTTTTCAATAGTTTTTGTGTTTAAAAAATAGCTTTTTACAACATGAAAATATTTTTGCAATTAGGTCATGAATTTTCCAAACCAAAGTATGTATTTCTTCCAAATTTTGTGAGAAAAAGTGGAAAAGAATTCAACCGTTCTTAAACTCGTTGTATTAAAGTTGATCAAATAACAAGTTTCTAGTTTTTAACGTGGCCAGAGCTCAGAGCGTGCATTTATAGTCAGTCTTAAGTGTTTGAGTGAAGTTTGGTTCGAATATCTCAAAAAACGCTTTTAGTACAGCGTTTTAAAACTTTTGATTATATGGGAGGTGCCACGCCCTCTTGTCCGAATTCGTTCAGTTTTTTTTCAGAGCTTGCGCTTACAATTCTTAGTATTTATGCGTATTTTGGTTGCATTGTCGTGAAAAATACTCCTAAAATTGCATTTTGAATCTATTTTTTGTATGGGCGGTAGGCGTGTCCGTTGACCGATTTCGCTCATTTTCAATCCCCCAAGCTATCTTTGACGACGGAGGCAGTGTACCAAATTTCATTGAATTATCTTGCTCAGTTTTCCTAAAAAGTGTATTTCAACACACAGCCAGCCACCCAGCCAGCCACCCAGCCAGCCAGCCACCCAGCCAGCCAGCCACCCAGCCAGCCACCCAGCCAGCCAGCCAGACAGACGGACATTGCTATATCGACTCAGGAGGTGACGCTGATCAAGAATATATATACTTTTCTATATCTGCCACGCCTCCTTCTCTGCGTTACAAATGGAAGGACAAAGTGAATATACCATTGGTGTAGGGTATAAAAATAACTGAAAAATTAGCTTAAGGGTGTTGAATATGTAAAATTTCCGAACCTAATTTTTCCAAAGCAATTGGGTCTTAAAGATGTCAAATCCAGCATTAAACATATTTTTATGTTCGGAAGGGGAGTGACACCATTTCTAAACATAAATGTCTAAGATCGATTGGCAGTATTGGTCTTGATTATCATCTTGACCAAGACCACGACCATAGCAATATTCATTAATGTTCACGCATACCTTCCATACAATGTTTTAAAAGCCTATATGCAGGGTAGACGTGAAAATAAACCGATCACGCCCATTTTTAATTTCCACCCGACCACAACCCTAGGTATTATTTGAGCCAAATTTCATGCATTTAGCTTAGTTCGCGTCCCAAACTGCACAACAAGCAAATCTTCAAAAACGCATAACTTCATAACCGTAAGTGTCGGAAAAAATTGTGGTAAGCACATTTGTTTTAAATAAAATTATTAGAAAAAAAAAAAAATAGAGTGCACTTTATTAGTCGCTATCTTGGAAATTTTCGGGATTTCGGAAAATCATTTTACTAGAGTTACAATGTATGTCAAATACTAGTTTTTACCAGCTATCAAAAAAATCGGAGATGTCATATCAGATCTTGGTCTATTAGATTGACTCTCTTGAAATCATATCAGAGTCTTGCTCTCTGTCCATGGACTGATTCTGAAAGATTGAAAATACATTTAGGATATCGCTTATAGCAGCTGTTGAACTGCGAAATTAACGGATTTGCGAAATTTTGGGATTATCAATAATATATAAATAAAGAAATACTCCATATTTCCAAAGTCAAATATGTTCAAATTTAAAATTATTAATGAAAATGGCGGCATATTCATAAATTCGCAGGGGAGGTGCAACACCTTCTTGTCGGAGTTCACCCAGTTTTTGCTCAGAGCTTGCATTATAGTTCTTAGTGTCTGAGGGAAATTTGGTTGAGTTATCACAAAAAACGTTTTCAGTATAGCGTTTTGAATGTTTTGCTAATATGGGAGGTGCCACGCCGTCTTGTCCGAGTTTGTCTAGTTTTAGCTCAGAGCGTGCATTTATAGTTTTCAGTATTTTAGTGAAATTTAGATGGATTATATCAAAAAACGCTTTCAGTATAGTGTTTTGTTAAATGGGAGGTGCCACGCCCTCTTGTCCGAACTCGCCCAGTTTTTGCTCAGAGCCTACGCTTACAGTTCGTAGTATTTATGTGTATTTTGGTACATTGTCAAGAAAAATACTCCAAAAGTTTCTTTTTGAATATATTTTTTGTATGGGCGGTAGGCGGATCCGTTGACCGATTTCGCTCATTTTCAATCCCACGAGCTAACTTTGATGACAGAGGCAGTGTAACGAGTTTTATTGAATTATCTTGCTCATTTTTCCCAGAAAATGTATTTCCACGCATGCCCAGCCACCTAGCCAGAGAGACGGACATGGCTATATCGACTAGGAAGGTGACGCTGATCAAGAATATATGTACTTTTCTATACCTGTCACGCCTCCTTCTCTGGTTACAAACGGAAGGACAAAGTGAATGGTATAATTAAGTACATGACTTACGGAAAAGGTCCCACGGTGCAGTTTAAATAAAACTTTGTTGAACTCGAAAAATTGTTTTGTCTGGCGCTTGTTGACTCAAAAATAACAACTTTTTTATATTTTTGACCTAGGTTGTCCCGGCCCATTTTTTTCTGCCGATATTTTTCTGTTTTTTAATACAATTTCGATCGGAAAAACGGATTTTACTCAAAACCAAGGCGTCTCACGATAAAAGTGTACGTATGAATTTTTTTCAGAATTTTTTTGGGACATTTTATAATTTTTCAAAAAATGGTCAAAAAAAAATTTAAAAAGTTCAAACAAAATTTTGAAAAAATTCTAACGCATTTCTTGGACGATGCTAAGCATGTTTTGCCTAATACGTGGGCTGCTATATATCTATCTGGCATAGGCATCACTAATGTTAATAGCTAAAATCTGGCAACACCATAATAAAGTTTGACATTTTTTAGCATTAACGTACTCATAACGTTTTGATGTACAAGTGCTATTTGGTTTGTTTACAGTGAGTTAAGAAAATTAATTTTTCCATTGATAATTTAAGCGATTGATAAATTATGGGGTTTCCAACGAGAACAAACGATTTTTAAAACCTAGTGTTCATGCAAAATCGAATGCATTGGAGTGGAACTAATGCCCAAGGATGACTCTATTTCACGGTATGTCACGTGACGATCTTGCATTATCAGTTCACGCACGGCATCAATGTTCTCTGGCACAACGGCCGTTTTTGGACGACCTTCACGGAATTCGTCATTGAGCGGGCGTCGGCCACGATTGAATTCATTAAACCAGTTTTTCACAGTGCTATAAGATGGTGCTTTATCGCCATACAAAGATTTAAGTTCATCGATGCACTCTTGTCGCGATAGTCCACGTCGAAATTTGTGAAAAAATATCGCACGAAAATGTTCACGAGTTAATTCCATTTTTTTGCCAAATTGATTTTTTCAAGTCACTGTAAACAACACAAATAATGGTCGTACGTCAAAACGTTCTGAGTACGTTTATGCTAAAAAATGTCAAACTTTATTATGGTGTTGCCAGATTTTAGCTATTGACATTAGTGTTGCCTAGGCCAGATAGATATATAGCAGCCTACGTTTGTACACCTTTTTTGTAAGACGCCTTGGTTTTGAGTAAAATCCGTTTTTCCGATCGAAATCGTATTAAAAACCCAAAAAATATCGGCAGAAAAAAATGGTCCGGAACAACTGAGGTCAAAAATATGAAAAAGTTAAAGAAGCGGCAGACAAAATAATTCAGCTAGATTTTCTTTAAACTGCTGATTTCAGCACCGTTGATCGTATATCAAAAGCTATAAGTCAATTTTCCACAATCTACTGCTGTACACTTTCCTTCTCTTTAAAATATATGATTTTTCTCTTCCAATAACTTCATAAAAGCTACAAAGTATATAACACATACATATATATGTATGTATGTAAGCAGAAAAACATTTATTTATTAATTCACATAAAACATTGTTGTTAAAAACAACAATTTCATTTTAAAGAACAAATTTGAAGCGGAAAATACCCATCAACTCATCAAAATGTTAAGTGTTTGAAAATAGCACGCGACAGTTTCAATTTTCAGAATTTTTGTCTAAAAAGTGTGCCAAAATCAAACTAACCGACAGTTTATCTAAAATGTGCTACACAAAAATGTCGATAAACATTTGTTGTTTGTGTGCAGAAATTTTTTTTAAATTTTAAATTCGTTAATAAAAACAACAACAATGAATAAAATTATTTAATGATGATAAGATTTCATTTGAGGCAACCGAAAATAAAGACAGACGATAGAAAAAAACAGTGCTTTCATGGTTAAGGAAATTCTAAGTGCCCGGTAGAGTTGGTAGAGCATTGGACTTTTGATCCAAGGGTTCATGGTTCAAGTCTCTGCTCAGGCGATTTTTTTTATCTCAAACTTCTATTTGTAATTTATTACATTAAGTAAATGGAAAATTGCGAAACGTCTTCATTATAAATTTATGGAAAATTAAAAACATTTGGAACACATCAGCGCCTTACTCATGGTCGGCTGTGAGACTTTGCAGCTGTAGTAAAGTAAAAAACTAATGGCTTGTCATATTGGCGTCTTAATTTTTCTCTTATCAGTTTTTTTTTTAACTCTCAGCTAAAATTGACACAAATAAACTTTTTCGTATGTTCGGTTGTCTTGAAGAGTTAATAGGTGTGATGAAAATATGGACATTATTTCTTTTGTTCTCGGTTTATTTATGTTCAAAAAAATGCAAGTTTCGAAATTGTAGCTGATTGTCAGTTAAAGGCTCTTATCTTTTTCATTAAAACCTAGTTTAAATTAAGTCGATACCTTCATTCTTCTCTAAAATATCGCAGACTGAAATAATGAAAACAATTATTTTTTTGGTTAAGATATCTACAAGAAAAATATAGATTCGAAATTTTTCTATTTTTTTGTGGCTTCAACATTATTAACAAAAGCAATTTTTTTTAATTTTTTTAAATAAGTTATTTTGATGGCAAATTTAATTTTAATTAATATGTGAACCCGAAAAAACATTGTGTAGCCAGTTGACGAGTGTCTTGAAAAACTTGTTTTGCCATTTGTTCGTGGAAACAAAGGTACTGTAATGTTCTGGCCTGATTTATCCACCTCTCATTACTCTTAAGCCCTCATAAAGTTATACAAGAGCAAAAACTAATATTTTGTCCCAAAAAGGGCGAGTTAATAATAATGATAATCAATGAATCCGCCATTTTGAATTTTCAAAAACGTAATCAGCGACTCCGAAAACACCCGACACGGTGCTCTTGAACAGTTGATAAGTTTGATGAAAATGTGGAGAATATCTGTTAATGGGATTTCATTTGTATTAGTTTAGTGGAATCGTAGCTGATCATCCCCACGAAATATCGCAGAACTACATATCCCATATAAAATCAAAAAAAATTCAGAAAAAAAAAACTCAACAAACAAATATAAAAATAGTTATTTTTAATGTATTTTGCAATACGGGTTTTGAGATATCTTAGCCTAAACAAGGAAAAAAAGACCGTTTTTGCTATATTTTGAAGCTATATAACTAGAATATAAAATATTTATACGCAAAATATGATACATTATCTAAAAGTTCTAATCTTTTTCTTTTAAACCGCATTTAAATTATGTCAATAGCTTAATTTTTCTCCGAAATATCGTAGACTGAAGTAATGAGAAAACACGTTTTTTGCACTTTTTTAACTTTGTAGGTTAGGAAATCTCCGAGAAAAATAATGATATCAACATTATTTGAATTAGGTTTAGAAGATTTATTAAAGCTTTCCATTTCTGCATCAGAATTTACGGATATACGTCCGTTATATATCTTCAAAATAGAGCAATAAAACATAGCATCGGTCTTTTTTTCTTGTAGATATCTCAAAAACCGTATGAGATGCAGCAATTCTAAGGCCGGATTCGGATTCAACATTGCAAAATACATTAAAAATAATTATTTTTATGTTTGTTTGTTGCGTTTTTTTCTGAATTTTTTTTTATTTTACATGGGATATGTATATTTGCGATATTTCGCTGGGATGATCAGCTACGATTTCAGGGTTTGCATTCTTCAGACCACTTATCTAATGCAAATCAAACCCCATTCACAGATTTTCTCCACATTTTCATCAAACCTATCGACTGTTCAAGAGCACATTGCCGAGTAGTCAGTTTTAAGCGTATCCGATATGTTTTTAATTTTTTTGTCCGCCATATTGGATCTGCCATTTTGAATTTTCTAAAACTGATGCTAGATTCGTAATCAGCAATATCGAAAACCCCGGAATAGATAGTTTTAAGCGAATCTGCTAAGTTTTTAATTTTTTTGTCCGCCATATTGGATCCACCATTTGGAATTTTCTAAAACTGGTACTAAATTCGTAATCAGCAACACCGAAAACTTCTGAGTAGCTAGTTTTAAGCGAATCCAATATGTTTTAATTTTTTTGTCCGCCAAATTGGATCCGCCATTTTGAATTTTCACAAACTGATACTAATTCGTAATCAGCGACTCCAAAAACATCCGAGTAGTCAGTTTTAAGCGAATCCGATAAGTTTCTAATTTTTTGTTCGACATATTGGATCCGTCATTTTTAATTTCTAAAAATTGATACTAGATTCGTAATCAGCGACTCCAAAAACCCCCGAGTCATGAATTTCAAGCCATTAAAGCGTGAAGAAGTATCAATATTAACATCATATTTCTCGAAATTTTGTTTTCGCACGTAAGCCTCCTTTTCACTGTCCATGTCACATATTGGAAAAAATGTAAAGCGTTCATTTTGATTTTTTTTTTTTTTCAAAATAGACAGCTTTCTCTAAATTTTTTTACAGTTTTCCTGGTTTCATATTAGAAATAGAATTTTTTTTGTAGTGCAAAAACTTTTCTCAAATGTTCTTAGTAGCGTATCATATTTAATATTTATTTTTTGTCTAAAAACGATAATTTTCTCGAATATTTTCCATTATTTTTCTTATTTCATAGTTATTTTTTCCGAACATTCTTAGATAACTTCTCTGTTTTGAAGTTTATAAGAAATTCTTTTCCCGAAAACGTGAATTTTCTGGATTATTTCCCTATAGATTTTCTGCTTTTATATTTATTTTTAACGTTTTAATTCGTTTTTCGACAAACTCACTTTTCTCAAATGATTACACTAGTTTACAGCCAAAATTCCCAGCGAATGCCGTTGCTCATTTTATATGGAAAATGGGCTGCTGATTCCGAAAATCGCATTTTTTTTTTTTATTTCGTGTCGTTTTCGAGATATCGGTCATTTTCGGTTTTTGGACCAAAAAAAAAAGATAGTTCCATTAAAATACAAATATCTCAAGAACCAATGTTTGTATTTAAACAAATAATATGTCATATTAAAGGTAATTAAATTACCTATAAATGATATCCACATCACTTTTTGGTTGGTTTGTTAGTTTCGGTGAAATAAATTGATTTCTAAAAAAAAAAAAATTTTTTTTCCAAAAAATTTAGAAAAAATCAAATTCAACTTCAAATTTATACAAGAAGACATAACTTTTTTATAATATTTTTTTTTTTGTATCATAGACTATATACTTGTGAAGAAAATAAGATATCATTTATCATGGAAAAATGCAAAAGTTGTATACAATTCATTGATAAGTTACCAAAATGCGTTTTTCCCTATTTTTCCGTTTTTTTGTAATAAACTGTTCGAAAATTTGAAACTTTTTGTAAAAGAAATTAGAAAATCCAAAAAATTCTTAAAGAAAGCATTAAAAGGAAATACCCGTGCCTCGCCGTTATTCTCTAGCACGTCAGATTTTTTTTTAATCGATTTTTGAAGTTTTTTAATCCACTGTACATGAAAAACAGAAATAACGCATTCTTGTGTTAAATCGATGAATTTAACTATATGATCCTTACATCTGAGGTGTATTATGTGTTCAGTAAACTTATGCAGGATACTGCGAGGAATATTTTTGTAGAAAATTTTAACCCTCTAAAACCCTCACATGTGGGTCATTTTGACCCCCACATGAAGGTCATTTTGACCTACATGTGGGGGTTTGAGAGGGTTAAAATTGTCTACAAAAATATTCCGCGTAGTATCCTGCATAAGTTTGCTGAAGGCATGATACACCTCAGATGTAAGGATCATATTGTTAAATTCATCGATTTAACACAAGAATGCATTATTTCTGTTTTTTCATGTACAGTGGATTAAAAAACTTCAAAAATCGATTAAAAAAAAATCTGACGTGCTAGAGAAAAACGGCGAGGCACGGGTATTTCCTTTTAATGCCTTCTTTAAGAATTTTTTGGATTTTCTAATATCTTTTACAAAAAGTTTCAAATTTTAGAACAGTTTATTACAAAAAAACGGAAAAATAGGGAAAAACGCATTTTGGTAACTTATCAATGTATTGTATACAACTTTTGCATTTTTCCATCGATTTTCTTAAATAGTATTTTATTTGCCTAAAAAATTTATAGACTATGATATAAAAATACAAAATGATTTTTAAAATTTTTTTTTCTTGTAAAAATCTGCAGTTGATTTAGACATTTTTGTTATTTTTTCGGAAAAATATACTCTTTTTTTCAGAAATCAATTTATTTCATCGAAACTAACAAACCAGCCAAAAAGTGACGTGAGTATCATTTGTAGGTAATTTAATTACCTTTAATATGACATATTATTTGTTTAAATACCATTATTGATTCTTGAGATATTTGTATTGAAGTGGAACTATCTTTTTTTTTGGTCAAAAAACCGAAAATGACCGATATCTCGAAAACGACACGAAATAAAAAAAAAATGCGATTTTCGGAATCAGCAGCCCATTTTCCATATAAAATGAGTAACGGCATTCGCTGGGAAAAAAAATTTTAATCATTTGTAAACTAGTGTTATTAATGGTTTTTTGAACAATAATTTTCTCTAAAATTTCTTTCAAGGTTTCAATTCCAATTCAAATTCATTTTTTTTTCTCAAAAAATAACTGTTTCCTTCAATGTCCTCCTGAAATCAAATTTGATTTGATCTTAATTTACCCCAACAACTGAAAACAAAGTCTTGAATTTTCTGATTTTTGTCACGAAAAAAGTAAAAAAAAAACATGTTTTATTTAGAAAACGTCAGAAAGTAATTATATCTATCATTTAAATTCCAGATTTGTCATTTTTTTGGTAGGTCCAAATTATATGAACGTAAACTTTCGGCCTTTTTGTGGAATCATCCATGTGAAAATTTTTCATGATTGAGAAATTAAACAAATTTAACAGCAAATGAACATTAAGTAACATTAAAGTAAACAATTCAAAATCCAAAAGATTTACAATAATTATTGTAACATCCCAGCAGAAAATAAAACGAACACCTTCAGAAGTGGAGTAATCGTTGGATGTTCCGAAAAGTAGTGAAAAAACGAACTACTCCTTTTCGGATTGATTAAGAAGCTCAAAAACGATGTGCACAATGTTTTCGTTTGATTTCGGGATTATTTCAGTAACCGACTGCGCTCGTATTTTTATTTCATTTCAGTAATTTTATTGTTTCCATGGATTTTATTTTATTTTCTTGTTTGTGTTTTGTAGCGAAGGAAAATTTATTTCAATAATAACAATAAGAAAATATTTCACTATTTCTGAATAGAATTATTTATAACGGCGTAAACGGCAAAAATTATTCATAAAGTATTCGGCGCTAAATTATGCAATTTTTCGTAAGAAAGAACAAATATTTCTTTGTAAGAGCAATGCAATTAATAACATTTCCCATTTCAGAAGAATTCAGAAAATAAGGCTACAACTACTAATCATACATCCGACACACGTATATCGAACGTGAAGCACAATTAATTTAAATTTGCTATAATGAATTTAATATAATTTTCCTTGTGGTCTTCAACAAATACATTTAATTTTCTAAAAATGGAAGTATTTTATTCATTTGCGGCTGTTCAGATTGCGCCTTCCAACCGAAGGCATAAAATGATGTTCTGTTCAGATTGCGTCTTCATATTGAAGGCACAAAATGATGTTCCGTTCATACTGCGCCTTCCTATCGAAGGCACAAAATTATGTTTTGTTCAGGTTGCGCCTACCAATGGAAGGCATAAAATGATGTTTTATCGCAAAGAAATTAAAAGACACACATTCGTTTTCCATAGCCAAAAAGAAGAAACCCGATCTCCGACTATTCCGATTGCACCTTCGTGTAGAAGCTAACAAAGGAATGATACGATGAGCGGCCAACGCTGAATAAAAGGAAAGTGTATTCTGATGTGGCAATGGAATGATTCGAGCAACGAAAGGAATGTGACAAACAGCTATGTTTGGATGATCAAACTTTCTGCTGGGATACGATACTCAAGTGGATCGTAGATTGAGATAGAGAATTTTTTCAGGGTCTACTGCAAACTTGCAACATAACCAACCTCAATTTTTATTGTTAATCTAAATATAGAAGGGCAACAAACTTACGAAATAGACGCTTACAAAGCAAGATACATCCTCAAGTACTCGTACATTTTATCTATTGTATGTATATATTTTGGCAACATTTTAGATTTGTGTATTTGAAATTGTTGCTGAAACATTCTGTTCATGTCAATATACTACATTTTCGCAAGAATTAAAATATTCTTAAGTGCTCCATCAACACGTAAAAAAAATAATCTAAAAAATAAAAAATCTTTTACATAGTGGCTGCATAACTCCCAGCAACATCATATACACGCAAAATAAGTCCATTAAAATCCTACAGATGTTGAAATAATTGAAATGAATCTGTTTGCACGTCGAAATTAATTGATAGTGTGTGTGTGTGTTCTTACAAAAACAAAAAAAAAAAAATAAGATAGCGGCACATTTTGATTAGAAAATAGTTTTACAAACCGACAGATACATCAAACGAGAAACGAAAGGGAGAATTTCTATGTAGCCACATACTTAACCCCGCACACTTTGGTATTAAGTGAAAAATATCCACATGCGCCGTTGTCGACAAGCGCCAACAAGTGTTGAAATTTATGAGTTTCTTTCCCCAAAATGCATTCATTTATTACAATTGTTTGTTGTTGTTTGGGGAAACAGTTTTATTGTTTTGTATTGAAGGTCCTCAGGTACTTGACTTTTAATTGAGGCAGTCAAAAAATACTCAGCACATTTGCTTAGGAAATAAGACGGGAAGTTAAAAAGAGGAATTTGAGACAAAATAGTAATATAGTAGGGGAGAGTCACCGGGTATGGGACAGGTTTTGTTTTTGGTCCACAACTTGTTACTTTCTAAATCGTTTCGGTTATTTTATATATCGTTCGAGGGGTAAGAAACTTACGCAACATTTTACTCAATGATGAATGATAATTTCGTCCCACATAAAAGTTATAGCCACACAGCAAAAAGTTTGGGTGTAAAATTCAAACCAAATTAGAATGAATATAGATCCACACCAAACATGGTATAAAATCTATGCTTCAATTTGGTATACGTGTACAAACCGTTTATACTTATTCGTATAAAATGTATACACATAAAGTATTAACACAGTTTAAACTATTTTGGTTTAAATTTTATAGTAGTAGAATCTTTTTTACTTTTTTTGTATAAAATTTATATAGAAGTTCGTATTAAAGTATTTTAAACTATTTTATATAATATTCATATTATGCTCATATAAATCAATCCACTTACGCGGAATAAATTGCATAATAAAAAATTAGATTCAACTTCCAATAATTATGTACATACATATATTAATTTTATGAGAAACAAATTTCATAACTTAAAATATTTTCTTCTTGTTTTTTTTATGCATTTAGGTTTGTTTTTTTGGTGTTTTTACTTAAGCACACTGAACAATAAGCTCAAACCAAAAATGTCATCTAATCCATGCTTGTTGATAGCAAATAATGTAAATCATTATCTGTTCAAAAACAATTAAAAATTCTGATGATTATGCTATTGGCTCAAAAAACATTTCCTTTATCGAAAGCTACTTGTATTTATAAAAAAATCTTACAATTTTAATTAAAATCATTTTATAATCTTGTTCTGTAGATTTTTATTAATTAATTAATTAAAATTTTTATTACTTTCAGACGCCTTGGAAATCAAACCTAGGATCTTCGTATAAAACTGGATCTTCGAGCGCAGTAAGTTTATGGTATACATGATCGTTTGCACTTTCTAAATACAAATATTTTTTCCATTTTAATCGAATAGTACTCTTCCCGCGATGATGTTAGTTCGACGCGTTATGGTTCACTCGCCACACCAAGTACATATCGACCGTCATTCTCTGGTGGCACCTACCGCGTCAAACGTGAACCCCCAACACCAACTGTTACAACATATACGAGCCGTTATGGTTCTGCCAAAATCGAACCCGATGCAACGACTGCAAAATATATGGGAACAACAAGTAGTAATTTATCCAACCGTGATAATTCGCATATAAAGCGCTATACAACTTCCAGTACCAGTAATCTATCAAAATATGGAAGCTCTCGGGAACCGAGCCCTGCAGCTATTGAACGAACAAATCGCATTAAAAGTCGTGAACCGAGTCCTACAGCAACACGTACAATTAGAGGAAAATCACGTGATCCTAGCCCTGCCATTGACACAAAGTGCAAAATCGGTTATGGCGGACTCAATTCATATCGCATGTCGACACCAAGATCCGCAGCAACAACAACGACAGCACCAACAAGTTACAGCTCTAGATATGGTGCAAGCTCAAGTGTTTCACGCACACCAGCATCAACAAACATGCCCGAAACATCAATATCATATTTGTCAGTAAGTGACTTTCGAGCGCGTTCAATAAGTCGATCCAGAGAGATTTCAAATCGAAAGTCTAACGAAAAGGAACTAGAGGAACCCAGTCACACACAAGTTGAAAGATCTTCTCCAGTTAAGTCAGAAGAATTGGCAGTTCAATCAAAAGTAGATGAAGAATCGGAAGAAACAGATGAGGAAATTTTTGTCTCGGTATCTGTCGTAACGCGCGCAACATCGCCAACACCACCTGGTGCCACAACTGTACATCGAGCGCGACGCATCGATATTGCTAAAACCATCGAGAAGACAATACAACGTTCGCTAAAGAAGAAAAAAACGCTAGAAAAGGAAATACAATCAGATAGACTTGACGATCCCACGCGGTATTCAAGATACGGTCCCACTAGCCGTCTGCCTTCATACAGTCCACATAGCGAAGGTCGTTATACGGCTAGCCACAGCCCGCGTTATAGCGCAAGTCCACTTTCTACAGCTACCTCAAAATCTTCAAATAGTCTCAGTGAGGCCAAGAAAGAAAATAACTCTAGTAGTCCAAAGCAAGATACCAAAGTTATCAAATCAAAATTATCACCACCAAAGGCTGTACGTGTTAATTCACGACAATCGTCAGTGGAAAACCTTGCTGCCACAAATGCCGTCAAAGCACTGCCTCCAACAGCTCCCAAAGCCGATTCTCCAACTAAGAGCACCACATCCAGCGGTGGCGGTGGCTGTTCAACTGCCAAATGGACAAATAAAGATTTTCGAAAGTCCGCACTCAATGTTGGTCCTACTGATCGGCCGCGAAAATCTCGCACGCCAAGCACCGGCACAGAGTCTGATGGTGCAGCCACAGGCAATTCACAACAGATAGTGCAGTTGCAACGTCAGCGCTTAGAACGCTCGCCGAGTGCATGCTCAGAGACAAGCAATACATCGAAGAAAAATTGTGAAACCAAAATACGACAACGTTGTCATCCGAAGACGGGACCAACGACAACCGCTGCACCCTCATTAAGTCGTCACAATAGTGGCACAAATCTGAAAACAAATTCCCATAAATCATGCGCCCCCACAACGTCCATCAATTCAGCAACTTCGACATCGTCGTCGTCGGCCTACTCATCAAGTGGAGCGGAAAGCTCAAGCGATAATAATAGGACAGGTAAACAAAAGAAAAGCAACAATCGAAAGAAATTGCTGCAATCCCATAATAAAGGTGAAGGTGGCGGTGGGGACACCACTCCTCACAACGTTAAGCGTTTGCAGCGTGAAATGAGGACAGGTGATTCTAATGAGATGTCGTCGTCGAAATGTTCAACAGAAGACGAAAATAGAAACGATAAGCAACCACCAGCGGCAGCAACGGAAGACAACAATCAAAGACCAAATAGCAAAACGACGAGTAATTTGGCAGTACACGCTGGTGCTGCTGAGTCATCACAATCAAAATCACATTCGAAATCACCGCATAGCAAAATAGCTGATCCGCAAGAGAAGGCCACTTGTCGGCTACAGAAATTGTCGTCAGTTTCGAATTTTTTCGCTGAACGTCAGAACGACACAAATAGCGAACCGATTTTTATTGAAAGTTCAGAGAGCTCCTCAGAATTAGATGCGACGAATATAAACGCAAGCAACAGTCTCACGGAAGATTTCGAAACGAGTACATCACCAGCAAATAACGCGACCGCAAATACTTTTGCAACGACAACGAATTTTTCGACGACGAGTAACGATCCTGCTAGTATTGATACAACTTCCGCAATATCGACTAGAAATTATTATACGAATCACGAAAGTTCTAAAGAACGGTCAACAGTTAATCCGCCGCTTTCTTATTCAAATAACTCTGAAATTAGTAGCACACCAAGGAGTTCAGCAACAAGTCCTAACGCAACAAACGCTACAACTGACACAACGGCGTCATCTGCACAGTTACAGGTAACCAGTGAACTGCATACAGAGTCCGGCGCAGGGTTCACAAGCACGGGTGGTCAGGACGAACCTAGCTGGTGGCAAGATACCAGCCGACAAATTAATACCACATCTGCACTTGATTTTAATCACAAAGACGATATGCGCTACAGGTTGCGACACATTGATTCCGGCGAGGTTGCTTGGTGGATGCGCAACGATGAAGATGATACATTGGCGGATGATGATCTAAGGACGTTAAATCAGGAAGACGATGCTAGTGAAGCCACTGATCAAGTGCAATCACTGCCTACCAATACGCAGAGTACTGGAAGTGCTGGTGCAGTTGGCAGTAGCAGTGGCAATGTTCGAAAAAATAGCTGGTGGGTTAGCGAAGCCAACGAAGATGTTAACGACCAAAACGACCACGTTGAAGTGGAAACACAAAAGTTCGACGATACAATAAGCAAAGCTGAATTTTCAAACCAACGATACGATACAGCTTCTAAGGCTGTAGGAGGACGCATTACGCCAGAAAAGCATTGGTGGGAAGAAAGTAACGATGATAAAGTTTCAAATGGCGAACTCAATAATGAGCAGCAAGACACGCTACCGAATCATTTACCAAAATTCAATGGCAGCATACAATTGAAAATTTGCCGCGTGGAATCTGGTGAGCGACCCTGGTGGTTAAATGATGATGGCGCTAATGAGGCAACGGTTGAAGCAACTATTTCGTTGCCACCACGCGATAAAGTTAAAGAACCAACTGCAACAAATGGCCAGCAATTGGATCGTTCTTCTAGCAGTAGTAAAAACTTAAGTGATGAAAAACACTGGTGGATGTCTGGGCCTACAAAGAAACTATTTAATGTACGACGTGTAGACTCTGGTGAAAAGGCTTGGTGGCAACAAGATGATGATGAAAATGAAGAGCAAAAATTAAAAGTACCGTCTCCAATACAAAATCCAACAACTCAATTTAAACGGTGTGATTCAGCTGAGCGAGATTGGTGGCTGCAAGATGATGAAAAGGAAACTGTAAGCCCAATGCAAAATGGCAGTTGCACAAATAAATATTCCAATGTTGAAGAACAGGGAACAAACGGCAATGATGATGTTGAAGTCCAACATATAATCAATTACAATAACAATCAAAATCATTTTGGCAACTACTCAAATTCCGATTCGACTTCCCACCTAAACGATTCATACAATTACGAATATATAGAACGGCCACCACCGCTTGGTCACCGCGCTAGTCCCGATGGCCTTGAAGATCCATCACGAAATCACAAGCCAACGTATGAAAACATTCCAATGTCAAAAGTTCAAAATCAACAAGCACAACGACGCGATGATGAGCGGCAACGATATGATTATAATGCCAGCCCATCGCAACAATATCAGCAGCAGCAACAGCAACAGCAACAACATATCAACTATCGATCAACAGCTGTTGATCACCCTCAACAGCAACAGCAACAACAACAGCAGCTACGCATACCAAACCATTACAATAGCAAGCAGTCACGTGAAAAGCTTTTCATATCACGTCATAAAAATATCGATGAGCTTTTAGGTGGTTCATGTCGACCATTGAGTCCGCTCTTCTTCGACAGCGGCAGCTTTTCAACAGCTGGTGCTGCCGCTGGTCGTAATATCTTTCTAGAGGAGATTACACCAGACCAAGTGCGCATTCACGATAGCACAGCACAAATGCCTGTTATACAGCGAATGGAGAGGTGAATATTTATTTTTTCTTTGTGGTGAAAGCTTTGAATTCAACTAACAGCTGTTTTTTGTTTTTATTTTTATTTTGTTTAATTTTTTCTTTTAATGCCTTACCAGAGATGATTGGGACTATAATAATGGATTAGCTGCAATCAATACACCAAAGTTCGGACAACGAACTGTAAGTAATATATTTATTAGTCCATTTCTTATCCTGAATGCTGGAAATCGGGAGATTTCTTAAGAATAAAAATATTATGTTTAAGCTCTGTGTAGTTAAGACCGCAACTATGTTTAGAATATAATGCTTACCTGGAACTCCAAATAATGATACACTTTTAAACTTTACTAGAGTTCGCCTTGTGGCCGAAATTCGACCATTTTGATTTGACCATAAAATAAAAAATCGTATGCAGTAAATTCGACGTGAGAGCGTTTTTTCCATTTAGGGGCGTGAACCCGCCCACTGAAAACATAATGGTCACGTTATCGTTTCTTAGGGCCAATCCTATCTCCATACCAAATTTCGTTAAAATCGATGCAGCGGTTTAGCCGTGAGAGCGTTATTTCTATTTAGGTGCGTGGCACCGCCAACTGAAAAACATAATGGTTATATTATCGTTCCTAAGTGCTAACCCTATATTCATACCAAATTTCGTTAAATCGATGCAGCGGTTTAACCGTGAGAGCGTTTTTCCCATTTAGGGGCGTGGCACCGCCCATTGAAAAACATAATATTATCGTTCCTTAGTGCTAACCCCATCTCCATACCAAATTTCGTTAAAATCGATGCAGCGGTTTGGCCGTGGGAGCGTTTTTTTAATTTAGGGGCGTGGTACTGCCCATTTTTAAAAAGATATAGTCCTATGCACTGCTCCTCCTCACAACCTTTCCAACAAAAAAAAAATCAAGCAAATCGGTTAAGATTTAGGTATAGAAACAGGGACTGAACCGATTTCGTTTGCCTATTTATATATAGATTCTTTTCGATTCCATTCTGTGATTGTTTTTGTAGCCGATTAGAGGAGTTTCTTATTTACGAATTTTAACTTGCTTCAACGTTCAAAAGTCACTAATTTGAAGCATACTTGAAGCTATATCACACTTATAGTCCTCATATTTTGTATGCTCAAGTTCATCAATCTCCCGGTATAGTACCGATTTTTGAAAGATTAGTGAAATGGAAGTTAGTCACACATATCCTATCGTGTTTTAAATAAAAACTGCTTGCACCCAAAAATTTATGCGGGAAAATATTTAGAATGACTCTAAGATGATATACATATATAGGTTTTTTTTTTTCAAAAGTGAACGACACTTTTTCAATCCAGGGCCAAAAAAATACACTCTTTAGCCATGGGCTCTGAACCAAAACGAAACAAAAAGTTCGGCAAAAATGGATACAAAAAATTAGTACGCAGAAAGTTTTCTGCCTGTCTATGGATTAAAAAACAGTAAACCGAAAACCCTATCTGATATCGATTACAAGATATTGCATTTTTACTAATTTTTTTTTTTGACTTTCTGTTAAAAAATTTAGTTTTTGCGTACTTAAAAAAATAATGATCAATATATGGAAACAAAAATAGTCTGTTCCAATGTATTTTTTGATCCTGAATCCGAATCTGGTCTCGAAAGTGTTTTGTTACTTCTGGATTTTGAGATGTTCTAAGCTATTTTTGAGGTTATATGACAAGACCAAGTAATTGTTCGTCGTAAAATTCGATAGGGTTTATAAAAGTACTATTCTTCTCCTTCAAAACTCTTTTTAATTTATATTAATATATTTACTTTCCACCGAAATATCCTAACCTTAAATAATATAAAAATACAAATTATGCAAAAACTACCACATCTCGCAGAAATTTCAACCGATTTCTACTCAAAATACCATATTTGAAAGCTTTTGACTTCTTCATTAGCTTCTTATCAAAATTTTGGGTATATTTTAAAACAAAAGCACAAAAAGGGTGCTTTTTCATAATACACAATTGTTTTTAACAAATGGCGCCATCTAGCGAGCAAACGCTAACGTTTGGAATAAGGATTTGCAAACAAGACTGTAGCAAATCAGATTTCCTTCATATATTGTGGTGTAAAATTTATATGTATTTCTTGTATATTGAGTTATAGCAAAAAACCCAATTTTTTTAATCAAAAAATTTGAACTTCTTCCGCAACTTCCATGGGAAAAACTTCATTGCAAACTTCATACCAAAATATATTAATCCCTTTCAAAGATTTGGGCTGAATTATTACCAACAATTTCGTAGTTTCTGCGATAAGTTAAAAAAAAAAAAACTGTAAAAAAAATCATAGATTTTTGTCGTGTAGACCTTCATTGAAGTTCCGGGCTGGCCATCTTTTTGGGGATTTTGATATAACCTTTGATTTTTCCATTGCACGCCTGCCCTGTGGGTGATTTGAATAAAATTTTCGAGTACCCCATTTTTTTTAAGGAATTCTGTTAAACATCGTATTTCAACATGTTTTCAATTAAAAATTTCAAAATCCTTAGAGCACTTCGGAAATGATCGGCTAACAAACGATTTCCATGTTGCTTTAGTTGAAGCAAATAAGGATAATTCTGAAAAATAGTTCCAAATGATTTTTTTTTCCGGAATTGTATTCAGAAAATTATATTTCGTACAAACCATTCTCAGCTCTTTTTTTCGTTCGACCTATGGCTTAGGAGATATTTTTCACAAACCGTTCAAATTTTGAAAACTAATTTTCTAAGGAAATCTCTGGAGCTGTTTTCGATCGATAAAAAAGAACGGGATCTATTTTATAAAAATTTACATGATCTACAAATAATATTTGATACATATATACTTGAAAAAAAAAAAACATTTAATAAATTAGATCCCGTTCTTTTTTATCGAGCGAAAACTAGTTTTTCAAAATTTTAACGGTTTGTGAAAAATATCTCCTAAACCATAGGATTCATATTATGACATTACTTTTGCCTTATTTTGGACTTGCCCCACTTTCATAATAAACGCCACATATACTATTCGAAATTATTATTGCTACTGATCAATTTTCACTTGAGGTGTGTTGTTCTAAGCAGCAATAATAAAATATTTGGAAATTTTGTTTTAATTGAATTTTTACTTTATTTTTATTTTCCGCACAAAAAACGAATTCCTTTCCTTATCTACTTCATATCTGTGCACTCTAAAGTAGGTCGCGCTTTGTAAATTGCGTAGGACTTCTTTCATGCAAGTTTTCGGCAGGCACTTGCAGACTAAACGCGTTGGTGAGAAGGCACTGTTGACTGTGTGCCAGCTGCTAAATTTAATTTATCGAATTTCAAAAATTTGTGTTCCAAAATTTAAAAAAATTTTATTAAAATATTTAGAATCTGAAAATATATTTCAAAAAATTAATCGCGGATTTAGATACGAGCTAAAAAAAATAGCAGTAAAAAATAGCAGTTTTTGAATATTTGTCTACTTCTAAATATTATATACCTGAATCCTTAGGCCAGTCTATATTAACCAAAAAGTGATGGGACAAACTTATTCTAAAGCACTCGTTCAAACAAAATATTAAATATATTAAGAAAACTTTATTACGTAGGTATGTATAAAATAACAGGCTATTTAAAAGTATGTAGATTGAACAAATTCGAAATAAGTGAAACGAAAATTGCAATAATTAATATGAAGTCCATCAAATGTACCGCACCGAATTTTGTAGTAAAATAGTATTAGCATGCAAATTAATAAAAAAAACTGCCAACAAATTATTACAAAATCTCCCACACATTTTATTAAAAAAAAAAAAAAAACATAAATTTGTATTCAATGCTGCCAAAATCTGCATAAGAAAAAAAACACAAAAAGTTATGTCACTGCACTTTATCTTCAAGCTGTGAGGTGAGTAATTTATGAAAGAGTAGTGCTTTTTCGAGGCCAGAGTTTCTATGCTGAATTTAGCTACATATGTACATCTTTCAGGCTGCCAGGCTGTCATAAAGTAATATACCCAAAGTATATCGAAATATACTCAGACATGTTCTGAAATCCGATTCACTTCGGAAACGGAATGAAAGCAATCTTGAAGAGCTCCGCATTTCGATAATTAACACCAAATTGGATTTATGTTTCGGTAAATCGAAAAGGAACTATTAGCAAATTTAATTTCCGATTCCATCTTGATGCTTTTATTCCGTTTCCGAAGAGAATCAGATTTCGGAACATGCATGAATGTTTTTAATTTTTTAACCTGGAATTGTTAAGATATTTTACACTAAAAACTTACAAATGACACTAAAATTACATCGTAACTGCACTGAATACATCAAAATTACACCAAAATCAACCTAGATTTTTTATTATTGCCTACACTGAGAAAACAATATGATTATATACATCAAAATTTGGTTATAATTAACAAATAATATATTTGATATAGGCGAATCGAATATTTGATATCATTTAATGAGTGGCATATTTGAGCAATTTTATTGGTTCAATCGTATATTTGTTAATAATTACCAAATATATGTTTGCATATAAAGACATTTATTGTTTTGAATTTAGACCTTTATTATTATTAATCTTTTTATTAATTAGAAACTAATATGACAATATTTGCTAGGATCACGGCGACATCATAATATATAATATTTGTTATAAATTAAAAATAAAACTCTTCTCTGAAATTTGAATGCACTCGCAAAGTTGCAAAAAAAAACAAAAAAAAAAAACAAAAAAAAAAAACACAAAAAAAAATCATATCTGGGTGGGGATTGAACTCATACCCCCGGGGCATTTTTTGTTCTTTGTTAGATGCTACCATATATTTACCAGCTACATTTGTAACCTTGGTTCATTGCAATCGTAAGAGGGAATCCATGTATAGCGAATTGGAACTATGCCGCGCGTATTGAATTCTTTAAACCTCAGGACGCAATGACCAAATGTAAATTACTGAATCTTACAGCTTAACAATCAGAACTATATTATAACTATAGATGCTCTACATATACAAATTGAAATACGAAAAAGTTATATCAAATCAAAAAGTCAATCAAAGTGAAGTAAAAAAATAAAATAATTAATTTAAAAAAAAACTTTCTTGTCTAGGATTCGAACATAGGACCCACAGGATATGAGTCAAACGTCTTATACATTGAGCTAACTCTATCTACGTTTGTAGTGATTGTTATTTTGAATTTATTTTAAACAAAAAGTCAAACACAAAATTTAACAAGTATTGATTGTTTTTTGTAACTTTTGAAATTTTTCAATACTTGTTGAATTTTTTGTATGACTTTTTGTTTAGAATTAAAGTAGATAGAGTTAGCTCAATGTATAAGATGTTTGAGTTATAACCTGGGGGCGTAGGTTCAAATCCCAGACAAGAAAGATTTTTTTTTTAATTATTTTTTTTTTAGAGTGCGTTCGAATCCCAGACAAGGTTTTTTTTAAGTTAAAGCAAATATTTGACATTCCATCAAACAGATATCAGTTTTGGCCCAATCGACAATGTTTCAAGGTCCAATTAAAGGCATATTAATATATACCGAAATTTGTTAATTATTAACAAATATTTTCTAAAATGTTCAATCAAATATAATTCTTTGATCGAAACATACTCTTTTCTCAGTGTACTTCATATGTTTATAAGGTGCCGTGACATAATCCCCACGGACATAATCCCCATTCACGATATGGGGATTATGTCCGCAAGTTATTCGGACATAATCCCCATTTTTTCAATGGGGATTATGTCCGCAAGTATTTCGGACATAATCCCCAGGAAAAAACGGACATAGTCCCCATAACGATATTTTGTTATTGACCACAGAAGCAGCTCAGGATTTAAAACTCCCAAAAATCCAACACCGGCTTCGCGGCGGCCTTCGGCCGCGGATCAGTCTATAACATCCAACACTATATAAATTTTTTAAATGGATTATTGCAAAAATTTTGTTCAATCTTAATTAAATTTTTCGGACATAACCCCCATTGGGATTATGTCCGAAAAATTTGCGGACATAACCCCCATGGCCAAAATGGGGATTATGACCGAAAAATTTTCGGACATAATCCCCATTTACGAAATGGGGATTATGTCCGTTGGGATTATATCCGGTAACCTGTTTATAAACAATTTTTGATGTTAAGTATTTCATGTATTTTTACTATATACCATAGCCAACTGAATTTTATCTTTAGAAAAGTAATTTAACATACGAATATTAGACTCGTAAAGGTGTTATCTGTGGCCTGACCAAGTATTTACATACCCCACAGCATATGCAATTAAGATTCCGAATCACTCTGTCAGCATAGTGTTTTGAAACATATGTTTGCATTAGAGCTAGCCCGGCCCGGCACGAACAAGAAACCAGCACTTGAAAAATGCCCCGGGCCCTCACGAATATTTTTTGTCGGGGCCCAAGTTCGGCCTGGCCCGGCCCGATACTACCATATTACTACATATTCACATTTTTTTTATGATTTAAAAAATCTTTAGCTTATTGATGAAGCTAAATCAATGATTTTGAATGAAGAAAAAACAAACATTGTTCATGAATTGCTTATTTGAGTTTTTGGTCGAATCTAATAAATCAAATTGTTTGGCTTGACTTACTCCATTGCCTTTCTTAGCCCCACAATTATAAATTATTTTACATATTTTTATGTAAGAACAGAATTTTTTCCAAGTTTATGCTTGTCAACCTTCTCGTGACTTTCGGGCCTTTACGGGCCTCTAATTTTCGGGCTTTTGTTGTTAGACCCGGGCCTGCACGAAGCCCGCACAGAACTCGATTTCAACGCCCGAGCCCGTCGTCGAAGAGTAAAGGCCCTCGGGCCACGAAAAAAAGCACGGCCCGTGCCCAGCTCTAATTTACATAGGACGTCCCACACACTCTTGTTCAGCTTTGAAGCAATTTTATATTCACATTAAATAAAACTGTAAAATATTTTGCACATACAAGTGGGAACGTTTCGTAAATAAAAATTTTCGATAATTTTTTCGCCGACTCACTAGCCAGTAATTGCAAAAAAAGTTCTGGAGGGGCAAAATTCACTGGAAAAGTACGGTTTATCTCAAACCTTTAACTAGGAAATTCGAAGCGTCAATAAATAATGTATGACAAATTAAAATTTTTTGTACGAAAATTTATAGCTCATTAAAATACCTTTCATGTAAAACTATTTGATATCCATTTAAGCGTTTCCAACTTGTGCTGATTTTTCTAAAACTACTTTTCACTTCGTTACTTTTTTTTTTGTAAAGGTTTGGAAGTTTATTTGGCCGAACTCGTAGACCACCATCAATTTTGTAATTTTTCTTTGTTTTGATTATTTTTTATGAAATTTAGATGTTTATATTTTGTTTATGTTTTTTTTTAATCTTAGCTGTCAAAGCAGTGGTGTCATTTTTGGGTTTCAAAAATCCATTAAAATAATTAAAAAAACACACATTTTAATTAAAAAAGCAAAAAAAAAAAAACTCAGACTTAGTGGTTTTTTGTGGAAAATTTTGAAAAAAAACTTCAACGATAATGGAAAAAATATATCGCAGTTAGAAAATTAATTTCCATTAACATATTTTCGATTGCAAAAACTCCTTCTCGAGATGGGAATTTTCTCGAGAAGCGAGCTTCCAGGCATATTTACGATAAGGTCCATAGTGTGCGAAACATCTTTACTCAAAAATGTGTTCAAATTTTACTGTGTAAAATTTATTCAGGGATGTGTGAAATTTTCTCATTCATTTGAAAAATTCCCTCAGTACTCTGATACACTTTTCTTAGTTTCTGTGCAAAAATTGTATACAGTAATGTATGAAAAATTTGCTTTAAAGTTTATTCCATATGTATTTATGGTTCTCAACCGGCTAATGTAAACTATTGCTTAAATAATTTCTGCTCGACAGATAAATTTTTTAAATTAACCAAGGTGCAACAGTTTTTGCCAAATTGATATAATGTATACTAGTACAGTCAATCTGGCATTTGAAAGTTCGAAGGTTGACCTCCGCTCTGTTTTTTTTGTCAGTAGTTAGTGGTCCATTAGAAAAGCATAAATTCAAAATGTCGAGTCCTGCCACCCCCCCCCCCCCCCCGTTTTTGAGAAACTCAAAACAGTTTTTGATTTGATTTTGTGGCTAAACCGTAGGCCGCACTGAAAATTTTATTGAACAAAAAATGAAGACAATTAAATTGTCTATAACTTTAGTCATTATTAACATCGCTCTAAAACTTGCTGTAACAAAGTTAGAGGGCGCCAAAGTCGACAAATGCATTTTTTTTGCACTTTTTTGCATTTTTGAGGGTCAAATAATTTTTTTTTACCATCGCAAATTTTTTCACAGTAAAGAGCATAAATAAACCTACAAAATTTGTGCAGACTTTTTTTTTCGACCATGCACCGTTTAAGAGATACATTGCAATTCAACCCCTTTGTTGGCATTGACGCGTTTCTACGTCAACTGCTTTTTACCTATGTAACAAGACAAGACATGTTAAGACTTCTTTGGGCCAGCAGGCTCGATGATATAACGTTTGAAATGTAGTGATGCAGCCCCGTGAAAGGCAAAACGCTTTTTTACTCAAGAGGGAGGCATCTTACGAAAAAAGTGCACATGGCATAAAATGTTTAGAATCATCCAAGGAACAAGTATGAATTGTTTTTTTTTTAATTTTTTTTAGCCAAAATTTTTTATTAACGTCATTTTTAATAAATTTTTTTTGAAAAAAAAAAAAACCATACTCTCGATCAAAAAAACTTGTCAAGTTCTTGTCATCCATTTTTTGTATATCATTTTGATATATTTTTGATATCATTGAAAAACATGTCAATTTTGTATCAGAAATGTATGTTAAAATGATATCAAAAATTTATCAGCCGCTGATATCAATTTTGTATCAGAAATGTATATCAAAATGATATCAAAAATTTATCAGCTGCTGATATCCATTTTTTGTATATCATTTTGATATATTTTTGATATCATTGAATGACATGTCAATTTTGTATCAGAAATGTATATCAAAATGATATCAAAAATTTATCAGCTGCTGATATGTCAAAATTGACGTTTTCGTTTGTGGATTTTATGGAAAGATAACTTCAGAAGACAAACGCGCAGTCAATTTTAGTGTAAAAGAAGTGAATTTTCTACTGAAATTAGTGAAAAGCACACAAATATAATTGAGTGCAAAAAAACCGACACTCCATTCAGTTGTTGTATGCAGCCTGTGGTTGATAAAACAAAAGCTATGGAAAGTGGACGCTCAGCCAATTTTAGCAAGTGAATTTTCTCATGAAATAAGTGAAAAAGCACAAACATATAATTGAGTTAAAAAAACCGGCACTTCAATCATTTGCTGCATGCGGGCAATTTCTAAAAACTTGTTGCCGACGATCAAATACAATATTGCAAAATTTCAAAGACTCAAAGTTGGTTATGTCAATTTTGTATCAGAAATGGATATCAAAATGATATACAAATTTTGTATATCATTGATATACAATTTTTGTATATCATTTTGATATCATTTTGTATATCATTGATATACAATTTTTGTATATCATTTTGATATCATTTTTTGATATCATTTTGATATCTTTTTTTGATATCATTTTGATATCTTTTTTTGATATCATGGTGATATACAAAAAGCGTTACATTCCGTATATCACTGTGATATCCTTTTTTTATCAAAATTTTGTATGTCACTGACAAATTTTTGATATCATTTTGATATATTTTTGATATACTTTTTTTGATCGGGCTTGTTCCTTGGATGATTCTAAACATTTTATGCCATGTGCACTTTTTTCGTAAGATGCCTCCCTCTTGAGTAAAAAAGCGTTTTGCCTTTCACGGGGCTGCATCACTACATTTCAAACGTTATATCATCGAGCCTGCTGGCCCAAAGAAGTCTTAACATGTCTTGTCTTGTTACATAGGTAAAAAGCAGTTGACGTAGAAACGCGTCAATGCCGCGCTGGGCACGAAAAACTTAGACACAGAAACGCGCCAATGCCAACAAAGGGGTTGAAATGCAATGTATCTCTTAAACGGTGCATGGTCGAAAAAAAAAGTCTGCACAAATTTTGTAGGTTTATTTATGCTCTTTACTGTAAAAAAATTTGCGATGGTAAAAAAAATTATTTGACCCTCAAAAATGCAAAAAAGTGCAAAAAAAATGCATTTGTCGACTTTGGCGCCCTCTAACTTTGTTACAGCAAGTTTTAGAGCGATGTTAATAATGACTAAAGTTATAGACAATTTAATTGTCTTCATTTTTTGTTCAATAAAATTTTCAGTGCGGCCTACGGTTTAGCCACAAAATCAAATCAAAAACTTTTTTGAGTTTCTCAAAAACGGGGGGGGGGGGGGTAGGGTGGACTCGACATTTTGAATTTAAGCTTTTCTAATGGACCACTAACTACTGACAAAAAAAACAGAGCGGGGGTCAACCTTCGAAATTTCAGACCATTTTTGATGCCAGATTGACTGTATTAACTTATTTATAAAAATTTTAATCAGCAATGTGTAAAATTTTACATAGCAGCGTGCAAAATTTTCTATTAAGTTTCACTCAAATTCTCTAAGCAATATGTAAAATTTAACTCAGTTTCTGTGTGAAAATTTTACGTACTTAGTTTCTGTTTGACTTCCTTCGAAACCTTAGGCATAAACTGTGTTAATTTTCACACAGTTTAATGGGATTGCACGAGCTATTTCTTGTAATTTTTTTTTTGAATGAATTCTTATATAAAAATTTAGATTCATATCTCCATATCTAAACGTTTGTGTTTCTATCTCATAGTTTACTCTCATTGTCTAGATTTCTATACACATACCTCACATCTGTCAAATTTTCATAAAAAATATATTTTTTTGGAATTTTTATCTCGATTTTTTGTATATCTAGGATATATATTGAATTTTTCCTTTTGTTGAGTCGGTTTAGTCATCCCCGTGTATCAGTCTCGACATCTGTCTGTCTGCTGAAATCATTTTAATATTTTTTGGGGGATAATTTGGTCAAAATTGATACACTGCCTCCGTTATCAAAGTTAGTTCGTTGGAATGAAAGTGAGAGAAATTGGTCAACGCAAATACAAAAAAAAAAGCAATGTTTATGATTATCTACTTATTAATACGCAAGACAAAAATTTGTCCTACCTATTTTACTATGTTAGAAATGGAGCACGACTTTGAATTATACACCATAAGCATGGTATTTGTGTGTAAATATGCACAAAGTTGAAATTATTTTAATATTTTGCCATGAAATGCAAATTTTTAAATTTTTCTTTTCGTTTTACATTTGTCGTGGTACCATGGATGATAAATAAGCTTTTCTATTTTATACCAAATAGCAAAAAAAGTACTAAAACTGTCCAAAAAGTACCAAAATTATTTAATACATTTGTGGTCAAATTTTGACAATTGGGCGATTCTAGTATTATTTATAACGCAAGGAAAAGCCATACAAATTGCAAGATCTGAGCAAAACTTTGATGAACTTAGACAAGAGGGCATGGCACCTCCCATATAAGCAAAAGTTTCAAAATGCTATACTGAAAGCGTTTTTTTGATATGACCCAACCAAATTTCACTCAAACACATATAATTGTTAGTTTGGAGCAAACAGTTTGAAATTGGCAATATTTTTTATAATTTTTCCTCTGAAATATATAATAATGTCAGAGGTGTAAAAAATTACACATTTTAAGTATCGATTATAAGGGTTGTTCAAAGAAATGTAATCAAATTATATATAATAATTGTGATAATAATTGGCTAATTCTGATAACCCTTATCACTTAGTCGTATTATGAAAACAACTGTCAAAAATAAGGGTTAATGAACGACTTGCTTTATTATTTTTATATGACCATGTTGGATAAATAAATTAAGTTTGAGAGCAAAAGTGAGTTAAAAAATCACTTAAATATGCAAACATTTAAAAGCGCAAATAAATATTGCAATATTGAAATACAACATTGACAAAATCATAAAAAAAAAATAAATTTAAATATTTTTATAAGAATTAAAAACCATAAAAAATTCAGCAATGTAAATTTAAACTCGAAACTTATCATCATTCATAAATATTACTTACGCTGAAAATACAAAAAAATAAAATTAAATGTTTTTCATTTTTGTAAACAATCCTCATTACAAAAACCACCGACGCAATCATCATCACTCCAACTGATGGATGGATGGATGGATCGGATCGATGGACTTGGATTGCGTTACATTGCTAGAATTATGACAAAAGTAAACAATTTTGTATGCAAGAAGGCAACAAAAGCAGATTTTAACTTGCGATTGCGCAGACGCAGCAGCAGCAACAATCGGCCGAACCATTTCCACGTATTCAACCAGGCAATAAGAGTTTCAGTCAGTCAATTCAAACAGCCGATCCCATGGCCTTCAAGTCATTTACGAAAAATGCAATATCTTATATAGTGATACAAGCAATGAGAGTAGTATCAATACTTGTGTACTTATTGAGTAAATGCCGATTCTTTGAGTGTTGATTGAATAAATGATCATTCATATCAGGTTGCTCCAAATATAAAGCACTAAATGCTCAAAGAATTGCAGAACTCTTCATTCTTCAACACTTTCTTTGAGTAAAGCTGACGTCTTACACAATAAATTATGTTTTTGAGAAGATAACTTTAAAAGCCTGTCTCATCTTCTACTGAAGGTCTTGATTAATAAGTTTTTTTATACAGAGTGCATTGCATAAGGTTACAAAGCTTCTGGGAGGTGATAGAAGAAGACTAGACTAACAAAAAATTGTACCTGGGGGGGTCTAAAATGTACCTCTGAGGAGCTGTTTAAACTGATTTTTGGACTTTTTCGAAAACTTTTTATTAGCTTTGTAAAAGTTTATTTTGTTCATGAGGCTTAAAAAAATAACGCGCTGCACGCGCTTCTCTTTATCTAGCGAAGCCTTCAAACAGATTATTATTGAAAAGTGTTATTTTCTGACTTCAAATTAAAAAATTTGTTTGACAAATATGCTACCAAATTAAAGATAATTGAACGAGTATTTTAAATAAAATTATAAAAATGTATGTTTAGAGGTATTTTTTCATACTAAAATACCGCCAAAGTCAAAAAGTAGAAAAAAAGTTAAGAATATCAACTTTAAAGGTCCAGAACTTTGCATAATTCTTTCAAACCTTATAAACCAAATACAATTTTAAAAAGCTCATACAATTAACTAAAAGTTTTCTATAAAAAAGTTTTGTCTAAAACGCTAGTGTGACCAAAGAAAATTTTTTTTTTTTAAATAAGTCAGAAAATCAGGTTTAGCCTTATAACTCCTCAGGGGTACATTTAAGACCATCCTGAATGTGAAATTTTTTGTTTCTCTACGCCTTCTCTATCACCTCCCAGAAGTTTCGTAACCTTATATATTTTAGTGCATATTTGAACTTAAAAACATTTCCTAAATTGATTTCTTATGATCACTTCATAGAATATGAAAAATCGTAAGAGGACTATAAAGTACAAAAAAATATATCCCCAACGATATCTGATATTTATCGCTAATTTGAAGCTTTGACAGCAGCAACAGAAACAAAACGCACTTCATATCGAACGTTTGACGTCTCGAGTGCTTTTGGCTGGTTAAATACCAAGCGCGCGGCTGCATAAAATTACGATACGAAACGATACGAACTTCTTTACCTGTGCTGTGACTAATTTTTTTGGTAGAATTCTGAGTCAGATATTTCTTTCTTTCTGTTGACGTCTAAATGCAGCTTGAATTCATATCTCTACTCGTAGTTGTCGTTGGTCGTGGGCTGATTGTTTCATTTGAAGACCAAAAACGGATATTGCGCATGATATTGTTGGTTTTATTTTTCTCATTTTCTTTCGTGTGATTGAGTTGTACGGGAGCAAAGTTTAAGAGTTCTATGAATGAGATAAAGAAAAATATTTTTTTTTAATTATGCAAATTTTCAACTTTGTTGAAAAAGACAAAAGAAGAAAAAAATGGACGAAAACGAGAACTTATTTTTGAATATGTGTGTATCGACTAATATGAACGAACATGACCATTTAGCCCGAATTTTCAATTTCAATTTTAATTTTGAATTTATTTTTGGCTGAGCTATGAATATTTAAAAAAAAATTAATTTTTTTTAATTTTTCAAAAATTTATGTCTAACTGAAGCTATTCTGAACCCACTATAAGAAAAAAGTATTGAAAAAATGACCTATATATTGTCACTTCAATACTCTACTCCCAAGTAGGTAACTCCAATTTTCTAGTTTTGAGATAATTGAATTTTAAGATTTTTAAAAATTTGAATTTACACTGAATTTTGACTTCTTATATTTTTCTAATGGTTTATATTACAGATTAATTTTTTATTTGTTTTCCTTCAGTCATAAATAGAACTAACCAGATTTGTCGTAATATCAGGGAATATTTCGCTCTACTATTCCCTAAACACCTGTTTTAGATTCTTCTTGATAGAAATGGTCCTTTCTTTGAATTTCCTGTCAACATTTTTCTACAAATGTTCATTAGGGTTACGATCTTGGGACTGAGAGGGCAACCAAGGGACTTAGGAGTGTGGTGTTGTAACCAGTCCTTGATAAGGAATAATGTCACTTTGATTTGCCATTTAAATTATCTAAAAATTTTCTTTATCTTTTTTACCACCATACAAAGTTTAAATTGAAAATCTTTCAAAAAACCAGGGGCTGAATCGCCGCATCCGTGAACTTACAATTCCTGACGTAAAAGCATGTATTTAGTAATGCGAAACACATGTGAAATACATGATTTTACGTCACGAGTTGTACGTTCACGGATGCGTCGATTCGACCCCAGGCTTTCCTCTGAAAGTTGCTTCACCTTATCTTGTTAAGTTGAAGTGGGATAACCAAATTTTCGAAAGGATTTTATTTGTCCCGATCCATTTTACTTGTGTACCAAATCTCATAAATGATGAACTTTTTTTAGAGGCATTGCATCGCCCATTTTCCCAGTGTCCCGGCGCTCTTTACACCACGGTGCTCTTGAACAGTCGATAGGTTTTTTTGAGTATGTGAAGAAAATCTGTGAATGGGATTTCATTTGTATTAGTTAAGTGGTCTGGAAAATGCAAACCCCGAAATCGCAGCGATCATCCCCGCGAAATATCGCAAAAATACATATCTTAGCCTAAACAAGGAAAAAATACCGTTTTTGCTATATTTTGAAGCTATATAACAAGAATATAGAACATTCATACGCAAAATTCGATACATTATCTGAAAGCTGCAATCTTTTTCTTTAAAACCGCATTTAAATTATATCAATAGCTTAATTTTTCTCTGAAATATCGTAGACTGAAATAATGACAAAACACGTTTTTAGCACTTTTTTAACTTTTTAGGCTAGGATATCTCCGAGAAAAATAAAGATATCGACATTATTTGAATAAGGTTTAGAAGATTGATTAAAGCTTTCCATTTCTGCATCAGAATTTACGGATATACGTCCTATTATATAGCTCTAAAACACAACAATAAAACATAGCGTCGGCTTTTTTTCCTTGTTTAGGCTTAGATACCTCAAAAACGGTATAAGATACAGCAATTCTAAGGCCGGATTCGGATTCAGCATTGCAAAATACATTAAAAATAACTATTTTTATATTTGTTTGTTGCGTTTTTTTTTCTGAGTTTTTTTATTTTATATGGGATTTTTATTTTTGCGATATTTCGCGGGGGTGATCAGCTACGATTTCGGGGTTTGCATTTTTCAGACCACTAAACTAATACAAATGAAACCCCATTCACAGATTTTCTCCACATATTCAAAAAACCTATCGACTGTTCAAGAGCACCGTGACACATTGTACTATTAAATCTTATTCATGTCCGTTATATATTTTCAGAGATATGATGAAGTGATTTATGTGAGGGCGTGATACTGTCATATTTCTTAGTACACATTTTTAGTCTTGGCGGTTTTAACATACATGTGTACCAAACCTCACCCATGTACGATAAACAGTTTCAGAGATACATATATTGATTAAATTTTTAGGCTCACGGTTTACTTTTCTGTGGAAATGCCGATATCTCAAAAACTTTTAAAAAATTCACACGTTAGATGCCTTGCTTTTGAGTAAAAAATCGATTTCCGGACGCGTAAACGTAAAAAATCGATTTTGGAACGCGAATTTTTTCTATACCCCAAAAAAACTTATAATTTTTAAACCCCAAAATTTTTGTTTCTAAAGTACTATGGGTATTCATTTTGTAACGAAAAAAAAAGTTATGACCAAAAAACATGTTTTTTTTTGCCAAAATGGGTCTTCAGTAGAATCAAAAGTGCTCCATTGGCTTTTCTTGGAATGAAAAAAAAAAAAAAAAAATAATAATGCAGATATTGTTTTTAAGAGTCCTTCTAACTTTTGAGTTGGTTTCTGGGTGAATCTAAATTTCGACCCTATCTAATGTAGGCACATATCACTGGATCGTATGCAAAATTTCTAAACGTCAGACAAGCATGATTTGCCTATAGTGGCAAAATCTTTTTAAGACGGAAATGTAGAAATGTTAGCGAATGACCTCAGATGTTGTTTCGAACTTTTTATTTCATACAAATCTCTCTCTCTAACACCCATCACATTCAGTTGTTATACATTATACAAATGCCGCATCTCTATTTAACCTTGAAATTTTGGTCATTACCACTTTTCCACCAATTAATGTGTTCAACACCCGCTCTCAAGTTATGCTGCAATTTCAATACCGATACCGGCTTTTATTATCAATTACAAATGCAACAACTACAAAACCCAGCAGGTACATACTTACATACATACATATATATATGTACATATATATACCTATATGTATGTGTGCTCGACTTTGCTATTTTTAATACACATTCGCAAAACTCAATCAAAGCCGGACAACCTGTGGCACACGCACCGTGGTGTGCATCTATTTTTAGCGCTTCTTTCAATTTTGTTGCCATTATTAAGAAAACAACAACACCACACGCCACAACAACAAAATGAAATTGAAATGTGCGCACTCTCACACATTTTCAAATGAGCTCCAAGCGCACTCTCATTTGGAGCACATTCTCCCGTTGTGTTTTATAATTCTCTTTATATCCAAACAACAACTATGGCAGAGAAAAAGAAACACATTCCACATACAGCTCCAATAAGACAAAAATAACAACAACAACAACAAAGAATCAAAAAAATCTAAACTTGAGCTAAAACAAACAACAACAACAATAAACACAAGTGCAGCTATAGAAACAAAACGGCACAGCTGTAGTAGTACTGACTAGAGGAAGAGGAAACACACAACGAAAGAAACCAAAATAAAATAACGAAGAAGAAGAAAACTTCAAAACCGGCCCCAAAAGTTGCGCGAGCATCCAAACGCTTTGCGCACTTCTCCTCGTGTTGTGCTGAGTTTTTGTTTTGTTTTTTTTTATAACTCTTTGTTTTTATTGGTTTCGTACAGTGGTTACGATCATATGATAAAGTGGGTAAATTTTTCCAATAAAGCACAAATAAATTTTACATATTGGGCCTTATCGTAAATCTGAAGGGAGTTCCATTCTCTCCCTCCCGGGGAAGGAGCACTGGAAGTAGTGAATATTTCATGAATGGAAACTCCCCTTCCTGCAGGGATGCTTTTTTTAGTTTAATATCGTTGACATTTTCAGAAATAACCAGTTTGCAACGCTGTGTTTTTCCAAGAATGTTGACATTTTACACAAAAACAACATCTGGCAACGCTGAGTCTTTCCCGTATCTCTGACATTTTGCGCAAACAACCTGTCTGAACGCTGATTTTTCCAATTTCGTAGACATTTTGCACAAAAAAAAAACATCTGGCAACGCTTTTTTCCATAAATCGTTGACATTTTTTTCCATTTTCCACTGGATTTTGACAGCTGAATTAAAAAAAAGATAAACAAGAAACAGCAATTGCAAAAGAAGAAAAAGAAGCAATTGCAGCAGTGAAATTGAAGTTAATACATTTCTTTTTAAAGTAAAAAATGTCTTTTATCATTTTTGTGGATTTGGAAAATCAAAAGTTTGCACCATAAAGTTTCCAAAAAAAAAAAAAAAAAATTTGAGTGAAAAGTAGTTTTAGCAGAACCAGTATAAGTTGGAAACGCTTGGATGAATATTAAAAACTTTAGTGTCATATGAAAGCTATTTCAATAAGCTTTAAAATTGTTGTACTTAAGTTTTTAATTTGTCAAACGTTATTTATAATTATTCATTTATACATTAGTACTCCCTAGCAAAAAGTTGAGGAGTAAATTTATCAAATAAAAGTGAAAAAACTCGCTCCCAACTTATTGCCGATTACATAATTTTTCCAATGAATTTTCCCTTTCTACGAAATTTTTTTTGCGATTGCAAACCAGGGAGTTAGCGAATAAATTCTCGAGAATATTTATTTACGATAAGGCCCATTATGTATCAGATTTAACATTTAACGCAACCTAGAAAGAAGAGGTCAGCTTTGAAGTCTTATCATTGAAGTTTTTTCAATGGAGTCTTGTTCGTTAACTTGTCATGAGTCGGCAAATATAAAAAAAAAAGAAAATCGAAACGACTCTGTTTTGCGAAAAGGTACACTAATTACACATTAGTAATAAAATACCATGACACCAAAAAAAAACAAAAACAAAAACAAGAATTGTCATTTTTGATATATTTCTTGGTTCAGAAGCCGAGTCCCGTCACAGGATCACTCTTACAATATCATAGACCGTTTGGACTTTTGTTTTTTATCTTCAGAAAGTGGTTGCTATAGACAAGGATAAAAAACGTTCTTTTGCTACAAACTGACCCAATAAAAACTCATCTATTACTACGAAGTCGCGAAAATGCCGAAGAATATTCAATTTTGTTTACCATTTTTGGTCCGTAGCTGCTAGAACGTTCCGTATTTCGCCAAAGAAAAACATTTGTGCCCAACACTTAACTGAAAAACTCTTTAATTAATTAAACAAATTGAACTGAACTGAATATAAGTACATTATTAGCTTAGAACTCGGCATTAATTTTCTACATACGATTTTTCCACAAATCGGGATATGAGAAAGTGTACCAGAACACTGGTTCATAGGAAAGTTAATTAAAATTTCAAAAAAAACGTCACTTATGGCCAAAGCCGTAGAGGCATTATGATTTTGTCTACTCCATCCAAGCTGGTCTTCGCCCAAGCATATAGTGCATTGACCAAATAATTATCCATCGTTTCTTATTAAAGCTCAATAAGAGTGCTTCAAATGTAAGGAGCGTTTGCTCAGCTACGAAATGTTTATCAATCTTCATTCCTATCAAAAATAGCGAAAATCAATATCAATGGGCCGAACTTTCTTGCAGTTCTTTTGTATGGGTGTAGAACGTGGTTAACTAATAGCGGCTTACTGCACATCTTAAGGTGGAATTAGTCAACACGTAGCGTTTCGTAATGTGTCGGCTGTCAAAACTTATCAAAACGGCAGAGCGTGTAAGCGATTAGTGAAATCGTAACGTAGCGGAACGCAACGTTGAGATCTGTTGAAATTAGATTTTCCAACGTAACGTTACAATTCATTTGTCAGATAAAATAAATTAAATTTTTTAAATAATTTAATTAAAATAAGGATGATAATGGATGTTTGTTTACAAAAATTTAAATTCTTGAAATAATTTTTAAGTTGTAAGGTGATATTTCGTACGTTGCCAACCGTTTTCACTAATCGGTGCTACGTCAACGAGCAACCACAATGTCATGTAAGGGAACGGAATGTTTGGACTAATTCCAGCTTTACTGGTGTTCATCTACGATAAATTTTAATGACTTGATGGCCCAGCACCATTTCCAATGTCGAACAACTAAGCATGTATATATATATGTCGAAAAAACCAATCTCCCTTCAAATCAGATGGCGAAAATGGAAATGGATTAGCAAATTATCAGGTTAAGTCTGCCGTCAAGCATCGTGAACACGATCATTTGAACAAGAAATACGCGTATGGGGTAAATTTTGGGGAGAATTAAAACCACTTGCGAATCAGTGTGCACTATTGAAGACTTTGTAGAAGCCATTTATGAAAGCATTAAACATTTTCGCTTCATGGTTCCTGGTGGCGACTAAAAATTTTATAACAAGCCATTATATTACACATTTTCCAAAAAGTCTAATAAAATATCTTCAAGTCAGTCTTCGTTACTTCGATTTCATTAGTCTACTTTCAACTTCGATTGAACATACAGTTACAAAAAATTTAGTTGCAGATGCATTGTCAAAAATTGCAACGATAGAAATAAAAACACCTACATATATCTCCTTCTGAACTTTTTGAACCTCAAAAATCAGATGAAGAACTGAAAAATTTGTTGCATCGTCCAACAGTGTTAAATCTTATTAAATGCAAAGTTCGAAATTCTGAAATAAGGACTTATTGCGATGACTCTCATGGTTTACTACGTCCATATATCGCAAAACCTATACGAACCAAAATTTTAATTTAATTTAATTTAATTTATTAATTCATGGTAACACACAATAAGCCAGATGGCCAAACAATTAATGCATTACAGATTTTTTTATGCTATATCTAAACGTAGCGGTTTCAATAGTTAAACTTCAAATAATTACTTAAAATAATAATATTAGATTAATATTATATTTAACAATATAAAATAAAATGTGATGTTCCCTAACGGCTCCCCTAAAGATAAAAAACAGTAATTCAGTATTATCATAAGAGCGAGTTTTAACACAACTCTAAACTCAAGTTAAAAAAAAGGTCCAGATTATGGTGGCGAGCATACTCCAACAGTTTCTTTTTAAAAGTACCTTCAGAACAATTCATAGAGCGCAAATGAACTAGTAAATTATTCCAACAACGGGCGACTCTAATAAAAAAAGATCTTTCAAATACGGATGAGGAAATCCGCGGCAAAACAATTGTAGTGTTTCTTGTAGACCGAGAAAATACGAACTTCTCAAACAAATAGTAAGGCAATCTATTTCTAATTACTCTAAAAAATAGTAATACTGATCGGGATTTAACATATTTAAGGAATGAACAGTTTAAGAAGTTCAGGACATATGGTGAGACATGATCACGTATTCGAATATTATATACGAAACGAACAACCTTATTAAACAGCATCTCAAGTTTTCTTACATTAGACAGCCAGAAACAACTTCAAGACAATAATTAATTTGTGACATTAGGAGCGCATGTGCAATTCGCAGTTTGAAATTAACAGGTAAAAAAACTCCAAGACTGTACAGTTTTCTTAACGTAACTACAATTTTGGAATACAGGGAGTCAATTTGGTAGTCAAAATTTAGTTTGTTGTCAATATAAATGCCTAAGCATTTGATTTTTTCAACAAATTCAATTTGATCGTCAAGTGGAAACATTTGACAGATTGAAGTTTATCGTAGCTTCCATGGCATCCATGAATTGCATTTCACTAGAGAATAATAATTGAATATCATCAGCAAATATATAAGGAGTACAAGCATGAGGATCAAGTGCACAAACAAAGTCATTTAAATACATAATAAACAACAGCGGACCCAACACTGATCCTTGAGGAACACCGGAAAATACAGGTAAAACATTGGAATTCGCACCACTTATTGACACAAATTGAGAACGATTACACAAATACAAATAAATTAGTTTACATGCCGGATTAGAGAAAGCAAAGTTACAACTAAGCTTGTTTATCAAATTGTTGTGGCTTATCATGTCAAATGCTTTTGATAGATCCAAAGATATTAAGATGCTTAATTTGTTGCTGTTAATATTCTCTCTGACAGAGTCAGTTAGTGCAACTAAAAGAGAAGTAGTGTTGTACCCATTACGAAAACCCGACTGACAGTCGTTTAATAGTGAATGTTCATAAATGTGGCCCAAAATTTGAGCAGACATAATGTTTTCAAGAATTTTAGACATAGCAGGCAGAATGCTAATTGGCCGGAGATTATCTAATCTAGTAGAGTTCCCTGATTTATGTATGGGTATAATTTTAGCAATTTTCCAAGATGATGGAAAAGTTGACGTTGTCAAAATGTTATTGTAGAAATACAATAGATGATTGGAAACAAATGGAAAAATTATTTTAATAAATTTAATGGGAATTTCGTCAATTCCCACTGAATTTGATTTGATTTTAGATATTGCAAGGGCGAGATCCTCAACATAAATACTACGAAATTCAAAACGGTTCTCGTTATTAAGTGGCTCGGATAAAGTTAAATTGGACAAATCAGAAGTTTGATTTTGCAGAAAATATGAATTAACATCATCCGCAATAATATCTAAATGATTATAATCAGAACCGGCAGCTCCCAAATCACGCAGTCGGTTCCACATCTGTTTACCACTAAGGCCGTCAAACACTTTATAATCATGTTGTCTTTTAAGTCTCCTTATTGTTGATTTTACTCGATTCCTATAGTTGCAATATATCCTCCAATTAGAAGGTGTTCTATCATCTAAATAAGCTTTATACGCCAAATCACGCAAAGATCAACATATCCATGGGTTATCGCATCCAGGTATAACAAGTTCAACCAAGTTAATTGCTGATAGATTTGTGTGGCCAGGAATCAATAAAGATGTTCAATTAGAACGAAAACTTGTCTGAACTGTCAGGAATCGAAGGTTTCATGACTTTATAAGAGCCAAATTGAATCAATGAAAAATTCCAATGATAGATTTGAACACATTAGTAGGTAGGTATTGATCTCATCTCCATTCTTAGAAATCGTGTTTGCACTTAGGTAAAAAGAGTCTCTTGGAGAAAAAGCATCCAACATTTATTTACATTTGCGAAAAATTCTGTTTATTAGTTTTTGTAAAATTTTATTGTTATTTAGCCTACTGTTAACGGCAACTGCTGCTGCTGCCATTCTTTTGTATTCTGACAACAGAAATAGCAACAAAAAACCACTGTCTAAGTTTTTTCTTTTTTCTTTTTCTATACAATTCTTTCATTCTCATGTTGTTACTCTTCCTTGGCTTTACGTTGCTTGTTGTGCTTTTCAGCTGCGTACGAAGTCGTTTTGTTTTTGTTCTCCTTTGGTTTCGTGTATATTTTACCTCAGCAGAGTGCGACGACGACGACGACGACGACAGCGCAGAGAAGTGGCCTAAACAGCGCTGGACTGACTGACTACCAAATTATTAAAATGCGATCCACTGTTTTAGTTGCTCGTCGACTGTGCGAAAGTGTGGACTCGTTTTTGAGAACGGAATAAAGGTCGGACAAATAACGCTGTGTGACGGTTAACAATTATTGGTTTTTTTTTTGTGTTCTGTTAATTAAATTTAATTTAAAAAAATCGAAATTAATGAAGTGAATAATTATGCATAAAAAAGTTATTAAAATGAAAACCAGTTAATTAGTGTGACTTAGTTTTATTGTTGTCGTTTTTACCTATATCTCACATCACTATCACTACCAACCAACCACAACCACCTCCACAACCACTACCAACAACAACAACAACGATAGTCATTTTGCAAATTAAACTTTATTTTGACGTTATTTCTCATTCGCGTTGTCGTAGTTTCATTTTGTGTATACAAAGCGATTTCCAAAAAAAAAAGTAGAAAAAAATTAAAAAAATCGCTACTTTTTATCTGATTTGTTGTTTTTTTTTCTAAATTTTTTTTGTTGTGAAATTAAGTTTTTTGTGAATTTCATTTAAATGACGTCTGTTGAAGTGAATACAGTGACACCCTTTATTTGATTTAGCCATTACACCCTCGTGACTTGGAAATTTTGTCGTTTTCCCCCAATGAAACAGCTGTTTCAGGTGTTCCAGTGTCATTCATTCACTATCTCTTTTACTCATTTTATATAAAAATTATTTTCTTGTAGTTCTCTAACGATCAAAACTTGAAATAAAAATTAAATAGTGAAAAAAAGAAAAAAATTAGGGCCGAAATCAGGTCACAAATCTCCTGCTTTGCTGTCATCATCTAGTGAAAACCAGAATCACGATCAACATTTCTGCACCTTAACAGTCACGGAAAACAAAAGAAAAATTTTAACCAGTGAAATAAGAAAAGAAAAAAAAAACCCAAATTACATATCTAAATATTTGCCTTAGGACGTGAACTCTCCGTTCAAATTTTTGTGGATTACCCAATTTTTTTTCCTTTAAGTGGAACGTGGAAAAGGTGAGATATTTATTTTTTTCTTCGCTTTTTACCATATTTTATTTTTTGATTTGTTACCATATTGCACTTTTCTTTTGACCAAGTTAAGTTACTTGCGAAATTTCAATAAAAAACGAACAAAATACTTATGTATGTTACCTAGGTAACTACCAAAATAAAGTCTTTATCGAAAATTTTAAATGTTGTAACCTGATTAAAACCTTATCTTTTCTAAACTCAGAAAAAAACTAGCTAAATTTGGCTTGGTACTACACTGCTGCATTTTGAAAATATTGCATGCATAGGAAGTGCTACGCCTTCTAGTTCGAGCTCAGAGCTTGTGCTATTTTTTATTTATTTTGAGATAAAATTGTGTGTATACCAAGAACTGCCCTGTAGGTCAGGCGGAGTCAATTCCCCCTATAGTCCAATCTTTGGCCTAGTTTTTTTGTAAGTAGTCCATAATGGGCTGCACCTAAAGCTAGAATGAATTCACTTAAACTATCAATTGTATCAAAAATGGTCCAAATGTAATGCATAATCCGTCATTAGTACCTACCAAAAGTGGTCCAATTGTGTATCGATTGTATAAGTGAAATTATAACGTTACTGACTACGTACTGTTTGGCAGTTCTTCTATTGTGATGAAAAGCAAACGATAGTGTATCGGTATAGTGACTTGCACTACGCGGAGAGGCTCGGGTTCAAATCCTCCACTCGGCAATTTTGAATTACAATTCTTAAATTTCTATTAATTTGTTCACAATTTGTCTGAAGAGTCTTCGGAGCAGAAAATTAAACATAAGTCCAACATAGCCGAGGTATAAAATAATAAAAAAATTACATCTACACTGAGATTCGAACCCGGAACACATTACTCAGAAATATATAACAAACTCTTTAGCACATTCGGCTATGAGACCGTTTGGCATTTTTGTGTAAAATTTGAATTTTAAATAAAATTTGTTGAAATTTATAAATAAAACAAAAAAATTGCCTTTTTCTGGTCCGAAGGAGACCATTGATCTTTTTGTGGTCCGATTGTAATGCATAAGGAGACAATTGAGGAGTGGCCGTACCAAAGAGCCTAAGTACCATTTCGAATCAAAAGTAATGTCATACTTTTTATGCGCCTAATAGTCTGTTATTTGACTGTTATAATTTTTTCAACATAATGACATCAATTTCACGCTATCAAGAAAATTTTTAGTGAAAACAGAAAACAATTTAATTAATTTCTAACAAAATGCCACCCGTTTCATATTATGACACTACTTTTGCCTTGAAATGGTACTTAGGCCCTTTGGTACGGCCACTCCTCAATTGGTTACGCCCAATGACAAACAATGTAAAACGTAAATAGAACTTTATGTGTGATGGGACCAGAATTTGGACTAGTCGATTTCTCCCATGGAGTAGTTTGCAAACTAGTTTTGGTCCATGGTACTGCGGGGATGTTCTTTTATAATACAAAGTGTAGATGGTTAAGCAATATAAAACATTTGATATTAAGTAATCCTAGATAATCTTAATAACGACGATTTTTTTTTTCAAATTAAAATTTTAACAAGACATAATGAAACTTAATAAAATATGAAGAAATGGTTACTCATTTTATCAGAACAAATGGTTAAATGTGGATAGCCCAAAGTTCCTCATTTCCTTAGTATTTCAGCAATGACTTGGCAAAGAATTCCATAATCGAATGGCATTGATGAAAAATAATCTTGAATGGTTCAAGTAATTGAACTTAGGTAAAATAAGCAATAACGTGACATAATCCCAACGGTCATAATCCCAAAAAGAGTTGTTGACATAATGCCAGATTTTTCATTTGGGATTCTGACCCTCACAAAAGGGGGACATAAACGCAAAAACAAAAGCGGATTTAATTTTATTTTTGGGATTATGACATATCTTGTTGCGGATTATGTCCCTCTCCTAATGTGGTCTTAACCTCAATATTTTTTTTTTTGCCTTTATTGATTTGCTCTTTGACGTTTGAAGCAATGCAGCTATCTGGCAAAATGGAAAACCGGTTTTCAAGTAGTTTAGGAAATTTTAAAGACTTGAAAATGTACTTTTAAGATTCCCAAGAATGAAAGTGTATTTCTATCTAAAACTAGTGGAAAATTGAGCTCAAACCCATTTTTACTTAAGTCGACTTAAGCAGTTTTTCTTTTACCCACAGGTTTAAACTGTGTTGTATTACCGCATAAAGAAGAATTTGCTTCGCATAAAATCACCAGTTATGCTAAAATAGCCAGAAGATTTCGTATAAATCTTTAACGAAGAAAAGTTTCTGTCAGAGCTGGGAATGCCAGGAAGCATTTAGACAGAGTTTTTTTTTTATTAAAAACGTTAGAATTTCCGTTTGCAATTTTCTTTTTCGCCTCCGATCGAAAACATTTTTCCTACAAAATATAGCACCGAAAACCGTTGCTACTTACTTAATTAATGCAACATTTTCTGTTGTCTCAGGTAAGGGATTCATTCAACTTATTGTATTAGCCATGAGAGACAGGTACAAAGTATTTTGATTACTTATATAGATGATATAAAATTTAAATACCCTTAGTATTTATGTGTATGTATTTTGGTTGCGTTATAACGAATAATACTCACGAGCTAACTTTTATGGCGAAACTTTCATCAAATCATCTTGGTTAGTTTTTCCATTATAAATATTTCCACGCACGGATACCCAACCAGCCAGCCAGATGGAAATGGCCATAACGACCCAGGAGGTGACGCTTATCAAGAAAACTTACACTTATAAAATGTCCTTTTAACTAAGGCTGCAAGCCGCTTCAAAAATCGATGCGATTCGGTTCAGTGGTTCGAACCATTCATGAAAACTTGTACCGGTTTGTAAATGTCCCTGAACCATGGTTCGGTTCGATTCGAATGGTTCAGTTAGTAGTGCAAAAAATTTACAGAAAAAATCTTAAACATATGAAATTGATCGTTTGATACCGACAAAATTCGATCTCGCCAAAAATGGAAATTTTTCGTTGTATGGATTTTTCGATAGTTTTGAGCTCCTATAAACTTTTCAATGCAATTTTTCAGAACTTTCTGACAATAAAAGGTTTCTTAATGTTGTTTTTTTATAATTTTCTATTAAGTCGACATTTTCTGTGTGTTTAAGTTTTTCGATAACTTTTTGATCATAGGTCAAAAACCTTTACACCTCGAATGAGTTAATGTTTCTACAGAACAAAGTATTGCTAAAACCTCAACCCAAAAACGAGATACTGCTGTTTTTTAGTTATTAAACGACAAGATATTCGGTTTTACTGTAAAATATGACACCCAAAAGCTCAGCTAATTCTATAACCATCAAAAAAATCGAAAATGATAACTTTACTCTTTAACACAGTAATTGAAATTACTATTGAGAGATTTTTTATGTATGTATGTATGTATTCTGCGAGAGATTTTTTAGATGAACGAATTTGTTTGTATGAAAACAGTTTTGAAGAATCACTAAAAATATACTAAAACAAATTTTACTCCACCACGTCCATGTTTCGAAGTATAGTATCTACCTTTGAAACTTTCGAAAACAAAAATTGTGTTCTTTTGCATAGTAGACGTGTTCACAATCTCGGTCTTGCAAAGTTGCAAAATTGCAAATACATGCAATCAGTTGTGAACAGTCTTAATAAAAGTACAAACTTTGCAAGCAATAGAAATATTTCAGTCATAGCGAGTGACATTGTAAACTACAACTGCTAAGTAAACAGTGTCAACTCAGTAAATTTGCACCAGATCGTGAACACAACTATTATGAAAATTTATAGAGGAGTCATATAAAATTGACTGTTATAAAATAAACAATTTACTCTGTTATCAAGAGAATACAAAAATTATGCGGCTAAGAATTAGCAGAACATACAAAAATGTAAATAAAAAATCATAAAAAAAAGTTAACGTACTAATGAATTATTCGCAAGGTTAACTACTACTGAGCCTTAAATTTAAATATTCTATTTATATTGTTGATTGTTTAAAAATAAATAGTACTTAACCCAAATTAAATTGCTAAAACAAAATACAACAAAGTGAAACATAACATTACCTCCAATTTCAATGTTAAATAACGCAAAAAAACATCAACCTAATGAAATGGCGCTTGAATAACATAAAGTTAAAAGAAATACATATGTAAATAAAAACTTAAAACAAAAAAAGACACCTTTTCATATACTAAATACTTACGTATAATAATTATAATAAAACAAAAATCGATATTGTCTGTACTTTTTTTTACCTGCAAATGTGAGCACAACCGTTGTTTAGTCCCAAGTATAGATACGTCAGTCTAAAATAAACCCTTAGTTGGTGTTTATTTATTTATTTTTCTTGGATATTTACCGACTCGTATACTTTCTGTTTCGTGCTAAATGCAGCAATAAAAAAACTGACCTCAATAAAATGGCTTAAATGCGCGGTGGTAGATTCCTCCGCGTTCAATGCTATTTTATGCATTTACGAATAGTTAGGTACGTACGTATTTAATTGCACCATTTCACGCATTTACGTGACTATGTAGTTTGAAATCTTAATGAAGTGCTTCAAAATCGCCTCTAGGAGTCTAGGAACTAGGCCGACTGCAGTGAAATCCTTAGTGTAGGGTGCTTTAAAAAATATTAAATTTTCTGCCAAATTCAATTAGACACGTTCCAAGAATAGCCCAGGAAAATTAGTCGAAAAAAGAGCTGGTGTGCGAAATAAAGTGTGAAAAGTCCATTGCAAAGTCGAGTGCGCATAAAAAGTTATTAAGGTTCAAAGGTCGCTAAAATTAGTCTTTTGCAAATATCTCGCTAATGCTAACTTTTGCAGAAAAATGTTGGTCTGCAATTTTGTAGCACAGGAAATTTCCTACAAAAGTACGTTAAAAATGTTTTCGTACGACTTATAGCTTAGAAGATCACCCAATTTAAAATGTTGTTAACAATTATGATACGAAATGCTACCCATGAGTTCATATTAAAAAATCTTACTTTTTAAATAGCGAAACTCTTCAATGAGGAGTCGTGCAAACAAAATTTAAATACCGTTTAAAAGATAATTTGTTTTTCTATATAGAGAACTAAATCCTTTTTCGAACGACTCGTAGTCTTAAAGATATTCTTGAAAAACCGTTATGACTTGGAAAATACTGGTCATCATGCATTAATTAAGATAATTCCTGTGTTCACTTGGAATTATTTCGCAAAAAAAATTCTTATTTTCCTGGGCTAGAATGATTGTAGTCAATCAAACGCTTGAATGGAATGACGTAAAATTGGTATTTATGGTATATGAAGATTTATATTGGGTGTACAACATAAAAACCGGAATTTTTTAGCGAAATTTGATGCTTTATTGTGGAAAAATGTTACAATATATTTTATTCGAAGTATTGTCCATTGGAACCTACAACATTTCCCCATCTTTCAGGCAATTTATGAATTCCATCCCAAAAAAATTGCGCCGGCTTGGCGGCCGAAAATTAATCGAGCCAATTTTCGATATCTTGAACTTAAGTGAACCGTATTCCTGATAGGGCATTCTGCATCGATCGAAACAAATGGTAGTCTGATGGTGCAAGGTCTGGGCTATAAGGCGGGTGAGGCAAAATTTGTATAGATTTCCCATCCGTTGTTTTCCAGGTAATTTTTGACTGGGGCAGCAATATGTGGCCGAGCGTTATCGTGCTGGAAAATGATTGACTCGTACCTGGTCGCATACGTTGGCCGCTCTGCCTGGATTTTCTGCTTCAATCGGATCAATTGTTGACGGTAGAGTTGAGCATCAATGGTTTGGCCACCTGGCAACAGCTCATAATGGATCACACCTAGCTGGTCCCACCAAATACAGAGCATTACCTTTGAAGCATGAGTATTTGGCTTCGACTGTGATGGGCCGGCCTCACCTTTCTTGACATATGCTGTTTTGCGCTTGGGATTATCGTAATGGATCCACTTCTCATCGCCAGTGACAATACGATGCAAAAAACCCTTCCTTTTGTGGCGTTCAAGCAACATTTCGGACATCAAAAATCGGCGTTCGACGTCATTTGGCTTCAACTCGTATGGCACCCAATTTTCCATCTTTTGAAAAAATCCAAGGCTATCAAACATCTGGAAATTGTTGCTCGATAAACTCCCAATGATTCTGCAAGTTCTTCTTGCGTTTGACATGAATCTTGATCGAGTAATGCATCCAATTCTTCATCCTCAAACTTTTTCGGCTGACCAGGACGTTTTTATACCCTACACCCAGGGTATATTCACTTTGTCCTTCCGTTTGTAACGCAGAGAAGGAGGCGTGGCAGGTATAGAAAAGTATATATATTCTTGATCAGCGTCACCTCCTGAGTCGATATAGCCATGTCCGTCTGTCTGGCTGGCTGGCTGGCTGGCTGGCTGGCTGGGTGGCTGGCTGGCTGGCTGTGTGTTGAAATACACTTTTTGGGAAAACTGAGCAAGATAATTCAATGAAATTTGGTACACTGCCTCCGTCGTCAAAGTTAGCTCGGGGGATTGAAAATGAGCAAAATCGGTCAACGGACACGCCTACCGCCCATACAAAAATTATATTCAAAATGCAATTTTAGGAGTATTTTTCACGACAATGCAACCACAATACATATAAGTACTACGAATTGTAAGCGCAAGCTCTGATAAAAATTTGAGCGAATTCGGACGAGAGGGCGTGGCACCTCCTATATAAGCAAAAGCTTCAAAACGCTATACTGAAAGCGTTTTTTGAGATATTCGAACCAAATTTGACTCAGACACTAAGAATCATAAATGAAAGCTCGAAACAAAAATTGGGTGAAATCGGACCAAGGGGCGTGGCACCTCCCATATGAGCAAAAGTTTCAAAATGCTATACTGAAAAAGTTTTTTGAGATAATCCAACCAAACTTTCAAATACTAAAGACTAAAAATGCGCGCTCTAAGCTAAAACTAGAAGAACTCGGACGAGAGGGCGTGGCACCTCCTATATAAGCAAAAGCTTCAAAACGCTATACTGAAAGCGTTTTTTGAGATATTCGAACCAAATTTGACTCAGACACTAAGAATTATAAATGAAAGCTCTCAGCAAAAATTGGGTGAAATCAGACAAGGGGGCGTGGCACCTCCCATATAAGCAAAAGATTCAAAATGCTATACTGAAAGAGTTTTTTGAGATAATCCAACTAAATTTCACTCTGACACTAAAAACTATAAATTCAAGCTCTGAACAAAAACTGGGTGTACTCGGACAAGAGGGCGTGGCACCTCCCATATAAGCAAAATTTTCAAAATACTGCAGTGTAGGGTATTTAGTTTTTGGCCAGGCCAAAATTTACACCCTTACTAGTTTGTCTTTGACATCAAAATCACCATTTTTAAACCGTCCAAACCACTCACGACAGCTTGATTCAGCTGGAGCATAGTCCCCATAAACTTCTGCAAGCAAACTATGACTTTCCGCAGCAGTTTTCTTTGCAAAAAAATGACCCAACAGAACCTCCCGCAAATGCTGTCTTTTTCTCCAATTTTCGAAGTTATTCATAGTGAAAAATAATAATGATGCACACAAGATAAAATTGTTTTGTTGACTGATTTTGACAGCTGTCAAATGTACCTTCAAAATGACATATATATTTATAAAGTTCGAGCTTTCACGATATTTGTTAGTACGGACATCCACCGTCAAATTCCGGTTTTTAAGTTGTACACCCAATAATAAAAATAATTTATCTTTAAAATGATAAGCTAAAAGTTTTTAGATACGAGTATCTATTTTACATTCTTCTGTTTCTCCTAGTGAAAGCATAGGATGAACTTGATTCGTTTATATCAAATTCGATCTCTTGCGATGACTTACTTTTGAATCACCCTTTCCAATTACATTTTTTGTGTTTGATATTTCGCTCAATAGAGGTGTGTGTCATATTTATTCCCTTTATTTAAGCATAAAAGTCTTCTGATTGATATACCCCGCATTGGGTTAAATCAAATAAGTAAGGCTAAGAATGGTGAGATAGATGGTGTAGTGTGCTTATGACCTAAGGATAAAAGATAGAACCAAGTTATCCATTCGAAGCAATATTGTTATTTAAAAAGTTTTATCTATGCTATAACCGTTAAAAAAAAAGAAAACAAAAACTGCCAACATTTTAAGATCAAATTTTCCATTAATAATAATTTGATGTACACAAACTGTAAATGCTATATGCAATTTTCTCAATAAGAAAAATTTAACATTCTTTCCTAATCTCATTCAGTCTTGTTAGTTTAACTAATTTAAATTTTGTCAAAAGAAATTATAGTATTCAAAAGCCAACCTCAATATTTCATATGTCACTGTAACGTGCAACTAATTTGAAAAATAGCAAAATATTTAAAATTTTCAAAATATTTATGCCTCTAAAAATAGCTTATATGCATGCATATATATTTAATAATGCGGTCGATTTGTTGCTTTAAAAAGCTAAAAAGTGGGTCATTTACCCGGTAGTGGCATGCAATATTATTTTTTTTATAGTTCTAACAGATTTTTATTATATGTATATGTAATATAGATCGAGTATTTAGTGTGAAAGTGTGTGTATTTGTCATTATAGTTTATATGGTTACATAAGCACAGCTATTAGTCATGTGTTCACACAAAATTAGTGGCCGAATCCGTAGCGTTTGCATTGTGAACGATACTTTGCATTACATACACACAATGTATCGTACAATATAAGATGGCAGACAAATAGACAACCGTGTTAAATTGTTGTTATAAATAGCTGCAGTTGCAAAGACCTGTAAACTTTTTCGATTTGAGATATTTTTATAATATTCGTAATAATTTCAACAGTTTTGAGCTGACATGCCAGCCAATATGTAGTTAATGCCTCGAAATGAAACATCGAATGAATTGCTAGCAACAAAATGTGGAACGTTTTTGATAATCGTTTGGATGAGTGACGGACGTGATCTTTGTGTTTTTGTACGTTCACCCTTTGGCAAAAATAATTAATTTTAAATGCTTTGAAATTGTAAAAAAATATTTAATTTTAATAAGACCGAAGAGCATATTCTATATCAAAAGTAATTCTTGAATATTGACGTTTACATTTTCACTTAACTTTAAAAGATTTACTGTTCTAAATAGAGTGTCTTAGAAGCCATTAGAAAAATGTACGAAATAACTAAAATTCAAATAAAAATCGCTATGTCTGGCTGCAAAGACTTGACCCCCAAAAGTCAGGAAAAATTAACTATGGGGGTTAAATGCACTGTTGCATTTAAATGATAACATGATCATAATATACGAAACCAAAATATTTTTTTTAAGAATTTTGAAAATTTTTGATATAAAATATTTTTATAAAATTTAGAAAAACGATTGACTTAGAATTTTCTGAAATTTCATACCTTATCTTTGAACAACCGTTTACAATAGGAACTTTAATTATTTAAGATGATCATAAAAATGCATTTAACTAAATATGTGCATATGTCTTCAACGATTGTAACTCTTAACTTATCTGCCTGCAATTATTTACTACTACTATTTTTCACTGACAACAGGCATTATCTTTATGATCTTTGTTTATTGATAATATCTTCTATAACAATATAAATATTTTGATATAATCTTTCATCCACGTGTAGCTGCTACCGCAACATTCCACAGCAATTAAACTTGATGTGAACAAAATTATCTAAATAAATTTAATTATCTCTATAACAAGTAGATTTGAAAAATATATAAAAAAAATACGGAAAATTATATAATGCATGTGCTCGTAAATCTATGAAACTTTATTACACCATATTCGATAACAAATAACTAAGTATGTTCCATGCCATGCCTCTTGAATGTAACACAACCAACGATCGACCACATGTCAGTATTTATTTGCACTGAACATATGATCCACAATTTTTGTTTGTATCTCTGTTGTTTTTTTTTTTTTTCTTATTTCTTGCGGCTTAACTTATGTATTTTTAATTAAAGTTTATTTTTATCTTAAGATTCTTATCTTGGTTACTTGGTTTGTTACTTCATTCAAAGTCAAGGTAAACGACAAGTTTCGACATCTTCAATTGGACTTTACTTGTGTGCATTCTACAATGTACACTGTACTGCATAATTGAAAAAAAAAAAAAATAAAAAAATAAATAACTACAAGAACATTGATCTACAAAAAACAATGTAACATATCGTCGGGTTAAAACTACAACTACTTAGACAGCTCTACGTCAATATTTAGTCGTTTTTTTTTTTGAAATGTCGTCCTCAACCGATTTTATGATAAAAAGGAAAAGTTGAAAACTTCAAAATCCCATACAAAAATTGAATTTCAAAAATTCAAAGTGTTTTTCTCAAAACATCAAAAAATGTAGATGTCTAGTTGTAGCTTTAACCCGATGATAATAATACGATCGAAAAATGGACGCGGATTTTTCCGTTTTGGTTTTTATGATTTCAGTTTGGTTAACCAAGATAGTGAGAACAAGGCAATAGTTAGTTTCAAATTAACTAAATAGAAAACTCAATATGTTGTCAGAATGTTAAAATATCTTTCATTTAACACGAATATTTTCTAAATTCGTCCAGGTTTTTCAAATTCAATATTTGGGCAGCCCCTTTACTTTACCCGTAAGTTCTACAAACATTAATTTTCGCTCACTACTCGAACTAATTTCTACATCGTCTACAAAAGACTTACAAAACAGTTGAAAATATTTTAGAAGTAAATGTTTTTATGCACAATTTGAAGTTTACGCGCGACTAACAAAAATAAGTTCAAATTATTGTGGTTGCAGAATTTCGTCGCTTGCTCATAAACACTTCCATAAGATCGCCTGCATATGAATTTGCTAGCGACGACGCTCCGTCGTTTGTCGCGCGTGTCATAAACGCAGCCTAAAACTTCAGAATAATGAGTAACAAAGTAATAAAAATGCAATAAATATGAAGAAATTATTTTTTTTTTATTGTTACTCATTTACATATTGCATTTTATTACATTTTTTACGCATTATTCTTAAGTTTAAAGCATTTCTCGTACATGGTAAACTCGAATGAAATTTTTCGGAGAAAATTTTTTGTAAGACATTTTTGTTTTTAAAGGGGATCAAAAAAACCCATTAGAACATAATATGATGGGCTTAGATTTGCTTGAAAATTTTTTCTTGCATGATTTCATGATGACCTTTCGTAAACTGAATCAGTTATTAAACCGAACTATCACCTTTCTAGTGCCTTTTATCGAACCGTTTTTATTTTGGAAGCGCTGAACCGAACCGAAAACCATGCTAAAAGCGTTCATTATTAGCTACCATCCAGGCACGTGTCAAGTGTCATTGTTGGTTGGAGCTTACTGTTCCATGTTTTTAAGTAAAAAACACCAATATTACAAAAAAAAGGCAAAATTCTTAGAAAAAAAAATACTATCGAAGGGTAGTTTCCGTTATGTTTCATTCACAACCATATGAAATCATCAGACGAACTTGCCCCCAACCGAAAGACTCGACAAGCACGCTTTGCTTAGACCTTTGCATAAATTAGACTAGAATCATAGCAAAAAATTAAATGTAGCTCATGAAAAAATTCTAGTTTTTATTGTTTTTCTTCGCCCTGCTGTTGGTAAGTCGTTGATATTACAATTTTCTTGCATAAGAGTTCCTCTATGTCATAATTGTTGTTTGTATTACTTATTGATATTTGGTATAGCTATTTCTTTAGAATTAGATTCAATACCGTTTTTACGGCGGTAAGAGATACCACCTTATCTGTTCCTTAATTTTTAACAATTATGTATAAGAAAATGCATTGATAGATTTATATTAAAAATCAAACTTTGCAAATATGTATATTACTAAAAGTTCAATAAAAAAATAAAATTTCATTGTATACATACATGTCATTAAGTAACACACTTAAAAATTTCCAATATTCCATTCGAACCAAATCATGGTTCAGAGTCATGTAGAAACCGGTTTTTGCACTGGTACAAGTTATCGTGAAATGGTTCGAACCGCTGAACCGAACCGTATCGATTTTTGAAACAGTTCGCACCACTGCTTTCAACAACAAATTTTATCCAAAATAAAGTTTTAGCATTTAACAATGGGCTGAATAAAATTTCGAATATATGTTTTTTGTGGGTATTTTAAATAAAAAGACAACATGTGGGTGATTTAATGTTCCAGATATAATTTTTTTTTTTTTTTTTGTATGCCTTTATTTAAGACAACCAAATTTGATATATTGTACAACTCATTCTGCGCAGTTTTCAGATCGTAATAAAATAAAACTGCATCAACCGGAGATTTTGCATAAATCCTCATTGTTAGACCCCTAAACGGCGTTTAAAAAAAGTTGAAAAAAATCTCAGCTTACTTTTTTACTATCCTCTTTCAGATTTTTGGGCGTAATCTTGGAGTTTCCAAAAATTATTTGTTCTGAATTAGTCTGTTATACACAACTACTGTTAGAACTTTTGAAAAGATTTTGAATCGATAGCTGTGTAGATTTTTTTTCTGCGATACACGAACCTTCTTGTTATTTTTGACAGCTATTTTTGTTATATTTCTTGCTCTAATTTCTTACTGTATTGGTGGTTGTTTTCAACGCTACTTGCATACTTCTGGGCGTTTCTGTTAATTTTCATGCTAAATTCATTACATTATGATTGATTTTTTTTTTTTTTTTTCAGGCATAGAAGGGATATGCATAAAATTTTATTTTCCTTATAGCAAAGTAGTCCGAGACCCTTTAAAATATTATACCAATTAAACCAAAATTGCTGAGTAATGTGGAAAAAGATTCAACTTTGTTTAAGTTTATTTTCTTAGAAAGATTGTAGTCAACATGTCTGACACTTATTCATTTGCGAAAGCTGAGTAACAACAAAACTATACTTTTATAAGAAAGAAAATATTTTGACTAACATTCTAAATTCATCTTGAGATAAACAAAGTTATACATAAAAATAAATATTATGATTAATTTAACAAAAGCTCTACTGTTTGCATAGTGTGTTTCATGAACATTGCTATCTTTTAAAAAATTTTTTATACGCATAGGTAATATATTCCAAACAGACTTGGTATCAGATAGTAGAACAAAATAAATTGATAAAAAAAGAAAAGGAATTTCAAAATTTTGCTATAAATAATAATTCACTCATTAGTGCCGACTCCCCGTGAATGTAATTTTGCATATCCGCTTAAAAGAAAATATCGTTGAGTCTCATCATTGGTGGACTGGACGTACCATTTATGTAATAATTTTATTTTCACTTCACTCGTACACCTTTCGATTTGGCGATCGATTGATTAATTATTCAAAATGTTTAATCCAAGGAGCTAATCTTCTTCTTCAACTTTTTCTTTCTTTCTTTCTTTTTTCTTCACGCATATTTTGGCATTATGCTGTCTATTTTATTACACATACTACATGAGTATACTTGTAACAACGCTGTCGTCTTAATGTATATAATACAGAAGACAAACAGACGAATTTTGCCATAAATCAATTTAGTTAAACTCATGTTGCATACGAAATTTAATAAAATTCCAAATAAATGACCGACGATGGCGCTTGAAAACACTTTGGTATGTTGGCTAACAGTGCCCCAGTGTTCACAACAAATATTGTTTTTTTATCCGCAGTGAAAATAAAAAATATTTAGTTATTTGTTTTAAGTCTTTTTCACATTTTCATTGATGTTTTTATACATTTTATGTTTTTAGCCAAAACTTCAGCTAATTTCGGAAAACAGAAAAGTGGACTTTGTTTCTGTAATGTATATTTAAAAATTAAATTTTGTATCCAAGAACGCCGAAGTTCAGTCTTGTAAAGTGAGGAGAGAGCAGCAGAATGGGTTTCTGATAGACTAGCATTTGATTTGATTTTTTCCCAAATCTTACTCTTCGTAAAATTGATTTTTTTTACATATTTCAGTCAACTCGCACTTTCCCTGCGGAGATATGAACCGTCTGGCACATTGGGTTAATAAATTTTTTGCGGTATAAAATGAACCGCAAAGACTTTTAAATATCTCAGTTTTTGTTAATAACTCCTTACGAATTGACACAATTTATCAAATGTAAAAATTTACGAAAAACAGTTTTGATCAGTAGTCCCGACAATTCAGCTGGAGTGCGAGACATTTTAGAAAGCCTATAAAAATAAAAACTAGTAAGGGTGTTACCTTTGACCTGGCCAAACCTTAAATACCCTACACAGCAGTATTTTGAAAGTTTTGGCCTTTTGTCTAAATTCACCCAGTTTTTTCTCAGAGTTTGAATTTAAAAATCTTAGCATTTGAGTGAAATTTGGTTGGATTATCTCAAAAAATGTTTTCAGTATCGCGTTTTGAACCTTTTGCTTATATGGGAGGTGCCACGCCCTCTCGTCCGAATTCACCGAGTTTTTTCTCAGAGTTTGAATTTATAGTTCTTAGCATTTGAGTAAAATTTAGTTTGATTTTCTCAAAAAACGCTTTCGGTATAACGTTTTGAAGTTTTTGCATATATGGGAGGTGCCACGCCCTCTTGTCCGAATTCTCCTGGTTTTTTTTCAGAGCTTGCGCTTACAATTTGTAGTATTTATGTGTATTTTGGTTGCATTATCGTGAAAAAACTCAAAAAGTTGCATTTTGAATATATTTTTTGTATGGGCGGTAGGCGTGTCCGTTGACTAATTTCGCTCATTTTCAATCCCCCGAGTATTTTTCACGACAATTCATCCAAAATAAACATAAATACTACGAATTATTAGCGCAAACTCTTAGCAAAAACTGGGTAAAATCGGATTTGAGTAAAATTTAGTTTGATTTTCTCAAAAAACGCTTTCGGTATAGCGTTTTGAAGTTTTTGCTTATATGGGAGGTGCCACGCCCTCTTGTCCGAATTCTCCTGGTTTTTTTTCAGAGCTTGCGCTTACAATTTGTAGTATTTATGTGTATTTTGGTTGCATTATCGTGAAAAAAACTCAAAAAGTTGCATTTTGAATATATTTTTTGTATGGGTGGTAGGCGTGTCCGTTGACTAATTTCGCTCATTTTCAATCCCCCGAGTATTTTTCACGACAATTCATCCAAAATAAACATAAATACTACGAATTATTAGCGCAAACTCTTAGCAAAAACTGGGTAAAATCGGACAAGAGGGCGTGGCACCTCCCATATTCAAAGTATTGCCCATCGCTAGTCACTACTTTTCCCCATCTTTCTGGAAATTTCTGGACTCCATCCCAGAAAAACTTGACTTGGCGGCCAAAAACGAATCGAGCCAATTTTCGATATCTTCAACTGAAGTGAAGCGTATTCCTGATAGGACATTCTGCATCGATCGGAACAAATGGTGTTCTGATGGTGCAAGGTCTGGGCTATAAGGCGGGTGAGGCAAAATTTCCCATCCGTTGTATTCCAGGTAGTTTTTGACTGGGGCAGCAATATTTGGCCGAGCGTTATCGTGGTGGAAAATGATTGACTCGTCTGGTCGCATACGTTGGCCGCTCTGCCTGGATTTTCTGCTTCAATCGGATCAATTGCTGATGATAGAGTTGAGCTAATGGTTTGGCCACCTGGCAAAACCTCATAATGGATCACACCTAGCCTGACCAGGACGTTCTTTGTCTTCGACATCAAAATCACCACTCACGACAGCTTGATTCAGCTGGAGTATAGTCCCCATAAACTTCTACAAGAATGCGATGACTTTTGGCAGCTGTTTTCTTTGAAATATAGTATTGAAGTAAAACTTCTCGCAAATGTTGCTTTTTCGGCACGAACTCGGACATTTTGGAGCACAGTAAAATTTATGATGCGGATGAAAATTGTCAAATCTAATGATGCAGAGTTGTTGACATATGCCTAAGCTTCAGATATGACGTTTCTGATCTAACATTTAAGTCACCATGTATTGATGGCGACATCTTTTGAAAAACGATGGAAATTAATGCACACACCCAATACTTTAGCCTGAAGCAATCTAATTCATCCTCTGAAAGTTAACCTAAAATCCTACTCGCTGGTGTTAACAAACTAAATATATTTATTTCAAGAATATTACATTCAGAACTTTCTCATTTAACATTATTTAGTAGGGTCAAAAAATCAATTTTGATATCTGGTTATGGTTATGTAAGATCGCGTTACACATACATATTGACAAATTCGAAATACGTATGTATTGATAAATATGAAAAACGCGAAAAATTTTAAAAATTCAAAAAGTTTCTGAAATGTTGAAAATCTTTTATAATTCATAAGGAATATTTCAAAACATTCGCATATAAATTAAATATGATATGCATTTACACATCTATCTTTTGCATTAAACTTTTTAAACTCATATGTATGTTTGTATTCATATAATACCGATATAATACCGTAAAGCTATAAAGACAAAGATTTCATCCAAATGGCAGACATCACAACGCTGTCTACAAGACATCGACACTGCGAAGCGATGTAAATCTTTGAAATTGGACCTTTTATTCATTTACGCATATAAAGTTGTTTGACCTCTTGAAAGTAACAATTGCTCAGGCTGCAACTCAAAAGCAACGTTTTATTCGAAAACAAAGAAAACAATGGAAATTGTGTCACAAGCACGGACCCATACACATACATATTTACAGATAGAATGACAGATTACTAATTTTTAAGCGTGCCATAAACCCAAAGAACTCAAATTACCACTCGATGCAACATGGCTGAATTCAACCTCTTGCGCTGGATTGTCCATTTGCTTTTGTTGTTGTTGTTGAAAAAAAAAAAAAAAAAAATACTTCTAAACGCAGCATTTATCTCACGATTTTGTGCGGTCGCGTAAAATTTTGAAAAAAAAGCACACGCATTTTACCACAAGGGCAATTCCACATGTAATAACTTTTTATCTAAAATATTTCTTAATTTAAATTTCAAACAATTCGAGTCGATGTTGTAACTTGAGATCTAAATTATATCCGATATCATTCCCATGGAATTGTCCACGTGCATACAAATGATGACTTGTGTGTTTTTCTTTAAGTTTCCGTCATTAAAGTGTTGCTCTCTTGTTTCTTTTTTCCCTTTACTACTTAATATACTGCTCGTATGACAATTATGTGAAGTTGTGACCAACTTCAAAAGAATGTCAACACACTCTTCACTCAGTGTTCTGTGTTCTGTGTTGTTCCAGGTCTATGATTGCAAAGTTAAAGCACAAAAGGTGTAAAATTAAGTTTTTTATTATTTGAATTGTCTGACGGAACGACTGTAAATTTTCATTTCTCAAAGAAGTAACAAACGGAAGTTGAAGAAAATAACGCTTATGACGCATTTTCAGGAAACTAATTAACACAAAAAATTTGCTGTGTGTCGGAAAACATGTCATTAGCTATGGTAATGAGATTACATATGCATTTGATAGGAATGAATGAATGTTTAATGAGAAAATATTGAAGCTGTTGCATTTAAATGTAATTATTTAAAACCATTTTCAATTTGAGTTATTTGCTCATTATATAATTGAACGCGTTTTTCTGAAAACATCCTTTTTATATTGTATACTATATTTTCGAAAACAAGCATGAATCAGATGACATTGTTGGTTTGAGCTTACTGTTCAATGTTCACGTAAAACACCAATACCATTACAAAAACAAGACAAAATGCATAAGGAGTATTCACGTGTTGATGCGCAATGCCCCTGCGTCGCGCACTGGGGACTCCAGGTTCAAAACCACCCAGAAATCGCAATTTTCATCGAAATATAAAAATTCTTAAAGTGGGATATTCGTTTTGTCATACTGAAGTATGGTACGAAGCTTAATTTCCTAAATATGACTCAAGATGGGATTCGGACGCTAAATGCGAGTTTCAAAAAAAAAAAAAAATTAAAAAAAAAATTTTTCCAAAAAAAATCTCACGTATTGCTTGGACAATTCTAAGCATTTTTTGCCCTGTACACTCCCATTTAGCGTCTGAATCCCATCTTAAATCATACATCATTTTAAAGCTTATAAATTATGCTTTAATTAAAAGTACTTTTAAAAAAAATCGTATGGGGCTTTTTTTAATAAAAATTCAAAAATATTTTTAAGTGTAAAAAATGTTGGTCAAAAATTTTTTTTTTTTCACCAAGAAATATGTATTTTTTTATAAAAGAACACTTCAAAGTAAATGGGACCAGTAACTTAGATTTATCAATTTACAAACTTTAGTGTAAGCTATAAATTTTTGAAAAAACACCCTTTTCATGAAAATGACATTTCATGAAATGAATTACATTTTTCAAGGTCACTCGGCAAATTGATGAAGTCACATTTAGGAAATTAAGCTTCGTACCATACTTCAGTATGACAAAACGAATATCCCACTTTAAGAATTTTTACATTTCGATGAAAATTGCGATTTCTGGGTGGTTTTGAACCAAATCACTTCTATAGCCCCAGTGTGCGTCATTGCGAAAGTGCGAATTGCGAAAGTTTGACATTTGTTCAACAACAAACACACTGTCGAATATTCCGCAAAAGTTATGCAATTTCGCACTGCTTTGACTCAAAGTGAAATTGCAACGAGTGTATTTGCGAATCAGCGACAACTCTTCGGAACAATGTTGCCCACCTATATCTTATACAAAAAAGTTAATTTCGTATAAGAATTCAAAAGTTTTTTATTTTTTTTTTTTAATAAATTTGGGAACATTGTGCAATGGTTTGACATTTAATTAATTTTGCCATATGATTTGCATCTTAAATATGTATATTGAACGTTTACGCGTGTGCGAAAAAAAGCATTTTCGCAATTGTGCGTCAATGCGTGAATACCCATATAGAAATAAGAAAATCAAAAAATTTTGTTTGCATCACACGTCTCGGGACTCTCCATAAGTCAACTTCATCAGACCATTGGCAAATGCGCCAATACGGTTGACATGTAGTGTGTCTCGAAACCAAAGCAGTCTTGGTGTTGGTCTTGAAATTGTAAATGCGTCTTGGTCTCGAAAAAAAGACCAAGACTTATTTGGATCATCACAAGTCTGACAGAAATGCCTCAGGTTAGATTAGATCCCAATTACAGCTTTATTCTGCAGAGCCTTTTTAGTTCTAGAATTGTTCAAGGGCTCTAAAGAAGTTCAGGAATCTGAGTATTCCGCTGGGTTAAGTTTTCTTAGGCATTATTGTATGGCAGATCCTGACTTGAAGATATCCCTGTTCGGATATTATCCATGATGTTGTCTATAAATCTTATAGGGTAGACAGAATGCACATCAACAGTCTTAATCCAAATTTACTTCTGCATAATGCTCATCGAAATGCTCTTCCACTCTAACAATAATGCATAAAATAATACTGAATTATTACTGAAATGAACTATTTCAATAGGTAACTCTGTAGAATTGTAATAGATTGTAACAATTTGACAGAAACAGAACATGTGGTTGCCTCACTTTATTAAATTTATGAATGTCACTTCAGTTAAGAAATATGTGATGCAATCCACGCCAAGTGTACCAGCTCAAAAATTTTTTTTGTCCGATTTCGCTCAAATTTGACAATATGATAGATCCGGTGTTGAAGTTGGCGTTTTTAGTCATGAAAAGGGTGTTTTTAACTTACACTTAAGTTTGTAAATTGATTAATCTAAGTTACTGGTCCCATTCATTTTGAAGTGTTCTTTTTATAAAAAAATACTTTTTTTTCACCAAAATTTTTACACTTAAAAATACTTTTGAATTTTTTTTTTAAAAAACCCCCCTTAGATTTTTTTTAAAAGTACTTCAAATTAAAGCATTATTTATAAACTTTAAAACGATGTATGACTCAAGTTGGGATTCGGACGCTAAATGGGAGTTTTTGGCTTTTGAACGCCCGCGGAAGGCAAAAATCTTTTTTTACTCAAGAGGAAAGCATCTTACGAAAAAAGTGTATAAAGCAAAAAATGCTTAGAATGTTAGCATGTCCGCGCTTGTATGCAATATGGGTGCTTTTAGAACCATTTATCTGGTGAAATGTGGCAGTGGTGCGATTGTTGACTTAGCCGAAAAAAGTCTTTGTGTGTTTTTCCAGAACGAACATTTTTTTTCATATCTGCCCTGAACATCTTTTAACAGTAGAGTAAGGAAGGGGAAATATGGACTAACTACGTGGGTAATATGAACCACATGGTTATTTTCCACTGCATTCATAGGATTAACTATTATTCATGTTCAAACTTAACGCTAATACCTAAAGCTTATAATCCTACTTTTTTCACAAAAGTTTTGTGAATTTTGTAGTGTACACACAACTACAGTTTATGCACTAAACTGAACTGAATTAAATCAAACAAGGCACCTAATACGAGCTTGATGTTTTACAGTAAACTTCAATATTTCGCGATATTCTCAATGTTTTTAGAATTTTTCAATAAATCTTCTTTTGCATTTTTATTGACATTTTTAAAGGTTTTGAACGGTAGTCTTTTTTTTCTAGAAACTTAATTACTGAATTTGCGATAATTTTAATATTTTATCCGGTTATTAGCATTTTTGTTTTCATTTAAGTATATCTATTTTTAGTTTAGCTCACTTCCGGTGTGTTCCAATTGCACACTTATTTTTTAAATATTTTTTGCTTCAAATAAAAAGCATTAGCTGCATTGTTGCGATATTTCGTGCCAAATATTCATTTATTTTTAATTCGAAAATTGAGAAAAATCAATTTGTTTTAAATTATAGTGCTTGTCAATGTTAATCTTCAAAATTAAAGAAATCAAAATAAAAAAAAAACACAACTTTTTTGTGGTTATTGATTAACATCAAAAGATCGTTGATGAAAATTAAAAAGCCACATTACACTAACAACAATGACCAGGGCTTACAGTTAAATTTAAAAACAATTGCAAGACGGTGAGCCGGAGGTGGGGGGGATGGCAGGTAAACATTGTCCAATGGCTATGCAACATTTGAAAATTATAAGCAAAATTTGCATAATTGATAGTTAAATGATTTCAATAAATAACAAACGATGCAACCAATATCCAAAACAAGCATCTGCAAAAATAACAACAGCAGCAAAATACGATTTTAAACGCTGCCAATTGATAGTTTGGCCAACAGAAAATTCAACAACAAAGAAATCGCAACATTATTGCAACAAGATTACAACAACAACAACCGCAGAAGTTTAAGTACAATAAAAAAAAAAGAGAGAAGATAAAACTTACCACCGAAAAAAGTGAAAGTTCCATATTGCCAGCCAGCCAACAATACAAGGAAAAAACTTTTTGTGTATCTGCATGGCATTAAAGTCATTTACAATTGTGTCCAAATTTGTTTATAAACCACAAAATCCATTTGGAATTTACGAATATTTCGAGGTGGAGGTGGTTGCTTGGTGGGTGCATTTTTGCAATTACCGTTGTATACATATTTGCATGTTTGTTATTGTTGTTTTCATCGCCACAATTTTGCATTTTGCGGATACATCAGCCTAAGGAAATATTTGCGTTTTTAATTTGTACTTGTCGCTTTTTATCATCTTCATCAGTGGCTTTAGTTAATTTCAAAAAGACGGGAAAAAGTTAATGGCATTAAATCATTTCACTGAACCAATTTTCAAATATCCGTATAAGAAGTGACGAAAATATCATGGGAAAGGATTCATATCCATATTTGACTTATTTATAACATTTTTGACAATAGTTGAATTTCTTAAAGATGCAGTGTTTACCTTAAGGTCAGTGGCGTAGATATTATATTCGTGGGGACGACAGACGCAAGTTCTGCCATTCTTTACACATACCAAAATCAGGAAATCAGCGTCACTCATATGCAGTTTTGCAAGGGTAATCCGTAATCTTCTTCATGAATAAGCCCCAGCGTCAATTTCTACATTTTTCCACCAAAAATATTTCCAAAGAACTTTCTAGGAGGATTCAATGGTATTAAGTATACATTTTCGACCTCTTTCTTTCGATTAATACATAAATTTTTTCTCCAAAAAAGTGCAAATCCATCCATACATGAATATCAGCAGTACAGTATATAATTATTGTACTATTCGACCTTTCGCTTTGACTGGCGCATGCATTTTTTTCCTTAGATAAACATTTCGTGTGTTACTCTTGAAACTTAAATCTTCTTGATAGTCTCCAAAATAAAGTTTTTATCATTTCCCATTAAATATGAATATGGTTTTTTCTCCAGAAACTTATCAATATAGGATGTTTCACAAAAGATTGAATTGTGAAATATAAAATTTATTTTTAAAATTGTTTAATGATTCATTATTAAAAATCATCGAATAATAATTTTGTAAAAATAGTTTTAATGAAAAATGTAGATATCTACTTAATTACATTTCATTTTACCATCAATCCCTCACCACGGATTCGTTTGCTAGCACTTTGTCAGATAAATTGTCTATTATGGTTAGCTATCATAAGTGTAATACTGACTTTGTTTTTAAATCCCTGTATGGCATACTGACTGGTGCCACGCTTCTTTAAGAGTATCTAAAAAGTCAAAGTCTATTTTATTCTTCAGTTCATGCTAATGTGCATCATTTTCCAAAGTTTTATTGAGAAAACATGGCAACAGTTTTACACAATTTTAGGTCGTATACACGTAGACAAATTTTCAAAGACCTACATATACATGATCGTCTGTGGAAATTCGTATTACGAAAAAACGCTGCCAAATTATTTTGCAGATATTTTGTACACTGACTACCTCGTGAAATTTGGCTCTTGAATTTGAAAATGGGTAAAATCGATTTTAAAATCAGTTTAGTGCATATGGTCGAAACAATTAAAACGGATAACTAACCGAGTTTTTTCAGGCAAAATATTATGAATGTTTAAAGATAGCTCTTAACGAATAACGACAAAAATATATTGCGGCTTCCATTCAAGCAAAACTTCAAACCCTCATCTTTAAAGAGTTCTAAAAGTTTCCAAGTAATTTTTACACAAACAATAGAATCAAACAGAAAGTGCCCTGCAGGAACATGGACTATTCCAAAACTAGTATGAAATCTACTTCATGGGAGAAACCGACTAGTTCCATCACATATATAATTCTATTAACGTTTTAGATTGTTTGTCATAGGTCGTAATCAAATGTCTCCTAATGCATTAAAATCGGACCAGAAAAAGGTCAATTGTCTCTTTATGCATTATATTTTGCATTATATACCAGAAAAAGGTAATTTTTTTTTTTATTTTATTTATAAATTTCAACAAATTTAATTTGAAATTAAAATTTTACACAAAAAAATCAAAAGTTTTCATAGCCGAATGTGCTAAAGATTTTGTTATATATTTCTGAGCAATGTGTTCCGGGTTTAAATCGCAGTGTGGATGAATTTTTTTTTTTATTTATTATTTTATACCGCTATGTTGGACTTTTGTTTCATTTTCTGCTCCGAAGACTCTTCAGACAAATTGTGTACAAATTAATAGAAATTTAAAAACTAGAATTGCAAATCACCTAGTGGAGGATTTGAACCCGGATTTCTCCACGCAGCGCAAGTCATTAGAAAGATACGCTATCGTTTGCTCTTCACAATCGACAAACTGCCAAACAGTACGTAGGTAGTCAGTAACTTTATAATTTCACTGATACAATCGATGCTCAATTGAACCACTTTTGGTACTAATGACGGATTATGCATTACATTTAGAACATTTTTGATACAATTGACCGACTTTGCATTACATTTGGAGCATTTTTGGTACAATTGATAATTTAAGTGAATATATTCTAGTTTTAGGTGTTGGACTGCTTAGAAAAAATTGAGACCAAAGATTGGACTCTGTCGGTCCTACAGGGTAGTAGTACTTTGTCAAGAAGTGAACATTTATACATTTCCGAATAAAAGTTCTGAATGCTTATGTACCTGTCCTCCGAATATTTTTTTTTTTAAATTTTGGATTTATTTCATTTCTTTGGAAGTCTTAAAATGATGGTAGAACATTTTCTGCTTTGAAATATGTGGCCTTTCTCAAGGGAAATTTTTAGCCAAATACATCTACTATTTGTGAAAGCAAATTATACTTATTTTAAATTAGATAAGACAATTACATTCGTATTTAATGAAAAAATAAAAAAAAAACAAATTTTCTTCTGTGGGCTTAGATGCAATAAAACTCTCGGCTTGAAAATAAAATTAACAGAATTTCTACTGTAAATGGAAATCATTAATTAAAGTGTGGAATAAAATGTTCTCATAGTTAAATACTTAATTAAAATGTTTTTAGTACTTTGTCTTAAATGTTTTCTTAAGCCTTTTCACTTAGCAATTAATAAATTGGCTCTAAGTACTTAGCTAAGATGCTCCTACAAACTGAAATCATGGCTTAACAGCCAGTTTAGGTGCAATAACTATTTTTGCACACATTAATGATACAAAACGGTGGATTTCTTACTTCTTCTTCTTTTTGCAACTTAAATGGTTGTGCTTGTTATGAAATAAGTTTTTTTTTATTTTACGTGAGAAAGATTGCAGGAAATACCAAAGTTTATTTTTTATACCTTTCCTTATTTTGACTTTAATCAGAATACTGTTAAGGTGGCTTCAAACAATGGAGTTATATAGACAGACCATTAAACACTTATTTATTTTTATATTGAGAAAGAAAATAATACTTCTTACGTCTTTAAATTAAAATGAAGACAGACTGCAAAGAACTCAATGTGTGTGAAACATTTATCCTCTACTTTATTGAATATGTATACCTAAGGGGAAAAGAAACGCTTGAAAAGTCTTTCTGAAGTGCTTCCTTTTCAGCCATATGTGCTTCCGCTCCGTAATAGCCGGAGAGCCAGCACTTAAAAATGACTTTGCGTTTCAAAAAGCTGGTTTTGTTACAGATGGTTGTCCCCTTGGAAGGCAAAACGCTGTTTTTACTCAAGAGGGAGGCATCTTACGAAAAAAGTGTACGTGCCATAAAATACTTAGAATCGTTCGAGGAACACGTGTACATTTTTTTAATTATTTTTTTTTTTTTTTTTGAACCATTTTTAACGTCATTTTTAAAAAATTTTCAGAAAAAAAAATCCATAAAAATTCACACGTATTCCTTGGATGATTCTAAGCATTTTGTGCCATGAACACTTTTTTCGTGAGATGCCTCCATCTTGAGTAAAAAAAGCATTTCACCTTCCACGGGGTTGCTGACCAGCCTTGTTCTAACGTTTAACTGACTGCCTGACATTATTGTTTTTTATATGCATTATACAATCTGCATAACAATTTTCAGCCTTTAGAAATTAATTTGATCACCATTGAAATCATGACATGTTTGAGACCATATATGAGCCGCCTGTTCTACAGTTCGCTTGACTGACCGACAGTTTATGAGTGTACTCAATTACTATAACCGACTGTAACAAAACCATCTTTTAGAAACGCAAAGTCATTTTTGAACGCTGGCACTTAGACTATAATGAAAATCTTTTTAATATTGCATGTCCTTTCATGTAAGCGTTCTGAAGTTTATCACAGCCTTACGGAAAAATTCCTTTCGAAGCGCTTATTTGTAATACGGCAGTAAGCGTTCTCTCAATTAAAAAAAAAAAAATCAACTGACCGTGCCACAACCGGCTGGAATTTTTTAAAATCGACATAATCGCGGAAACCCTTAAATTCAAATTCATCAAAATTTTGGGCAAAAAAAATGTATGCCCGAAAGTAAATTTTTAATTTATTTCTCTACTAAGTTTGATTTTTTCTTGTTTTTGCCTCAAATCCTACGAATTAAGGAATCAAGGAGTTAAAAAACAACATAAAGGAACAGAAGAAGCTACTTGACTATCTAGAAATTTAAAGTATTTATGAAATTATATGTAAAAATGCATTAATTGAAAACCATTTTTTCAAACCACATGACATTAAATTTAAGTGCGCAAAATTTTCTGCACACCTGTGCTGCAGCTTATTTGAATTGATTTTAGATCTCAATATAACTGTAGTTTGTCTTCAATACGCAAAAGTCGGGGACCTTTCTTTTAGATTATGAGATTTACACATTGAAGGTATTCCTTAAAACGTGTAAGTGACTCGAAAACCTCGTATACTCGTAATAGTTTTCAAAGTGAATACAAATATTGACAGTTTTACGAGTTTACGATGTTTTCGAGGCATTTGCACGTTGTAAGGAATACCCTAATTATTTTAACTTTACATAACTATACATACAAATTTGTTAGACCTTTAGACCCTGTAGAAGATGTATAGAAGATATATAAAATTCGTATATTAAGAAAATTCTCTCCAAACAGAATTTGATGTTCGAATGCTTCAATTTAACCAAAAAAAAAAAATAAATAAAAAATAACGGGAAAAATTGAAAATATAATAAAATAAAATAATTTAGGATGGGAATCTAACCCGGGCATACTACACATAACTTACAATCTTGTGTAACGGGTCTATAAAATTTGTGTTTTGAAAATATTTTTGTTTTTTTTTTTCATATTTCGTATACGAAAATAAACATGTCTCTCCAAGCAATATATAATAACACTATGCAAACATTTTTAAAAAATGTGTTAGGGACACACGGTGCTCTTGAACAGTCGATAGGTTTTTTGAATATGTGGAGAAAATCTGTGAATGGGGTTTCATTTTTATTATTTTAGTGGTCTGAAAAATGTAAACCCCGAAATCGTAGCTGATCATCCCCGCGAAATATCGCAAAAATACATATCCCATATAAAATAAAAAAAATTCAGAAAAAAAAACGCAACAAACAAATATTAAAATAGTTATTTTGAATGTATTTTGCAATGCTAGCAAGTAGCTTTTCCTAACATACTCTGACAAAAACATTTTTACAGAGGGTATTATGTTTGGTATTTTTTAGTTTTTCGACCAAAATATTAGTTTCTCAATAAAACTTTCTTTTGCAAAATTGTTTTAGACTATGGATTGAATGAATTTTCAAAACACTCACGATTGAAATCGGTCATTAAATGATAATTTTCGGCTGTTGAGACATATTAAATTTTTTTATTTTTAAATTTTTTAAATTTTTGAAAAGTTTTGAAATGACTCAAAAATTCTGAAAAAATTCAAACGTTTTTATTGGACTTTTTTTGTACGATTACTCACTTTTGAGTAAAAATATCGTTTTGCCGACCAAGAGAGTTCAACAGCCGAAAATTCTCATTTCACGACCGAACCCCATCTTGAGTATTTAAAAAACTGATGTATTTTACCGTCTGGTACAATTTTATAACACAAAGTTTTTGTGAAAAATTGATATTTTGTGAGTTATGGTCGAAAAACCAAATAGACCGAACATGTTACATCATAATACCCCTTGCATACAATTTTTTCACATGATATGTTAGGAAATGTTACTTGTTGAACATTTGGCTACAATTTTAATAAAATAAAATAATGGTTTCTGGAATAATAGAGGAGCTTTTGATCGAAAACTGAAGAGTCTCTAGCAGCAACTTTAGAGGTCGATAAAAACCGTGGTGCAGCTAACTTAACGAAACCTATAGGGGGTTTTACTCACCTATGGTAGGGCTATCGTCACAGTATATCCAAGTCTTGTCAATAGTTTTTCTGTTGCATAGTGTAATTATTTATTGTTATTTTAACTAATTATATTTTATTAATTTATAGTACATAAAATCGATTGCTTATTACAACCTTACAAAAATTCATTTTGTAAGCGCTTCTAAATTTATACGGTAACAAGTGCTATAGAAGTGCTTAATATGTATGTTTCCCCTTGGGTATGGGTATGTATATATGTTTATTTGTTTGTTTATGTGATACTTCAAGTTCTTGGAGCGTTCAGAAAACACGTAACACCTGGTTTGTTCACTTTCAAGTTCAAAAATGAAATGAAAAGAAAAAGACAAAACACAAAAAAAATTTACTAAACCCAAACTTTGCAGTCGTCCCTAACTACACAGAAAAAACAGCGGCTGTTAACATGAGCAGGTGTTATTTTTCTTTATGAAAAAGCAGAATTTGAAGTAAAAGAAAAAGAATATCAACTTGGTTTTTGTCTTTATTGCTGTCATTTTATTCAAAATTCACACTAACATTATTTTCAAGTTTTATCCATAAAATGGCCCAAACAACAAAACGAAAGCATTGAAAGGAAGCATCAGATTTTTTATTTATTTATTTTGCAGATGTTTTTGACAAACTACTTAGGTTTGTCTAAAAGAAAAAATTAAAAAAAAAAAAATCATAAAAAATGTCTTGCAAACTTTTGCTCTGCACGCACACAAATTAATTGCAAATTTTGTGCAGATATACGTACACTCGCATTATAATTATTTGCCATTTAGATTTAACCACACGAAATAAACTTTACCAAACATACTTAGTTGACCATCTTGCCGCATGATCTTGGCAATTGTTTTTTGAGGTTATATACCAAATATGACCTTTCGTTAGCTATTATTTTTAAGTAATGAGACGTGTTGACTCATTACTTAAAGTGAGACGTGTAAAAATTTGTACTTTCATTTTAGAAATTTGTATGTTGATAGTTATAAAAGATTGCCAGTACTTTGAACTGATGTATCTATAACGATAATAATATCAGTGGAATAATGACAGGTCACTGTAAACTTAATTATCACCTAATAAAGAGGGGTTTGGTAGACGATGACTCCTGTAGACTCTGCTTAGAGGACTTGGAAACAGCTGCTTTTAGACGCAGAATTAAGTATCTAGGAGCTGAGATTTTAGATCCAGGTGACATAGGTAAAATTAATCCCATAGCAGTAACAAGATTTATAGATAGTCTGGAACTGTTTTGATTAGGGAAAGAGGCTGTACAAAAGATCTTTTAGGTCGCAGTACAATCTAGAGCCTTTAAAAATAATAATAATATAATAATAATATCAATTTTGCATGAGAACACTCTTAAGGGGAGGCAGTATGGGAGTAGTACGTTGGAAAGAAATGTTGGGGAGGGAATAATAATGGTGGGTGTTGAACACTTTTTGCCTCTCTTGGCTACTACGAATTTTGTAATACTTTTCACCCACTTTTTTGTTGAAATTTAAATAATTTTTCATTTTCTATATTTAAAAAACATTATATCTCTTTAATTTTGAGATATTGTAAATAAAAGCAAATTCTTGCAATAGTTCTTATTCGAGAAAAATATATTTTGAGTCGAAAACTTCTGGCAAACACATTGTCGTGTACCTCGCTGTATTAACGGTCTTTTGATTTTCAAGAGCTATATGACCAGTTTTCGTGAAAAACAAGCCACCATGTGCTTCGTAACGCTCCGACCTTGCACAACTTTTGTTGGATTTTCTTTGAATGGATATTAGTTTTCAGGTTCATACGCAAAAATCCAAGATTCATCACAATGTTGTAGACTTTTGGGAAGCACTTCCGACGAATTTTTTTTTTTGCGTTTGACAGCACCATTCGACAATATTCTTTGTTTAAGCATCTGACAATTTATGGAGTTATTGGTCATACAAATGCCTGCACATGCTTCGATACCTCGACAAGTCACATGAAGATCTTCTTCAATTAGTTTTCGCATGGGATTGAGGTTTTCTAGCACAACAGCTATTTTTGGACGAACTTCGGGTAAAGTTCGTCCGTGCTTGGACTCTTTTGGCTGAAACACTCTGGTCATCACCAAAACCCATTTTCAGTAGAGTAATACGCTTATGTTTAGATAAACCTACAAGAAATCGTAAAAATCATTGAACGGAAGGTTTTACCAGATAATTTCATTTTTCCAATGAATTAAGTTTTTTAAATGAATAAAACACAATGTTACAATGCGAACTGAAATGACGTCTGCAAAAACTTTCTATAAAAAATGTCAAACTTTTCAACTGTCATATAAATTTGCATCGAAAAACACTAAGTATATCATATTCTCGAAACTTTTTGAGCATCTTACGCAGTTTCAAAAATGTGAAGAATTTTTTTTTTTTTTTTTTGAATATTGTTTTGACACCACACACCCATTTTTTAAATAAACATTATTTGTTCCAGTGCCATTTACATACCCAACGGGAAGAAATGAAGCAGCTTCCAAAAAGAGCGCAATAGAACTACATCTCTGGTAGTGATGAGCAAACTAAGGCCAAGACCAAGACCATAGCAGTCTTGTTCTTGGTCTTGTTCTTGCACATTGAGTCTTGGTCTTGGTTTCGATATTGAGTCTTGGTCTGGGTCTTGATCTTGCTCATTAGGTCTTAGTCTCGGTCTTGGTCTTGAAAAAATTTTCAGATATATTTAGCATTCAAAATTTTAAAACCATATTTTTCCAGAGCAGTTGAGTTTTTAAAATGCCAAAATTCAAATCGAGAGACGATTTTATCTTCAAACTACCAAGACTGAAAAGCAGTCTTGGTCTTGACGATTATCATGAGCAAGACCAAGACCAAGACCATAGCAGTCTTGGTCTTGCAAAAATATCGGTGTCTTGGTCTCGGTCTTGGTCTCGCAAAATTACCAAGACCAAGAACAAGATGCAAGACCAAGACTAATTTTGCTCATCACTAATCTCTGGTAGCATACAAATTTTTTCAAATTCTATTTTTTTTATTGCTTATAAAAGATAATAAATCCACCAAAAGTTACAAAAAAAGTAATTTTTGTGAAATGGAACTTAAAATTTTGAAAAACTTCCACGGAACCATATTTCATATGCTTCCAAATGCGTGCTTCCACGGAAGTGTATTTGAAGCGTATTTCATATGCTTCTGAAGATGTGCATCTCCGCTAGGACATGATGTGTTAAAAAAGCTAAGCAGTGAGAACAGCACTGGAAGCAGCTTCTTGCTTCCCTAGAAGCGCAGCAGAAGTCGTTTCAATGCGCTTCCGTTTCCCGTTGGGTATACAAGTTGTCCGAGAATCGGTAGAACATCCGAGAATATACGATTCCTTGGACTATTCTGAACAACTTTTATTAGTTCCGTTTTTCGAAATATGCAAAACCAACGGAGTTATTGAAGTAATTCCATAAATGGAAAAAATTATTGTCATAATATGAATTGGCTGACATTTTGATAGAAATGAATAAATGTGAAATTTATGAAATCAAGTTGAGAATATGATATCGGCCGATTATTATGGCTCATAATATATATGACATTACTTTTGCTCCTTTATGGACTTATTCTACTTCCGAAAATAACGGCAAGAATAACTCCGTTTGTATTGCGAATTTCGAAAAATGGTACTGAGAAAAGTTCTTCTGAATAGTACCAAAAATCTTACATTTTCCGGTTTTCTACCTCATAAAAGTAAGTTTAAGAGAAACTCACTTTTCGATTGAAAATTATTTGTCGTGGTGCTCTTCATACAGGAACAGAAATGAAAATAAATTGGCTCTATTTTCACTGAAAGTTTAGAAGGTGTAAAATTTATAATATTAAATTTTAAATTTGTATATCTCGAAAACCAGTGCTAAAACGTAAAATTCATTATAAAGCTTGCTTGAATTTCCGACTGTTACAGTGAAATTATGATTTTTAAAATTTCTTTTTTACCTTTTTTCAAGAATGCACCATCCTTTTATGCAAATTTAAGTCTCTACGTAATTTTCAACATCATATATCTGTTACAACAATTTTACTTGACATTATGCTGCATTTTATATTATGCATGCATTTGTGTACCTATGTAATATTTTAGATCAATTTTCCACACTCTGATTGTACAGTACAATCCAACACTTCAATAGCAAACGTGAAGAAGAAAAGATATAGTCTCTACGTACGTAGTATGTAGGACCTACTAGAAGAGGCAGCCGCATGTTGTGATGAATCGTAATTAAGTCGTTAGCTGGGCGTGTTTGGCATTTTCTTCTATAATTTGTTGTATTTAGCATAATCGCATGTGCGCAGACTACTAATTTCAGACCCCATATATCTACAACATTTTGTGTAGTAAATGTAAACAAACTGTTATATAACAATAAAACCTGTTGAATTATTTATAAACTAAAATATTTATTTAAAGTTCATTGCACAGCATAATGGGGAATAATGGTAACAAAAACAAAAGACCCATAACAATCAATTCGATACAAGAAGGAAGTGCTGTAGTGATAACAATTAGTAATTGTGATATATAGGTATTAAATAAATTGATTTTAATAGGAAACTACTTATTCTCGAATAATTGCGTATGGTTTCCTTGTTTAAGGAACTTTACTTACATTAGAAATTAAGCATCAAAAAGTAACATTTATTACGGAATAACAGACAACTGCAATATGGTAACAAATTCATTAAATGCATTAAAATTAAAACATTATACTAATTTATATAAAATTTTTCTTATAGCTTTCCTACGTCCATCTCGTGAAAATAAATGTGATGTTAATTTTAATTAAATACCTAAATTAAATACACAAATTAGTAAAAATGTTTATACCAAGTGAAATTGATTAATTAATTGCAAAACAAATGAAAAAGTAATTATGAATCAACAATAAAAAATCATCAATAAATAAGCATACATACTCGCACTTATACATCATTTATTTTTATATAAATCATTCAAAATGATTGTGAAAATGGATCCGGATGAATTGATTACTTTTCGGATACAGTATCTAGTCGATACTGATCCACTTAATTGTACATCAATGTATCCAATACCAACGCGTGCACCAACATATGCTTTCGCCAGTACGATGCCATTGGCAACGCAATTGGGTTCGATATTACGCAAATTGGGAGCGCCACAGAGGGTGAGACAACAAAACAATAATTTTATTTTGATTTTCTCTTCTTCTTCTTCTTTTGCTTTATTTAATTTCTTTATACATACATATATATTTACCAATTATTTTGAATATCAAACAAAAAATGTTTATCGTTCAGCATCGAAATTGCTATCAATTACCTTAATGATCTATTAAGCTGCCTATTGTGTGCATTGGGAAAATATTGAAATCAAAACAAACACCTATTTTGGCACATTTTATTTATTATTATTATTTTATGTGTTGTGGTAATATTTTAGTGAAAATACTGCGCGTTAACATTTTATTGAAATAAGTTTCCTTTATTTCTTAATTTAAGTCGCATTAGAGTTACGATTAAGTCTCAGTTTTAAATTGAACTATTCCCGATTATTGGTTTTGAGTCTTTTTACGAAAAAAATGATACGTATATTGCTAACATTATACATATTTTGCAAGAAACCCAAAAAAAAAAAATCAAATAAACAATAGCTCTTCAAAAATAAAATGTATCACAATAATTTAATACTGACTGGCGTACTGATTTTCAGCCCATACGAGAAAGAAGGGACAACTTATTTACCTCAATCGAATTTTCATGGTAGTTATCTCTCTTTAGAAATTTACGCTGATTTCAAATTCGAAAGAATTTTCAAAATAAGTGTCTAATTACTCGTGAGCACTTACTGAATAAGAAAAAAATGTTTTTAAAATAGATTCACTTTGAAAAAAGTTCGAAAACTGTACATTTGAAAAAAAACACAACAAACCGAAAGAATCGATGTATTTGTCGGTGCTAAATCCGAACCTAGTCTCGGAATTGCTGTATCACGTATAGTTTTTGAGATACTCTAACCTTAAAGTTCAAAAACACGATTTTTGATTTTGTATAGAGGATGCACGAAATTGTTTTGCTCTTTTTTACTAAATGTATTGTTAAGTAATATTCTATGTCTTTTAAATGAGTTACAAAGAAGTCTTGTATGCAGAGGCGTGGAGAGAAAATCCGGCCCCAGGGGTGATTATATACCGGGCCCCCTCCAAAACTAGATTTTTTTTATTTGATACTGGAACATCGTCGGCTGAATATTGTTTAGCCGTATATGCCAATTTAATATTTTTAGGAAATCGCCTTTTGATTCTCCTGAAATCCCATATTGACTGTTTTTGCTGTTGCTTATAACTTTTTTTTCTTTACAGAATGATCACCAAAATTTCCTTGATAAATTAAGATTATGTTGTTGTAAAAATTTTGGCGGTTAAAAATTATATATTTCTTTTTGTATTATAGATAACATTTGGTTCCAAAGTTTTTTTTACTTTTTTCAACTCCGCGGTCGGAAGAAGCCTTTTTACTCAAAATCAAGGCATCTTACGAAAAAAGTTTAAACGGCAAAAAATGCTTAGAATTGACAAAGGAATACGTGTGAAAATGTTTAAAAAATTATGAAAAAATTAACCAGTATACTGTGCGGACCAGTGGCGGATCCAGGATACGATTATGCGCGGGCTTAAGTCAGACAATAGGACTATCGTTAATTTTCCTTTTATATCCAGTCACAATTTAGATCTTACGGGGGGAGCTTTTGCCCCCATACACCACCCCCTGGATCCGCTACAGCTTTGGACAGTTCTAAGCATTTTTTGCAGAGAAAAAAGGTGCATATATACTTCAAATTGGGTTTTGAAGAAAAAACCAGGCGGATTACTGTAACATATATCCGAGTTTTCTGCTAAAAATTAATTATACAGCATCAAAAATAACGAAGAACTTTGTTTCTTAAACTTTCAGATCAGTATATCTCAAAATCCACACCTGATAGAGCAATTCTGCGACAGCATTCAGATTTAATATAAAAAATTGATTAAAAACTCTTATTCTTGCAAATGATTTTTCGAAATTATGTCGATGGGCGGCGCTATAATGGTTCAAATTTTGAAATATCGTATGAACTCTCCCCACTTCAAAATGAGCTATTCAAATAATTCAGTAAAAATGGACTCAAAATGGGCTTCTGATCTAAAAAAGTGAATGAAGTGCGTAAATGCATATTCATTTTATAAACTTTTTTTTTGTCATTGAGAAATAAGATGATCGAGGGCTCTGGCCTTGAAATAGAAAAAATTCTGTTCTGTTAAAGTCAAGTCAAACAAAAGGACTTATGTACTTGATGTGACCAAAAAAACTCAGATGCATACAATGTATACATAATGTTTGTTTTTTCTCCTTAAAAAAAAAAAAAGAAATATTCCCGGGCTTTTTGTCATGCGCTTGTTTCGTGTTTGTGCTGGGCCAGAACTCAAAACTTAGGTCCTTTTCCATCTCTAGTTGAGGGTAAATATAATTTCGGAAGCTTTCAATAACCTACTTCAAATTTTATTAATGAAAAAATCATTTCTGCCGAAAACCGGAACCAAGGGAATCCCCCTTTACGCCCCCTCTCGTCAAGCTTGTTTGTATGGTTTTGAAAATGACATCGAGCAGTGAAAAATCATGTGGGAATCCACATACGATTTTTAACTTTCATTTATAATGCATTTTAAAGTGATCATAACTTTTTAATGAAATATTATGAAAGACCAATTCGTAGCTTATTTTTAAGACGAAGAGTAGTACTCAGTGGCGGATCTAGGTAATTTTCAGCCTTAGGCACTTATTTTTTTGCCGCCCCCCTTCAGATTATTTTATAGTAAAAGAAACTTATAATAAAAAACAAATAAATAGGTTACAATAACACTTAAATGATTTGTATGTTTAAATACATCGTTTATTCATACATTAAAAAATTTATACATCGTCTAATTTTGTTAAGTGCAAATTGGTAAATAATATCCTTACAATCTAATTCAAGCATCTTTTTCTATTGTTGAAATAGCAAGTGCACTCAATCTACTTTCCCCCATTGTTAATCAATTAGACCGCCAAATTTTTCCAGAGCCTCCACATATGACACAGATCTTATTTTTAAATCACAGATCAACTGATCTAAAATTACATTGAATGTAGAAATTCTGAAATTATTTCTGCCACTAGTTTCCTCATCTCTTGTTTCACCAAACTGCAATGCACACGTTCTTTTTCTTGAAGAAACCGTTTTGTATTTCTTAATGACAAATATCTTCGGTAAGATCAAAATCGTCACGAGTAGCTTGAATTATACTGATTAGGACGCAAGAAATTGTTTTGCTCTTTTTTACTTAATGTATTGTTAAGTACTATTCTACATACGTCTTTTCAATGAGTTACAAAGAGGTCTTGTATGCTGGGGCGTGGAGAGAAAATCCGGCCCCAGGGGTGATTGCATACCGGGCCCCCTCCAAAACTAGATTTTTTTTATTTGATACTGGAACATCGTCGGCTGAATATTGTTTAGCCGTATGGCCTCATCGTACAGTTCAACCACTTTCCCCAGGTTTGTTTTTACATCTTGCAAGATCGTGCTAAAGGCGTTAATTTTTTTAATACAAAATTCCACAAACACAAAAGAAATGATGTTTCGAATGTTTCTAATTTATTTTTTATACCTTGAGCTTCACATCGTACTTCACCTTGGAATCATTTTCAATGGCTTCAAGAGCTTTGCATATGTTGGGTAAGTGTTCACAGAGAACATGAACCGCATCACCATGAGCCGACCATCGCTCGCGGCCGCATAATTCATTCTCACGAATACCCGTGATAAAGAGTTCTTTAGCTTATAGTTATTTGGTCTTATAGAACAATTTCTATTTCAATAACTCATTTTGCCGCCCCCTACAATCCATTTTACCACCCTCTACAGTCTATTTTGCATTTGATATGAGTTCTTGAGCTTATAGTCCTTTGGTCTTATAGAACAATATCTATTTCAATCACTCATTTTGCCGCCCTGGGTATTTAGTAAACTTTTCTTAAGTATATTTTATAATCGAATTAATTTAAACGTATGGTACACTACATGGTTGTTTTTAATCGGTTAAATAGTCCATTCGTATTGCTTAAATAGTACCAAATTTAAATGTTTTTAAAGTACCATTTAGGTAAAATAAAATCAAGTTCAATACTTAAATTATAAAAACTTTTTTTTATCACTCCAAAAATATGCCGCCCCCCAAAAATCTGCCGCCCCGAAAATAAGCCGCCCTAGGCAGGTGCCTACTGGTGCCTTAGGGTTAATCCGCCTCTGGTAGTACTAAATGATGCATTTAATAGAAAAATGCAAAAAAATTTCGCTGCGTTCTATATACAACCTCAAAAATGGTTTTTTTGAACTTTTAGGTTAGAACTACCAATAACGCTATAATTTTCAAAAGTGTATAACTTTTTCCACGGTCGTTACATTTTTATGTCCTTTGTACCAAATAATGGAGAAAAGCTTGCAGAATAAAACTTGTGGTTCATGTCTTTCCGTTTTTGCACTGAAAAATTACTCAACTCGATTTTAAAAATTCATAAGAAATTTAACTTGAACATTGACATTTCTTATTCCGAAACAAATAGTTGTAAGCACGAAAATGTAATTTTCAGCCGACGTTCAATACAGCTGATAATAATCACAATATTTTTCTCGATACATTTAACAGCGATTTGATTTCATAACATCAAAAAACAGATATTTTACAAGAGGCAAAGCTAACATTTTTCAAGGTCCACCACAGTTAAGGTTTTCCTTACCAAAAAAGCACTAAGAGTTCAAAATGTCTTTTCGTTGTTTTCTGTTATGCCAAAGTTCTGTCTGTTCATGGTTTTTATGAAACCTTCAATAAAAACAAACGGAAGAAAAAATCAACAGACAAATTTCGTACAAATTACCCTATATAAACATAATTATATTCACTTCAACGACCTAAATTCTGTTACTTTTGCTCAAATCTGTGTTATTCTATTGTCAAATGATAAAAACTTTGTTTCGCCTTAGTCATTCAGTTCACTACATTATAATCTGTGCAAAAAGTATCTAGCAATATTGTGGCTTTGAAGTTTATTTACATTTTTTATGATTACACATAACAGTTTTTTGTAGATTATTGACTTAACGCAAAGAAAAGCAACGTTAACTTTTACTTGAATTTAATACTTTCTAGAATTTGAGTTAGATATATGGCGGACTATTTCAAGTAGACTTAGAAAGACAGCTGATTTTTTTTCTTTTTTCCATGCAGATAAACTTAAAATAAAATATTATTGTGTACTTTTTTATCATTATGCTACGTAGAATTTTCAAGTTAACTAGACAATTTTTTAAGAACGCAAATGCAAATCTAATCTGAGATCAAAAGCGTTACTGATAACAGTGGCATAAAAAGTTTGAGTAAATTTGCACAAAAACGAAATTAGCACAAAAAAAAAGAAGTAAAACAGCGAAAAACCAGCTAGTTAAGATAAACAAAGACTTAAATATTAGATAATCTAAAAATACATACAATGAAATTTCAAGGTGTTTCATCTACATGCATAAATGATTTTTGCCATTCTCAAAAGCAAGTTTTTTTTCTGGATTATTGTTTTAACAATTTTTCTTCAGCATTATTGTTGCAATTTCATAATGAGATAATAAAAGTATTTTTTTCCAAAAGATATCAAATGTATAGTAACTAGAATTAGAAACTTAAAAAAATATGTTTATCTTCAAAAAAAGTAACATATCTGATTAATATGTATGATGACCAAATTTGTTTAAAAATATAAGTTTTGAATGATAATACAAATTTTATATGAGGAATGGAAGGACTTAAAAAAAAATTCGATTGTATTCGATTAAAATTCGTTGTCTGAGTTCTCTTTTGCTGTGATTTTGTTCTCGGCTTATCTGAATAATTTTTATTTATTAGCCAAAATTTCGTAAAAATATGCAATCCGACATCAAATTATTTTAGAGCATTTTTCTAACCACAAGTTTTCTATAGACAGCCTACAGATATACCGAGCTCTGCAAATAGTGAAAACTTTAGCATTCGAACACGCCATATTGATGATGTCATATATCTACTGAAAAGTTCGAAGAGGAACAGAAAGGAGATCGGATTATTGGCTTGGGAGTGAAAGCTTTCAAGACACTAGCAAAGGTTTTTAAAGTTTTTGTTGCATCCTACGAAAGATCATTTAGCAAGTTTAAATGAATAAAATCTTACGTGAAATCAATCATAAGTCCACAGTCGTTTAACAAAGATTAAAACATGAAAAGTAAAGCATTTAATCTTTTAATAAAGACGATTAACTTTTTAAAACTAAATGCAGATAAAAAAATAAAATTGAATAAATTAAAAAAAAAAAACTTAGTACTCGCATCAATTGCAAGTATCGTTTAGCTTCAGGAACCATTTTGTATCCCATCTAGCCATTGTATCCAGAGTGATGGCCACCTTCATCTTACTCCAATTAGTTCACTGTTTCCATAACATGTGGTCGACTTTTTATGGCTTGGAAATCAGGTAACATCTTATTGATGCGCATTTTTCACCTCTTCGGATACTTTTGAACACTAATGACTTTTTTCTCTATTTTATTCCCTTTTTTTGGCATGTTTTCAACAATCCATCTTATCTCTCAATATTTTAGCTCAAGAATTTTTTCTGCGAAACTCGCAAACAATCCATGGCATCCAAAGCAAAATGACACAATCTTTATTGCTACAAAATTAAGATTTTGTTTTATCATTATCACTTTTTGAGTGTTCAATTACTGATAAATCGAAATAAAGTTTTAAGGAGTTATTTAATAAAAACCGACTATTTTTACGTTTATTTTTTTTTTTACATACTTATAATGATTATTACTTGTAAGGCATATGAATCTCCATAAAAAAGATTTAGTCACTTTTCCTCGTGCGACTCATGTTTCATGAGTTATAGCAATTTAAAAATGACAGCGGCCACATTTTGATCGGCACCCCTTCAAAAATATATTCCCCCATTCATAAATATACATAAAAATTAGATTTCGATTAAAAACGTGATGAGCGTAGTAATCCTGCTGCCTGCTCTTAGACTATGAATTGTGTGGAATTAAAGCGATGAATTCATTTTAAAATCATTCAAATTTCTTTATTTTATTTCACCTTAATAAAATCCCACAATAATTCCAATTTCATACAATTAATATTATGCTTTTTAGCTTCCAAAATAATGATTCTTAAAACTAATAATGTTTTACTCAATTATCAAGACTTCAACTTTATTGCACTGCAATCAAGCCAACACTAAACTGGTTTGCAACACAACAGTAGCTAATATAGTAGCTGATTGCAAGATGGAAACTTTCATGAAATATTTTTTAACTTCTATACGGCTAATCCAGTTACATTTCAACTCTTTGCTATACAAGCAGAAGAATATTCCCCATGATTCTAGTAGTTTTTGTTGCAGACTGAGATGGCGCACATGCTGCTTAATAAATTTCTCTGGTAATGACGCAATCGTTTTTGCTTTAGTTCTGCTATAGTATTCTGCATATGCTTTTAGCACAGTGGATGCCTTAAAAATGTTTATTTTTGATTATTGTTATTGAATTAATTTGCTAACATACCACAGAGATTTTAGTCCCGGGATACCGGTCTTTTTCAGTCCCAAAAATCCCAAGATTGATACGAATACTGGGATTTCTTCTTTAAGTCTTTTTTTTAAACAATAGAATTTTTCATTTTTAATAAATCCAAATAATATTTATGAACAAATCTATGATTTCTGGGAAGCTCTATATTTAAATCTTATAAAAATGGAGATCCAATTACAGTGAACGCAGCAACAAACTTGAAAGAAAAATGAAATCTTAAAAAAATTTGTTTTCCAGAAAATCTCATAATTTATCCGACGTTTAAATGAAAGAAATTGAATGAATGAATGAAATTGATTCATTTTTTAATAGTGATGATAGGTGTTATTTCCTCCAAAAAACTTTCAATTATCTTTCTTCAATTCAATCAACAAGTTTTGAGTCAGAAAAATGGTTCTCGTATACAATACTCTGCAATTAATTTAAATCTAGACTAGATGACAACAATAAATTCTTTAATTTTCCCAAAATCATATTTTAGTAATAATAAAACTGATTACCAGAAAAAAAATTCACACGCATTCCTTGGACGATTCTATGAATTTAATGCCTACACTCAGAAAAAAAAAAGATTGTTAAAGCAAAAATTTTTCTCTCTTAAAATATTGTTATTTCTAAATTGTTGAAATAAGAATTTTGTTCTTGAATCAACAATTTTATTCTTGATACTTAATTTTTTAACGCATTTGTCATAAAAAATTATGAAAAATATTTTAAAATACAAAACTTCAAACATGCTGTTTTGAAAACAAAAAAAAAAATTTATATTATAATAATAATAAGTTCTGGGGTAAGAAACATTTCACCCAAAGTATTGCCTATCACTTAACATATTTTTCTCCCATCTTTCTGGCAGCATATGTATGCATTCCATAACAAATTGAACCCAATGGTTCCTTCTAAATGCAGAGAAGTTTCGAATCCTAGACATTTGAATTTGCATACGATGTCAATGCATGGACCTGGATTATCTCACGATTTTTCTTGGGATTCTCATACTGTATTCATTTTCCATCGCCAGTCACGATAAGGTGCAACAAAATTTTCATCTTCTGCCGTTGAAGCAGCAATTCACACGTATGTACTTCTGCCGTGTACTTCTCTCGCCTTCTTCTCATACGGAATCCAATGTCCTTGCTTTTGTAACATTCCTATTGCTGAAAGATAGATTCCAAATAAATACTTATAAAACCACCAACATTTCAACAATTATTTATTCTTCGTTCAACTATTTCGTACTTAAACATTATCAACAAATTCGCTTTTGAATCAACAATTTCCGCTCTTAAACTTCCAACAACTTTTTACTTGATTCAAAAATTTTTCGTTTTATTTAATAAACAACAATTTTGTATTTAAATCAAGAGCAAAAGTTGTTGGGAAGATTTCAACCAACAAAAATTCTTGAATCAAAACATAAAGTTGTTGGAAATACTATTTATTTTTCTGTGTGTAGTACACTTTTTTCGTAAGATTCCTTCCTCTTGAGTAAAAAAGGCGTTTTGCCTACCGCGGTCGTTCAAAGGCCGAAAACTCTCATTCAGTGCTTGAATGCCATCTTGAAACATAAACCATTTTAAAACTAATAAATTTAAATTTAATTTAAAGTACTTTTAAGAAAATTTAAAAATTGGTTTTTTAAATTACAGTTATCAATTTACAAAGTTTGATGTAAGCTTTTAGTTTTTAAAAAATGCACACTTTCTATGAAAATCACAAAAATCGCCAACTTCAACACCCTGTGTTTTAACAATAAATGATTCTGGAACAAAATTCCCCCTTATAATTAATCTTGCACATTGAAACTACATTACTGCCAAATAGAACCGAAATCGGTGACAAAAACATTTTCAGCTTGTACACTTGGAGTGTTTCCTTCCTCCATAAGTATTTATGAATTTTTGGTTTTTTAAAAAAGTCGTGAATTGCTTATGTTATTATAAGACAAAATATTGGGAAATTTTAATATTGAAATATTCTGCTTTATTTAGAAAAAAATTCATACAAATCCCGAAAAATCCCGGGACTCAAAATTCTGATCCCGTAAATCCCGGGATCGCGAAAAGTCCAAAAGTTGGAATCCCTAATGCACACTAAGCTATTTCAGATTTATATGGAAAAAATTAAATTTGGTAGGAATTCGTTCCTCGGGTAAAAGAAGTTTCGTTATAGTGTAATTTAGCACCATGTAAATTTAAGTCCATTTCAGAGGACACTAGATGGATCCGAAAGCATCGTGAAAACTACAAAATTGTTATAAAAATCTGCAATTTATTTCCCCATAAGTTCTGTAGCTTTTTGAGATACTGTCCATTCAAGATGGAAATTGAAGATTTTATTATATTTATTTTTGAATTTTACACTTTGAATGGAAAATATCTCTGTAACTAGCGGATAAATAAATTGTAGATTCGGATTTAGCGGCACATTATCCATACAAGACGTTAAACAATTTAAAAAAATATAGCCCATTTTTGGAGCATTATTTAGTTTTCAAAATGATTGCGAGTCCATCAAATGTTCTGTGAAATGCATCAAAGTAAACTTACACCATAATAATTTTTTTTTCGAACACCTTTAACTTTTGAACCAGTCTAGTGCATACGAGATACTATTTAGTATTTTTTTATATATCTTTGAAACTATGATTTATTTATGCAAAAAATTAATTATCTAAAATGATAAAATGTAAAGCAAAAGAAAAAAAAACATTTTGCTTTTATCTGAATTGATTTATTTATTGATTTTATGGTAGGTAGCACAAAACCCCAAACGTAAAAAATATTTCTTTTGATCTATAGCAGCGCAAAGGTATGAACCAAATATATACGGAAGCTTATTTTCATTCAATATCTCTGCTGGCTACATACATACTACATACATATTAATTTTATGCAAATTTATATCTTTAGTGTGAAACATATTTTCAAAATTGAAAAATTTAAAAAAAAATCGTGTGAATTTCATTGCCCCCGGCGATTGACACACACATCTGCGCCACACATGGTGTGAATTACTTTTGTGCTACTTTTGTAAAAACAAACAAATATTTTTACAGTTTATAGCTGAATTTCCAAAAATAAAAGCACATTATTACTAATTTAACAGTACATATTGCAAAAATATTGAACCAAATTTTATATTTCACGCTTTTTTGTATCTCTAACTCGGTTTTTATTTAGCAATTAATCGAAAAAAAGAGTGAAAACCACGATCATAACTTTCTAAGTATCTTGCGGCTTGGCTGTTGGCTTGATGCTGTTGGTTTTAGTAATTGAATGCTAATTAACATAAAAGTGAAAAATAAAACAAATAAATAATCATCTTTTGACTCATGTTTATTTATTCAATAAAAAAATAGCGATTCTTTCAAGTTTTTCTTTTTATCTTGGCCGCTGTCGTAGAGATTATGTGATATTTAACAAATTATACTTGGCGAAATTTAAAAAAAAAAAACTCGATTACACTTGACAACATAGTTCTTGTGCTGGAGAGACCTCTTTATACACGAAAAGTAAAGTTTTATATTTTTTGTAGCGAAAATCGTTCAGAAATTACTAAACTTAAGTTAATCTAGTAAAAACTGCCAAAAATTTTATCAAAATTTCAAAGTTGCTTAAAAGGAAATAGTAAAAATTATCAAACCGTATAGGAAAAATTATTAAACAGAAATGCTTCTACAATTTTTTTTTACAATTAATACTTAAAAAAAATAAACAATTAAAATAAAAAAAAAAAATAAAAATTTTGTGTTCAGCATTGGGGGGGATTTGAACCGGGAGATTTAAACTGTGTGGCTGATGCGCGCATTAGCTATCAGCTCCACTGCCATCAGTATAATCAAATTGACTGAAAATCTATTTGTTTTAAAAGGATTTTTTAAAATTTCAATTAAAAATAAAATTTCCAACCTGTTTAATAAAGTTTTGTTAAAAAAATGTGGTTTTAACTGAATGAGTAGTTCCTGTTGGACACATAAAAATTATTGAGTTGGAATTTTTACCTTTATTACAAATTTTTATATTATCTACTTCTACTATCTACTAAAGGGCCGTCCACACGCACAGTTTTACCTCAAGACTTACCTGCGCAAACTGGTTTGTGTAGGTAAGTCTGTACGTGTGGACGGCAAAAGGCAAGTTTGCACAGTTCAAAAGTGCGGCCTGTGCTTTCTTTGAATTTCCAAAGATTTTTTTGTGCAAACTAGGCTTCCGCAGGCAAGTTGTAACTTGTGGACGGCGTACAGGCCGTGCCTTCAATCTGTCGCTTAAACTGCAGTCTTCAAATGCATGTATATTGCATGTGATAGCTCTGTCATGAAAATTATGCGTTTTTTCATTGATTTATTTTGCAAAATATGCAAAAGAAAAAAAAATTCAAATGAAAATGAAATGTTTGCTAGACGTCATGTTTCTATGAAAATGAAGTATACTGAAAACTGCACAGACTTGCCTGTGTCGTGTGGACGCGATATAAAAAGTATGCGCAAACTCTCTAGTTTGCACGAACTAGGTTTGCGCAGGTAAGACTGTACGTGTGGACGGCCCTTAATATGTATATAAAAATGAGATTTTGTTTGTTTGCATGTTTGTTATTTGTGGACTCGGAAACTAACAGACCGATTTGAATGAAATTTTCTCAATACCTTAGTATTATAAAAAGATAGGTTATATACTAAAAGCGTGGGCGGTGCCACACCCCCTAAAAATTAATTCTTAATAGCTCTGAAACTACTTATAGCAGATAATTGATATTTGGTTTATGTATAGAATAAAATAGGACAAATAATTTTTACTGAAAAAATAGGCGGTGCCAGGCCCCTCTAAAAATTAATTTGTAATAGCTCCTGAAACTATATGACGCACATAATTTAAATTTAGTACATCTGTAAAGTGCATTAGGATAAATAATTTTCAGGGAAAAAATTGGCGGTGCCACGCCTCCAAAGAAATTAATTCATCACATCTCTAAAAATATTTAACAGAAATTGATGAGATTTGGTATATGTGTTAAGAGTACCGGGACAAATAATGTCCATTGAAAAAATAGGTGCCACGCCCTTAAAAAATGTCATATTTTTGAAAGTATTTAACGCATAAAGATGAGATTTGGGACATATATAAATTGCATCGGAACAATTTACATCCCTTAAAAAAATTGGTGATGCCCCGCCCCCAGTACCTAGACAAGGTGTAGCAACGTACGCCGGGAAATGCTAGTTTCTTATCTATATGTAAATAGGCAAACGAAATCGATTCAGTCCCTGTTTCTATGCCTAAATCTCAACCGATTGGCTTGGAATGGTTGTGAGGAGGAGCAGAGCATAGGACTATTTTTTTTTTAAAGTGGGCGGTGCTACGCCCCTAAATAGAAAAAACGCTCTCACAGCTAAACCAATGCATCGATTTTTACGAAATTTGGTACAGAGATAAGGTTAGAACTAAGGAACAATAACGCAATCTTTAGTAGAAGTAACACGCCTCTAAATGCCAAGAACGCTATTGCAACTAAGCTGCTGCACCGATTTTTATGAATGCAGATATCCAGAACCCTATGGAAGAATATTAAAAGCTTTTTGTGTTTTATCGACCATGGAAGGTTATAAAAACTTTGCTTTATAGTTAAATCGAAATGGTCGAATTTCGGCCACAAGGCGAACTCTAGTAAAGTTAAATCACTTATTATTTAAAGCTTCCAGAAATAACGCTATAGAAAATAACGCCAGAAATATTTTCCAAAACAAAGTCAGTTAATCAAAGTTCTGGCCTTATTTCCATTTTCTTTTGGAAATAAAGCCATGAACTTTTCTGTTAGTTTTTTTCAAACATTTTTATGGGCGTATTTCCAAAAGTTATGTGGTTAACAAAAAGTAAATAATGCCACATAATTTTTTGAAAATGAAACCAGAAATTTTCTGGTATAAATTTATTGAAATAAAGCCAAAAATTAAGAAGAAAATACAATTTTTGGCTTTATTTCGAAAACGAAATGGAAATAACGCCAGAATTTTGTATGTAATTTTTTCTGGCTTAGTTTCTAAAAAACTTTTTGGAGTTATTTCTTATGGCATTTCCTAAATTCTGGCTTATTTCTTATTTAATTTTTGGCATAATTTCCAAAAATTAATGCCAGGAAATTTCTGGGCTTATTTACGAAAGATTTTCTCGTGAAACAAAACACTTTTTTTTGGAAATACTGAAGCGTTTAGGTTTTGAAAGAAACGCCAGAAAGTTGTCTTTACTTTCAAACAAAAATTGTAATAATGCCAGATTTTGCATGTAGATTTTTATGGCTTTATTCATAAAAAAATGTTTGATGTTATTTGCGGAAGCCGATTTTCAAGACAATAATTATCTATTAATTTTTTCCAAATAACAAAGCACACACTTTCATTAGAGATTATTTTACGTAAATATATGCTAAAGTAGCATCTATTACTTCCTCATGGCTAGTAAATTTTGTCCCATGCAGTTCTTTTTTAGTTTTTAGTAGCATGTTGCTCGGAGCCAGGTCTGTACGTATACTATAAGGGCTACATTTAAACAGTCTAGGGTTGATGCGTAATGCCTTTACTTTTGTAATTAGTATTTTGTATTTAACAGCATTTGTCCCAAACGACCACTGCTATAAGTTTTAACATTTAAATTTATTAAATTGCCTAGAAATTAACTGAAATGCTAAGAACTTGGCAGTTTTATATTTTGTCTGTAAAGCTGATGCTTATTCAATGAAAAAAACTATGAAGCCAACATATGGCAAAATGCGCAAAAAATAAAATGTCAGACTTTATATTTTTATTGTAAAAAAAAAAATTATCTTGAAAATTGTATATTTGTGCAACAAAATACTACAATTTTGTTTAATCATCTAAGGTTTTTCCAACTTACCTTCATACATTGTTACATGCATGATGCCATTGATTGTGAACTTTTTCCACCATTGCGCAGATCCAAAACTAACTATTGGCTTAGTTACAACTCAGGCAGCGCCTTTGTTTAGACATTTAAGGCAAGGAAGCAACAATTGTACTACAAAATGAGCGCAACGTTAAGTTGCAACCTTAAATGTATCTCCTCAACAGAGATACATAGTTATGTGTGTAGTTTGTGAACAGAATTCATGTACAAAACACGGAACAATAGACATTTCGCACTATGGCAAGAACACATTGTCTGCAAATAGATAGACAGACCGACAGACGGACGGACAAAGAAGTTCACAAACAAGCAAACAAACAAATAGATGAACGGACAGACAGACAAACCGATGCCCAAATGAACTCAACGCATTGGAGCACCTTTTCTACCTTAACGATGAGTCGTACTGATATCGAAATGAACAAAAAAAAAACATAAGAACTCTGAACAATCAGCGTCTGTTTGGCTCTGGGGTTTTTTTCTTCCATATGGAGGAAATAAAATAAAAAAGGCGCACAACAGATACACCAGTATATATGTATGTATGTAGTTAAAATTTATTGTTTTTATTGTTAACATTTTGCTAAATTTATTTGCGTAAATGATGTATTACACAACTGGTAATGTTTTACGTACCACCAAACTCTTAAATTTTTACTTATATGATTGCACCCTACTTGAAAGGGGGTATCAATTATATATTTGAAGATTGCTGCATGAATCTTTAAGTTTTCTTCTTATCTTGCAATTCCTACTGTAATAAATCGTCTTTACTGAATACGCTCTTTTACGGTTATCTTTCAACACGAATTTTTTGACTCTTGTATTTCCTTCTTTTAGGACTTTTGTTCTACCATGTTAATTTAACATGCTAAAATTTTTTAATCAATAGTTTGGAATGTTAAATTGACAGTTCTGCATGCCAAAAGTGATATACTCAAACTATTGCAATAACATCACAAGTGATTTCGAAGCCAAGACCAATACTGTTATTGTTTGGAAATCTTAGTATCGTCTAATGTCCAAAACCAAGACTATAGACCAAGACTTACTCACATTACATTTCCTTTCTAAAGTGTAACTTCTTTGGCCACGTTTTCAATATATTTATAATTCTTTTTTTTTTTTAAATAACGGTGTAGGTAAAGAAATGGCGACCAAGATGATAGAAGCTTCTTCTTTTATTCTTTTTAAAATGTCAAGTTTTTCATCTACTACCAATCTGTTATTTTGTTGACTAATTTATCTCATCCATTGCAATCTGTCATTATGTATTGACAGTGTTTTCTATTCTACTCTGTTGTATATATATTTTTTTTCTTATTTTTCTCTTTTCCTTTCATTTCAATTGGCATGGTCTTTCTAATAACCCTCCTCAGAGTGTGCGGTGATTTCAGTTGGCCCTTAGTGCTGATTGTGTGAATAATTTGAAATGGCCTCAAAGGATGCGTAAATCTTACAAAGTTGCCATAAATTCTATGGCAAATGTGAGTATTTTGCATTGGTAACTTGAACTTGACCACAAATATGAAAACGATGGCATTCAATTGAGTCAAGTGAATAGCCAGCTACACCACCACACCATACGGACAGGAAACATTTAATAGGCATCTTTAGAGAGAAAGGAAAAGGATGCTTTGAAGAATATCTTGTTAGAGATCGAAGTCATAGATTGGTTGGTTTGTTCCACCCTTATTTGTATTTGAAGCTTGTGACGATTTATTACCAGCTGGTGAAAACATTTTTTTTTTGTTCCTTTAATAAAAATATTTACCAGCAGAAATATGTACATTTTTGTTGCAGGTGCTTTTTTAGTTAAAACTTCATATACATATCGCTCATTTACTACAAGAACGGCACAAGTCAAAAAATTCGATATTTTCGTTTAAAGTTTTTAATTGAAAAAGTTATTTCGTTCTCAAACGATGACCGTAAAAGATATTAATATGAAATTTTTAAAACATTATGAAGCATGATATAACGAATATTTCTGCATCATAAACTCAAAATTCGCGTCTTTTGAGTTGTGCATTTTTCCGAAATATTTGTACTTTTCATTTTAATCGAAATTAAAAAAAAGTTTCGGTTTTTCTCCAAGTATCCGAAAATTAAAATTTTAATTGGAGAGGTGTTCTGATTGGAGTTAAGGGTCGCTCGAAGAGTTTTAAGGAATATATTAAGTACAATTTTTGCAACATATTTGTACTTTGCATATTAATCGAAAAATTATAAAAAACGTTCGCTTTTTTACTAAGTATCCGAAAAAGGCTATTCGAAGAGGAGTGCTGATTGACATTCCGGATAGGGCTCAAAGACTTATAAAGAAAATACTAGTAACGTTTTTCCGAAATATTTGTACTTTTCATTTTAATCTATAGTCTTTTTCGGATATTTGCCTCTACTATAAAATTTAAATTTTCAGATAATTGGAAAAAAACCGAAAATTTTTTTGATTTTTCGATTAAAATGAAAAGTACAAATAATTCGGAAAAATGTAAAGAAGATTTTCTTTAGAACTCTTTGAGCACTATCCAGATCTGTTATCAAAACTTGTTTTTTGTTTAAAACTTATTTGAAAAAAAAAAAAAAAAATTTGCTTTTTCACAAAAAAAAAAAAAGTATAAAGTATAAAAAACTCCAGAACTCTTTCTTGTGAGCTCAAAAATGTTATCAGAACTCCTCTGCATGAAAAACATGGCGCTTAGGAAAAAAAGGTACACCTCAATTTCTGAACTATTCCCAATGGACCCAGAATTCTAAAAAAAATTTGGTTTTCGAAAATCACGGAGCCAACTTCACATGAGTCAAGAAACTAGATTTGAAAATTCATAAAAATTAAAAGAAGACCAGATCAAATGGTCGACCGAACAGGATCGGTCTCCAGGTACCAATTTTAACATTATTATTATTACTATAGCTTAATTTCAATAATTTCAATTCTGAATCTGGCATATGAGTGACAATATATACATGCATACATAGTAAGTGAAAAGTATCAAGTCCGTTTTTCAAGTTTTGAGATATTTGATGTTCAAAAAATTTATTTTTTTTTGTATGGAAATCGTTGTTTTGCTTTTACTTTTATGATGAAAACAACCACTTTTTAACAGAGATATGACTAAATGAGTCTTATCAAACTAAAGCCTGTAATATTTTAGACCAGAAAAACCAAATAACTCAAAACTCGGGAAAACTGGCTTAGTACTTTTCATTTGTATAGGGACGATATTATATATAATTGCATTGAATTGTTTCCTGACATTCTAGAAAAAAAAAAAAATCAATCAAAAATTTGTAAATAAATAGAAGTTCCCAAACATCTATGCTCAATTGTAAAATAAGGAAAGGGAAAAAAGTTGTAAGTTTGGAGGTCTTTGTTGTTAGCTTAACATTTACCTAAAACAACTGAAATTGACTTAAAACAAACGAAGTTATGGACTGTTTCCTGTTTGTTCTTACAAATACTACCGAAGGAAAATTGGCTTTATTTCCACTTATGCAACTTAAGTCGACTCATGTAAATTGTCTTTTCTCATTAGCGCAGATATATTTATTTAGTACCAATATACTCGTAAGTATATATTTCAAATCTTGTTTTTATTGTTATTTGGAATTAATTCTTTTGTTTGTTTTTTTGTAAATGAACTCATGTCAAAAATTGTGTACAAAATAAATCATGACATCAGTGTTGCGGTCAATAAACAAAAAATAAAAAATTTTGCCCATTATTTATTGACTAAACCGATTAAATTACCAATTGTTGTTATTGTGTTATAAGTACGACTTTCGTAAATTTAATTTGATTTCTTTACATTCTATTTCTGTCGTCGTCACATTGACATTCGTCGAAAAATGCACAGTCGATTTTATTGTATTGTATTTCAATTTAACGGCAATTTCTGAGTTCCGAGTCTATCTATCAGTTTATGTATAGGGTATAAATCAAAAACAACAATAACATTCTACGTTGTGTGAGGTATTTAAAAGGCAAATTTGATAGAGTTATTGTGCTTTAAATAAAATTTTAATCATCATACTACACGAAATCAATTGATATAGCTTTTTTTTCATTTCTACGAATGTTTAAAAATAAACAAAAGTTTATTTAAGAAAACAAAACAGCTTTGCATTCCAAGCTAAACATTAAAAATTGGCGGAAACTAAAAAAATTCAAATGGAATCTTAAGCTTTATTTTTTGAATATTTGTGAAATAAATTTTTGCAATGCTTTTCTTATTGACTTATATCTAATTTCAGTTCTGTAATATCAGTTACCTCGAAAAACGACGTTCAAAAAGCAAACATTATTTAAACTGAGTATTCATAAATGTTAATCATAAATAGAAAATTACGAAGTGCAATCCTTACAGCGCTGAAAATAGCCAACAAAACTTAAAGAATATAACCAATAAGAAGAAAAAAATATACTTTAAAATCTCATACACCACACGCAAAGGAAGGAGCGGAGCTTTTAAAAGAGTTAAAGGTGCGGCCTCCATTATATGCCATAGAAAGAACTTCCTTATTAAAGGAAATAGGGCTTAATGCTGGCAATATTTTATCGTAGCCATATTAAAATGGAATGAAAAAGAAAAAAAAATATATTATCATAACAAGTGAATTACTTATCATTAAGAGAATGAGTTGAGTATATGGGTGTGTTGGGGATAAATCATTTTTATATAATTAAATTAAAGGTTTTATTTGTTGACTTTATTAACAAAAAAAAAAAAACAAATTAAAATTTATTTTATCCGGATATCTTTAAGGAATTTTTCTCATATTAGCAAACAGTTTCTTCTCACATCAACATCCAACACATCATGTCATTTCACGTAATTGTTCCAGAAATACCAACAACACTAATAACGCATTTTTGCTATGAAAGCAACATAATTACTTTCATCTGGTTAGAGAAATGACTGGTGCAAAAAATCCAACCAAGATGCAACCCATGAAAAAAGAAAGGAAAATACTCGCTCAGAAGAAGTGGGCTTTTTTTCATCTTAAACGATGAAGAATATTACAACAGATCGCGCGTAGAATCATCGTGTTGTTGATGATTTTTGCGGACGCTTGCAATTAACAATGCAACGCACGATCAGACAACAACAGCGACGACGACGACGACGGCAACAACTGCAACAGCTGCCGATGCTGTTGCGGCTGTCGACGTTGAAAAGTAGGTGACTACCAATCAGACTTGATTGCGATTTGAAACTGTCAATCTCGTTTTTTATAGGATTTTATATATTTTAGAGTGGAACAAAACACCGAAGTTGTTAAATATTTTTAGTTTAGTCAGGACGACGTTCATTTTTTTACAAGTCAAAGGTAGATTGGAATATTTCTAGCCAATATATCAATAATTCGTCTGGATATGTTAGTCCATTTAGCACAAATCTCAGCCAGAATTGGACAAAGCCACCTTAAATGTTTGTAGTTTGCCGTCGATCTTTTTATACCCTACACTCAGGGTATATTCACTTTGTCCTTCCGTTTGTAACGCAGAGAAGGAGGCGTGGCAGATATGGAAAAGAATATATATTCTTGATCAGCGTCACCTCCTGAGTCGATATAGCCATGTCCGTCTGTCTGGCTGGCTGGCTGGGTGGCTGGCTGTGTGTGGAAATACATTTTTTGGGAAAACTAAGCAAGATAATTCAATGAAATTTGGTACACAGCCTCCGTCATAAAAGTTAGATCGAGGGATTAAAAATGAGCGAAATCGGTCAACGGACACGCCTACCGCCCATACAAAAAATATCTTCAGAATGCAAATTTTGGAGTATTTTTCACAACAATGCAACCAAAATACACATAAATACTACGAATTGTCAGCGCAAGCTCTGAGCAAAAACTGGTCGAATTCGGACAAGAGAGCACGTGGCACCTCTCATATAAGCAAAAGCTTCAAAACGCTGTACTGAAAACGTTTTTTGAGATAATCCAACTAAATTTGACTAAGACACTAAAAACTATAAATGCAAGCTTTAAGCAAAAACTGGATAGAATCGGACAAGAGGGCGTGGCTCCTCCCATATAAGCAAAAGCTTCAAAACGCTATTCTGAAAACATTTTTTCAGATAATCCAACCAAATTTCACTTAAATACTAAGAACCATAAATGCAAACTCTGAGAAAAAACTGGGTGAATACGGAGGGCGTGGCTTCTCCCATATTAGCAATATTTTCAAAATACTGCTGTGTAGGGTATTTAATGTTTGGCTAGGCCAAAGGTAACACCCTTACTAGTGTTGTTTGGTAGTGGCTGAGATTTTTTGACTTTCTTGGAACTAATAGATTGCGTACAATATTTTAATATCTAAAAACATTGTTAAGATGACCATTTGGTTATGATTGTAGTGGTTTGTTTAAGGTTTTCAGCATGATGGAGATGGGTTATTCTATAGTGAGGCGTTCCCATATTAACGATTTAAATAAAATTTTGTTCCGGAATGTCAAAGAGGTCTTTCTCCTTTAAAATGCTATCCATTTGAATCATAAAAGTAACTTGCCATAATATGATCAGCTTAATGGTATTCATATTATTTTACAATTTTAAGAATTCTGCTTTTCCATTAGGGTTTTTAGTGTACCGCCCATCTTTTTATTGGTAGTGACCAAGATTTTTTTGTTTGGTTGGAACTAGTAGATTGCCCAAAATATTTTAATATCTGTAGACTTTTGACAAAACAACCTAACTCGAAATTGGCAACTTTTCAGGAGAGCGTTAAAAGTGATTAACTATTTTTCAATAATGTGGCTTAATTTCGTTGATGCAGCGTTGCATCTATCTTTTTCTATACATTTTTACTAATCTTAATGTGTAAGCTATCAAATTATTTTTTTCTTTTGGTTCATAACAGTTCACCGCACAAATGGCGCTAAGTTTAAATCTTGCGTGAACATTGTGACACCCTTATATCTCTGGAACAGGAAATCATAGAGACCATGGTGATTATACCAATGGAAGCGTATTTAAATTTTATATTTAGAAATAAAATCCTGGAAAATTGTCTTATCTCGACTTAGGTTGATTTGTCAAAAGTCCACAGATATCAAAAAAACATTGTTTAAAACCGGTAAAATTGACCATATCTCTTATTTTCAGCTGTACTGCTAAATTTTGTGAGTGAAGATAAAGTACCTTTTCAAATCGACGGTCACAATTATAGCTCAAGAAGCATTTTTTTTTTTTTGTACCACTCTAATATGTTACCTTATTTCGTTTGAAGATCTTTGCCGATGCTTACACGTACTGACGTTAATGACGCAGACGCCTGGTCTGAACTACTTTTGATTAATCAACCAATCGATCAAATAACAATGACCGAGAATTTATTTTCTTGGTGAAGTGTTTTAGGGTGAACAAAGTTGCAGTGGCATTATATAGTTATTTTTTTGAGTGATTCTTAAGGAGTTGCGTACAATGGGAACCGTTTTGTCCCTATTAACAACTTTCATTTATCAACTGTACTGAAGAATGTCGACCAGTTTTTAGTGGTGTCGCAAAGAAATTCTCATTTATATGCAATCTGACGCCATTGTGATGCCTTTTTATGTTTCTCAAGTCTTATAATCATCGAACACTTTAAGATACGTGCAAGACTGTACAATGAAGTTTGAAGGCATTCAACCCCTTAAACTGAAATCTTTTTATCGCTCGCCGACAGCTTTTGACGAAAAGTATTTATTTATAAGTAAAGTATAAATTTTTTATAAAATTTTTGTCCCCTTTACCCCTCCCGGCCATTACTCTGTAAATGTAAAATTCGGTTAATTAACATTCAATTTATTTGGTGTTTTCTTTTTTATTTCCAGCTCGACGATGCAGCTATACAAGTTTACAAAGATGGTGATTACGGCGCATATTTGGATTTGGAATCCTCCTTAGCCGAACAAGCGGAAGAAATCGAAGGTCTTAATTCTAGGTGAGTGTCTCTAAGTATATTGTAGTATGTGGTACATATCAAAATTAAAATAGAGGGATCTTCTACACACTTTGGGATCTTCTTAATGTAACAATGCTGCTCTTAATCAAAAAATGGTATATTAAGAGTATTAAAAATCAGCATTTTTTTTTTTCTAAAATAAAATTCGTAATTGCAGCATATACTAATACGAAGAAAATCGTTGCTCAAAATTTACCACATTCGATTTGTTCACTTTCAGTAGGTACGCCATATTCAACCGAATGTGAACGATCTGTTAGCGCAAGTAATAGGATAAAAACTCCTCTCCGCAATCGAATTTTTCTTGATTTATTTACCTCAACTTTTCAGGCTTGAAAAACTGGAATCTAAGCTCAGCGATCAAATTATGGGTGAATGATACAGACCGGAAACACCGCTTGAGTAATATTGACCCAAAGCAACGCATGCCTTATATTTTAAAAGAACTTTTGAGGCGGTCTTTTAAATATTATTATTGCTATACCAACGAAGGTTGCATCAAAAAGTTTTAAAAATATCTTTAAACAATAATATTCGTCAATTGTCAGGATTCTATATCGCTCTTATAAATATATGTTATATCCGATAGTGGGATACTCTTAGTCTTCTTAAAGTAATTTTCTGTATATTACTCAAAGCATTACCCACCATATAAATGTTTTTATATAACGGAGCTTGTCGAAAAGACAGAACCTTTGAAATTCGGAAATTTACTCGTTCAAAAGCATATTAGCCCAGGAAAATAAGACGAAAAAAGAGCTTCTGTGCGAAAAAATTCGCAGTCGAAATTTTTCACCGGAATTGTCTTTATTTATGCATGATACACAAACTGTGAAAAGTCCATTGCAAAGTCGTGTGCGCATAAAAAGTTATTCGGGCTCAAAGGTCGCTAAAATCAGTTTTTTGCAAATATCTCGCTAATGCTAACATTTACAGAAAAATGTTGGCCTCCAATTTTGTAGCACAGGAAATTTCCTACAAAAGTACGTTAAAAGTATTTGCGTACAACTTCTAGTTTAGGAGATCACCTAATTTAAAAAGTTGTTAACAGTTATGATATGAAATACTACCTATGAGTTCATATTAAAATATCTTACTTTTTAAATTGCAATAACTCTTCAATGAGAAGTTGTAAAAACAAAGTTAAAATGCCGTTTGAAAGATAATTTAATTTTCTATATTTCGTACAAAATTTTTTTTTCGAACGGCTCATGACCTTAAAAATATTCTTGAATAACCGTTAAGGCCTCGAAATTACTGGTTTTTTAAGGATATCTGCGAATTGGTAAGTACTACGATAAAAAGTAATGGGACCAAATTTGTAGAAAATTACAAGATCTACAAAAAATAAGCGATATGTGTACACATAGAAGTAACCGTATAGAAGATATTCAATAGAAACCGGTTTTTTGGCATTTTAAGGGTTTTTTTGAAATATCTTCTAAACGGTTTCTTCTATGTGTACACATATCGCTTATTTTTTGTAGATCTTGTAATTCTCTACAAATTTGGTCCCATTACTTTTTATCGTAGTACTTACCAATTCGCAGATATCCTTAAAAAACCAGTAATTTCGAGGCCTTAACGGTTATTCAAGAATATTTTTAAGGTCATGAGCCGTTCGAAAAAAAAATTTTGTACGAAATATAGAAAATTAAATTATCTTTCAAACGGCATTTTAACTTTGTTTTTACAACTTCTCATTGAAGAGTTATTGCAATTTAAAAAGTAAGATATTTTAATATGAACTCATAGGTAGTATTTCATATCATAACTGTTAACAACTTTTTAAATTAGGTGATCTCCTAAACTAGAAGTTGTACGCAAATACTTTTAACGTACTTTTGTAGGAAATTTCCTGTGCTACAAAATTGGAGGCCAACATTTTTCTGTAAATGTTAGCATTAGCGAGATATTTGCAAAAAACTGATTTTAGCGACCTTTGAGCCCGAATAACTTTTTATGCGCACACGACTTTGCAATGGACTTTTCACAGTTTGTGTATCATGCATAAATAAAGACAATTCCGGTGAAAAATTTCCACTGGGAATTTTTTCGCAGTAAATGTCTTATTTTCCTGGGCTATATTCCTTACATGAAATAAAATTTTCAAACGCCAATAATTTTTGAATTACGAAACTTCCCGAAGATTTAACAACAATATTATTTCATGAACTCTAATGTCCAAGTAACATTTCTGCAAAGACTAGCCATTTGGCATTAAGTTACTTCAACTCAGTATACTTAGTTACATTTACATATTAAAAGCTTGTTAATTTCATGCTTAATTTGTTCCGGGATGGTACTTATTAGGCAAAGTGTAATTTGAATAGACGCAGACGCCATAAGGTGTCTCATTAATATATATAGAAATAAATCAATACAAAAGAATAATAACAATGGCTATTTATTATGCCATTTATGATCTGACAATTGTACGGTTATTACTGCTTTGTTGTAGATAATATTCAACTTTTGTTAGTGGTTTTTTTTCTCGAAATTTAATCTTTTTGCATCCCATATATGAAAAATTAAATTGTCACCCACTATATTGCAACATCAGCATTACATTGCTAATAATGATATGGTTATAATGATCTTGGCTATAGTTCTTTACATTATTTTTAAATGACAAATAAAATCTCTGATATATAATATACCAGATACATACAAATAAAAACCGCAAATATCAAAGAGCATGAGATACTGTATCTTTAAAGTGTTTTCCATATAAATATTTACATACATATCGTCGCCTGAGTATTACTTTGCCGTAAACACCAAAATACGCATTTTCAACTGAGGATGCAGTTTTATGTTTCCGAGTACGCTCTTTCTGAATATTTTATCCATTTCGTCCTATCTCTTTCCAATCCAGAGTTATAGAGTGTGACTTTTGCCGTATATCCACAAAAATAGCTAGTTGAATTTTTAGTTTGCCGTAAAAGCCAAAAATATGGATATACGGCAAATTTTCCATATATTTTCAAATTTTTTTTTAGTTATTTTTGTTTTGCCGTATATGCATATGAATCATATAATAATTCACTATTGTTTTAATGCAATGCATTACTAAGCGTATAAACTTAAGCCAATTAGTGGATTAGTACATCAACCAGTGGTATACGAACGTTCTGTTAGTATTTTGAAGAGGATAGAGCCTCCGCTCTCAAAACTAACTCCAGCTTTACTACGGTAAGTTTGTTTCAATGAAAATGTAGATTTAATACTATAATATAGTTTATAGCGATACACTTTATACTTGTTATATTTGAAATAATTTCCCACATGAAGTTAGCTTTTAAATGTATTACTACAAAATTTTCACAAATAAAATTAGATTTTGTATAAGATTCACTGCAAGCATATTGACAGCTTTAAGTTTAACAACTTTTAAAAGACAATGAACAAAATTCCAGTTGAAGAAGAATTTGAAGACTGTGTTTCCCATTTCTCCATAGAATCGGATTTTGGTAAATATTTCACTTATAAATAAATAGGACAGAAAGTTAATAAACAATTTTCCTAAAAGACTCCGACGATTGCGTTAAAGATCCTGATTTCGTAGTAACAAATGAATTAGAAACGTTGCTTGGTGAGAATTACAGGAGTATGACGAATGAATCACCAGGTAACGTAATGCCACACGAATTTTTTAATTTTCATTCAAGAAAGAGGCAGAAGAAGACCGAAAATTGGAATCAGAATATTCGGAAGAAAAATCGCGAACATGGAAAAGAATATAAAAATAAAAAAGGAGAAACTATGCCATCTAGAAAAATAAGGGAGCCATGTGATCCCAACTGTTTGCATGAGTGTACCAAAAACTTTTCCGATGGAGACAGGAAAATTATTTTCATATCATTTTGGAACTTGTCCGACAAAGAGAAACCAAAATTTTACTGTAAGTTTGTAAAACGATTTCCAGTAAAGAGAAAGAGATCTATTGGATCTATTAGAAAAAATTCATTTAAATTTTACCTCAACTCAGGAAACACAACATATAGAGTCTGTAAAAAGTTTTTTTTAAACACTTTATCGATAAATGAAAAACGAATATATTATTATTTTAAGCACTGCAATGACCAATCCTCTGGTTGCCCAAAGCGATATATAAGAGGAAAACATGTAAAAAAAGTAATAGCGCCTGAAAAAATTGAAATTGTGCACAATCATATAAATATGTTTCCCAGACTTGACTCCCATTATTGTAGAGCAAATTCGACAAGACAGTATCTGGAAAGTCATTTAAACTTATCTAAAATGTATGAGCTTTATAAAGAAAGCACACCTGATCCAGTAAAGTTGCACATTTATCGAAAAGAGTTCAACACTTCTTTCAACTTGTCATTTCACAAGCCAAAAAAGGATCAGTGTGACCGATGTGTATCGTTTAAACTATAAAGTAATCCAACACAAGAAGAAATTGTTGATTTTTATAATCACAATGAAGAAAAATTATCTATGAAAGTTGAAAAAGACCGAGACAGACAAAATTTTGATCCGAATGCTGTAATTGTATGCTTTGATCTCCAAAGTGTTTTCGCGCTTCCAAAAGGTAGAGCTTCATCTTTTTATTATAAAAGAAAACTAAGCGTTTATAATATGACAGCAACAGTTTGTTTGACCAACAAACCAAAAATTACATATTGTGCTTTATGGACTGAAGTACACAGTGGACGAACTGGAGATGACATAGCAAGCGCTGTTGCTAAAATTTTATACCAAATTTTGGAAGACAATCCGGAAACCAAAAGTTTAATCCTTTGGAGTGATTCTTGTGTTCCGCAAAATAAAAATAAAGTCATGTCTACAGCAATGCTTTTTCTTCTACACAAAGCTCAAAAGTTGAAAACAATTTATACAAAAATTTTCAGCACCAGGACATTCACTCGTCCAGGAAGTAGACTGTGTTCATAGCGTTATCGACAAATATTTCAAAAACATGGAAATATTTAGTCCGATATCACTCTTGAAGCACCTCCAAAATATGACGTACAACAAAGTACACCTCAAAATAATTCAGATGCAGCAAGAAGATTTTATGTGCTTCTCAGCAAAAGCCGTACTACTAAACTTTTCTATGGTACCGTTTACAAAAGTCAAGTTTATTAAATATGAGAAGGAAGATTTATTTGTACTTCAACTGAAAACAAATTGTAGGGATGAAGACTTCGGAACAGTAATGTTAAAGAAGAAACCTACGAGGAATGCATTAGGTACACCCAATAACTTGTTTTCACAGAATTTAAATATATTACAAAACAGAGCTAAGAGTATTTCTAAGGATAAAATTGCTGATATCAAGAGCTTATTTGCGTTTATGCCACAAGCGGACCAAGAATATTACAATGCTATATTTAATTAAACTTTCTCACAAATTTTATGCATCTTTTTAACGCATCTTTACTATGAATTTATAATATAAAAAACTTAGATTGTCCCTAAGAGGACCTTTTTGTTCATCACACTATGTCGTGGTCGTTATTTTTAGTTCTGTAACTTAACAAATAATAAATTATCTACATGGAACATTACGATTTTTAAAACAAACATAGTGTGTTATTCGATGGTTCTTTCGTAAGTATTTCTTTGCTAATTTTATTGATCGTAGTCATTTTCACATTTTTGCTCCGTTTTTCAATATATTCAAGTTGACAAATTAGTTACATGCAAATTTGACCCATTTTAATATGTTTCCCATAAATGAACCATGGTAAGTTTTAAAAGTGCATGGATTTGTCCTTAAAATGGCGAAAAATGGACCATTTATCATTATATTTGCAACGGTTATAGCCATTTAAAAACTATTTCCTATGCAAACATGCACCACATGTCGTATGAGTAATATTTATTAATATGGAAAAATATCAACATTTCCTGACATTTCTGCCGCCACAAACTCTCTGTAAGTTAAAAAAAAGTGAGAAATATTTCATGAAATTTAAAAATTTTGCCAAACTACCTGAAGAAAAATTAATATAACTTAAAAAATAGAAGGCGTAGGATCCTGTAATTAGAAAAAAACCAAATAAAATTATTTACTGAAAGTATTCAAGAAAAAAAAATTAAGTTTGATCGGTTAGTTTGTTTGTAATTCCACCTTAAACTTAAAAAAGTGATTTCCCAAAAAAGTGAAATTGGCGTTTACGGCAAAGTAATACTCAGGCGACGATATGCTCGTACATTTTTCATTTTCCGGGCTGAACTATGATTTACACAAATTTTGTGACGTATAAATGTTAATGAGGGTGGGCCGTCTGTTGGTTTCTTTTTAAATTCCGTGCTAACTCGATTAGTATTATTATTTAGACCCTAACAACTGATTCGCTCTCAAAAAAGTGCCTGAAACATGTTTTGATTTATGCCTGAAAAATGTTTTGAAATATTGAAATCTTAATTCCAAAAAGTACGTCGGGTTTTCCAAACCGTGAACTACTCTGAGGAGAATTCTGCATAAAAGTAAAATTACAACTAACGATGACACATTTCCATCTCGGCGAGTTAGTATGCTAACAATCAAAACTAAGGTATTTAGTGTGGCTTTTGCAGCAGTAACATTACTGGCCTATTAGTCTTCGAAAATTAAGGTGGCAACAACAATATGGTCAAGGGAGAGCACAGAAACTCGGGAGTCGGAATTAGACAAGAACTGGTTTGAAGAGTAAAATATCGAAAAAATATTAAAGAATCCGTAAAATGTTGAAAAATCTCAATAAAAAAAAAAAAAACATTGAAAAAGACGATTAGTGTTGAATAAACACAAAAATCTTTAAAAAGTGAAAAAATTTTTTAAAAGTCAACTCGATAATTCAGAAAAATGTGCGATGAATGTTGAAACAGTCGCACAGTGTCGCGAGTGCGGCCAAAAGGGTCAAATTAAAGTCTAAAATATAAACTTATCAAGGATGGCATATTGTTAAGTATACTTAAACTAATAGAAATTTATAAAAAAAAAAATGAATATACTTTAACAGCATAAATATACGAGGCCCTTAAACTTACGAGTTTTGGAAAGATAGAATAAAATCCACAAAAAAAAAAAAAATTTCGTTCCATGATTCTTAAATCTAAAGCAGGCCTATGTTACTAAATACATCAGTTAAAACTTACTTTTTAGGATTAAATGACATTTTTCCTATATAGTAGAGAAATTTTTGAGCAGATTTTTGTATTAACCTTTTGTTTACAGTTACTTTATTGGACATATGTTTTTTTGCTTATTTGTGAATTCTAAAGAAAAGTTTGGAAGACCATAAAAAAATAAAGACGCAAAAGACCCTATTGCCTTAATTAGAAACAAAAGAAATAAGTGCCGTGTACAAGCATATGAAAAAAAAAGTGCCCCAATGTGCCCCAATTTTTTTTTTTCGGTCAATTTTCTAAAGTGACCTCGATTAAAATTCAATAAAAAATTAATATTCTTAGCAGAGTAAAATGTAATATCTTAAAGAAAAAATTGCTTCGGGCTTAAAACTTGACTCAAATGTTTATAGGACCATAGTAACCTTAAAAAAAAAAAGTCCCCAGCTCAACTTTTTTTGGGGGTTTAAAGATCAAAAAGTTAATTCTTGACAAATAACTTAAAAACTATTAGGGCCATTTTCACAATCTCCAGTTAAAATTTAACTTCCAGATAAATAATTATTTTGTATGAAATTAAATGTCAAAGTGCCAGTTAAAGTTCCAGTTAAGGCTTAACTGAACATTGTGAAATCGGCCCTTAGTAGGGTAAAAAAAATTTTAGGCAAAAATTAAAGTTGATGCAATTTTGCACATTTTGGTTTTTAAAACATCTTTCTAGCATAAAAATTGACCGAGATAAGTAATTTTTAAAAGTTATTTTTTTCGTTTTCTAAAGCGGGCGAGTACCAAAATTGAGGGGGTTAGAAGCAAAGGGGTACAATTAACAAAAAGTAAAATTTGAGTAAAATATAGTTAAAGTTAACGTTGCTTCATAAATTGCAGAGTGAGTTAAAAAATAAAATATTGCGCGTCAAATAACATTTAAAGTATGCTCCATCTAATGTTTTTTTCAAATTTTTTCTATGAGTCCCCCTTTAAAAGTTATTAGTATTTCAGTGAAAGCCTACACCATTTTACTCAAATTTTTTTTTGTAGTAAAAATGAAGTAAAGTTAGCACCGTGTAGCAACTAACATAGCAAAAGAAAGAACTAAGTACCATAACTTTAAGAATCCTTAAAGCGTTCTCTGTTAAAGGTATTTTTTAAAATTTTTATAGAGGTCCGCTTTTAAAAGTTATTAGTATTTTACGGAACGCCTACCGCACTCGTTACTTTTCATTTCAAAACGAAAATATTTTATTCAATATTTTAAACTCGTTTAGAAGCAAAGGGGTACAAGTGCGGTAGACTTTCACTAAAGTACTAATAACTTTTAAAAACAGACCTCTAGAAAATTTTTTAAAAATACCATAAAAAGGGAATTTTTCAAGGATTCTTAAAATTGAGGTATTTAATTTTTTCTTAACCTATGTTAGATGTTACGCTGCGCTAACTTCGCTTCTTATTTACTAGAAAAAATTTTTTTGAATTTTGTTTTAAGCAAAACTATAATTTTGTGAACTGGCTTACCTTAATGGGGCTCTATAGAGGTGTAGGAACTCAAAAGCTTAGGTAATGTTTGTTTCATAAGTAAAGCAAAGCTTCCACTACCTATTCTCATACTTAACTAAATTTTTCGTAATTTGTCACTTGTACCCCTTTGCTTCTAACCCCCTCAATTGTAAATATATCATATTAACTTTGAACTCAAACGTCCATAACTTTTTTGTTTCTTAACCGATCAGAATATATCGAAAAGCATTTTAGAGCTTAAAATTGCATCATTTTAATTGCATAACTTTTAAATTCAATATTTATAAAAAAGAGTCTTTTTTTTACTTTCTAAAATGAGTGAATTTCCTAAATTGAAACATTTCACTTTAATTTTAAGTTATATCTGCTATAACTTTTTTTCTATTTATCCGATCGTAAAAAATCAAAAGGCATTTAAAAGGTTAATATTTAACCATTTTAATTGTATAAAAAACCTTTAAAAAAATCACCCGATACTAATACTTTTGTACTGGAAGTAGGCTTAAAAAGGGGCGGACCACTGTGAGTCGCACAGTGCGGCGATAGAAGGCATTTGCGTAAAAATTTTTGTTCAAATTTAAAATTTTTTTTATGCCATTCTACAGCAAATAATCCAATTAAGAAATCCCCTGAAAATTATTGAAAACTATTTTGATTTGTAAGTGTTACAGCTTGTTAAACTCGAACTTTTTTTCGAAAAAAAAATCTTTAAGAAAATTTGCTAATCGCAGAGCTTTTTAAAAATAATTGCTGCTCCTAAACCTCAAAAGCAATTGTTATAAAATAAAATGCATACAAAAGCCTACATACCCATTTATTTGTAGTATTTTTTGCATGCAAATTTTTTTAGCCAAATTAAAGTTATTTTAAAAGATATAAAAAAAAATTTTCAAATATTAAAAACCAGAAAATGCTAATTTTCTTTAGAGCAGGAAAAAAAAAGACGGGACTTGCGGGCATTGTTCTCAAACGTACAGATAGTAAAGATTCCATATTTTAAGATAGGAAAAATTCACAACCCCGTTTTTCCCCGTTTACTTTAAATATTTATCTGAATATCCCGTATTTACGTAAAAATCAATGATTTTATAAAATTTACACCACAAAATTTTTTTATAAATTTGATTTTTTTTTTTACAGCATACTTTTATATGTCAAAAACACTTTGAACTATTAAAATTTTAATATGGTTTTTTAAAGCCTAAAAGCATGCACAAACATTTTTTCCAGTTAACTTTCGTGGTTTTATTTATTTGAATATCTCTTTTTCTATTCATTGCATTTGAAAATTAATTGCATTTCTGAAAACAACGTAAAAAAATGTATCAGTATGATAAATCTTATTGAAATCGAACCAAAACTGTGGAAATGCCGCTCCGTTGTATGGAGTGACAGCACTGTGAGTCGGTATAAGTGAATGCGAGTATAAAAAAAAAATCCACAAAAACGTTGTTTAAAAACTTAAAAGATTCTACAAAATTTGGAACAAATAGGAAAGGGGCGGTCCATAAACTCCGTGGCGCTCTTAGGGCGGAAAGGGGGGCACTGGTTCAAGGAAGTGTCACGGCTGGTGAATTTTTTTTTATATGAAGCTACTGTCACACAGGGGGGGCTCATTTTAGTGAATTCTAGCGTCACGGAATTTATGGATAGCCCCAAAGCGATAAAAATGTTCGAGAATGTTTAGTTGTTCAAGCATATTAGGAGTTATAATAACGTGGAAATAAAGTCTTAATAAAAATATACGTCAGTATAGATTTTCTCTCATACATGCCAGCAAAGTTGTAAAAAGAAAAAAAAAATTCAATAATACGTTCTATGGACCGGTTTTGAGTTTCTTGGATACCTGGAAAGGTGGATTAAGCATCTTTCATTCTCTACCACTTGACAAAACAACATGTGCCTTTCATTCAAAAGTAAAAAACATTGAAATTTCGCTAAACAAATATTCGAAAGTGCTCGACGGAAAAGAAGCCCAACAGCTTAACAGCTGCACTTGCGTTGATTTCACTTTTTTCCCCCATATTCTGACGAGCATCGTTAATTTAATATCAGTTCTCTGTTGGTAAAAATTTACGGTTTTTTTTTTATATTTTCACGTCCGCTTCGTACACAAAGATGTTGCTGTGGTGGACCAAATTTAATGCAAACTTTAAAATTGTTGTTGCCATTGTTGTGATCTTGGTGAGCAGTTGACAGCAGCAGCAGCTGATACGATTGCATTTCCACTGGGTTTCTGGGGCACATCAATATGCGCACGCGCGCACACTGAGCAAACGGCCTTCCTTCATGTTGAATGCTGCCTGTTTGCAAAAGTCGGGCTCGATTTCGTTGGTTTAATTTGTGGTCGCCTTTGTCTCAGTTCGAAATCGCGTTGCGTAAATCTCATCGTGTGGGTGTTCTTTTCATTGTGCTCTCTTCATCATCTCTTTTTATGCTGAATTGATTTGTGCCTGAATTGAACATGTTTTGTGCTTCTTGTGCTTCTTTTTTTTTTGCAGCACCTTTCACTTGTTTGTTTATTGTAGATTAAATTGCAGTTGATTGTGGAACACAACTGTGTGCTGCAGATGCATCAAATTTCTTAACCCATTACACTCCATTTGGGTATATTTTTTAACTAACTAATAAATGCTTTTAAAGAGAGAATTTCCAGGTCAATGCAATGGAAAGCATATGAAGCAAAACACGCCAAGAGTACCAGCTGAAAATTTTGTTGCCACCGATTTCGCTCAAATTTGGCCACATGGTAGTTCCGGTGTGCAAGAACAATAATCCGGAAGCATTTAGTCCTAGTACCATTTTTTGTTAAATTAGAGGGTGTTGAAGTTGGCGTTTTCAGACATTTTCATGAAAAGGGTATTTTTTCAAAAATGTATAGCTTATATCAAAGTTTGTAAATTGATACATCTAAGTATCTGGTCCTATTAATTTTTAAGTGTTCTTTTTATTAAAAAAAATTTTACTTGATGCAAAAAATGTTTTTTCACTAAAATTTTTTATACTTAAAAATACTTTTGAATATTTTTTTAAAAAAACCCCCCTTAATTTTTTTTTAAAAGTACTTTAAATTTAAGCATAATTTATAAGTTTAAAAATGATGTATGACTCAAAATGGGACTCGGTCGCTAGATAGGAGGTTTTGGCCTTTGAACGCCCGCGGCAGGCAAAACACATTGTTTACACAAGAGGAAGGCATCTTACGAAAAATAAAGTTTTCACGGCATGTTGAATTGTACTAAGGGCGCTACTTACATTTCAGGAACTGGCAATACTAGTGTCAATAGCTAAAATCTGGCAACACCATAATAAAGTTTGACATTTTTAAGCATAAACGTACTCACAACGTTTTGATGTACAAGTTTTATTTGTTTTGTTTCCAGTGAGTTAAGAAAATCAATTTGGCCAAAAAATGGAAATTTCAAGAAAAGGTTTTCGAGGGATTATTTTTCACAACTTTCGACGTGGTTTATGTCAACAAGAATGTGTCGATGAACTCAGTTCTTTGTGTGGCGATAAAGCACCATCAAAAATCACAGTATATAGTTGGCATAGTGAATTCAATTGTGCTCGGAGTTCGGTCACCTAAAAAAGCAAATGGTCGCCTGTTTCTTCGGCCGAATGGATCATGTGGCCACTGTTCTGCTTGAGCAACGTAGGATGGTCAATTCTGAGTGGTACACGACCATTTGTTTGGCGGAAGTCTTCGGAAAAATTCATAAAACTAACCCCCGAAGACGAATCATTCTCCATCATGACAATGCAAGCTCTCACACATCTCGTGAAGCAGGTGAATTTTTGAGCATTCAAAACATAGAATTGATGACTCATCCTCCGTACAGTCCGAACATCAAAGGTAAACTGCGTGATTGAAGCGTTCAAAAACCATGTTTTGGAGGTGTCTCAAAAGGAATGGGAAAAACTGCTATGACAAATGATTTGATCGACTGCAAAAGTGTATTGATCATCAAGTGGAATATTTTGAAAAACAATAAAGTAATTTTCAATTAAAAATGTTTGTTATTATTTGCTATTCCCGAAATAAAAGTAGTGCTCTACGTATGAAGCAATAGCATATGGATGAGACTAAAGCCATCCATGCCTCGTTTACAACAATTCGATCTAAAAAATATTAGGGAATTCATTACAGCTTTAGCATGAGGAAAGCACATCTTCAATAAGAGAAAATCACTGTAAGTTCATGTTCTACTAAATCGAAAACATTTTTTTGGTGTGACCAGCTTCAAATTACGACATGGAAATAGTTTAAATCTTCTAGCGCATTTTAGTGACAGCTCCATGATACGGAACCAATCATTGCTGTCTCAAGAACCCGCTTATGCAAGAAGAACAAGAAGAAACCAAATTGATCGCGCTGAAATGAACTTAAGAACATCCACAGCCTTAAAGGAATACAGAGTTCATGGTTTGAGTTTGGCCAATGTGGAGAAAAAGCTTAACTAAGCAATAGCCATATAAATACTACAGAAGTTCTATTTTGACTCTTAGTCTGGACACATTTGCCTTGTAATATTGCTAAGTATATCATAACATCCACTAATTCTAGAGATTTTTAACTATTTCTGAAGGTTTGCTTTGATTCATTCCATCATCTTTAAAATTTCTATCAACATATGCTCGACAGAAATCAAAATGTTAATTCAATTTTTTAAAAAGTGTGCTACAGTTCATATTATTAAATCGATGAAGAGTGATTTAAAAGTTGATGTAACAGCTATTAGAGCAAATATTTATGTCAAGTTTTCTAGTCAGCCATGATACTGATTCTGCGTTTCTAACTTCTGTTTTAAAACTCAATAGTCACGTTGCAGCGCTGTAATCTTTGACTATTGTTCTTTAGGGTACATACAATAACTCTACTTGTAAAGACAACCTTAGGACTCAATCTAATCATCTCTACAAAGCATGTAAGTTTTGTAACACTTTGTGTATGAGATAACTTTCCCAGCTTTTTTGGTGGAACAACGAACTGAATAAAACGTGATACGTGAACAGATAATTTTCTGAAGTTCTGAAAAATGACGAGAAAATACTCGTAACAAAGCATTAGATGAACCTGACTCCTTTGATCAATACTATCTGTCTTGGATTTTGCATTATTTGAGAAAGCACATTTTTTCCATATCTTTTAACTTCGTCAGTCTAAATATTTTGGTTTATCTTATGAATTTATTTATGTATTCAAAATGTCTTTAGGATTTTTGCCGCAAATATTAAATATCTCTTGTAATTTTTAGTGCACGAAAGTTTGATAAAATCAAAAAAATCACTCATAAATGAAGAAATTTTACATTGTTCAACATAAAGAAATCTTTTAATTTCATAAAAATGGAAAAAGTCATAAAGGGGAGGAGAAACGAGAATCATTTTATGCATAAAACGCGTCTGTCGCTCGCATTTTGTACCTTTTATGCATCCGCATTACATTTGCGCAAATATCCAAAGATATGCAAAACCGTTGGGAAAAACGTGATGTCATGTACGTGTAAAATGCACATAAAGGACGGATGGCAACTGAAACGAACCGAGTTGTCAGTAAGAGTCAGTTAACTGGCAACAGAGGCAACTGCCGCCGCCTCTTGCTTCGCAATTAAACTGAGCCACTTTTGTCGTCATCATCATTATCATCATTGTCTAAGTTAGTTGTCGCAGACATGCAAATTGCAACATTTTTTGTAACATCCTTTGTTTGCAAAAGTGTTACTTCTTTTATTTTCCGACGACAGACAGTACCGTGATTTTATCGCATGGTATTGTAGCATACAAATGGTACCACTTACAGTATAAAGTTAAATAAATGGTTAAAAGTTTATTAAGAAGAAAAGCTGTTTTTGCGTACAAGCATAAATTGAAAATTGGCAAAAATCAAAAAATGGAACTATACGAAAAATCATGATAGTTCCATAATATTTTAAAAAATATTGCTTTTTTGCAAAATCGGAAAACTATATCATTTTGATGTAGGCTTTCTAAATATTTTACCGAATTCGATAGAATTTAAAGTAGAAAAATTTTAAAAACTATTATTTTGAAGAATTTGAAAAACTGGTAAGTCGAAAAAATGATGGACAGATTAAGAAACATGGATGTATCGAAAAATTTTGATGGATCTGAAAAAAGTTTGAATATGGTGAATAGTTCTAAAAATGTTTGTTGAATCAAATGATATTGAAGAATCGAAAATTGTGGCAAAATTCGAATAATGCCGACACGCTTTAGGGGGGCCACATTAGCTTTTACGGGACGGCAAACTGAGTTCTTCAAATCGATATTGAGCTAAATTTCTTAGATAACTATATTAAGGACTTTTTTGGACATACAATTATTAGGTATGGGCGGCAAACGTACACGATGAGCACAAAATGCTCAAGAAGTGAAAAAAAAAAAAATTAATTTTACAGAAAATTATTCAAAAACCGATTGATATTTAAAAACTAAGCCGAAAAATGTTGAAAGATGTTCAGGACTATATAGAATTATGTAATGAGAAATTTTAAGAATAGAGAGGTAGATTAGTTTAGAAAAAAATACATAAATTTTAAAAGTAGACAAATTTTGAAACCCTCAAAATATAAATAGAGATCTGAAAAGATCAAAAATCTTTAAAATTTGGGGAACATAAACAGAAATTAAATAGATATTTCAAAACTCAAAACAAAGTAAGCGAATGAAATATATTGAAATATTGGCAATAGTTTTGGAAAAATCGTACTATTTTGCAAATTTTAAAGTAGCCGAAATGATTAAAAAGTTTTGGAAAAATATGCATAAAATTTAAAATAAATAAAACAATTATTAAATTTAAGTAAAATATTCAATAAGTTATAAAGAAGTTTTTTAAAGTAACAAGAGTCATGAAAATTGAAAAGTGTTTTTGGAAGGTCAGAAAATTTTTCGAATGTTGAATAAGTTCATGAATATTGTTTCCTTATTCCGGTAAAGTTTAAAGATATGAAGATGGAATGTAGAAAAATGTAACATTTGAGCTATATAATCATTCAATTCATTCCGATATAGGTTTCATTCATAGATGTTCTCATATCGAAAATATCAAATTCGATACGTCCCAATGTGCACAAAAGCGGATGAGAATCCGTTTCGAACCCGTTACGAGTTCATAAAGGGATAAAAAACGTAATCCGCGGTAACGAATCCGTTTCGAACCCGTAACGTACATCAAAAACGAATTCAAAACGGATTTGCTTTTAATAATGTTAATGCTGTGTTTAAATAAAATAAAAAACATTTTGAAGCGCTTATTAGCGATTAAAAAAATAAATAAAAAGGAAAAAAAAATAATGAAATGCCTATGGTAGGATTCGAACCCGGGTAATTCCGCAGTGCGGACCCGTTTTGAATCCGAAACGTATGTAAAAACGAATTCAAAACGGATTCGCTTTTAAAAATGGTAGTGCTGTATATTTAGAGACAAAACCCGTTTTGATGCGCTTATTAACAATTAAAAATAATAAATAGAAAAAAAAGGAAGAAAAATAGAGGATAAAAATCCACCTGCGGTAGGATTCGAATCAGGGTAAATCCGTTTCAAATCCGTAAAAATTTCAAATACGAACTCAAAACGGATTTGCTTTAATTAATGTTAATGATGATAAAAAAACATTTTCGATTTGTTTTTTTTTTTTATCTTTTTATTTTATTGCGTATGATTTTTTGCAAACTTTTGAAACTCTGTATGAAGAAACATTTTTGATTCCAAATTTGAGTATGAGCCTGGGTTCGCCTCCCAGCCGGGTAGTTTTTTTTAATTAATTAAAAACAAGCGCTTCAATATTTTTCTTTTATAATTCGTTTTTGATGTACGTTACGGGTTCGAAACGGATCCATAAAAGTAGTAAAAACAAGGGAATCGTTTAATGGGAATTTCTCCCGCAAACGCATCAGTAATGGATTCCGTAACGGATAAAAAATACGAGAATATGAACCCGTTACGGATTCGTAACTGATCCGTTTGGCACACTGGGGTGTGTATAAATTAGTTTGATTTTGATGGTTCAAAATAACTTTATTCTGATTTTTTCTACAACATTGTAATGATCTTAATTTTCTGTGATATATATCGATACCTTAGAGCGCTATAGTCCTATCTCCACTTTTTGCGATTTTGGGATTTTTGCAGTTATGGCAACATTGTGGGCTTCTTTACCGTGTGGAAAACTGTGTGACGTCAAAATACCACTAAAACACCAAAATATTCGAAAATTAAAAAAAATCCTATCTCCAAACTGTAATTTTTTCAAGAGCACTACTGTCCTATCTCCACTAAATATTCAAATAACTCACGTTTTTAAAAAAAATTCTTCGTTTTTTCGCGTTTTCTTCGCGTTTCATGACTTTTTGAGACATTTTAGTGAGCAAATTCGGTTACACTCAAGGCTCCACTCTTGTTTGCCGGAACCAAAAATTCAAAAACTAAAAAAAAAAAAAAAAAAAAAATCGTTTTTTCGTGTTTACCACGCGTTTCATGACTTTTTACGACATTTTAGTGGAAAAATTCAAAAAATGTACTAAATACGTGTTTTTTTTTTCAATAGTAGTGGAATTCTATATAAGGGCAAAAGTAATGACACACTATAAATTGACTGTTATTTCGTTAGAAGTTAATCAAATTGGTTAAAAACATTTAATTATGTTAAAATATACTAAAGGTAAAAATATTGCTTATATCGTTTTATCAAAATAGCAGCCAATCCTAAATAACCACTGATTGAAATCTTCTTTTTGTATTTCCCAACAATTGTAAAAATGGAGATAGGACTATAGCGCTCTAAGGTATCGATATGTTCCTAGGAACTTTGCAATATACTGTGAATTTGAGAGAAGTAAACAAAACAAAAAATTAATTGAAAAACTTTTCATATACTTAGTTAAAAGTATGAATATCAGATTATATGCCCATTGAGGCTTAAACACATTTGAGTTTTGCTTTTATTACGTTCATGTTCTATCCCTCACACCTTCTTTCTCTATTTCCTTTTATATTATTCTAGATATTTATTCAATTATTATTATACTGCAATCAATAATCTTAAATGGTCAATAACCTTTGATTTAATTCTCGAGGCATTGAGAAAAGAAAACATTGTTTCAGTTTGTGCTTTATGTGTGGTGTGATCATTTCTTTAAACTTGTTAAGAACATTTTTGATACCTTTCAGTATTCGCTTTTTGTTTTTCTTACCAATAAATCAAAACTTTATTAACTTTGCGGGATACATATATGTGAGCATTATTTGTTAGAAATTATGTTAGTACTTTGGATTCGCAATCCGGTCATTAACAGAGTCACGTGTGCTAAAGAAATGATGGTGCAGAAATATAAAACAAAAAACTTTTGAAGTAGGCAAAACAATTTGTTGGAAATTTTTAAACAAGGACGTTTTGACTGGTACATTTATGAAAATCAGTCTGAATAAATAACTCTGGTTTCTAACTAGCACTAAAGAATTCTTGTTTAGAATAGGAAATTCATTCAAAAACGAATGGTAATGTCTAATCCCAAAAACTCCGAGGGTATTTAGTTTGAACTAATTAAAAATAAAACTATTATATGAATATATCTAACTATTAAAAAATTTTTCTTTATTTTCAGTCGCAAAAATTCTTTGGTTGTACGAACCCAGCTCAGCGTACGTGTTCATGCCATTATAGGTGAGTAAACATACATACGTATGTACAGGCATTTTTTTTTTAACTATGGTTTTAAGTGATTTTTTAAGAATTGAAAGATCTCTCTCTGATCTAACTCCCAAATGTGAATATTATGGCACATATTTAAAGATATTTTGCTAAATTGTTGCTAAATCTGCCACAAGTTAGCTATAGTTTTTGAAATGAAAAGAGCGAAATGGAGTCTTAAGACAAAGATATACTATAGAAATAAATATTACACAGTTTTTGCTAAAATTTAGATAATTCAAGATCAAGTTTTAAATTTTCTAAAATTTAATTATCAACAAATAATGAACATATTTATATTTGAATATACTGGCTTTTGTCTTAATTTCTAACACATCAATCAGTTTTTTTGTGTATGAATGTTCATTTTTTTGGATTTGTTATAATAATATTTCCACGAACCTGTGCAAAAAAAAAAATATATATATACAATATGCAATAATATATTAAACTGCCAACACTTAGGTCTTCAAAATTGACCTTGGTCTATGTACACCTCAATAAATATATCTTTTTATTAAATGAAATGTTAAGTATGGTATTAGATAAAACGCGTGGTGCGAATAAGTGATAATGTTTCTATTTGATTGTTTGTACACGGAGAGAATGTTTTGCAAAGAATGCATTTATATTTTGAAAAGACAACGAAATATGAAACTGTTATTTATTTTGAATCTTTGATATGAGATAGTTTTGATTTTAAAATGAAAAATAACAGGCACTCAAAAAAAAAATTGTATGAACACAATACTCCTTACATGAGAAGGTCCATAACAAAACGCAATAGCTCCATTTTTGGATTTTTTGGATTTTACGACTGAATTCAATTCTACATATTTAAATCTATGTAACCATTGTTATAAAACACACCAGGCGTCAATAATTGTACTGTTATTCAATACTAAAAATAATGGTTCAGACCAAAATGAAACATTTCCAAATTTATGCAATAAACAACTTCGATATGTAAGTGGAAAGTTAATTATTAAAATTTATTTCATTGTTATGCTAACTCTACAATAAAAACTATTTTTTTTTTGTTGCGATAACTCTACATGAACTAAGGGGGTCCAGAACAAAACGCAATAATTACACTTTTTAAGTTTTTAAATTTTTTGACTGAATTCAATTCTGCATATTAAAATCTATGTAAATATTGTCAAAAAACATAACAAGGGTCAACAATTTTACCGTTATTCAATACCAAAAGTAAGAATTACTATGTGACGGATCAAAACGCAACATTTCCAAATTTGTCATCTAAACAACTTGAAAATTAATTGCCTTCTAAACCACAACAACTGTTTTTAAAAGAAATATATGTCCTACTGACTTTAATTACTGTTGTGCGTTTAACCAAAAAATTGTTAAGATGGATTTATTGCGTTTTGTTGTGGACCTCCTCATATACAGCCACAGTATTCCTTATCAAAATATACCTTCCAATAGGTCTCTTACTTTCCGAGTTATGATCCTTGAAAAAGATGGTATTTCAATATATGTTGGCCATTTCGAGTATTTGTTGGCTACAAATCGGTTTTTCGATACTAATATAATTTCGTACTTTATATGGGGGTGAAAAACTTTCTCTTCAAAGGATCATAACTCGGAAAGTGAGAGTCCTATTGAAAAAATTGCAAGGCATATATCGATAAAAACGAGTGTGGCTTATTGATGTCATTAAAAAAAAAAATTTCACCTTTTCTGAGGTTATCCATAGTTATTATTTTACGAAGTATTTTTAACTATATTCTTGACTACTGTTTTTTTTTCTTGGCAATTTTTAACTTCTCAAAAGTGTCTTTTAAAATTTTTTTTAAATAAAATTTAAATTTTTTACCGCGTAGATAATCTTACGGCTTTAAGCAAGCAAATATACTTATTTCAATTAATCAAAGTAAAAATAAAAAAATAAATAAACTTGCACAGGAAACACGAATGAATCATTTTGTTTAATTGCAATTTAGTAAAACATATGTACATATAAAACATATAAGCATTTGACTAATAAACAATTATTTTACCTATGTACCGATTACAAAAAAACTATAATTTTTTATCGTGTCTTATGCTTCAAAGAAAGAGTTGAAATAAAATAAAATTAAAGTTATGTTAATTGAAATAAAGCACTTTAAATGTCATCAATAGGTAGGTTTTTTTTTAAGAGTAACACCGTTTTTGATGATCAGTAATAAACAACTTTGACTCTTAATTGAGATGTCACAATGATGATGAATGGTTTCATAACTTAAAATAATCGCTAAGGTTATGTGGACTTTATTACAATAATCTCAAGATTATAGTTTCATAGTTGTTTATACTTAATAAACTAGTAAATTTAGTAAAAATTTCTGCAAAATACAGAAGTTAAAAATTCTTAAGCGGGTACTTCTTGTTATATTGGAAACAAGTTTGACGCGAATCGTTAAATTAATAAAAAAAAAGTTACTTGGGATTTATTTATTTTATAAAAAAAAAAAAAATGTCTCCTTATTTTTTTTTATGTCAAGCTTTGAACAGACACGTAGTTTTGTCTAAAGAAATATTTATATTTTGAAACATGTTTTGAAACAATTTTTTCGGAAATATTTACCTCCCTCGAAAATTGTTGGTTTTATAGAAAAAAAGATCTCAATTGATCTTGAAGATCATAACACTTATTCTCTATCATTTGAGCAATGCGAAAAAGTGGTAAACTAGCTTTCCTATTCGAAAATATAGACAAATACGTAGATGAAATTTTAAAAACATGTTTGTGATCACCGTATCGTAGTTGATGTTGGCAGTTCAGTGTAGAATTTTTTGGAGTTTTCTCTGAGATTTTAGTGAAAATAGAGAAATTGAGGCAATATTTTTCAAAAAAAAAAGCTTTCTTTTTATGTAAATATATAACTTACAATGATTAAACTCTTAACATTGAAATCTGATGATAACCTTGTAGTAATTTTTCTTTAAAATTTCACTCTAAGTAGTAGTGATGAGCAAACCGAGATCATAACAGTTTTGGTCTCGGAAATTGAGTATTGGGTTGATTTTGGTCTTGGGCATTAAGTCTAAGTCTCGGTTTTGAAAAATTTTCTGAAGGTTGTTGATTATTCAAAATTTTCAAAGCAGTTGGGTTTTAAAGATGCCAAATTTCGAACTGAAAAACAAAAACCATGTTCGTGAGTGTTTTAACTACGTTTTGTTGCTGATTTGGATTTAACAACGCTCCAAGCTCATATTTGTATGGTGTGTTGCTAAATCACACACGAAAGTGGTTGAAACTTATTCAACTACGCTGGTTTCCAAGCGTTGTTAAACGCAAATCAGCAACGAAACGTTGTCAAAACACTCACGAAGCGTTGTTAAACCCAAATTAGCAACAAAACGTAGTTAAAACACTCACGAAACGTATTTAAATCCAAATCAAATCATTTCAAAACAAATAGACTCTCTGTCAACTTCACAATAATGATGGCCGTGGCTCAGTTGCGAACATTCGCATCGATCACACGAAAGGTTCCAGATTCAAATCTCCCCAATATCAAACAGAAAAAATTTTATTTGAAGCATAAAATTGAAAATGAAAAAAAAGAAAACAAATATAATGTCAGTTTTCATTGTCATTGACAGGAAAAAATTAAAATTAAAAGTTAATTCCAAAAAATTTGTTTTTTTCTTTTGTATTTTTTAGCAACGACCGTTGTTAAAAAACTCGCAATCGTAGCTGAAACCCATTTAGCAACGCGCATTGTTAAAACTGGCACAAACGAGTCTTGTTCAAAATTTGGGTAGCCACGTGGTTAAAATAACCACGTTTCTGCCACTTTTTACAATGTTGTTTTCTCTGTATAGTAACTATAAATTACCACGAGTAAAAAGCAATCTTTATCATGATGATCATCGTGACCAAAACCAATCTTGAAATTATATCAGCGTCTTAGTCTCGGTCTTGAAAAATTACCAAGACCAAGACTAATTTCGCTCATCGTACGGACACGGCAAAGTTTAAAGTGGGCTTTTTTTTTCTTTAGACATAACTCAAATATATTTTATTTTGCTCTAACTCTTTTTGATGTTGTTAGCCCATGTTGTTTATATTCATCTTCTTTACAAACACTTGACTTGGTATTTATAATGTCCGAGATAATTGCAAAAATATACTTTTGCGTTACTGTATTTTCCGATATTGTAGCTAAATTTTTGCAAGCGCTGTATTTGGTTTCAAATACATCCCCTACTAAGTATACAGTCCTACAATACAAATAGAAAGGACAACACTTTGAATGAGATTCCGGTACTTTTTTTTGGTTAATTCGCTGTTGCTGATTCCGAACCTGGCAACCTTTTTTTGCCATCGGGTTTGTGATCCAAGCTATCCCGACTTTAAAATGCAAAAAACGCTATATGGGGTGTATCAAAGAAGTGGTGTTATTCACTAGCTTAAGTTATGGATAGCAATAACCTCTTTTTAACTTTCACATTATAACTTTTTCATTCAAAAGATGTCTTGGAAAGTAATGATCCAAGCAGAAAAATTAAGATATAAAGTTTAATAAGGAAGATTAGGGCCATTTGATGACGTTGGCTAAAGTGAAAAACATTATGGCTGAAAAAAGCGTATTCTGCACTATAGAACAAAGATAACTCAGATTCCAGATCTGATAGAGAAAAACGGTTGCCAGATTCGGATTCAGTGACACCCTATCTACGCCAATCTGAACAAAAGTTTTGCAATTATTTCTTTACCTGACTCGTTGTTTTATGTCGAACTATTTCTTGACTTTTGATATTATCATTTTCTATTATTCGGCGACACGATGCACTGCGCACTGGAGGATAATCAAATCTTTTTAGTATTAATGGTGCAGGATATTTCATTTTTGACAAGATCAAAGATAACATCCTCTCCATTAAGTTTTCTAACATTAAAATAAGTAATTTTTTTCTCTCACACTTACAGAAAAATTATTATCATCCGAGGGTAGTGATTTGCGCCGTGCATTATTTTCGCTGAAGCAGGTATTCCAAGAGGATAAAGATTTGGTACATGCATTTGTGGCTCTTGGTGGTCTCAATTGCCTTGTGCGTGTTGGCAATGGAGCTGATCAAAATTATCAGAATTATATATTGCGTGCATTGGGTCAGGTAAGCGGAGACTTTTTCTTTTTTTATTGTATTTGTAAAAGTTTTAATTTTGCTCAATAATTAATATTTTCGTATTTTTTTTTTTCAATTGCCGCTCGCTCATCGCTTCATCTGGTTATGACAATGGCAACAGGTGATGCTTTATGTGGATGGCATGAACGGTGTCATGAAACATGAACCCACCATGCAATGGTTATACTCTTTAATAGCATCCAAGTATCGATCAGTTGTGAAGACTGCACTTAAACTGTTACTGGTGTTTGTCGAATATGTGGAAACGAACTGTTACTTATTGGTGAATGCCATACACGTTGTGGATAAGGCACAAGGAACACTGCCATGGTCAAATATTATGAGGTAAATTGAGAAGCATTTTAATTATAGACGTGAAATTTTTATTACACATTAAGTAGCAATCGTGATTAGGCAATTGAAAAATTAATGCTTTTAAATATAGTAGCATACTTTAAGGCTGTACTAAATAATAATGTTTGTAATTAAATTACATTAGCTTTTTATTGAGTTTTGTATTGTTAAGGCAATTTCGATTCGATATTAACTAAGTACATAACTGCCGAGGACTTTCTCTTCATTTTGTACACCTTACAGTATAGAAATATATTAATTAGCTTCTTCCTTGCGTTTCGAACACACCAAAAAAGGTGTGTCAGTTGAAGTAGGGTAAATATATTCTTTATCCAAAAACTACAAAATTGTTTATAGTTATTCAGCACAAAGTTTTAACAAGTTTCATTTTCTACATTATTGCTCTTGGACAAATTGTTTTTTAGCAAAAAGTTTGAGTTCTGAAAGTTCGGAAAGAAATTTAAGTTTTATGAGTGAGAAAAATTTTTTTTGCCAAATTGTTTAGATCAATAAAGGATTAAATAGACATTTTCAAAAAAGTTTTCCACAAATTTATTCTTAATCCTAACTATTTCTTGTATTTGGTGACCTCTAGTGAAATTTCCAGGGATTCCAAAGATCGTATGTGGGAAATGGCGACAGAATAGGTTAAAAAGTCTAAATAACTCATTGCAGCCACATAACTTGTTTTAAATTCTGAAAAAATTCAAGTAAATTCTTTGATGAAAAATAAATTGAATTTGTTTATGATGTTTTTTATAATTTGAACCCCCCATGCCGAGTAAAAAAAAAACGCTTAGTTTTCGGTAAAAAACGCGATTTTTGGCAGTATGCGAAACTAAGCGTTATTCGTTTTTTTGCTCGGCATGGGGGCTTAAATTAAAAAAACTTCATAAACAAACTCGATTTATTTTTCATCAAGGAATTTGTTTGATTTTTTTTCAGAATTTTAGGACCTGTTATTTGGCCTTAATGACTTTTTAACCCATTGTGGTGCCATGTCCCACTTACGATTTTTATGAATTTTACTGCAGAATATTCGGAAATGTGGCCCGTAACATATCTACTACTTCTGAAATGTCGATTTTCCGAAATTTTCAGGTAAAACGACCTCTTGGTACCCCCTCATGTCGAAATTTTATGGTACACTTATTGGGAATTTCATTTTACACGTCCATCACATTTTTTAAAACCTGGGTCATACGTAGGGCACTACTTATTTTTCGGGAACTGGCAACACAAATTTCAATAGCTAAAATCTGGCAACACCATAATAAAGTTTGAAATTTTTTAGCATAAACGTACTCACAACGTTTTGGTGTACAAGTGATATTTGTTTGGTTTTCGTTGGATTATTTTCCGCAACTATCGACGTGGATTTAGTCAACAAGAATGGGTGAACTCAGTTCTTTGGCGATAAAGCTCCATCAAAAACCACAGTATATGGCTGGTATAGTGAATTCAATCTTCGTCGTAGTTCGGTCGCCGACGAATTCCGTGAAGGTTGTCCAAAATCGGTTGTTTCTTAACTCACTGTAAACAAAACAAATACCGCTTGTACATCAAAACGTTGTGAGTACGTTTATGCTAAAAAATGTCAAACTTTATTATGGTGTTGCCAAATTTTAGCCATTGACTTTAGTGTGGCCAGTTCCCGAAACATAAATAGTACCCCTGGTATAAGGGAAGATTATTTTCGAATATGCCCATATATCGTCGCCCGTTACTCGACAAATGAATTTAGGCAGGTTACTTTAACGTCTTTCGAGTTCTCTCTGTAGAGCCGTCAATACACTGGAGTTGAGAAAATTATTCAACCCTCATGTTGCGTCATTACCAAAAATTTTACATATTCTTGTTCTGGGTACTTCACTGAAAATATCACAATGAATAACTTTGCACTGGAACTCTGTGTTTCTTTTTGAGCCCCGTTTAAGTAGTTCACTTTCACACTTTTGTAGTAGTAGTTCGAAGTGCCTACCCTATCCGTAATACCCGCATTGGAGTGTTGGAATTATATAAGAAGAGTTGTTCTACTTTCTGGATCTGTGCAAAGTTTTTTAACTGAAAAATTTCCTAGACTTACTAGGTCCTCTCTGATGTTAAAAAATAACTATTCAAACAGTTATTTCCAATGCATTTGATTTTAAGCAATAACTCTTCACCTCATATTATACTAAATAAAATAACACCCCGATTCAATAATCAGGTAGAACACATTCTTGAGAAATAAAAGTGCCAATTTTCCTCAGACAGTCATAAAAAGCTAATCAATCAAGCATTTCGAAAACTTATTGAAAACAAATTTCTTACAGACTCCTTAAAGACTATGATAACGCCGATGCTGAATTAGTTATCTACGCTACATCCTTAATAAACAAAACCTTAGCTGGTCTCACGGACCAAGATAGTTTTTACGATGAAAGTGATTTATTGGAGCAACAGGGTATGGAAAGTGTGATACAACGTTATATGTCGAAACAAGGTACCGATTTGGATCTATTAGATCAACTGCAACTATATGAGGCAGTACTGAAGTAAGTTTAATGTCAATCAATAAAAATTCCACAAATAAATATGGCAATTTTTTTCTTTTACGCATTCTAAAGATTTGAAGACGGTGAATCCGATGGCATACGTTTACCTGAAAATGCAGTGCGCACGCAACGATATCGTCAAAACGGTAATGATACTGTGGAAAGACGTAAGTCACGACGTCATAGTACAGGCGGTAGTCCAGCTGGCGCATCAGTGATTAATAAAGTGATACCATCACCAAAGAGAGGCACACCCATACATGGCGTGCTGGATGAAGATAGTTCAGGTTCAACATATTCAAATGAGTTGAGCAATGGTCTGTTTCAGGAGCATTCAAGTAAGTGCTGCGATTGATGAATAAGCAGAACTCTTTCATTTGATATTATCTTTTTTATCAGCGCTTCCTCGAGATGGAGTTGGTGTCACACCTGGTCTGCGGCGTAGGCGTGAGCGTGCTGAACGTCATAAAAGTTTTCTTAAAGAACAACAAGAGGCGGCAGCTAATGGTCTATTTGCAGCGCTTGACAGAAGGGAGGAAATGGGTAGGTTTCATTGTAGCTTAAACTAAATGAATGAAAATGAAAAGCGAGCTGTTTTTAATTGATAGGCGTTTGCTTTTCGTTTTTGTTTTCTTATGAAATAAAAATTTACTCCATACTCCACTGTATAACACAAATGTTGGGACTATAATTGACATAACTGAATGATAGAATAACGAAACAAAGGTGTTCCGATTTTAGGTGCTCAGCACTCAAAATGTTCGGTATGGTCTAGAAACTACGTATATAAATTTTGGTAAAAAAATATTGAGATTTAGCACTCGCGCAAGCTCGATAAGTAGCGCTGCCTTGATCGTACGAGAATGGGGTTCTTTCAGCCCGTGGAAATTGATAAAAAAGGATTGGAACAATTTTTTTTTCTATCCTACTTTATGTTTTCGAGGTCGCAAAAGACAATGGCATTGCCAGTTTTTGGAAAAGATTCCAAGATTTCAAGATATTTAAGATATCTCTCGAAAAAAAAAAAAAAAATTTGAGATTTTTGTTAGATTAAATTGCCATTAATCGTAGGAACATTTTTTATTTTTGTTTCTCGGAATGTAGTCTTGTAGCCTAAATAGTGACAAACAAAATGAGTGGTCGCACAATATTTTTTGACAAAATCTTCTCGAGATATCGGCCACAGACTGAACCGCCGTCCTGCCGAATTGCCGGTCACTGGGGATATCTGCCGATTTTACGCTATTTTCACTGATTTTTGAGATCCTACTTTGTACTTTTGACGTCGCTGGAGATGCGGAAACATTTATTTTCACGATAAAATGCAAGTGTTTCAATACATTCATGATATTCCTATGATAAATTTCCCTAGTGGGATTTCCAATGAAAAGCGGAACTAGCTCTAAAACCTCGACATAATTTTTCCGCGCATGATTCATCTGGAGCTAGTGATTGATGTCCATCGCGGTTTTCTTCTGGAAAGGTGCCAATATCTCCCAAATTTTTCAGTGGAAGATAGAAAAATTACTTCAGTGGAAGATAGAAAAATTTAGGAGACATTGGCACCTTTCCAGAAGAAAGCCGCGATGGTCATCAATCACTAGCTCCAGATGAATCATGCGCGGAAAAATTATGTCGAGGTTTTAGAGCTAGTTTTGTTTTTCATTGGAAATCCCACTAGGGAAATTTATCATAGGAATATCATGAATGTATTGAAACACTTGCATTTTATCGTGAAAATAAATGTTCCCGCATCTCCAGCGACGTCAAAAGTACAAGGTAGGATCTCAAAAATCAATGAAAATAGCGTAAAATCGGCAGATATCCCCAGTGACCGGCAATACGGCAGGACGGCGGTTCAGTCTGTGGCCGATATCTCGAGAAGATTTTGTCAAAAAATATTGTGCGACGACTCATTTTGTTTGTCACAATTTAGGCTACAAGACTACATTCCGAGAAACAAAAATAAAAAATGTTCCTACGATTAATGGCAATTTAATCTGACAAAAATCTCAAATTTTTTTTATTTTTCGAGAGATATCTTAAATATCTTGAAATCTTGGAATCTTTTCCAAAAACTGGCAATGCCATTGTCTTCTGCGACCTCGAAAACATAAAGTAGGATAGAAAAAAAAATTGTTCCAATCCTTTTTTATCAATTTCCACGAGCTGAAAGAACCCCATTCTCGTACGATCAAGGCAGCGCTACTTATCGAGCTTGCGCGAGTGCTAAATCTCAATATTTTTTTACCAAAATTTATATACGTAGTTTCTAGACCATACCGAACATTTTGAGTGCTGAGCACCTAAAATCGGAACACCTTTAGTTTTTTTGGGTCAGTCTAATACATATATTAAAGCCCTTAGCGAGTATGGCAACTTATCTTTCAGTTTTATTGGTATTGCTGATGACAAGTGGCCTAGTGAGGTGGTCCTTTAGCTGCCTTTATAAGTAGTTGCCATTTAAGTTGCAAGGCTATCAATGCAATTGAATTCCGTTGCCATTCACAAAAGCCGTTGAGTTTGGTCAATTAGATTTTTTTTTTTTTTTTTTCATCGAGATATTCAATTGAGATGTTTTCACTCGTTGCGTGGCTTGCGTAGTAAGCATTGGCCTCACCTCTTCCAATTTCACTGAAATTTGGTACATGGTTTCGTTTCAGCCAAAACTGATAATTTGTGAATTTTAGAAGGGGCAAAAAGCTGAAAAAGATCTATTTAGCTATATCACTGTTAAAAGTGATTATTTTCTGCATAAAAGTAAAATCAAAACAACGATTTCCATACAAAAAAAAAAACAAAATTTAATTTTTTGAACTTCAAATATCTCCAAACTTGAAAAACTGAAAAACTGACAAGTGCTTCTCACTTGTATAGGGACGATATGTTAACTGTGCTAGTTAGATGGCCGGACCAGCTTCCCTCTTTAGAAAACACCTGAGCTATACCAATGATGGAATCCAATGATCCTTAGTTTTAAATGCTCAAATTTGGCTTTAGAAATGAATAGAAAATAATAATTCATTTCAGAATTAAGTTGAGCTTTTTTCTAATAAATAATATATTTTCTACGTGGCGCGACACTACAGACTGTGACACTCATGACATTTTTCTTTGAGTTTTTGTTATAAGAAAATGGTTAGTCGTTTTCGAAAGAGCATTTGAAATAATGACAATTTCATAATTAATAGATATTTAAATTTATAAATGTAATATTTTTAAGACATGACGCTCTTGAAAAGTTTAACCGTCTCCTTTGAAACGACAAACTATTTCAAATTCAAGATAACCACAAATTCGAATACAGGACTTTGCTGATGATTTGTAAAATATAGTAAGAGAAAGGTTTGACTCTAACATAGACAAACGAATGCATCGTAGTAGGCTGGTGCCGAGAGAAATTAATCGAAATTAACCCAAGTAAAATCATGCAGTAGAAATCTAAACCTAAGAGGGCATAAAATCTAAGGGATATAAAATATTTAGCAGTATCCTGGACAAAACTCTGACCTGGGGTAATGAAATATCATTATAATCAATAGCCTGGTAGAGGCTATAGGGTAAAACTTTTTAGCTATCATTTTTTTTCACCAAGTAATATTTTTGTATAAAAAGAACACTTAAAAATGAATTGGACTAGTTACTAACATATATCAGTTTACAAACTTTGGTATAAGCTATAAATTTTTGAAAAAACACCCCCTTCATGAAAACACCCTGTATTTTAACAACAACTGATACTAGGACCAAATCCTCCCGGAGTATTGTTCTTGCACACCGGAACTACGATATTGCCAAATTTGAGTGAAATCGGAGACAAAAAATTTCCTGCTGGTACACTTGGCGTGTTTTGATTATTTCAATTACATTCAGTTATTCTGTCCCAACATTGTGTTGAGTGGTGCAAATATACCCTTTTTTTGATAACTGATTTCTAATATATATTGTATACGTTTACTTTGTATCAAATTAATAACATGTCCATCCTCAATACCTACAAAACGAACATCATTTCAAAACTAAAATCAAAATCCATTAAAACTATGCTGCGCCAACGCCTTGGCTTTACAAAAAACAAAATAATAATACTTTTTAAAAATCGTATTTTGCAAAAAAAACGTTTTGCTTTTTTTCTCTTGCAATGCAATGCGCTTTTCAAAAATAGGACAACTTGTGACTGCTATACCCGCCACAGTTAAAAATAGCAGCGCTGATAGTCCACCAGAATCAATGGTACTAACCAATGAAGCTATCAGCAGCAACAACAACATCAACAGCAGCAACATTAATTCAACACCCAATACAAAAACATCAACCACAACAACAACACCATCCAACATGCCCCTTAATGTTGCCTCAATAAACTCTACTAACAATGCAAATAGTAACAATCTGTTGAGCCCAACGAAATCACTACTGGGCAGCAATACCATATCAATTATCAATAACAATTTTGACAAAAATCATCAATCCAACAATTCAGAATTCTTGACAAAGAAGAATTTACTCATCGAACGTAATGCGACTGTCATTAATGGCATACGTAAGAATATACAACGTGGTAATGAAACTGAGAATCGTTGTGATGTGACCCAAAGTAATAATAATAACAACAACAATAACAACAATTCATATAAAAAATATGAAAGTGATGCAAATCGTCTCAACATCTACTATAGTCAATTGAGTACACCAAAGAATAATCAAACAACTACTCCAACTAGTACTAGCATACAGACTGCCCAAGAAGCTTTAGCAGCGGTATTGAGTCCAAAGAAAACTTTAAATGGTTTCGATTTTACACAAACATCACTCAGTCCGAAAAGAACACAATCAAAAGTGACTTCACCAACACCAGTGGAAACAACATCATCTCTTAATAGTCCTTCTAGTCCGGATGAAGTTTTTCAAGCTTCAACACCACCACCATGGATTGTTGATAAGAAAGTAGAGCCTGTGTTGAATAATAAAGCGGCAGTACCACCACCGCCGCCTCCACCACCACCACCACCAGATTGGTTGTGGTCACAACATGGTGTTGATCAATTGAAGAGAATTGAGACATTACCAATACAAAAAGTCGATGAAGGTACATCACAAGAAAACAACGATTTGCTTCAGATAACAGGTAAGTAATATGCCAGTAGCCAATACAATAACGCTTAACTCATTCTCTCTCTCTCTAATCGAACTCACTATCCTTAGTGTCATCATTGTTTTATTTTATTTTCTTCTTTTCTTTCTTGAGTGTATTAAATTGAAAAAGGATTAACCAAATTTCGAATGATTAGAGATTTAGATTTACAGAGGTTTTTAGTTTATGAGTTCATACATATTAAATTAAAACTTTTGTTTTGTTGTAACACAGAAACTGAGCCCGAAAATGAAGACAAAAAGCTACTACTGCAATTGCAACGTGATCATACTGTCAAAGATTTGACTCAAAAGTTGAGTAATATTCCAATGAGTCCTACACATGCGGAAAATATGCAAAATCGCATTGTCGGCGACATGTCTGGTCTCATATCTAAAGCCAAAGAAGGTCTTGCCAAAAGCAAAAGCAAAGGGGAAATATCACGGTAAGCTTAAAATTATTTAAACAATATATTAGAGATTGTTCCATTATCAGGCCCAAATGGCCCTATAATGAAAAACCATAACTTATCATCTGAAATGAAATTATGGGTTTTCAAAATATTCTCCATGATAATCTATACACTTTCGCATGCGCTTATGTGCTACCCTTCAGGTTTTTGAACGCATCAACTGCTTCTTCAGGCATCGGAAGTCGTTATTCACGTGAATAGGCTGTTTTGCATTTATTCTAGAACAATATTAAGTTCACGAATAACTTTCTGACTGTCTTAAATAAAACCATGGCCTTAAAATAAGTTCATATACCTTTAAAATTTGTTAAAAACTTAAGCTTTCTTTTTAGTTCTCCTCGGTCTCTTTTAAGGGCCGGCAAAATAGGTTTTGATTTTTGTTTTGGTCATTAACACTGAATAGAAAAGAAAATGAATTAAACATGAAGTATACATATGTTTTTTGAAATTGTACCCTTAGAGGAGATTTTTTTCTTGAGAAATTTCACCTCCGGAGCCAAATAATCAATTTGAAGCGGAAAACTTTTAACAGATGTTCTTGGAAATGTACTACTGACGTCTTTGGGGTCTGATAATTCAATATGGATATTCATATATATCGCCGGTGCTTACGAAGACTATCTCTTCTTAAAATGCGGACAAGAAAATCCTTTTTTTCAAACTGCGGCGAAAAAGATCTTTTTTGTGCGAATGCGGACAAGAAAATCACTTTTTACAAAATGCGGCGAAGAAAATCTCGCTTCATTCGCTGCGATTTTAAGTGAAATGTTTATTTTCGTAACTTGTCGAAAAGTATTCACTAATTAAAGAGATTTTCTTCGCCGCTTTTTGTAAAAAGTGATTTTCTTCCGCATATTACAAAAAAGATTTTTTTCGCCGCAATTTCAAAAAAAAGATTTTCTTCACAGCAACTTTCGGTTGGAAGATTCTCTTCGTAAGCACCGGCGATATACATTTCATATACGAGTTGGAAAAACTTTAACCATAGTTGAATACTCAGAGATTTTGTCTAAGCGAATCATTTCCGAGGATAGCTTACACACAAAAAGCTTAAGGTTAAATATTTAAAAATTGTATTTTAATTAAAGTTAAACAGTTAACAACTATATACTGGTAAATTAGGCGTATTTTGGTGCATATTTCTCATAGACTGCGATATAAGCGGCCTTTGCTGCATCCTTGCTCAAACCCTGGTGTTTGTTCCATGCTTCCCATTTAGCTTTACCCTTCAAGTCAAGTGCACCAGGCTTTGCAGTGTTATTATCACCAACAGTAGCTTGTTTAAAGAGACCATAGAACTCTAAGAATTCCTCATCAGTTGGACGTTTTGTGAAAGCCTTGGCTTTTTCGCAAGCAGTATTGAACTGTTAAACGGAAAAACAACTGGAATTAATTACACTGTGCAACTTTTTTGACTAATTCAGGGTCGCTGATTCTGAACCTGGCAACCACCGTTTTTTTCTATCACGTCTGAGATCCGAGTTATCTTTGATTTAAGGTGCAGAAAATGGTTTTTTCAGGAAATAGTATAGTTCACTTTTTTCAGCTCTGATCTTATTCTTTAACCAATAACCTTTAGATTTTCAACTGGATAATTACTTTCCGAGATATTATCCATTGAAGTAAAGGTTTACAAATATAATATAGTCCTTTACAGGGACTTGCGATACCTTTACTTCAGTAGATGATGTCTCGGAAAGTAATAATCCAACTGAAAAAGTTATAATTTCAACTTTAAAAAGGAAGATCAAAACTATTCAATGCCGCTGAAAAAAGTGAACTATAATACTTCGTGGATGTACGCCATATGTCTGAAGATATCGTTTTCTGCACTTTAAATTAAAGATAATTCGGATCTCAAACGTGATAGGAAAAATCGGTTGCCGGATTCGAAATCGACGACCTTGAATTAGTCTAAAAAAGTTATTGAGATCAAATTCAGATCGATTTCCTCTCAACTTGTTATACTTTGTTATCAATTATGACAAGATATGTATCTTATACTTACATCCATTTTATTCGAAAATTTTAAGTGGCTAAATATATGTAAATTATATTTGAGAAAAAAGAAAAAAAGAGAAGAGTCCTTAATAAAGAAGTTAAGAGTGGGTTTTAGCGTCACTTACCACTTGTAGTTAAGACACGCGAGCTATGAAGTGTAGCTGGAAAATTTGCAAAACCTTTTTATAGGTGAAAACACTTAAGAAGCTTATCGTTAAACTGATACTGATAATACGTATCTCCCCATAGGAAAGGCTGATGTATTAACTTCTAGATATTGCAATTTTTTTATTAACAGTTTTGCACATTTTAATGACCTATAACAAAAGAACTAATTGTACTGTATTTTATGACACTCATATACATATGTACATATGTAGGCATATACACGATTCGTTTTATTTAAAAGAATAGAAATTATATTGTTGAGAGATATCGTTTTGTGCTCTTATCGATTTTATAACTTATTCAATTTCAAAGTTCAAGTAAATTAGTCAAAATTACGTGGTATCACACAAAATAAATGCCCAAAATAACATTTTTTATAACTTTCTGACCTTTATTTTAGGCTAGAGAAAATTCTGATTATTGATGCAAGTCAATGCTATCATGCTTTTAAGGACATATTCTAATGTAATTCTTGGAAGCACAAGTTAATGACCATACATCCCGTTTGAGATTTCTTTTGTAACTAAGCACTTTGATATATACGAGACACTTATTTATGAATTTCGTCTGGTCACGAAAAATTCTTTAGAATAATCCACTTATCTCAGAATTTTAAGAATTAATTTTGATTGAAAAGGCAAAACCATTACGGAAAACTTACTCATATCCAACTTTTGTTTGTCTTTAATTAGATACAAACAACTCAATTCTGGTCCTTTCAAAAAGCGACTTCGTTTCTGAAGATTTTCAATTAAAATATTTCAAGCGCACATAGAACGGTTTTTTTTTTTTAATACTTGAAGTGAGTATGGAGAAGCTTCTCACCGTGGCTCAGTCTTCCACGTAAAACAAGCTAGGTAGACAAAATCCATTGACAGATATCAAAATTTCAGTAATTAGATAATGTCAACAATAGAATACCTAACGCATCACAGGGGGGCTAAAAACATTTTGAGAGAAATATTTATTTTTTGAACTTGTTAAATTCAATTTATCAAAATAATATTTCTAAAAGTAACAAATACAAATCCCTTCTTCACAAATCCCTATTCAAAATAGAAAAATCAAAACATTATCTTATTTTCATGAGAAAATGTTGTAAGGAGTTAATTTTTTCTGGAACTCAGTATTCTTGAAGGACATTATTATTACAAAAAAATCACGACAAAAACTGAAAATGAGAATGATTCTATGTATAGGCTTTTCTGATCATTTTCGCATAAGCCAGACAAATCGATCAGTTCCCCCCCTTCGAGAAAACCACATTTCTACTTTTTTGTAATAATCCTATCCTTCAAGAACACTGTGGTCATTAGAAATTTGTTATTAGTAAAATTTGGCGCTTACCAAACTAACCTAGCTTTTGAACTTTCTGGTTACTTACTTCTTTATCGAAACTGAGAATATAGATCTATTGGCACCGCTAAAGAAAGCGTACTATACCGAGCCATATATTCATAATTAAACATTTTTCAATATAAAAAAAATGTGATAGGGACAAGACTTATACTGAGACGATAGTTATACCATAGCTGAGTAAAAACCCGATGGGTTTTGCAAAGTAATCTGCCTAGCAGGCTTAATTGACTTCTAAAATGTTTGTTAGAGACTCTTCAGCTTTCGATCAATAGCTTTTTTACTTTTCCAGTAACTGTTATTTTCAATAACTAAAATATTAACTAATTGTCAAACTAGTAACTTTTTCTTAAATTCTATGTCAAAAATTTTTCACACAGGTGACGTTTTGATGTAAAATCATCGGTCTTTCAAAGTAATTATTTATAATTATTTTTATTAATTTTTTTATAATTATAAATACGTCTAGTATTCAGAAATGACCACATTAAGTATAGCCCCATTTGTTATAAATTATATTCCAAGCAGTGAAACCCTAAACTTAAGTTGTAGTTTGAAAACATGAGGAAAATTCTTATTATCTTGTGTGATAAATTTAATTTATATACATTTTCATAGCAAGTTATCATGTTTTTATGTTAATTTTGGTGCATATTTTTGATATGTTGCAATGTAAGCAGACTTAGCAGCATCTTGGCTCATGCCTTTATGTTGATTCCATGCTTCCCATTTTCCTTTTGCCGTAACATCTAAGACTCCTGGTTTTGGAATATTACAATCACCAACAGTTGCTTGTTTGTAAAGACCATAAAATTCGGCAAACTCGGCATTGGTTGGTTTCTTGGTAAAAGCTGCGGCTTTCTCGGCTGCTGTTTTGAACTATAAAAATAATTTTTTTTTTTAATTTAAACTTTATTTACTTTTAACTGTTTTAAACTTACATCCATATTTTTTGTAATAAAACTTTCGGAAGAATATTTACAACTATTTTTTACAACCAAAGCCATCCGCTTATATACAAAAATCACTGACAATACTCAAGTGAAACCTTATCATTCCACTTATTTTATTCATGTAATCTGTGAATAAAGAAGTACATACTTAAAAAACAATAAATGCATACAAAATTTTGAGTAATAAAAGTAGATTTTTTTTAGATTATCATGCATATTAGAGTGCACATATGTGCAAAATTGTAATTTTTCTTTGGTCCCGTCACCGTAAAATAGAGCCAAAAACATACAATATTTGAAAAAAAATTAGGAATCTGTAGTGAAAAAAACCGTAAGAAGTTTCAAAAAAGGGACTTTAAAAGGGCAAAAAAGAACAAAAAATTATAAAAATATTCTTTAACACATTTTCGGCCGATCAATCGAACACACAGTGCGGCAAAATCCAAAAATCCCGGCCAAAAGTCGAAAGAATAACCGTAGGGATTTCAAACTAGGCAGGCATGGTTCTTTAATATTCCTTAGCTATATATATAAATTTTGTCAAAATTGACCAACGGACACGCCCACCTCCCATATGACATAAAATTAATTTCGACCATAATTCTACCATTTTTATTCAGAAATGGTTTAAATTTAGTAAAATGAGAGAATGCGACTCATAAATGATATCCGCAAAAAATAGGCGTGGTCAAAAATTAAATACGCCCACCTCCAATATGACCTAAAATGAATTTTTATCAGAAATTGTTTTAATTTGATAAAATAATAGTATATGACAAATTTATTATATTTGTAAAAAATGGGCGTGGTTCACCCACCTCCCATGTAACATAAAATCAATTTCGGTCAAAATTAGACATTTTAAGTCAGAAATTTTGTAAAATTAATGGAAGAGCATTTTCAAAGAGAATGGGCCTAGTCTAAAAATTAATACGTCCACCCACCACTTCGACACGCCAGGGTCTCTTTGCCTTTTTGTAAAAACTATTTACATAATTGGCATTTGACCAATATGTCTTCGGGAATTGTCGAATACATTTAAATAAGTTCGAATATAAACTTGAATCGGGCGTTCGTATACATATGAGCTTATTTTTTATCCAAAAGTGTGGTGTTTCAACAAGTGTGAGATAGTAATGTATACGATTAAAAGATTCAAATTTTACAATCTTCTTAAACAAAAACCAGAGTGGAATATACAAAATACGATTTCAGATTTCAGAAATTACAGAAAAGATCGATTGAGGAAAATATTAAGAGGAAAAATAAATGAAGATATACTTCATATGATGTTGGTATCCTCGGATCCGATAATCTCCTCGTTCAGAACAAATCAAAAAAAAAAAAACGATCCAGCCTTTCTCAAAATGTTGTAAATCTTTTGAAAAGTGCAATCCTTGATTTAGGCAATAAAAATGACGAAAAGAGTGAAGCCGAGAGGAGTGAAAGCGAGAGCAGCGACTCATATTCCTCATAAAATTAGTCTTCTTTCTTATGTTCACCAATCAATTTTTATTAAAAAAATAATTTATTTTCAAATAAAATGTTTTTTTTTTTACTGGAGCAGGTATGCATTATTAAGTGTAATTTGAGTAGTGGGCAAGAATGGAGGCTGAAAATTGAAGAGAAAGTTAACAATACTTTAATCTATCAAATCATGCCAAAAAAATGCTGGAACTAATTGGAACTTTTTTTTGGCACTCTAGCGTTCTAAGTACTTAAAAGAAATATTGGGTTTCTTAGAAATATGGCACTTTTACCGTTATTTTTTCCTTTTATGAATGTACGTGATTCACCAAAATATTAAGAAAAGAACAGAGTTAAAGAGTTGTAGCCGAAATATTATTTAAAATTGTAAACAAAAGTTGTCCAGCGATTTTCATTTGGCACAACTTTAATAACAATGTTCGATATCAAACAATTTTCTATGCTTTGACGTTTGTACGCTATAAAGTAAAAGTCGAAACCATATTATTGTCTCAGTTGCTGATATCCTGGACAATTGTTTTTCAACATATCTAACCAAACCTTCCCGGAATTAAAGTTTATTTTTGGACTTTTGGCCAGGATATTTGGATTTTGCCGCACTGTGGAACAGTGAAATTGTCTATTTTCAATAAATTTCCAAACTGTGAAAGTGAATGACATCAGAATGAAAGTTAGTGCTTAATATAACTTTGATCTTTTGACTGTTCGCATATATTATTCATCACTTCTATACCTGCCACGCCTCCTTGTCTGCGTTACAAACGGAAGGACAAAGTGAATATACCCTGGGTGTAGGTTATAATTAGTGATGAGGTTTTATAGCAATCCAAAAATTAACACTTGTCATACCTAACAGGCTCAGGCATCAGTCAAAGTTAGTGTTCGAATAATCGAACGTTGGCCTGGGCTAACGGCCACATAAGATATATTTTTGTGAATTTTAGCATCATGAGGCTAATGGGCAGCCTCCTTTCAACTGGCTTCGATGATATTTACCTTCCGGCTGACAGATTATAAGGAGTTCACCAACCAAGATTGGTCGTATTTATATGAGATCTTGTGGTATGTGCTAACGGCCAACGTCCCATTAATCGAACACTTCATTTTTCGACATAACGGTTAGCCGAGTGGGGGTAAAAACTTTTTGATGATGTATTTGGACTTAGGGGGTGCCAATTACTCTAAAAATTTACTTTATATCAAAAAATTAAATAATTTTTGCAGCGTCGCTGAAAATAGGTTAAGTTTGTATCAACCCAGCAATGAATTTAATTTTCGAGCCAAAATTTTCTACGAAAATAACGTTTGTCTAGTCATTCTCTACGAAATGTGCTTTAAGATCATCCGCGAAAAGATCAATAGTTTAAAAGTTACAGACAGTTTGCCCTTTTAAATTCCATTTTTTTGAACTTTGATCGATAACCGGCTGTGTTTTTCAATTAGAGATTCTTTATTACACAGCGATACAGTGATTTTACACTTTGCATCAGATCTAGTAGATATTGTAGGCCTAAACACTTTCACTTTTGCGCGCTTAAAAGGTTGCAGCTCAATTACTTTTTAACCGATTTCGGTTTGAAATGGTTTATGTCACAATTTTTTTATACATTTTACTTTAACGGAATTATTGTCCTAATTCTCTATCTCGAAAAATGTGAGTGACTGAAATTCGTTTTCAGTCATTTTCGTTTAAAAAATATTTTCTGTAAATCGAATTGAGTTTTTCGTCAACACTCATTTGGTTTGAGGCTTTGTTTTCGAATAAGCAAAGACAATACATTTTTGAGAAATGCCAACTCTATTTTTTATATTTCGAACTTTTTACTGAATATTTTCAACTGAAAAAAGAAATTAATTTTCAAATGGCAGTTCTATTTGGATATTGGTTTTGAAATTTGGTTTGAAAATAATAATAAAAAAAAAAAACGGATTTCACAAGTGCAGAAAACATGTATTATACAAAAGTTTCTGCTATTCTTCTCCTTAAAGTTGTAGCTATGGTTGAAGTGTTTTAATTTGGGGGTCTTTCAACTTTACTTACAATTTCAATGCTATCAAGTTCTTCTTAAGGCGGCATCTCGTTTTTGTAATGTATACAAGCGTTATGTTAAGCACAAAAAACATTTATAATTTTAGTTACTACCATGGGAGAGTAATGCAGTCCTCTCTCGGTAAAAATGCATCGAAATCTATTTTCGAGGACTCCAAAATAGCGTTAAATTACATTGCTTTACAAAATTGCTCATTATATTTGTCTTTTAAAGGTCACTGTGGATTTCTGAACGGTGTGAGTAAATATGGTGACAATTGTTACCAGAATCTCCTGAAAAATAAAAATTATTATGCAAGTACGTTAGAGCAGTTCAAAATTGACCAAAATTACTAAAATATAATCCATAAGGTGGAGTTTGATGCATATTAAGGTGAAAAATTACAATTTATAATCTGTGCATTTTGAATGTTTTTATTTTAAATATGGTTTTCTAAATCTCACAGAGATTACACAGCCATATGATATTTTTTAAGTACCCAAAACTATTTATCTTCTGCACTTTAATAAGAGATCGTAAAAAATTGCCAAAAATCCCGAGTCGGCTTATGGGATGCATCTGAATGGCGCATGACTAAAAATGGATGAAAAATAGAGTTCTTGATAAAATCCAGTTTTTTTTGCTAAATGATTTTGAAGAAAATATATTTTGCATATTACAGATAGAATATGACTGCCTTTTTAAATAAATTAATCGTAGTTTGAGCACGGATTTCTTACGTCGACATACATATTTGATAGACAAATTATGGTCACAAATCTAGAAAAAAAATTGTGTTTTGGAAATCAAAAGAAAACCACAACCACATTCATATCGAGTAGAAATAATTTTTAAATAATTCCAAGCTCTCTGCAATAATTCTTGAAGCAAATGTTTGGGATTAACAGCATTTGAAGTCAGTCCCAACAAAACCTTGATAGCTTCCTGATGCAAGGAACCTCAGAAAGCAAGCCAGTTTAATTACATTTGGTGTTCCAGTTTTTCTGTGACAGATCTTCATTTTTGGGGACAGTTCTTCGAAAATATATTTTAAGACTTCGTTACTTACGCGAAAATTCTTTACAATCCTGCAATAAATAAATTTGCTACGCTAAACTTTATTTTGCGTTATGATGAAAGTCGTGGTATTTATCTACGTACACTCAGAAAAAAAAAGATTGTTAAAACAACAATTTTTCACTTTCAAAAAATTGTTATTTCTAAATTGTTGGAACAAGCATTTTATTCTTAAACCAACAATTTTATTCTTGATATTTAATATTTTTACGCAATTGTCATAAAAAATATGAAAAATATTTTTAAATACAAAGCGTCAAACACCAGTTTTGTGAACAAAACAAAAAATAAGCAATTTATATTCCTGAATAGTTTCTAGATGTTTTTTTTTTTAAAAAGCTCTATTTAACGAATGAGGGTAAGAAACATTTGACTCAAATTATTGCCCTTTTTTCAACATTACTTTCTCTTATCTCTCTGGTAGCATATGAATTTCATGATCAATTACACCCCGTTGATTCCACTATATGCAGAGAAGCTTCACATGGATATTCGGATGTGCGGACGATGTCGATGCATGGACCTGACTTATCTTAAGACTTTTTACGCTTGGGATTATCGTACTGTATCCATTTTCTATTGCCACCCACGATAAGGTGCAAAGGACATTTTTTTTTTGCCGTTGAAGCAACAGTCCACACGCACACGGCTTCATCTCATACAGCACCCAATGGCAAATAAAAATTTATTAATATAACCACAAACATTTTAATCATTTATTCTTCGTGCATCTATTTTGTTTCTAAATATTGTCAACAGTTTCGCTTTTAAAACAACAATTGTCGTTCTTAAAGTTTCAACAACTTTTTACTTGATTCAAGAATTTTTCGTTTTATTAAAAACATAACAATTTCGTATTTAAAACAAGAGCAAAAGTTGTTGGGAAGATTTCAACCAACAAAAATTCTTGAATTAAAACATAACGTTGTTGGAAATACAATTTTTTTTTCTGTGTGTACTTACGCGCTTAAAATTCCGTTATTTATCCGAAGAGAACGATAATTTTCATAACTCCTTCGTCGGAAAAATAACAAAGTCCATCACAACCAATAAATTTAAAAAAAGAACTTGCACTCGATTTTTAAACGACAGAAAATTTCAAGTGACAAACTTGACTGTAAATTCGTTTGTTTTCGTTTGACAGAAATACAATTTTTTCAATATAAAAATAAAAATCAAATAACACAATCATTTCGAATATAAAATAACTCATTCGCTCACTTTCGAATGTAAAATATTCAATCGCTCTCACTTTGTTGTCGTTTTTCGTTTTAGTGAATACAAAATATTGAGCTATTTGATTTCTAGTCACTTTTCAGTCGAAAAGTGAGAGTTTTCGAGATAGAGAATTAGGGCATATAACTTTTAACTATTAAAAATATTTGCCAGATCTTTTCCGTTTAAAAGATAAGTATGTAGTGCTTGCTCAAAAAAATAATTTGTGGTGACCCTGTGTAAAATTTTTTGTACAATAATTCTTAGAAAAAATAAAAGAAATAATTTTGGTACTTTTTGGACACTTTTAGTACTTTGTTAAACAAAATATGAAAGCTCATTTATCATCCCTAGTAAAACGACAAGCCAAACGTTAACAAAACAAAAAACATAAACTCAGTGCTTTGTTTTTTGTCTTTCTCTTTGTGCTTTATCCTATTTTCAGCTACAGTGACCGCGTATTTTTTGATTTTTTAATATTGAAAAACTTGTATTTAATTTTACCTGAGAATTGAGAAAATATTTATTTACACATTTATACAGTAATTCATCAGCATGGCCTATAAGTTAATTAGACTATGTACTAATTTGACAACCTATTAAAATATACCACTTAAGCATATGTTGGAGCATATTTCTCATAGGTAGCAATATAAGCAGCCTTGGCGGCATCCTGTGACAAGCCCTTGTGTGAGTTCCATGCATCCCATTTTGCTTTGCCTTTCAAGTCGAGAGTACCAGGCCTTTCGACATTGCAATCTCCAGCTGTGGCTTGTTTGAAAAGACCATAGAATTCCAAGAATACGGCATCAGATGGGGTCTTAGAGAAGGACTTTGCCTTTTCAGAAGCAGTATTGAACTATAACAAAAAAATGCGTTTGTAATAAAAAACAGTTTTACAATGTATCGTTTAACAGCGCTGTAAAACTTACATCCATTACTAATATGTTGAAGATTGTACAGGAACTGAAAGTTTTTGAAGATAAAAGACAATTAATTATCTCAAGTATTAGCAATTGCGTGACTTGTTCACTTACCACTTGACGTTTATACACAAGACTGTAACTAATTTCTGATAAAAGTGGGAGTTTTATACATTTTTTTTTTTTATTATTCAGCTTTTTTATCGATTTGATTAGGATTTGATAAAATGTTTTTTTTTTCGTTCTGGTAATTTCTTGTTTAGTGTTTCTTTTGAATTTTGCAAAAGTTTAAAGTTTATCTCTTAATTAATGGAGCTAGTGATACTGTTCTTATCACAACTGCTGTAGTTTATATTGTATTACTTGACCAAAACTGTCATAAAAAGTTTAAAAGCCATAGATAAGTTAAGAATAAAAAATAACTTAATTGATATGATTCCTTGGGTATATTTGAGGAAATTTTGTATTAACTATACACAATGCCGCTCTCTTTTTGATAAGCTTAAAATTAGATAGGTGCCTTTTCAAGATAATCAATTGATAACATTAAATTGCTAATTAAATAAAAATTATACTGCATTTTACTGGTCAACGTATTAATTTATATACTATGACGATAACTATACTTATGAACATAAGTATGTCTATATGTAATATGTATTGTTACTGAGGGGCAAATGTAGATAAATGTGGTGAAGCAAAAAATTAAAAGGGGCTTAAACAAATAAACCTCATGTGAAAACCTAAATATTTTTGATTACTTCTTGTAAAAGAACTCCTGTAGTTTATATGAATGCTGTTGTTGGCTATTATTTAATAATCCCTCTATAATTGACTACTGTATGCCCCAAGATCTTAAAACTTTCACACTTTTGTGCAGAAAGTTATACAAATAAATGTTTTTTATTTTGCTACCCACAAGCATGTATCAGATGACATGTTATATTAAACGTACTTTATAGTGTTTGTAAACATCAACAAAACCACAAACAAGAGCAAAATGCATAAAAAACGTAACGCAAACCAGCCCTCCAATTTGGTTTTACTTTCATGCATTTTGCCATTTTTTATACCCTACACCCAGGGTATATTCACTTTGTCCTTCCGTTTGTAACGCAGAGAAGGAGGCGTGGCAGATATAGAAAAGTATATATATTCTTAATCAGCGTCACCTCCTGAGTCGATATAGCCATGTCCGTCTGTCTGGCTGGCTGGCTGGCAGGCTGGGTGGCTGGCTGTGTGTTGAAATACACTTTTTGAGAAAACTGAGCAAGATTTTTCAATGAAATTTGGTACACTGCCTCCGCCATCGAAGTTAGCTCGGGGGATTGAAAATGAGCGAAATCGGTCAATGGACACGCCTACCGCCCATACAAAAAATATATTCAAAATGCAATTTTAGGAGTATTTTTCACGACAATGCAACCAAAATACGCATAAATACTAAGAATTGTAAGAGCAAGCTTTGAGAAAAAACTGAGCAAATTCGGAGAAGAGGGCGTGGCACCTCCCATATAAGCAAAAGCTTCAAAACGCTATACTGAAAGCGTTTTATGAGATATTAGAACCAAATTTGACTTAAATACTAAGAATCATAAATGAAAGCTCTCAACAAAAATTGGGTGAAATCGGACAAGAGGGCGTGGCACCTCCCATATGAGCAAAATCTTCAAAATGCTATACTGAAAAAGTTTTTTGAGATAATCCAACCAAACTTCACTCAAATACTGCAGACTATAAATGCACGCTCTAAGCTAAAATTAGAGGAACTCGGACAAGAGGGCATGGCACCTCCTATATATGCAAAAACGTCAAAACACTATGCTGAAAACGTTTTTCACTCAGACACTAAAATCTATAAATGCAAGCTCTGAACAAAAACTGGGTGAACTCGGACAAGAGGGCGTAGCACCTCCCATATGAGCAAAATTTGAAAAATACTGCAGTGTAGGGTATTTAATGTTTGGCCAGGCCAAATTTTACACCCTTACTAGTTGTAATTTTGTTGGTGCTTGCAAACGCTGTACACTCAACTGAAACATCTAAAATAATGTTAACTAGTATCGCCTATTGGTCGACCACAAATAAAAGAAATAATTTTGGTACTTTTTGGACGCTTTCAGTACATTTTTAGCTATTTGGTACAAAATAGAAAAAATATAAAATGCCAAACGAAACGTAAACAAAACAAAAAACATGAACTCAGTGCTTTGTTTTTTGTTTTTCTCTCCCATATTCCGCTCTATGAGATCGCTTATTTTGTTGTTGTTAATATTTAAAAATTTGTATTTTATTTTACCTGGCTTAAAGGACACAAATTAAAATAATTTTAACTATGTGCACAAGTACCATTCTATTGATATATAACTCAAAGTCGTACTCCTTTCTAACATAGTAAAACAAGGGTCAGAAGTTTTTGTTTTGCGTAATAACAAATCAAGCCCTAACCGCAACAATAACGTATGCGCCGAGATAATTCGACGAAATTTTGTACAGAGGGTTCGTTGTAAACGTTAGCTCGTAGAACTGAAAATGAAGCTTCAAGCCCCAGTCTTTAACTTTAAAAATCAGTTGAAATTATATCGATATTTCTTTTGTCTTCGAAGTATTGAAAGCTGAAATATCGATAAAAAGTGGATTTTTCCTTTTTTCACCTTTCCAGGTTAGAATAATTCGAAGAAGAAAAAATATATTGATACAATTTAAACTGGGTTTTGAAGTAAAATAATAGGGCTTCAAGCTGCTTTTTAAAGTTTAATGACTAACGATTTCCTTGTTCAATTATGTAGCCTCAAAAGAATCAAAAAAAAAAACATTTCACAAAATGGATAGAAAATTAGACTTTAGGTTAAGATTTCTCGAAAACCATATCAAATACATCAATTCTGAGGCCGTATTCAGATATTTACGGTTACCGGACATAGTCCCAACGAAATGGGGATTATGTCCGAAAATTTTTCGGTCATAATCCCCATTTTGGTCATGGGGGTATATCCGCAAATTTTTCGGACATAATCCCAATAGAGGTTATGTCCAAAAATTTTATTAAGATTGAACAAAATTTTTGCAATAATCCATTTAAAAAATTTATATAGTGTTGGATGTTATAGACTGATCCGCGGCCGAAGGCCGCCGCGAAGCCGGTGTTGGATTTTTGGGAGTTTTAAATCCTGAGCTGCGGCCCCAGGCCGCCCACTTACCCCTACTCTTATGTAAAATTACTGTGGCTAGCAAACTAGGTGTTGGATATATTATAGACTGATTCGCGAAGCCGGTGTTGGATTTTTGGGAGTTTTAAATCCTGAGCTGTGGCCACAGGCCGCCCACTTCCCCTATCCTTATGTAAAATTATTGTGGCTAGCAAACTAGTTGTTGGATATATTATAGACTGATCAGCGGCTGAAGGCCGCCGCGGAAACGATATTGGAATTTTTGGGAGTTGTAAACCCTGAGCTGCGGCTGTTGTCAATAACAAAATATCGTTATAGAGACTATGTCCGTTTTTTCCTGGGGATTATGTCCGAAACACTTGCGGACATAATCCCCATTCTCGAAAATTTACATTAAAAATGCTAATTTTCTTAAAAAAACGCAAATAAATAAGAATTCAAACCCGATAGAAATTTTTTCTCCAAGTAGAGCGCGAGCCTTCCACGAAATCCACCTTCTGCGGCAGCTGCACATCAGATCAGGAGGTACAAAACTCACGTTCAGCTGAAGATATTATTAACTATAGTGCTGAAACCGCACCCATATGCTCTTCAAAGAGCAAAAAGTAATAAGAAAATTATACTGTTAGGTGGACCCGCTTTGAACCTTATTTAAAATATGTAAAAATTTCAAACAAAAATTTTCTGTCAAATCAAAACGCAATATCTAGAATCTACAGACATCGAAAAGTCAATTTCATTTTTTTTTTTTTTTTTTTTTTTGGTACATTGCTGTGAAAATATAGGTTTGTAGCTTCTACTGAAAATTCATATTTGTGGCCCATATTGCGTTTTGATTTGGACGTCCTCATATATAATTATTATCATTAGGAAAGCCATTCTTCAATGCACTCGGCTTACATTTTTTTTTACAAATTAAAAGTACAACGACTTAACCCTCTTATTAATAATGCTCTTATTAATTTTCAGTTCTTCTAGCGTTGATCAAGAAATCAAAAAACCTGAACCAAAAAAATCAGAAAATGAGCTACACTGGGAGGAGCTCGTACGAAATATGTTACGCCCACTTAATCTCTGTGATCTTGACTTTACCGATCTAAATTCAGACGATGAAAAAGATGTATTAGCACCACGTGGTCTCGGTGGTGGTATACCACCACCACCACCGCCCATTGGTGTACCACCACCAATGATGCCAGCACATATTGTATGTCCGCCACCAATGAATCATATGAACAGCTTGATACCACCGCCGTTATTAAGCTATAATTACGGACAGGGTCCGGCTAGTCTACAAAATAGTTTCAATAGTTCAATTAATGGTGATATTGGAAATTCTTCAACGATTAGGAAAAATAAGAAAACGGTAAGAGAAAAGAAGAAGAATTTTGGTATAAAAGAGAAATCAAATAAAAATTAAACGAATGACTCCATAGGTGAAATTGTTTTGGAAAGAAGTGCGCGAAGATATGATACCAATTGCTGTGGGTAAAACAATTTGGGATGATTTACCAGCTGCTAATGTGGATACAGAAAAATTGGAGCATCTTTTCGAGTCCAGAGCAAAAGATTTAATGACAAAGGTGAGTGATGTTTCAAAAAAAAAGAGGTTGAAATTGTTGTGCGTTTTGTATGTTTGGCGCTAAAGCATGTGAAAACGATAAAGCAGAGTTGAGCAACAGTTTCAAAATAATTTTATACAAACATATAGATATATAAAGTTTTTATTTAGGAATTTTAGCTTAAGTGTGGAACTGGGAATAACTAATAAAATATTTACTTAATTTTAATACTTTTATATATTTTTTGTCTATTTTTCTATGTATTTGTTTGCAACAACTACTACGTTTCTACTACGGACTTTTAATGCGGATTTTTTGTAAAATGATTTCTATAAATAATACAACAATTGAAAAAAAAATAAAAAATTATTAAAAAAAAAAACAATTTAAAAAAAAAAATAATATTAATATGTTAGGAGGTGAGTTTAGTTTGAATTTTTACAGACATTTTGTGGGAATGGTGTTTGTTTTATTCTCTCTGCACTTCATTTTATGTAAAACTCAAATTTTCAGCTTTTTCAAGAATATAAATGCTTTGGGGAATGTCTTGCTGATAATTCAGTTTAAGATTTTTGGAAAAAAAAAAACGCTTTCTCAAAGCTATTTATGTTCTTTCATATATGCGTACTATTTATTACTTGTTTTTAATGTTTGTTTTTTTAATTTGTTGTTTTAAAGTGCTAAATTTATAATTACCATACACACAAATATACATACTATATAAAATAGGTTGTCTACAAATCGTCGGGTTAAAACTACAACTAGATATCTACAATTTTTGATATTTTGAGTTAAGTATACAGAAACATTGAACAAAATGGCTCTACGACTCAGTTTAGTCGGTTTTTTGATATGTAGTCCCCATCCAATTTTATATTATAAACAAAAAGCAGAAATCTTCAAAATCTCATACAAAAATCGAATTTCAAAAAACTTAAAAAGAGTTTTCTCAAATATTTAAAAATGTAGATGTCTAGTTGTAGTTTTAACCCGACGAAATATGCAAACATAGATATTACATATAAGCTTTTGAAAAAAAATACCTTCTCAAATGCTTAACAGGAATATTATAAAATATATACTACAGCGTACACATTTTTTAGCACTTTTTGTTTCACCAATTTTTTGTTTTTCTGTTTTGTATAAATAAGAAAAGGTTTTTTCATATATTTTTGTTTATAAAATGGTGTTATTTAATTAAAATACGGTAAAACTTTGATCTGTTGGAGACTTTAATATTCGTAAAAATACTACATCTCACTGACTATGATGTTCCTTGTCTGACTTCAAAGTCCTTTTACAACTGCTTGGTTAAGGCGATTTTATCGATTTGTACGTATGTATGTATTCTCCTTTAACTCCTAGGAGGAGCATAAGGCCAATATGAAACGTCTCCATTTGTTGCCATCCCTTGCGATGACTTTGATCTCTTGCGACGACTTTCCCGATTCTTGGATTTACTTTTCCAGCGACCTTTTCCAGTTGGTTTTGGGTCTACCACGTCCTCTACTGCTTTGTGGATTCCACTCAAGAGCCTGGTGACAGACTTCGCTGTGTGGTTTTTGGAGAGTATGACCAATCCATTTCTACTTGCGCAGCTTGACCTCGTTTGCTATAGCCCTCTGATTGCATTTTTGATGTAGCTGGGCATTTGAGATAGTGCGTGGCCACCAAACCTTAAGTATACTTCTTAAGCATTTGTTGACGAATACTTGCAGCTTGTTCATTAATTGTTCTGTAACAGCCAAAACCGATTTCACATTCGAATCAAAAATGCGCACTTTTGTTTTGGTGGATATAACGGAAGAAGTCCATATTTTGTTCAGTTGAGCAAACGCGTCTTTTGCTTTTGCTATTCTTGAGTTTATATCCTCTTTTGCTGCACCATCCATGGAGATAATGCTGCCAAGATACGTGAAGCTGTCGACGTTTTCAATATCATCACTGCCAGCTTTAAACGTGATGTCATTTCTGTTTGCGTTCAGCTTCATGATTTTCATGCTAGCCTTTTGCGATCTTGTTTTGCATAACTGAGTGATTGGACGATAGAAGGCAAATGTTGTCAGCGTTATCGAGTTCTTCTAGATGTTTGGTAAAGTTCCATTGAATACCCCTCTTGGCCTTATTAAGAGCTTTATCTAGGATATCGTCAAGAACGATAAGGAAGAGAGATAGTGATAGTAATAGTAGAAAATAGAATGTCGGTGATAACAACCCATTGTGTAGCACACTGCACTTAAAGCCTTCATATTGCGCGCGTACTAAATGTATGTCCTTTGCGGCAATACCTCTTCGTTGCAGTGACCCCCAGATGTTTTCTCGGGAGACACTGTCGAAGGCGGTGCTGTAGTCTACGAAGACATGTTGAAGTGCAGCACGTCACTCGCATGATTGTTCCAAAATTATTCTGAGGGTGTTGATTTGATCCATGCATGATCGGTTTCGCCGAAATCCAGCTTGCTGCTTTCGAATGGCCGATTCAAGTTTTTGGCTTACCCTGTTCAGAAGCAGTTTCGTAAATACTTTTGATGGTACTGAGAGCAAGGTAATGCCTCTATAGTTTCAGCACTCGCTAAGATCACCTTTTTTTTGGCAATTTGACTAACATGCCATGTAGCCAATCTTCTGGCAAACGCCAGATGAATAATTTTTTAAAAATTTTTCAAAAAAAAAGTTTAAAAAAATTTCAAAAAATTTACATGTATTCCTTGGACGATTCTAAGCATTTAATGCCTAGTACACTTTTTGCCTTCCTCTTGAGTAAACAAAGAGTTTTCTCATCTTGAGTCGTTCATCATTTTAAAGCTTATAAATTATGCTTTAATTCAAAATACTTTTAAAAAAAATTACAGTGTTTTTTTAAAAAAAAATTCAAAAAAATTTTTTAGTTTAAAAACTTTTGGTGAAAAAATTTTTTTTCACCAAGTGATATTTTTTTTTTAAAAAGGAACACTTTAAAACGGATAGGACCAGTTACTTACATATATCAATTTACAAACTTTGTCGTAAGCTATAAAGTTTTGCAAAAACACTCTTTTTATGAAAATGACTAAAAACGCCAACTTCAACATCCTGTATTTAACAACAAGTTGTAAATACTAAGACCAAATCCTCCCGGATTATTAATTTTGCACACCGAAACTACCATATTGCCAAATTTGACCGAAATCGGAGACAAAAAAATTTTCAGCTGGTACACCTGGCGTGTTTTGCTTCATATAGAGAATCCAATTATCTATAAATAGTACACCCAAAAAAATCTGTTGTAAAAGTGTAGCAAAATGCTGTATGTTTTACAGCATTTACTTTCATTTTTCATCCCATATCTTTTGCAGTTAATATTACAATTTTGTTGTGCATTTGAAAAATTAGCTGTGAAAAATAAAATATTTGCTGTAGATTTCACAACAAAAAAAAGTTTATATCAATAATTTTAACAAATTTCTGGCAGAAATTATTGCATTTGCTGTAAAATTAACAATTAATTGTAAATTCGATTGAATTAACTTCAAATTAGCAAGTCTACAGAGAATTGTAAAATCCACAACAAAACGCTGTTAAAACTACCGCAGCAATTTTTTTGGGTGTAGAGTTCCCAGGGAGTTAAAAACACTGTATACGTAGGACTTCTACAAGACCGCATGAAATTTAATTATTAAAAGTGGAGTGCTTAGCTTAAAATATAAATAAAAAAGTTTACCTATTAAAAAGTTGTGATCTTTTTTGTAGTGCGGTCATTCGGTAGATTTACCTGGAAAGTTTTTCGAAGTTTTTTAAACTAATTTTTTCTTTTAAATTGTGATAATACATGAACGGAGCGTCGCAGCAATAAAACAAAAATACCAGCTTATATGGAATTGTTTGTTCTACAAACAACATTTAGTTTTTTTTTTGTACGACTTAAAGTTTAGGAGATATCTTTTGACAAACTTAAAATTTAGAAAAAAACTGTTTTTGGAAAATATTCCGAAACGATATGCCGCAGAAAAATTTTTTTCTTGGATTTTGCAGAACATGTTATTCTCTATGAATGTCTTTACCAACACTTTTTCCGTCCGACTTACCGTTCATGAGATATCGCGATTTGAAAATGAACATAGTTTCATGAAAAGTCATACGCAGTAGGCCTCTTTGTTTTGCCCTTTTGGACAAAACACCGTAGTCGGTGTTGGAAACAACTTCAATTACGAAGAAGTTTACTAGAATTTTTCTCTAGAAGTACCCGTTACAGAGATAAAAATAGTAATTTTAAATGTGTTTTACGATTAGTGGAGTGCCTGAGACTTTTAACCTAGGATATTTATTAGAGTGCATGAATTTATATAGTTGAGGTGGGATTTTGTTTTTTATACCATAAAAAGAAAAGTTTACCAAAAATTTTTTGTGCAATTGATTTTTTCTTTATTTAAGCAATAACTATAAAAAGTTAATACAACACTAAATACAAAATTGATATAACATTTTGAAAACTATTTTTTCTAAACTAATTTGAAGTCGCTGAACACGAAAAACCCATTTATTTTTTATTCCTTTGGAACGTTCCCGAGTTATTCGGACATTTATATTTTCGAGGTTAAAGCTTCATGTACATCAATATATTTGTAGAATGCCAAGTCCGATCGATTTTATTTTACATCGCTTACAAAGAGTAAGTAATGGCTCTTTTAACGAGTATACCAATGATTAAGCTCCGAACAAAATTAACTGAGTTATAGCAGGAAAAACTCCGATTTTTTAAAAATTTTTAAAAATTTTTCATATCAATATCAAATGAAAAACTTAGTTTTTTGCATTTATTTATTTGAAAAAAAAAAAAATTTTATAAATTTTATTCAATGGCAAATTTAATTTCAAACATTTTAAGCCTAGTTTGAGCAAAATCGAATGCGATTTCTTGAAGATATTAAGGATTTGGTGCAATAAGAATGATGAGAAGTTGTCCAGAGCATTTTCAAAATGTTCAGCCTAAGTCAACAGATCCAATTTTTCAGCTTCCACATCGGCCATTCTACACTCATTGAACATTTTAAAGAAGCTCTCATCATTTTTTGTAGAAGAACATTTCGGACCGGGTTGCAATTGCATCAAAAATATAAATTTTTGAAAGAAAACGATATGCCTTCATTGCACTAAAACCTTAATATCTTCACGAGATTTCATTCGATTTTGCTCAAAGTTAGCTTAAAATGTTTGGAATTAAATGTGCCATTGAATAAAATTGTTAAAAAAATTTTTTTTTATGCGAAAAGCTAAGTTTTTTATTTGACGTTGGTATGAAAAATTTAACAATTTTTTTAAAAAATCCAAGTTTTTCGTGCTATAACTCAGTTAATTTTATTCGGAGCATAATCATTGGTATACCCGTTAGAAACGCCATTAGTCATTCTTTGTAATCGTGGTAAAATAAAATCGATCGGATGTGGCGTTACACAAATATATTGATGTATATGATGCTATAATCTCGAAAATAAAAATGGCCGAATAACTCGGGAGCAGTTAGAAGAAAAAAAAAATTGCGTTTTTAGTTTAGTTAAGAAAAAATGGTTTGCAAATTGTTACAATTATTTTTAATGTAGTGTTATACTAACTTTTTATAGTTAATACACAAATCAAAAGCACAAAAAAATTTTGGGTAAACTTTTTTTTTATGGCATTCAAAACAAAATCACATCCCAACCATATAAATTCATTCGGTCTTGTAGAAATCCTAGGTTAAAAGCCCCAGGCACTCCATTAAAAACGATCTTTAAATTTTCTTGTACGACTCCTCTTTAAAGACATTTTTACATGAACTTATGTGTAGCATTTATATTATAACTGTTCACAACTTTTTAAATGAAGTTATCTCCTAAACTAAAAATCTATTTCTTGCGTTTTTTGTAGGAATTTTCTTGAGTCACAAAATTGGTAACGAACATTTTTCTGTAAAAGTTAGCTCTAAAGCGAAGATACTTCCAAAAATTGGTTTTTGATACCTGAATAACTTTTTACGCACACACGATTGCGGAATAGACTTTTCACACATTATTTTTCATGCATTAATAAAGATTATTCCGCTGAAAAAAAAAAAATTCCATTGCTTTGTTTGTTAACCAAACCAACTATCAGAAATTAAACCAAGTGTACCAGTGGGAATACTGAACTTTGAGCTTTGGTTTGACTTATTTTAGTTTTACTTTTTTTGGTTTGCTTAACCAGCACAGTGGCAATATTGAATAAATAGCCAAGAAGGCTAAGGTTGCAGAAGCTGCACTCTACTATTGTTATATTAATAAATTTAAACGCTTATTACACGCTTTATAACGAGAAAGACACTGCAAATCCATTTAGATTCTCCACTTGACAAACCCATTTTTGAAAATACTAAGTAAATTATTCAGATCATTTTTTTTTTTTTTAATATAACCCCAGAATGCTAACGTTTTTTAGACGTTCCCTGACATACTGAAAACGCAAGACTGCGGATTCAAAACTATGAACGCATTTTGCCCGAAATAGAAGTACCCCAATTATTATTGGGGGTTATCGTGAATCAAGATTCCCGGGGAGTTTTCTCTGACTGCCGTGCATTCTCTATTGCAGTTTAAGAAAATTCCCCGGGAATCTTGATTCACGATAACCCCCATTATATTGTTCTATAACGTTCGCTACGAAAAAATTATAATATTTCAAAGTTAGTCCCATTCATCGTTGATTTCTTTCACCAAACCATTATAAACAAATTATGTCTCGTTGTTGAACTCATTTATTTGTGAACTTTTTATATCACTTTGTCTAATTAGCTTATTACTGGAAAAAGAATTCAAGTGTTTTTAAAAATGTGCTTTTGTGATTTTATTCTTAATGAAAAAAGTCATTAGATCGTTAGCCGAAAATTTATTATTTTGATTAAATAGCACCATTCATTTATTGATATTCTGCAGCAAAATACATTTGCACCAAATAAACATCGCTGATAAATTTTTTCAGAAACAACAAGAACTAAATAAAAGTAAAGAAGTCATAGTTTTGGACCATAAACGCAGCAATGCCATTAACATTGCAATTACCAAACTCCCGCCACCACGCGCCATTAAAGCGGCGATTTTAAAAATGGACGCCACTGTAGTGACACGTGAAGGTATTGATAAACTCTTGAACATGTTACCGACCGATGAGGAACGTGGCAAAATACAAGAGGCACAGGTAGGCATTAAACTTCTACAAAATAAATCTAAATAAAAAAAAAAAAAAACTACAATGGGCAACATTTCATTTCTAGATGGCAAATCCGGAACTACCACTTGGCAGTGCTGAACAATTTCTGTTGACTTTGGCTTCAATTTCCGAGCTGGCTGCACGTCTTAAGCTCTGGGCCTTCCGCTTGGATTTTGATAATAGCGAGGTAAGTCACAAGAAAAGTTCAAACTTTCTTTCAAACTAAATTTTGCATTATGTCCTTTCATTCTGTACAGAAAGAAATTGCCGAACCTTTAATGGATCTAAAGCAGGGCATACAAATTTTACGTAATAATCGTACCTTCAAATGCATTCTATCAACACTTTTGTCTGTGGGAATATTTTTGAATGGCGCACCAGTGAAAGGCTTTCAAATTGAGTATTTAGCAAAGGTAGTGTAGAAAAGAATAGTTAAATGTATGTTTTGAAATTGCTAAAATTTTCTTTGTCTATTAGGTACCTGAGGTTAAAGATACCGTCCACAAACATTCTCTGTTACATCACTTGTGTCACATGGTCATGGAGTCTTGCAATGATACAACCGATCTCTATTCTGAAATTGGTCCAATTACACGCGCATCAAAGGCTGATTTTGCCGATTTGGCACATAATTTGACACAATTGGAGACTGAATGTAAGTCATCGTGGGACAGACTGAAATTAATTGCCAAACACGATTGCCCACCACAATTGAAGCAAAAACTTGTCGATTTTCTAGCAGATTGTGCTGAAAGAATTATCATTCTACAGATTGTACATAGGCGAGTTGTCAATAGGTAAAGAGTGAATACACGTATATTTAAATCGATAGTTTGATATGTTTCGAAATCTTTTCAGATATCGAAAATTCTTACTGTGGCTTGGTATACCGCAACACAGTGTCGCAGAATCGAAACCCAATGAATTTTGCCGGGTTTTATCAGAATTCGCTTTGGAATATCGTACGACACGAGAGCGTGTACAACAGCAAATCGAAAAGAAGGCAAATCATCGTGAACGTAATAAGACAAGAGGAAAAATGATTATAGATGTTGGAAAATTCAAAACCAAAGAAGATCGTGCAGACGCAGAATTAAAGTGAGTCACTGTTTGTTAAGCAAAACGTTCTTTTAAAGATTGTTAACACGGACCATTGAAATAATCCATAAATCAGTGTGATGACAACAAAAGGCGCGCTTAATGTTTCGTTAAAGATAATGGATCCATTTCTTTAATGCACCTGGGATTTTAATTAAAAAGCCCCTTCAACATAACTTCCCATTACAAAATAGGATTGTTTGGTGAATCCATTAAGCAATATGTTCTTTTGACTAGACAAAATAGATATAAAGAAATAATAATACTTCAACAGCCATCCCGAATTTTATTGTTCAAAAATATTTATGGCCTTATCATGAATTTGTTTGGAAATCTTCTCTCGAAAAAACATTTATTTCTCGAGAAAGAGAATTTGTAATCGAGAATATTTTGAAAATGAAAATTCCATTTCCAGCAAGGATACATTTATCTTGAAATTTTTGACAAAAATCTACATACTATCAAGCCCTGATATTTTCCATTGATTTTGACAATCAATGTTAATAAAAGATACACAAAATATAAATATCCTAATTTGATTAAATCAATTATAACAAAGTAAAATTTCAAAATAAATTATGGCCTACGAGTTCGGCCAAATATATAAATCTCCAAACCCTTACCAGTGGCGGATCCAGCATTGTCAAGAGGGGGGGGAGCGATTGACTACATTTCTAGATAATAACAGAATGTTTTCAAAATCTTTACATATAATTTAGGTTTGAGAGAGGGGGCGATCGCCCCATCGCCCCCCCCCTCCTGGATCCGCCTCTGACCCTTACACCTTTTGAGAAGCGAACGGAGTAACGATAACACAGTGCAACACATTTAATGGAAACCATTAAGAATTAGATCACGATAACTTTTTTTTTTTGACTACTTTAAGGTCGTTGATTTTGAATTTTTTTCTATCACGGCTGAGGTCCGAATTATTCTAGATTTAAAGTGCAGAAAGCGCTATTTTCAGACAAACTTTTCCAATTGGATCATTACTTTCAGGGATATCATTCACTGAAGTAAAGGTATACAAATACAAATACCTTTACTTCAATAGATGACAGCTGAAAAAAGTGAACTACACTGCTTGACAACTCTTCGCCGCACAAATGGCCATAAACTCAAATATTGCCTGAATTATGGGAAACCCTTATACCTCTGGCACTAAAAATTATAGAGACATGGCGATTACACCAAAACAAGTATATTTAGATTTTGAATTTATGCATAAAATCCTAAAAAATTGTCTTTTCTCGAGTTAGGTTTTTAGACTAGGTCAATTTTACATGAAGCAAAATAAAATCTTCCCCATACCAACTTAAAAGTTAGAAGGACTCTTAAAAACAATATCTGCATCATTTTTTTTTTTATTTTTCATTCTGAAAAAAACCAATGGAGCACTTTTGATTCTACTGAAGGCTAACTTTTCTTTTCATTAGAAAATGGATACCCAAGAGTGCTTCAGAAATAAAGATAATTTTCTTACAAAAGTTTGTGCACTTAAAAATTATGTGTTTTTTTTTTTCTTTGGGTATATGTAGATAGTTTCCGAAAATCGTTTTTTTACGTTTTTCAATAACGATGTCAGAAAAACGATTTTTTACTCAAAAGCAAGAGAACTTACGAAAAAAGTGAATAAGATAAAAAATGCTAAGAGTTGTCCCAAGAACACTTGTGCATTTTTTCAGAATTTTTATTTTTTCACAAAATTTATCAACTTGAGCTTTCAGCTAATGAGCTCACATTTGTCAGCAAAATGCTAGGTTTACTTAAAACCAAAGCATCTATGAAAAATTTTATAAGACGTAAAATGCTTAGAATCTTTCAAAGAATTGGTGTGAATTTTTTCAGAATTTTTAAAATTTTTTTTTTGTCATTTTTTTTGACCAAGTTTTGAAAAATTAAAAAATAATTCAAAAAATTCTGAATAAAATTCACACGTATTTCTGGGAATATTCCAAACATTTTTTGCCTTATATGTTTCATTCTACGAAACATTCTCTTTTTACAAAATAACTTGTGTATATTAAATTTAGTTGACCTGTAACATACATAATGTTCATACCTTTGTTAAGTGACTCCATCACTTTTTCTATGTGATGTTTAAAGTTAATTTTTAAGCTATTTATTTTGAGCCTGATGAAGTATATGATTAATATACGAAACGTTGCAGTAAAAAACTGGAAAGTGCAGTGTCTCTTATTTAATATTATTTTGAATTAGAGCCTACACTAAACTAGCTCCAACAGATCATAAACTTTCTACAAATTAAAAAATGGAGAGCAACAACATTGCAAGTATACTTTGTTCGTAAGTTCCCTTGCTTTTGAGTTTAAAATCGTTTTTCCGACCTCGTTATTGAAAATCGTAAAAAAATCGATTTTTGGAACCGAATATTATCTATACTTTATAACATTTTTTTTTTTTTCATTAGAAAATGGATACCCAAGAGTGCCTTTGTTTTGGGTTATAGATAATATTCGGTTCCAAAAATCGATTTTTGGGTCAAAATAAAGCTTCAGTAGAATCAAAAGTGCTCCATTGGTTTTTCTCACAAATGCGATATTAAGAAAACAAACCGAAACTATCACCTAAATATATACAAAGTCAAATATAATCCAACATTCGTATTTATTTATTTTTTTAGAGAACTGCTCGGCTCTCCTAGTCCAGCCACAGTAGATGGCACACTAACATGGCGTCGTCGACGTGCTGAAAACTTGCGCTCTCCAGGAGCACGTCAAAGTGAGGAAAATTTTACCGATGGCGATGATGAAATATTGGAATCATTAGTTAAGACCGCCACAAAAGCACCAGGCACTCGTACAACACCGCGTGAGCGCAAGCGTACACGTCATGCCGATAGAAAATCATGTAAGTCATATGCGAATTAAAGAAAAAAGCATGAAATTCAAATAAACGAAATACATTTTAAGATTATATCATAAATATATCGTATTTTTATTAATAGAAGTAATGCGAGTAACGTACACTTCACCAGACCTACACTTAAAAATCAACTCAGTATCAATAGATCAACGTCCAATACACAACAAAACCATACCAAATTACATACAACATAAAAGCTTATAAACTACGTATACATATTACAATAAATATTTTCCAAATTCAAAAAACAAAAACCCTAAATTTAACCCTCAACTTTAGTTACTTTTGGTGGCGGTTGACTGTTTAATGTAACAATTTTTTAAATACTTAGTACTTTTATTAACAAGACTTTTTTGCACTTATAAAAAAAAAAAAAAATTATATATTTTTTCTTACGTATTTATTTTTAATAAGCGTTTTTCTAATTTTCATATACCTACCTACTATATATGTTAAATAAATATAACACTAATTGGCTGTTGAAAATCCGTTTTAAAAAAAAATACTGCACTCTTCTAACATTTATTTCAAATATATTGAAATGTAACGATTAAAAATTATGTCATTTGAAACATTCGCCTTTCTCAAAGTGAAGAGATCACGTACGAGGGAAGGATTTACAGTTGAAAGGGCGCCATCGCCATAATTCCACATTTTTGAGAAAAATAAAAAACATTGGTTAGTGATGTGTAATTTATTTTTGATTTTTTTTCGCTTAGTTTTTTTTCCTTTTTATTTATATATAAATTTTATAGAATTATTTTTGCACTTTGTTTTTTGCTATATTTAATTAATTTATTTTTGTTTAATAGCATGAGTTTTACAAAAAAAATTTATTTTACTAAAATGATTTTTTATATTTCCTACCAATTATGAAAATATCAAAAGCACGCATTTTACTTGCAATGCAGTCGCTTTTGATATTTACCAATTCATTCCTAGCTAAAGATTTTCCTTGCATAGAAAAAGATCAAATATGTATCCTTAAATAAAAATAAAAGACAATAGCAATTTGATGGTGAAAATGAGTTACTTATCATTTTTTTATGAAGACTACGAAATTTTGCCTTTTTATACCCTACACCCAGGGTATATTCACTTTGTCCTTCCGTTTGTAACGCAGAGAAGGAGGCGTCGCAGGTATAGAAAAGTATATATATTCTTGATCAGCGTCACCTCCTGAGTCGATATAGCCATGTCCGTCTGTCTGGCTGGCTGGGTGGCTGGCTGTGTGTTGAAATACACTTTTTGGGAAAACTGAGCAAGATAATTCAATAAAATTTGGTACACTGCATCCATCGTCAAAGTTAGCTCGGGGGATTGAAAATGAGTAAAATCGGTCAACGGACACGCCTACCGCCCATACAAAAAATATATTCAAAATGCAATTTTAGGAGTATTTTTCACGACAATGCAACCACAATACACATAAGTACTACGAATTGTAAGCGCAAGCTCTGAGAAAAAACTGAGCGAATTCGGACAAGAGGGCGTGGCACCTCCCATATAAGCAAAAACTTCAAAACGCTATACTGAAAGCGTTTTTTGAGATATTCAAACCAAATTTGACTCAGACACTAAAAACTATAAATGCAAGCTCTGAACAAAAACTGGGTGTACTCGGACAAGCGTTAAAAATATTCTTTATGAGAGGTGGCTATCTGCAAAGCCCTGTACGCGATACACTCATCCTGCGAAGCAACCAATGCTCTACTGTCCAAATACCTTTTTTTCGTACCACATTATTTAGAAACTTTTATACAGTAGTATCATGTAAACTTTTCAACAGCCTCCCAGAGAGCATACGAATCATTAGACCCTTACTTGCATTTTTAAAAAAGCTTAAGTTTTGGCTTCTTACTTTTGATATCAACCAAGTTGAAACTTTGATGAACTATATTGTTTAAAAAAAAAATTAATTTATGTATTCAACTCACTCGTACTGAGCTTGAGTTCATTTAATAATGTTTTATACCGAGTGCTTAAATCCTTACAATCTTCTTGGCTCAAATTTGTTAATAGTATTTTGTTTTATCAGTTTTCTATCTGTTTACCCCACACATAATTAACTCATAATTTATGTACTTAAAATTAAAGTCAAAATGTGGCATTTAACACTATTTTTGTAAATTAAAATAAAAAATGGCACTTACTATTCTCTACAATGTATCAATATTTTGTTAACTAAAATGATAAGTAAATTTCCTATTTTAATTTCTAAGTTTGAGAATAATGAATAAAAATTGAATTGAATTGAAAGAGGGCGTGGCACCTCCGATATAAGTAAAAGTTTCAAAATACTACAGTGTAGGGTATTTATTTTTTGGCCTGGCCAAAAGTTACACCCTTACTAGTTTATTTTTTTAAGTGTAGGCATAACCTTTTGGATGTACAAAATCAATGTTCATTCTGTGCTCAATGCGCTCAAGATAGCTCCGTAAATAAGGGACTGGCTTGCCCATGAACCTCATAAGCTCTTATGGATTCAGTTGTAGATTTGTAGTGCACACAAGTTCTAGAATAGTGTAAAATTTTGTTACATTATCTCAATAACGCTTTCAGTAAACAATTTTTAAGAATTTACCTGTTGTCCTAATTCATTTAAAGAATTTTTTTCTCAAACCTTGCACTAACTATTCGGAAAATTTTGCTTTAATGGTAGGTGTCACGCCCCACAGTGAACGGTTTGGCTGAAATTTGTGAATAAATCGTAGAACTTTTGAAAGGAAAACGCTAGAGACTTCTAATAAACGGCTTTGTAAAGCTTATTCATCAGCCTTTTAAGGAAAAATACGCAAATTAGAAAATTGTTTTCGCATAACCTCAAAAAAGTTGATCAAACATTGAATTTGTTTCAAAAAATCAACTAAATTAAGCGTCACGGCTAGACCAGTGCTTGCTTTAAGCTCGCATTTGGATGGTATATTAATTGGGACATTTTAAAATGTAGTTCGTGGCAAAAATAAAAAATTCGGTCATTTTGAAAGGTCTTAGATAACCTCAAAAGTGACGGGATTCAATATATTTTTATACCCTACACCCAGGGTATATTCACTTTGTCCTTCCGTTTGTAACGCAGAGAAGGAGGCGTGGCAGGTATAGAAAAGTATATATATTCTAAATCAGCGTCACCTCCTGAGTCGATATAGCCATGTCCGTCTGTCTGGCTGGCTGGCTGGGTGGCTGGCTGGCTGGCTGGCTGGCTGGCTGTGTGTTGAAATACACTTTTTGGGAAAACTGAGCAAGATAATTCAATGAAATTTGGTACGCTGCCTCCGTCATCAAAGTTAGCTCGGGGGATTGAAAATGAGCAAAATCGGTCAACGGACACGCCTACCGCCCATACAAAAATTATATTCAAATTGCAATTTTAGGAGTATTTTTCACGACAATGCAACCACAATACATATAAGTACTACGAATTGTAAGCGCAAGCTCTGATAAAAATTTGAGCGAATTCGGACAAGAGGGCGTGGCACCTCCCATATAAGCAAAAGCTTCAAAACGCTATACTGAAAGCGTTTTTTGAGATATTCGGACCAAATTTGACTCAGACACTAAGAATTATAAATGAAAGCTCTCAGCAAAAATTGGGTGAAATCAGACAAGGGGGCGTGGCACCTCCCATATAAGCAAAAGATTCAAAATGCTATACTGAAAGAGTTTTTTGAGATAATCGAACTAAATTTCACTCTGACACTAAAAACTATAAATGTAAGCTCTGAAGAAAAACTGGGTGTACTCGGACAAGAGGGCGTGGCACCTCCCATATAAGCAAACTTTTCAAAATACTGCAGTGTAGGGTATTTATTTTTTGGCCAGGCCAAAATTTACACCCTTACTAGTTTTTTATTTATTTCATACTAAATTAAAAAAGTGTGGCTAGTTTATTGTTTATCGTGGATCTATTGAAGCTTACCCACGATAACATAGAGCACATACTCCCAAATAGGCCTATAGCACAAGGGAGAAAGACGAAAAATTTCCCGTTGTACGAGGTAAATTTTTTCACCGGAATAGTCTTTATTTATACATGAAAAATAAAGTGTGCAAAGACCATTGCGAAATCGTATGCGCATAAAAAGTTATTCAATGTCAAAGGTCGGAAAAATCAATTTTTTTAAAATATCTTTCAAACGGTTACTCCCAGAGAAAAATTTTGCGAACGTGTTTTGTAGCTCAAAAAATTACCTATAAAAATATGTTAGATTTTTTTCCCACCTTTCGTAGTTTACGAGATATATCAATTCAAAAATTTGACTCTACTTTTGCCATACATTTTTTCCATAATATTTTTTTTTTTAAATGATATTAACAAAAAATTATAATAGTTCATAGTATGATAACAAAAATTTACATACCTCGTAAACTGCAAAAGGTAGGAAAAAAAATGTTACATATTTTTATAGGTAATTTTTTGAGCTACAAAACACGTTCGCAAAATTTTTCTCTGGCAGTAACCGTTTGAAAGATATTTTAAAAAAATAGATTTTTCCGACCTTTGACATTGAATAACTTTTTATGCGCATACGATTTCGCAATGGTCTTTGCACACTTTATTTTTCATGTATAAATAAAGACTATTCCGGTGAAAAAATTTACCTCGTACAACGGGAATTTTTTCGTCTTTCTCCCTTGTGCTATAGGCCTATTTGGGAGTATGTGCTCTATGTTATCGTGGGTAAGCTTCAATAGATCCACGATAAACAATAAACTAGCCACACTTTTTTAATTTAGTATGAAATAAATAAAAAAAAATATATTGAATCCCGTCACTTTTGAGGTTATCTAAGACCTTTCAAAATGACCGAATTTTTTTTTTTGCCACGAATTACATTTTAAAATGTCCCAATTAATATACCATCCAAATGTGAGCTTAAAGCAAGCACTGGTCTAGCCGTGACGCTTAATTTAGTTGATTTTTTGAAACAAATTCAATGTTTGATCAACTTTTTTGATGTTATGTCAAAATAATTTTCTAATTTGCATATTTTTCTTTAAAAGGCTGATGAATAAGCTTTACAAAGCCGTTTATTAGAAGTCTCTAGCGTACTCCTTTCAAAAGTTCTACGATTTATTCACAAATTTCAGCCAAACCGTTCACTGTGCGCCCTTTTGTTCGAATTCATCAAATTTTTTGTTTTGAGTGTGCTTTTAATTTTCGTAAATAATGCCTTTAATAATAATTTTTAAATGATTTTTTGTGTGGGCGGCAGGTGTGTCCGTTCACCGATTTCGTTAATTTCCAATCCCACAACTTTGACTTTCATCGAAATATCTTGCTTTTTTCTCTCTATAAAATTATTTGAACAGACAGATAGACGGACATGCCTATAACTGGTCAGCAAATGACGCTGGTGAAGAATATATGGGCATATCCGAAAACAATCTCCTCTTATAACAGGTCATTCAATAAGTCCGTAGGATGTCACATATATGGTGATACTAGAATCGTGTCCATATGATTTTTATTTAGAACTAACCTTCAAACGATACGTGTATAAATTTGATAGCATTCGGACTATTGATTCTTGAGTTATAGCATTTAGTGTGAAGCAACTTTTGTTAGTAAAAAAAAAAAAAAAAAAAGTGAACTTCGAGTTTTGAAATACAGTGGAAACCAAACAATGTCTTGATAAACATTATCCGAACTCTACTCTATCGATGCAAATGGATTGTTAAATTTAAACATGGTCGTACCAGCACAAATGATGCAGAGCGCTGTGGACTCCCAAATTAGGCTGTTATTCCAGAAAACATAAAAAAACCCACAAATTGGTTATGAACGATTGCAAATTGAAGAAGCTCGAGCTAGCTGACATTGTCAGCTATCAAATGATAGTATTTTTACCATTTTACACGAACATTTGGGTATGCAAAAGATCTTTGCAAAGTGGCTGCCGCGTGAGCTCACATTCGACCAAAACAAAAACGAATTGATGCTTCAGAGGAGTGTTTGGCGCTGTTAAGCCGCAATAAAATCGAATTCTATCGTCGATATGTGACAATCAATGAAACATGGCTTCACTTTTACACACCAGAATCCAAAAGACAGTCAGCTGAGGCCTATTTTGACGAAAAAGAGAAATCGTAATATAAAAGTGGTATCGAAAAGTTGGAAAATCGCTATGCTCGTTGTATCGCCCTCGAAGGCAACTATGTTGAATAATAAAATCGAGTTTTGTCAAAATTTTGTTTTTTCTTACTTATCCTACGGACTTATTGAATGACCTGTTATGACGCAGGTTTTAAGAAAATTTTTGTTTTCATATTCAATAACCAAATGTGGTGGAATATATTCCTAGACATATAGAATGAAATTCCCAATAGGTGAACAAAAAAATGCCGACTCGTTGTTGTTATGTGGGCGATCTAGACTTTTTAACCCATTCTGTCGCCATGACCCACATACGATTTTTCTGAATTTTACTCCGGAATATCTGTTAGATATCCCGCTACCTTGCCTTATGTGTCGCTATGGTGTGGTCGATCGCATATCGCCAAAAATCGTATTTTTTTACCCAAAACTCAGCGTTTTTTGCTCGACAGGGGGCGCTTAAATTAAAAAAATATCATGAACAATATCAATTTATTTTTCATTTAGGAATTTGCTTGAATTTTTACAGAATTTTAGGACCTGTTATGTGGCCGCAATGAGCGACTCAAACTTTTTAACCCATTCTGTCGCCACGACCAACATATGATTTTTCTGAATTTTACTCCAGAATATTTAGAAAGGTGGCCCGTAACATATTTACTACTTCTGAAATATGTGCTCTCCCGTATATTATCTGAAATCTCGATTTTCCCAAAATTTTTAGATAAAACGACTTGCTGACACCCTCTCGGGTCGAAATTTTTTTGTTCACCTATTGGGTATTTAATTTTATACATCTAGGAATATATTCCACCACATTTGGTTATTGAACATAAAAAAAAAAAGAAGTTTTTCTTAAAACCTGGGTCATGTAAGAGGAGATTATTTTCGGATATATCTATACTTGCCACGCCACCTTCTCTGCATTACAAACGGAAGAACAAATAAATAAACCGTGGGCTTGGAGTATAAATATAGATAAATAAAGGTATGCAATTCGGATAATTTGGAAATTACTGAATTTTGAGGCGTCTCTTACGGATGACTCCCTACCTTACCAAAATCAACAAAAATATCACATCCAGATATTAAAAACCAAAGTTATGACCACTTGAATCAAGACATAAGTAAAACAGTAGTATTCATGGCTATTTTGATTTATTTCTGATAAAAATATAATGAGATATTTTTGATTGCTTTGAGCACTACTTCCCGATTGCATTGAAAAGCTGCAGTTTTGGCATGGTCATTTTAACATACTCGTATGGCTAAAGTTCAGCGTTATATCTGGAACTCTACGAATACTTTTTTAGAACATACTAAAGAATTTTATATTGAAATATATTTGATTTTTGTTGAAAAGAAAAATTTGGCAGCATGTTTAATAAACATTGCTTATTCTACTGACCTGCATATTTTAATGGAAACTTATACGTTTTTCAAAAGCTTCCTTAATTAGATAAGAATTCTTTCACTATTAGCTACCAAGCATGTATCAGATGACATTCTTTGATTTTATTCATACAAATAATTAGAGTATTCCGAAAAACGAATACTTAAATGGCTCAAAAATCTCTTAAACTCGTAAGAGCTGTCAAAATCAGTAAGAATTTTTAGAGGTTCATGAGTTACGAGCTATTCGAGGGATTTACACAGGCTCCTTTTGCGAATAGAAACGAAATTTCGTTTCGTTTCTACCTTTTATCATCATTTTGGAACTCTTCACATTACACACCAACCCAACTTGCTAAAATTTTTAAACAAAACACACCGACGAAACTGCTACTGAGCAATTTCGTATTCTAACAGTCTAAATAGAAACTGAAAACGAAACTGACAGCTTTGGTTTCTAATGGCAATGCCAATTTTTTGATAGAAATTTCGTTTCTATTCGTATTAGGGGCCAGATTTTGTGGAATACCTCAAATTTACAAATTTTCATATGTTCATCATTTGGCTTCATTCGTAATAGATAAAAGTTATTTTTCTGAAAAATTTTATTTTTCAATCATCATTAAAAAATTGAATTTAATGTATACTTAATGTCAAATGAATAAACTTCCAACCATTTTTGATCTTAAAACACGGAATACTGCGTAATTTATATCTATTATGAAATATATTGAAATTATGTATTATATAATATACTTACTATGTACTAAATCAAATTGCATCTTTGTAAGTGTACACTACACTAACAAATGTATCGTACCGCATTCTAATCGCATCAATAATATTTAATTCTTTGCCCCCCAACCCGATACCGTAACTGTAAGCGTTCTTCTTAAGTTTTATGTGTTAATTGCTCTAAGCCTATATTTAAAGAACTAATTTAATATTTTTTTTAATATGTTTACAGTGCGTCGTACCCTAAAGAATGGTTTAACCGATGAAGAAAAGCAACACGTTGCAGCTCTAATGAATACTTATTAATTTTGCTAAAAAATATAAAAAAAAAAAATAATTACGCAAAACTACTGAGAGAGCAGACTTAGAACTACCAAAATAATAAAAAAAAAAAACATTGTTATAACAATGTGACCCTATTACTGGACGATCTCAAAAAAATAAATAAAAGAAAGGTGCAACGTGCTGTAAGGTAAATGGATACAATATTAAACTTACGAGTATAAATACTTAGTTGTAAATTCAAATTATTTAGACTACGAAAAATTTCATTAAAATTAGTGTGAATCGAAAAGTTTTGCTTATAAAAATAAATATTTTACAACGAAAATGCTTGAGATATAATATGTAGAAAAATTTTATCATTGCATAAATAGAACTTACACTTTAATTATATTGAGTAATTCAACTATTATACGACTATTACTATTAAAAAATTAAATTTGAGATTTTAAGTTATCTTTTGTAAAGTATAATTTGTTAGAATATTGATGTTTGTAACTTTTAATTTTAATTATGATATCGTTATTATTATTTGTTTTATTAGTTTTTCGGTTTTTCAATTAATTATGTAAAAATATATGTAAAAATTAAAAAAATAAACTACTCAAAACATAAACTGTCTATGTGTAACTTATTAATGTAAAATAAAACTTTTAGTTTAAAGTTTAATTATTCTTAAAAATATTTATTAAAATAAAATCATACAAACAATTGTTTTTAGACTTATGTAGGTCGAAATAAAGTGCAAAATAAATAAAAACTTGTTGTTTTTTTTCCGCGCATTAATGATTTTTATGATTCCTAGGCTTTTTTAATTGATGTTTATCGTAAATAAATATACTCGAGAGGTTCTTTACAGACTGCAATGGAGAATGCACAGCAGTCTGCGAAAAATTCTCGAGAATAACACACGGACTCAAAAAAAAAAAAGTATGCAATAAAGAATGTACAGCAGTATGAGAAAAATTCCCGGGAATATTTATTCACGACAACTTTCATTGAAAATATCGCTTATCAAATCATATCAAATTTTGAAAATATTATTCTCGGCAAATGGATATTAAACTTACAAGTACAAATACTTAGTTGTAAAAAATCAAACTATGTATATAATTAGTTGGGTAAAGGCGGGAGATGTGGCACCACTGGGTGATATGGCACCCCTATGATTTACAATACTTGCAGCTTTCATAGCATTTAAATTTGGACACAGCTCAATTCAACTGCGCGAGAGACTTCGTGTTATGTTGTTTGTTTAGCTGTATTAGCAATAATAGCTTCTGTGTGGGATTTTTAAACAAATTTTGGATATGTAAACGACTTACTTTTGTTTTGCATATACTTTGAGAGGCAGCAGAACGGTGAGTATTTGATACAGCTTTATGGTGCATATATCAAAACAAACAGGATTGAATGTGATTTCGTTTTCGGATGAATACGAGCGCGAGTGAACATGTCAGTTCGAGTTGTGGCATTTTTACTCGGTATATACCGAAAGGGAGATATGGCACCCCACTACTGCGGGTGATATGGTTCTCAAGCCATATCTCCCTTTGCATGTTATAAGACATGCTAAACCTTTGTGTTTCGGTTTTCAATATTTTGTTGAACATAAACTTGACTGAACTCTGGATGTGAAGGGCCAACAAACAGCATCTATTAAAACACGGGCCAATCATTGAGGAAAGTCCAAATAAAATTCCAGATCACGCCTTTTTACAGAATTGCATTGAGAAAAATCAAGGACAAAATATGGCTGAAGTGCTTTAATGTACCACAGAGCCGCAGAATTTCAGTCAGGTAGGACCTTCAATGATTGTGTTTTCATTTTGATTTGATTAATTTGAGGTTTTCACTAGGATATGCTAGAAAAGCCTGAACATGTCTTAAATGAAATAGCGCGTGTACCAACGTCATCACAAAATTATTAGCCGAGTACGAGAAAATAAACGTCAAGGATTCTAACGTCTCCCGAAAATGTGGTCCAGCAGAAAAAAAAATATCACCCACAGTGTCGGGTGATTTGGCACTTTATAGCATTTTTTTATAATGAAGAAGAAACACATTTGCAATAATTTTTATTCTAGTTGAAGTAATTTTTTTTTTTGTCTTAAATTAATAAAAGAATAAATTTGTGTTTAGTTTTTTTAAAAATCTCTTTGGATTCTGGTTTTATAGCATTTTATTGAAAAGGGTGCCATATCTCCCGCATTTACCCTACAATCATTTGGGAGAATAAAATGATATTACGTGGAAAGTTTTGCGGGATTTTTGCAAATGAGTTATTTTATGGATTTCGATGTGCTCTTTCAGAATTTCAACTTTGCTACCTCGAGTCGTGTTCGCTCGCACCGCCATATTGGAAAAATGGCGTCCAAAATCAGTTTTTTACAAATATCTCTTTAACGGTTACATTTAGAGAAAAATATTGTGGCGCAATAATATTGTAGCTTATAAAATTTTCTATAAAAATTACCTTTTAAATGTTTCCGTACGACTAATAACTCAGGAGATATCCTAATTCAAAATTTGAAAAAAATTATAATTGTGCATGCCGCTTATGAGTAGGCACAGTGATGTGTTGAGCTTAAAATTACGATAACTCATGAACGGTGAGTCACACGTTCAAAGTAAAAACATCTATTTATAAGGAACTAGCTGGCCTGGTTGCGACTTCGTTCGCCCATTCCCGATGCCTATACGTACGAAGTCCCATCCATCTCCATCGTCCCTCTCTTCCAATCACCAAGGTTTTTAAAGATCCATGTATCAACTTTTGTAATCATAGCTCCCATAGGTACAGAGATATAGCATTTTCTATATTTTTTGTATGAAGGGTGCAACTCCCCCTTCTCACCCCCCCGCCCAAGATTTTCATAGTAAATGGTAGATAGAATATTCATGTATGTACCAAGTTTTATAACAATATCTGCGATATGTGAAGAAATATAGCATTTTGTGTATTTTTGAAAATTGGATGCAATTCTACACCCAATATCCCCCAAGTTTTGCATGGTAAATGGTAGATATGTACATTATGCATAAGTTCATCAACTTTCATAATCATAACTTGTATAACTGTAGAGATATAGCATTTTTTGTATTTTTTTCGTATGGGGGGTGCAACCCCCGTTCCCCTCAGTAGCATCCCACCCCCTTAAGAACCTTCTACAGACCATAACAAACAATTTAAAAAAAAAATTATGTAAATCGGCCTTGTAGTTTCCGCGTTCATAAGCTACATACGGACACCATTTCATTTTTATATAATAGATTACTTCCACTACAAGATACATATTATTTTTTTTCACATGACGTATAGTTAAGGAGATTTTTTTTCCACAATCCTGAAATTTTGAAAAAAACCGTTTTTTCTAAATAGCTCCAAGACGGTTCGTCCTAGAAAAAAAAATTGTTCATCCATTTTGTAGAATCACGACTTGAAAATCATTCAAAATTGAACATAGTAGGCAGCATAGTACAAATTTTATAAGCTACAATATTGCGCCAACAATATTTTTCTCTAAATGTAACCGTTCAAGAGATATTTGTAAAAAATTGATTTTGGACACGCGAGCGAACACGACTCGAGGTGGCAAAGTTGAAATTCTGAAAGAGAAATCTATAAAATAACTCATTTCCAAAAATCCCGCAAAACTTTCCAGGTAAAACTACCAAATGACTGTACTAAATGTGAATCGAAAAGTTGCTTATTAAAATAAATCTTTTGCAATAGAGAATGCACGGCTGCCTAAGAAAAATTCCCCGGGAATATTAACTCACGATAACCTCAAATTACTCATGATTAAAAATACTCATTTACATTTTTTTTTAATTACTAGGAATTTTCTTGATAGAAAGTAATCCTGTGAGCCAAACTTTTAAGCAAGGAAGGCTCCAAATAAGCTGTTCTTGATGGGCCAATCTGGATCAAGAAAAAAATTTTTTTTTTGCTGGAAGAGTAAAGTTATAGTGTCATAATTTTTGCAAATGCCGTCTTGTGCTTTGACATGTAATTGTAGTCAGATAGGGATTTAGTTTGCAATAATCCACCAATTCGGGACGGTTGATCAACATAATCTAATAGCTCTATACTCCTGTAAGAATGTCATTTGTAAAAATAAGAGGCTTCAATCCAAAATTTTGTGCTGGCTCTGTGAAATTATAAATCCTTCAAACAATTATGTTCTAGTCTAAGAGCCAGCGCTTAAAAACAACTTTGCGTTTCTAAAAGCTGGTTTTGTTAGAGTTGGTTATAGTAATTGTGTACACCAATAAACTGTCGGTCAGTCAAGCGAACTGTAGAACAGGCGGCTGATACATGGTCTCAAACATGTCATAATTTCGATTTTGATCAAATTAATTTCTAAAGCCTGAAAATTGTTATGCATATAAAAAACAATTATGTCGGTCAGTCAGTTAAACGTTAGAAAAAGACTGGTCAGCAACCCTGTGAAAGGCAAAACACTTTTTTCACTCACGAGGGAGGCATCTTACGATAAAAGTGTACATGGCATAAAATGCTTAGAATCATCCAAGGAACAAGTGCGATTTTTTTTTTTTTTTTTTTTTCAAAAAAAAATAAAAATAAATAAAAAATTCCAAAAAAATTCACACGTATTCTTTGAACGATTCTAAGCATTTTATGTCACGTACACTTTTTTCGTAAGAAGCCTCCCTCGTGAGTGAAAAAAGCGTTTTGCCCTTCACGGGGCTGCTGACCAGCCTCGTTCTAACGTTTAACTGACTGACCGACAAAATAGTTTTTTATATGCATTATACAATCTGTATAACAATTTTCAGCCTTTAGAAAGTAATTTGATCAAAATCGAAATTATGACATGTTTGAGACCATGTATCAGCCGCCTGTTCTACAGTTCGCTTGACTGACCGACATTTTATTGGTGTACACAATTACTTTAACCAACTGTAACAAAACCAGCTTTTAGAAACGCAAAGTTGTTTTTAAGCGCTGGCTCTTCGGCTATTCTAAGGGGTTTCAGTTTGGTATAACGCTCTGGGAAACAAGCCATATAAGTATCTTGTTTATTACCGAATAAATATATATGATAGGAAAGGGACTGCAAGCTTTACAGTCAGACTTAAAGCTGAATTAAATGATCAGGTAAAACTGCTTAAATCAAAGCCAGGTTTAAAGCGATTTGAAGACTACATAAGTTGGGTTTTATAAAAACTAACACCTCTAATTGCCGGATTATCATAAATGTGCTCAGCGTGTCTATTTTAGAAAGGATGCTGTTTTTTAGTGACGGTTCAAAGATCGAGTACAGAACACAATTTATAACTGCTTTTAAGGCTTCAACTGTAATTACTTACTTTAACTTTTTAAAGCGAAAGACATTGCTATTCTTATAGCATTCTTCAAGAAATGCTTGTTTTTTCACGATAGTCGGGGCACTATAAAATCGCAATTTTCTGCCATTCAATTCTATTGTTGGGGCTAGATGCCCACAATCTCTTTGAGAGCTTGCCAGTTCAATCTAAATTACACTTTACTGAGCAAAGAAGTAGTGAGAATCTTGTCAATACTGTAACATAAGAGGTCTGAAAGTCGTATTGTTCTGGAAAATTCTGGGTAAGCACTATAATAGTAAATGTTATTGTGAAGAGGTGGAGGATTCCTTCGTAGTTATGCTTTTTCGACTATCTGAAGCAAATTTGTCAACACTATATTTTCGAAGAAAGTACTTAGGTGTAGGAGGAGCGGAGCTGTTCATCTGAGACTGTATTTTAATGGTATCAAATTTCAAAATGCCCAGGTTCAAAGGCTCCAAGTCATTTTTTTTCCAAATTTCTTTTTGGTTCATTCTAAAATACAACTCTCGAATATACGCCTAATCAAAAATTTAATGTGATATTTCAAAATATAGCGGATCGACACATAAAAACTACGGCATACAATTTTTTTTTTTTAATTTTTAAAGCTCTTATGCAGTTTTATTCCTCCAATAAAATTGCAAAAACACGAGTAAGATCCTTTTGACCCCAGAGCAATGATACATATGTAGATCAAAATAAATGAAAAAACTTTTTTGAATGAATCATCATTATAAAAAAATCAGATAATTTTTTTTAATTCAAAAAACTACAATTAAAGTAAAAAAATTGTATAAATAAGTACACGAAATAAATATTGTGTTGGTAAAAATTTGACTCATAAATTTAAAGAAAAGTAGATAACAAATCTTGAAACTATGTTTGAGACGCTAGCCAAATCATTCTCTATGAAACTTTAAATTAAAACTTTTATAAGATAATTTTTGATACACAGACCAACGTATGTATTTATATATAATCCTAAAGACTTAAACTAATATCCCCCATTCGTACATGGTTGCTGAACATAATCCAGACAGAATCCTCGATTATCAATGTCAATAGGAGCTTCGATGCCATCTGCATGGAAGAACAACCGAAATGGACGCACACTCGCTGCAGAAATTTAAAATTAATATTGAAATTTTATATACGGAAATCTTCAAATTACTTTGGACAGTTCTTTGCATTGAACTGACTTCTGCGTTGAATGTGCCACCACAAACACGATCCTCACAAGCACTTGCTGCAGGCACGCGGTCCGCTGTACGAATGCAACCAATCAAAAGCCAATCATTGGTGCAGGTGTTCGGCTGACCCTGACTGCCGCTGCCTACCATAGCCATGGTGGGATTATTCGAATTGCCAGATATGGTAAAAGATCTTGAGCGATTATTTTCTGCATAAACGATATAAAGAAATCATAAATTGTAACAAATATAATATTACGTTCAGCTCAAACCTGGATCGGGACATGCAGTGTATTGAATTCCACAAAAATTTCGCTCAGTTCTTACGCAAATGCTATAGTCCTGATTTGAGAGTTGTCGTCCAGAAACTGTATTGAAGTTAAAACTACGCACACGTCCACTTATGCCCGCATGATATTGCAGACAACCCTGATCGGCGCGGTTTATGCTGCCACAATATATCTGTGTCACTTTGATGCGCCACAAACGTGGAAAGGTGCCACTCGTTATAAGAGATATGACAATTGGATTGCTTTGCCCTAGGCCGGCATCAATGTACACTAAAATAATTGAAATGAAATCATAAGACGTTGGTAATGTTATAGAAATATATTATATTGTACTATGATCACCCGATGATGAGCCACATATGGTTGGAGTCGGACTGCCGCCGGAAACCAAAAGCTGATCTTGATTACAAACATGATTGGCTGGTTCAGGTGGTGCAATTGAAAATACATCCAGATCCAATCTTGAAATTTTCGTTTGAAAATATTTATAATCTTTTTTTTTTTTAATAAGTTGATATTGCAGTTTTTACTATAAATTCACATTTACCTTATTTGGCATATATCCGGATGTAATTTTTGTACAGTAACCTGACAACTTCCAGTGCTATCGTAAACATCTGGATGGTTTGGATTTACGAAATATGTGGAGTTCTCCCGTATTATACCACCACAAGTCTGTAAAACTGTCGAAGAAAAAAATCAAATTAAATACTTTTTTATTTCAAATATAATTTGGTTATATTACAAACACAACATAGTCCAAAACCACCCGCACAAGGCCCAGCCGGTATTCCACCACGCAAAAGGCAGTCTTTACTGTGAATACAGCTACCGTGCTCACCAGATGGCGCTAAGCATGTTGTCGGACCAAATTGAATAACCGTCAATATTGGAAGAACTAGAGATAAGAAGCAGAAATACAGTAAATTTTTGAAAGGAGGTCATAGTTAAACAATGATAATAAACATATTCCTGAGTTTCTGTTGTACCTAGCAATTAAGGGATAAAGGAGTGTAATGAGACTTCAAGTCCAATCACCCAAGTAGAACAAACTCACTTTAATAGTGATAAATAGTTTGTCAACATCCTCACAGTTTTTGAAGTAAGCTGAATTTAAAGATAACCAATCTAAAAGCATTTAAGCCACCAATAACTCTGTTATTAGCAAGTTATCACTACCACTGCCGAACATAGAACTGTCATATTTAGACCAAATATCCATAATAAACCGGCAAGCGGTACAAAGTGTGTTTTTTATACCAAAATTTGTTGTCCGCTTGAGGACGCAGTGTAGAAAGACTTCAATGAAGGGGGCTTATAGGTAATTGAACAGAGAAAACAAAAACCACCGCTTTTCAAAAAACAAATCTTGCTGACTATCTTTCTTGGGGCTCTAGCCCAAAAAATTTATAAAACTCTGCAACTCGAGAACAATTCATCCGAGTTATTTTTTCAAAATTCTGTCGGCTTCGTCCGGAATATTAAAAAACTCAATATTTCGTGAACCATTAACCCGATTTGAATAATTTTTGATGAGTAGATATGTTATCCGGTGGGACCATGTAAAATTTGTTTTTTCAAACTCCCTCGGCTTTGTCCCGAAAGCCTTAATAACTCGGGAATCATTAGTCCGATTTGAGAATTTTCATTGTGTTGATATGTTATCCAGTGACGTTTTGTAGAATTTATTTTTTTAAAGTTTCCTCGGAAACGTCCGGGATAGTAAAAAATTAAAAAAAGTTGTTTTGATACTTTTTTTCATTATTAAATACATTATTGTACACAAATCTCTAAAATTTATCTTCCAGAAAAGCTTTGTTTTGTAAGGGTGTATAATTTATTTTGATTTTTAATATCCCGGACGTTGACAAAGAAAATTCCAAAAAAAATATACAATAGGACTTTACTGGGCAATAAATTTAACGACGCAAAAAAAAATCACTCAAATAAGGTTATTGGTTCCCGAGATAATAAGAATTTTTAATATCTCGGACAAAGCCGATTGAACTTTGAAAAAATAAATGCTGCAAAAACTCACTGGATAATATATCTACGCATTGAAAAAAAAAAAATCACTCAAATCGGACCAACGGTTCTCGAGTTATTAAGGTTTCCCGGACAAAGGCCAAGGAAATTTTTAAAAAATAAATTTTTATGTATCTATAATTTTGATAAATTGAGAAAAAACACAGCACAACACTCAACATACACCTTGCATCACGTGACGTTGCAGGACTTCTTGGACTACCGAAAATTAAATCCTTCCAAGATGTCATTTGATTGCTCACTTTACCGCCAGTATTACGTGCTTCTACTAAAGCAATAAATATAACCACTTTATAAGACATTGTCCTTAGAGTCAAATGCATCGTTTGATTAAATTTATATTTTAAATTATTGATATTTTTAGCTTTTCCTATTTGCACTTGAGGAACGAACGTTATGTGAAGATGCGCAATGCGTGCCGAGCTTAAAAACACTGTTGTGCATGCGCAGTAAACACTCTAATTTATTTGGAAAATTCAACCGACTAAGAAATGTAGCAGCAGTTTAACGACCGTCGGAAAATGGAAAAAATACAACGCAATCCAACCAACAACAGTGACAAATCGTTGTTCATTGCTAAGTGCAAAGAAATAATTAAATTGTTGCCATATTTCGTCATTTATGTGACAATTTGTTCGTTTAATATCATTTTGATAAAACACAAAAGAAATACCGAAAAATAAAATTTTTGTACTTTTTATGTTTTTTTACACATTCCTTTTTTTAAACGAACTAATTTATTGCTGTAAACAAATAATTAGTTGAGCCACAAAACCGTAACGAATCTGCAAACGCATCGGATAAGCCAACGAATTTTATTTAATGCATTTAATGCAATTTATTTACTTTTATGTTTTGTTTTTAAATTAATAACTCAGAAATGTTGCATTTTACTATTAAATCTGCATATAAAAAAAAATCACTCAAAAATTTTTTTAAAATATTTCCTTATTTCTCAATATATTTTTGCTTCTCTAAAGTATGATAACGTTATTTGATACTTTTGCGATACTTGGAACAATTAATAATAGTCAGAACTAAATCGGATTTCAGGCAGAATCCGATTTCAGGTGGTCTACATTTCGATAATTAATAGCAAATCGGAAAATGTTTTAGTAAATCAGATTGAAAACCATGAAAATTTTTTTATGGAAATTCAAATTCAATTCCGATCCCGAAAAATTTTTTTTATGAATTTTGTTTGCCTTCGAAAAATGAAGCAAAATAAAGTGCGAAATTTATGACATTATGTGACCTTCAAGACATAATACAACCACGGCCCGCTTGAAAAAATTTAACTGAAAGGTTCGGGGACGACGGAGTTTTTTGTTGGGATCTTTTTTGGACATCATCCGAAGTCAATCCTGACAAGAATCCAAATCGTAACACGTGCCGATTTTGAAAACAGACAGTTTTTGCTATCTTTAAACGAATATTTCCAAATATTTCTAAATACCGTTTATTTGTGTATATATCGACATCGGCTATGCCCCTATGTGAAAGCTCTTTCAATTTTATGAATATTTGCCCAAGGAACCATACCTCTGCGAACAACTTAAGTCTGGCTCATTTTCGATCGAAAATTTTACTTTGCATTTAATATTTTTTTTTTATTTTCATACTAAATTTTGGAAATTCTTATAGAGACAAAAGTAATGTCATAATATCATATTATGACTGGCTGGTATTCTATCAGTAATCAATTAGATTGGGTTCTGTTTACATAAAAAGTTCACTTGATGGTGTTGAATTGATGATATTTATTCCAAAAAATTATATCCGTCAAATAACCAAATTAAAATAAACGATTCATATTTTTACATGGATTTTTGGTATATTGTTCTGCACAATTAAAAAAAGCGGTTAATTTATTTCCTATGATAAAGTGCGCTGAACTAAAGTTGAACGCAGAGTTATGGTTTCTTGGGCAAATATTCATAAAATTGATTAAGCTTTCACATAGGGTCGATATATGCACAAATAAACGGTATTTAGTGCAAGCATTTGAAAATATTCGTTTAAAAATAGCAAAAATCGGCACGTGTTACGATTTGGATTCTTGTCAGGGTTGACTTCGGATTATGTCCTAAAAAGAACCCAACAAAAAACTCAGTCGTCGGAGCATGCAACACAAATATCAAAAAAAAAAATGGTTTTTTGCTGTTTTTCAGGTTAAATACTTATTGAAGGTAGTTTTAAGCCATATATACGTAATATCGTAAAATTTGGGCTACTATTGCAGTTATCCATTTGCGATAAAATTGATGGCCCTTAATCGTTTTCCTAGCTCTATCTTCAAAGCAACTGCATCAATTTCACCGATTTGTATCTTCCATGCCATTTCCAGTTATTTACAAGAAAATAGCGGCATAGTAGGATATCATAAAATTCTGAAGTAGTAGAACAATTAAATTAAAAAGACCCTTAAAAACGGAACATAATGGGTTAAAATGTCCTGAAAAATTATTCCATTATATCGCGTTTTTAAGGGTCTTTTTGACCCCTTTTTCCAAAAACTTGGTGAAATATTATCCAAATATATTCTAAAAAAATTAAACTGGAAGCCACCGAAAAAAAAATACCGTCTGGACCAAGGGTGTCAGCGTTTTCAAATCACTGAGCCAAACGCATGCAGCGCAGTCAGCGTTGCTTTTACAACAACTTTAAATTCGAGTAACAACAAACAAAAAAACAATTTTTTGTTGTTTTTTCATGCCTCGTTTACAACAACAATAATACTTCAACAATTTTCAAAATTTCTAAGAACTAGGACACACACAAAAATTAGGGGAACTCACGCGTTGATGCGCAATGCCCTTGCGTCGTTGCGAAAGTGCAATTTGCTAAAGTTTAATATTAGTAAAATAACAAAAATATTGGAGAAAATTTCGCACTACTTTTAAAATTTCTCAAGATGGAAATATTCACATTGATCGTTCAGGCGTTAGTGCGTAAAAGACTTGCATTTTCGCAATTGCGCATCAACGCATTAATACCCATATTGTTTGTTGTTTTTCATGCGACGTAGTCTTTGTTGTTGTTTTATGTTGGATCGAGTTCGATTTTGTGTGTACGCAAAAAAAGCAACAAAAACGCGAAATTTTGAAGAGCGTGAAAAAAAACCAACAAAAATTATTTCTGTGAATGTTGTTCAGAAATATTGATGTTGTTGGAATTGTTGTACAGAAATATTGATGTTGTTGGGTCGAGCCAAAATTGGCTCACTTTTCTTCTACGCTGACACCCTTGGTCTGGACGGTGGCAACCCCAAATGGTAGCGCACGTGCACCAACGAATCATGCACGGAGAGAATTTTGAGCTGAAAATAATCCCAAACCAATCAATTTTGGGTGCGATTTTCAGCTTCGACATAATTTTCTTGATATCAAGTAATAATGTGATTGTTTATCAAAAAAGTGAATATGCCCATTTGATCTTAATTCAATTAAATTTTGGATTGTTTATCAAAATTTTATTAAACTCATTTGTGCTTAACTCAGCCCTTTTGTAGGGGAATGACGTATAGGTTGGGACGCCGTATAAGTTGGGACAGCCGTTTTTCTTGAATTTCCGATACTGGCGACACCTATGTTTCAACTGTCAAAGTAAAGTCTGTTTATATCCTAACGTTTCATGTGCAAAAGGCCAAAGAACTCTTGTTGATTATGTCCATGCCAAACAATGAGTAAATTGTCATATCAAAAAGATATTTTCGATAGTTTCTGCGCGTTCGTAATTTGCCAAATTCAAACCAATTATTTCATGTAAGTGTGTTCAATGTGTCTTGTATTCAGTGTATTTTCATTGCGTGAAAGAGTAATTGAAATGTATTGTTGTGGAAAATATTATTTTTGGGCTATACGACATTCCCCTACTTGTTTACTATACATAAAAAAAAAAAACAATATTCCCATTTGTTCTTAATAATTTCTTATTAATCAAAATATGAACATAACCATTTTTGCCAAGTGCAAGAAATGTCACTTCATTTTCAAAAATCAATGTTCTAAAATGTCCAAAAACATATTGGGCTATATTGGGCTTAATATTGAATATTTCATTTAAGAACAATTTGCGTTAGACTTAAGAACACAACATTAAACAACTTAAAAAATTCATAACTTGATTTTTATTTTTCAGTGTAATTTTTTTTTCAAAAGCTCATATTTGTTTGCACCATCCCTAATAATTTCATTAAAATCGGATAAAAAGCCGAAGAGTTATTAATTTTCAAACATGTGAGTATCTAAAAGATGGATCGGACTTCATATGGCCGCCATCTTGGATTTTTTCGAAATTTCGAAAAATCATTTTACCAGAGTTATTCGTATATCCAATGCATACTAACTTTCCACCCATTTTCATAAAAAGCGCATATAAAAAATACCTTTTATTTTCAATGACCCATTTGAATAAAATATATCGACTTCTATGCATGTCAGGCATTTTTCCTTCGTTTTAAATGTATATTTTCAGAAATATATGTGGGCACAGCCACCGTTGGTAACGTTACGTTCACACGCACATTTTTGCTCCTATCTCTTAGAAGATAATTAAAAATTACAGTTTCTTCAGTGCATATAATAAAGCTTTCTGAGACTAATATTTCATAGGAAAAAAGTTTTTGACATTCACTTGTGGTTTTGGAGTTATAAGAGAATAAGTGTCGTTGGTAACGTTATTAAATTTTGGAAGTGTGTTTTGAGGTGAGTGCACATTTTCGAAAAGTCTCCAAATCTAGTAATGTATTTTCGCAAGCATCGTCTTCAACTTGAAGATAAAGGATCAAAGTTACGATTGAAATGGTAATTGTGCTGAACAAATTATTTTTGATGGATTTACAGACATTAAAGCAGCGTTGGTAACGCAAAGTGTTGGTAACGTATTGGTAAAGGTACGCATACGAATTTCTAAAAATAAATTGAAGGAAAATACAGCAAAATAGTCCAAATATTGAAAAGATGAAAAATATGTGAAAATTTCATTTCTTGGCAGGTTTCCGTTTACACGACATTACAAATTTGATCCTCCAAGACTTCGATAAATCTTTTTTTTTTTAAATAACGATTACGCCCAAACGGATAAAGCTGCATACGTGAAACTTGGTACAAATAACGCTGAAAGCGTGGTCTGATTAATGTTTAAATGAGCGTGATCGGTTGATATTCACGCCTACCTCCCCATATAGGCTAGTTAAAACATTGTATGAGAAGTATGCATTGAGATTAACCGATCACGTCCAATTTTAGTCCCAGATAGCCCAGTAATATTGATGTTATCTGTACTAAATTTCATGCATCTATCTTAATCCGTTTGGCCGCCAGTCTGAGTTCAACAAAAAAATTTAAATCGAAAATAAATTTCTCCTGATTTTTTCAGATTTTTATGTTGAACCTTGACTGGCGGCCGAACAGATTAAGCCAGATGCATGAAATTTGGTACAGAAACCAAAAATATTACTAGGATGTTTCAAAAAGCCTATAGAAGACGAAATATTTTTGATATCCTTAGCACTTGAATAGATCTCAAAATAGCAATTAACATCTCTTATGCTCATAACTTCATCTTCGTTCTTAATGGTTGATTTAAATTTTTGTTAGGAATTTCAACCCCTTTCAACACCGTTCAGCGCGTGAATTCAGAAGAAATTCTGGTTAAAAAATATAACTTATGATTTTTGATTAAAAACTGTTGGTAACGTCACACATATATAGTGGCTATAATCACCATGGTAGATGCTTTATTTAGACAATTTTAAAATTGATTCAGAAACAAGACTAAAACTATTCGAAAAATATGAATTCATTTTAATACTTTACCCACTAACTTCCGCTCAAAGAAACTTCTTAATATATTTCGTTGGTAACTTTACGCTTTTTTTTTGCGGTATAATTCATTGTCAAAAAATATGCAAGAGAGACTGGTTTTCCATCAAAATATTCATCTAAATCTTTAATTTCAAATATTTTATTTCTGAGGGAATCAAAATTGCATCAATACAATAAAAAATAAAGTAATTTTTACCTTCTTTTCGAGACTTGTTGTTTTTGCTATTTTTTTACAAGTAAGTGTAAGTTTTTAGTAAAAAAGCACCCCAGAAACCAACTTTTATACTTGAGAATAGTATTTTCCGACAGCATTGGATGTGTACTTATGAAATATGGGCAAACGAGTGGGTGATTTAAGGAAAAAGAACCTTTCATATTTAAAATCAACTCTACTTATAAGGCCACTCCATTATCCTTAAAGACGCAATTTAAAAAAATAGAATCTGTGGTTGATCGAAAGATATTAATAATTTCCAATGTTATATAGAAGATCAAGTTTAAAACCATCACGAAAATCTTACATTTGTTTTCTTCCCTACTATCTTCGAAACGTCCCAACGGGAAGAAATGAAGCTGCTTCCCAGAAGAGCGCAATAGAAGCACACCTTGAAAAAATATCTCAGTACTTCTTGAGTTTTCCTCAGTACATACATATTTCAGAAAATTATGTGTGTTCCACTCGACATCCACGGAAGCGAGTTTCATCTGCTTCTGAATGAGTTTTTTCGACTGTATGCATTGTGGGGCTCTAAGTTTTGAACTGAAAATTCAAGTAAAAATTGTCTTTTACTTTTGATACTTTGTGCTCAATATATCAACTAGAGATCTCATATATTTTTTTTATTCACTGAACCATATTAGTGGCATAGCATAACACATAACATTAGGTATTTAATAAAGGGAAGCGAAAATCATAGAGTGACGAAAAATTTAACATCGACTAAAATTGTACCTCGAAGTGTGATGTAGTGAAGGTGTAAATAATTGATGCAATTTGCAACATTTTGTGTTTTTTCTAATCAATTTATATATAAAAAATTAATTAAATTATTTAAATGGTTCGTTACGTATGCACTAAGTCAGTATATTTTGCGAAACATTTAACAATACAAGTCATTTTATTAAATAATACATGCGTTTTTTAGGTCAATGTCTAGGCAATTTAAAAATATTACGTTACCTTATTATCTGGTTAATATACATACAATTCTTGTTAAGTTGGATGATATGGTAACCGCTTTGCAAGAAAATCAAAAAAATAAAATAAAATAAAAAGAGTGTTTGTTACCTTTGGCGTGGCCAAACATTAAATACCCTACACTGCAGTATTTTGAAAATTTTGCTTGTACGGGAGGTGCCACGATCTCTTTTCAAAGTTCTTGCTCAGATCTTGCATTTACTGTTCTTAGTATCTGAGTGAAATTGTGTTGGAGTATCTCAAAAAACGTTTTCAGTATAGTATTTTTAAACTTTTGCATATATGGGAAGTGCCACGCCCTCTTGTCCAAGTTTGCCTAGTTTTTGTTCAAAGCTTGCGCTTAGCGTTTCTAGTATTTGTGTGTATTTTGGTTGCATTTTTGTGAAAATAATCCTAAAGTTGCATTTTGAATATACTATTTTTTGTTTGGGAGACAGGCGTATCCGTTTACCGATTTTGCTTATTTTCTATCCGAAGGGCTAATCTGACGATGGAGGCAACGTATCAAATTTCATCAGATTATCTTGCTCCCAAAAAATATTAAATATTAAATATCAACGAACAGACAGACAGACAGACAGACGAACATAGCAATGACGCTGATCAAGAATATATACATATTAGGGTGGAGCGAAATTTGTTTTTTTGCGATTTTCGAAATGGGTCACATGCGACAAGATGCTCCATAATATTCTTAATAAAAAATATTATATGGTACTTTTTGATATTTTAATGTTTTGTACTGCCACAAAGACATTGAAGTTTTGAAAAAAAAAATATTTTACGCTGAGTTTATTTGTATGGGATAAAGTCAATAAAAGAGCTTAAACGTGTCCAAATTGTGATTTTTGCTATAATATTAATATATTTTAAACAAATTTAAACTCCTCTTTAGTAATAAAAACAGGCGTTGCCCTTCGTGATTCCAGCCTTGTTTTGATGAGACCATCTCTTCTTTCTGAACCACATACCGCAGCAGCAGCTTTACTAACAATTCGATTTGAGTATGATCTTTTACGCCCTGGCCCATTTAGAATATGTAAAAATTAAAAATCTCCATAGAGCCGCGCTCCTCCACATTGTGTACAATAGCAAGTATATTTATGAATTTCATATGAAAAACATAAAAATTGATCTGAAAATAATATTTGCGCTGATTTATCAATCAACATAGCAGTGATTTTCTAAAATGTTTAGTCAAAGTACATATATGTATGTTCCATGAACACTTCTCTTTATACTTACCCGAAAATAAACAACTGCGAGTTGAAAGTTGTATGTTTTATTCAAACTTTTAGAGGCAAAAAAGGGGCTTAAAGCCAGTTTATTCGCAAGAAGGAGTTGTTTTGATTCATTTCTTCACCTTATCCCACTCACAAGAAGCTAACAAACAAAACCTCATCAAAAATTTTCAGTGCCAATATTTGGAGGTCAATTCAATATTAATAATTTAAAAATATCAACAAAAAAGGCGCTCAAGCTCGGTTTATTCGCAATAAGGAATTGTTCCGATTAAATTTTCTTGTATTTTCCAACTATGGACAAATTAACGAACAGCCCTGATCAAAACATTTTAATTTCCAAGACTTCGAGGTAACTATAATATAGGTAATTTAAACATGCCTCAAAAAAAGGGGCTTAAGACCAGATTATTCGCAAGAAAGAAGAGTCTGGATTTTAATTTTCATATTTTCCAACTCAGGAGAAGTGGACGAACAAAACCTCATCAAAAAATTTTCAGTATTTCAATTTTGAGTTTTCCCTATATTCCCATGATGTGTTTAAGGTTTGATTGTCTTGTGGCAGTACTAAAACTCAAAATTTTGAAAAAATATTTATACACCTCTAAAAGGTGATTGACGGAGCACCTTTTCCGCACTGGCCCATTTAGAATATGTAAAAATAAAAAAATCTCCATAGAGCAGCGCTCCACCCTAATACATATGCTTTTCCGTACTTGCAATGCCTCCTTCTCCTGGGTGTGTGGTATACAAAACTAGAGAGAGTGTTACCTTCGGCGTGCCCAACAATAAAAATTCGGAACAACTCTGTTGGTATATCGTTTTGAAGTGGACGGTGTTCCACGTCCTCTTGCACGATCTACTTCTTTCTTGATATTTGTGTGAAATTTGATTTAAAGTGGAAAATGACTTTTTCAGGGGAAAGATTCATTTCAAACTTTTGTTTGGGGTCATGAGGTACTCCAGCAAAACGATTAATAAGGTAATATTACCGAATTACGACATGTTAAGGAGCTCACTACTTTTAAAATAATTCCAAGTCTAAAAACTCAATTTTAGAATCGGATATATGACTTTTCGTTAGAATTGATTTATCTAGAACCGATTACACTGTTCGACAATTTCGAACTTTTTTAAAAACACATTAGAAAATCCAAAAAATTCTTAAAGTAGACGTTAAAAAAAAAATACCCGTTTCTCGTGGTTTTTCTCCACCACGTCACATATTTTTTTTTAATCGATTTTTGAAGTTTTTTTATCCAATGTACATGAAAAAACCAAAAATACCGCATTCTTGTGTTAAATCGATGAATTTAACTACAGAGGCTCACAAAAGTATTCGGAATTTGAAATTTTTTTTTGAAAAATCGTAAAATTTTTTAATTACGAATTAATTTTTTTTGAATCACTCTTAATAATTATAACGCGGTAAATATCTAGTTTTATTTATTAAAATAAGCTTTCCCAAAATGTAACTTAAAAATTAAAAAAGAGTTTATAAGCAAAATTCTACTTAAATTCAATACACAAAAGTATTCGGAATTCTAAAAAATTTGGCAATATTTTAAAAACGAAATAAAAGAATAATCCAAAGGTATTTGGGGCACTCTTAGAATTCAATTTACAGTTAGTTTGCGGTAGCTCAGATCTGTTTTGTCAGTTTTTTTTTTAAGCGAAAAACTTCGTTTTTTAGAAAAGGAAGATGAGAAGAAAATCAGAAGAAACCACTCCTGAATAAAAAAAAATTAGAAAGCGTAAGGATGGAAAATCCCTTTAGGAGATTGCAAGCGGCGTTGGAAGAAGTAGTAAGACTATCCGCAGCATTATAGAAAGAAAAACAACACAACACTTTGGTAGGTTATCGAAACTAGGCAGGTCGGATATCATTCGAAAAACTAAAATTCAACCACGTACTTTAGCAGTGGACATTAATAGAAGCCTCATTTAATATAATGAAGCAAAGATAAGTGATGAAACTAATCGCAGGACACTCAGAAATGCTAGTTATAATGGAAAAACTCAACGTTTCAAACCAATTATAAGTAAGACCAACCGCAAAAAACGCTTTTATATGTAATAAAGATACAATTTATACAATATTCTTAATTGTCTCTTAAAATAACACATGACCTAAACCATTCGTTGCAATTTAAGTGATGTTTTGCAAACTCTAAGCGCTTTTTGCGGTTGGTTTTTCTTATAAATGGTTCGAAACGTTGAGTTTTTCCATTATAACTAGCATTTCTGAGTGTCCTGCGATTAGTTTCATCACTTATCTTTGCTCCATTATATTAAATGAGGCTTCTATTAATGTCCACTGCTAAAGTACGTGGTTGAATTTTAGTTTTTCGAATGATATCCGACCTGCCTAGTTTCGATAACCTACCAAAGTGCTGTGAATTATGGAACTGTTTTCTTTCTATAATGCTGCGGATAGTCTTAATACTTCTTCCAACGCCGCTTGCAATCTCCTAAAGGGATTTTCCATCCTTACGCTTTCTAATTTTTTTTATTCAAGAGTGGTTTCTTCTGATTTTCTTCTTATCTTCCTTTTTCTAAAAAACGAAGTTTTTCGCTTAAAAAAAAACTGACAAAACAGATCTGAGCTACCGCAAACTAACTGTAAATTGAATTCTAAGGGTGCCCCAAATACCTTTGGATTATTCTTTTATTTCGTTTTTAAAATATTGCCAAATTTTTTAGAATTCCGAATACTTTTGTGTATTGAATTTAAGTAGAATTTTGCTTATAAACTCTTTTTTAATTTTTAAGTTACATTTTAGGAAAGCTTATTTTAATAAATAAAACTATGTGGATATTTACCGCGTTATAATTATTAAGAGTGATTCAAAAAAAATTAAGTCGTATTTAAAATTTTACGATTTTTTAAAAAAATTTTCAAATTCCGAATACTTTTGTGAGTCTCTGTATATGATCCTTACATTTGAGGTGTATCATGTGTTCAGCAAAGTTATGCAGGATATTGCGGGAAATATGTTTGTAGAAAATTGTAACCCTGTTTAACCCCCACATGTGGGTAATTTTTGCCCTTTTCTTAAAAAGGTACAAAAATGGCATCCAAAACAGGGAAATATTGAGTCAGTATGTACTACAGAAATATTCGCTATAAAATTTCACTACTAGTTTCTAAACACGTAAAGGTCGAAATTTGAGCCCGAAACCAAAAAAATCGTTAAAATCAATTTGGACTCTTCACATTGCATATTAATTACATCCCTGACGCGCTTACCTTAAGTTTTAAGAATTTTTCGTCTTTCGTAACTCTAAGTGAAATTTTTTGTAAGATATTTTTGCCAAATTTTTTAACCCATTGTGGCTCAGTTTTAGAAAAAGGGGTCAAAAAGTCCCATAAAAACAGGATATAATAGGTTAATGTATTCTAAGAAAATGATCCTTGAGTGATTTCATTATGATCTTGTGAGGACGAGTTTTGTCCAAAATGTAGTTCTAGAGTTTTATAGTGGGGTGAAATTTGGAAAATATTTATCGTTAGAACTGCTTACTGATTTTAACGATTTTTTTGCTTTCGGGATGAAATTTTGCATTTTTAGTGTTTAGCAGCTAGTAGTAAAATCGTATAGTAAATATTTCTGTAGTATATACTGACTCAATATTCCCCTGTTTTAGGTGTAATTTTTGTACCTTTTTAAGAAAAGGGCAAAATGACCCACATGTGGGGGCTGTACAGGGTTAAAATTTTCTACAAAAATATTCCCCGCAATATCCTGCATAAGTTTGCTGAACACATGATACACCTCAAATGTAAGGATCATATAGTTAAATTCATCGATTTAACACAAGAATGCAGTATTTTTGTTTTTTTCACGTACAATGGATAAAAAAACTTCAAAAATCTATTAAAAAAAAATGTGACGTGCTGGGGAAAAACCACGACGGGTATTTTTTTTAACGTCTACTTTAAGAATTTTTTGAATTTTCTCATGTGTTTTTTTTTTGTGTCGAACAGTGTTATTGCTCAATTTGAGCATCATAACGTTCATAAATATTATGATAATTTTTTATACTTTTAGTTATGTACCATTTGTCCCTAATTACGGTATAAAATTTTGCGATGAATCTAATTCCGTAAAATCGTGCTCGTAATTCCGTGCTTGAATAAAATTTGATTTATTTTCTTTGCACAACAATCAAAACCATGTATTTTCTAACTTTTATACTAGTAAGCATTTATTTATCTTTAATTAATGGACTAGTGGCATGGTAGTTGTTTGTCGATTCCGAAGGAACTTTCCACGTAGAAACCGAATCCAAGGTCAAAATTGGCTCATCAGCTCTAGATTTTGATATATTTGAGGTTAAGAACACGAACACGGTTATTTCTGAGGTAAGATGAGGCAGAAATCTCTTTTTGTTTTTATGTACCCAATTCATCACTCAGTGCTACTCTTACACTTCAAAATGAACTCTTGGAAGGTGTCATACGATGTTTCCGTCAAAAGTTATGGTCGATTTCCGTCAAAAGTTATGGTCGATTTAAGATGACATCAGTATATGGGAATAAGATAGGTCATCTTAAAATGACCACGGAGTCAATTGAATAAAAATAGTCACGGAATTAGGTTCACCTACACAAATTTATGCACGTAGTTCGCATTGTACACAATTATTTATGGTATTGAATGAGAAAACAATACGTATATGTCATGATTACTTCACTGCATTCACAAAATGTAATTGATTTCATGACAAAAAAAATTAAGTATATTTCATTTTCGAAAATTGAAAGTTCTTTATTTTAGTTCCGGCAGAAATAACGTAATTCCGACTTAAAGGAAGTCATAGTTTTCTTAATAGAAAATAGTTCGTATTGACTTAAAATCATTTGAAAATGTTTTTTGAGCTAACATAAATTATAAATTTAACAAACTTCAGTTACAAATGATCACGTGTACTCCTGAAAACCCTTATAAAAATTCGTAAAAATCCAGGGTCGGTGTAAACTCGTTATTTGGAACATCAACTTACAACGTATTACGTACTAGAACGTAATTCGGAACATTTACCACCGAATTTCTTGTACCATTAGTTAAAATTTTTGAAAACTATAATACTCATAGTGTTATAAAATGAACTTTGTTTAAATGATTACTGCCAAAGAATGATACAATGGTTTATAATTCAAGGCAATACAAGAGGCTTTTCAAGATGAAACTGAATGTACTTCGGCGATAATACATTAAGTTATAAGTGAATAGGAGCCCTAAATAAAATCAAAAATATTTATTCAACAATTAGTTTTTATTATATTCGTTTAGAAGGTACTTTATATAACATAACATTAAAACAAACAATTCAATTTTATGCAATTTCAATTAAACTCTCACAATCATATTCACCATCAGTAGCTGGAACGCATACAGACCCTTTGGTGCTTGCACTACAGAAGAATCCTGCTGGGCATTTACCTCGCACTGTGCGTGTTTTGCCATCGCATTGAGCAAATGTTGTTCGGCTGGTACAGGTAAATATTGCTCCTTCTTGGCAGACCCCACAACCTTTAGTTGGTGCACAATCAGCTAAAAGGGATGTGCTGCCTTCAGCTACGCAGACTTTGTCAGACCTTGAGCAAATTTCACCAGCGCCACAATTGAAGACTTGATTTCTCTGAGCATTACCTAAAATATGAAAAATGCTTGAAGTAGTGTTTTCCCAAGTGTAGGTTATGACATTTTGAACTTTTATCACATACCTGCAATACACAAATGGAAAGATGTTTTGTTGATGCATGCAGCGCTATTAGATTCACATGCTCCACACACGGCATCGGTTTGTTGGAACAAAACTGCTGCTGTACAGAACAGTGCCTGTACATTAAATAAGAAATATCAATTGAATTAAAATTGAATACATGAAAATATTTCTAAATAGACTTACCACAACTAAAAATAAGTTCTTATACATAATGACGCAGTTGAATGGATGGATCCCTTACAAATGTGATAACTCTTGATGAAGAAGAAACAGAATGAACGCTCTTAAAGTCTGCATACATCAATTTATATTAAAAGCATAATGATAAAAATTTCGTTTTTTATTGAAGTTCTAAAATCCCCTATCTTGTGCGTCCTTATCAATGAAGAGATTTAGTAGAGATTATAATGACACTAACACTCACGTAGACCTTCAGCTTCATTTGGCAAAGATAACAGATTAATTCTTTATTTTTTGAGTTATAAAAGCGTTTTTGGAAATCATAAAAATTATTTATTTAAGATTTGCAAATTAAGTTTGGCGTCAAAATTAAATTGTTGTTTTCTAATTTTTTTTTTCGTGTCTCCAAGGTCAGCACTTCTTGTAAAAATATGTCTTTACTAAAATCAGCAACTAAATTACTACACGTGTTTTAAATATTAATGAGATAATGTAACTCAACTACCTTTACTAAACTAAAATGTGTAAAATACAAGCATAAGTATTTGAGCCTTTGCTTTTGAAATTAGAAAATTCTAAGATACTCCAAAAATATCGTCTAGGTCTGGGCAAGTGTCATGTTTTGAGTATTTTTGTGTTTTGTGCTCTACCATATCTTCACAAAGGATGATGATTTTTGCATCACGAGGCTTACGGATAGCCCCTTAAAGTCTATGATGGTCAAAAAAACATCAAAAATATATCTATATCGAAAAATATTGAAGAAGTTCGAAAAAAATCATAAAGCATAAAAAAAAAAACGAAAAAGACGGAAAGCATTGAAAAATCATAGAAAAAGTAAAACATATGGTAAAGTTCGCTAAACAATCAAATATCTGACAATCTGCATTTTTGTCAAAAACAATGAAACTCGAAATCTTTAAGACAAATCAAATAAATAAATAAATAAATAAATGAGGAGTGATTTTTCAAAAGGGCTTATAACCAAAACAAGGCAAAAGTAAATATTATTATGCCACGTAATGTGTATGCCATTACTTTTGCCTCTTTATGCTTACAAGCCCTTTTAAAAAATCACTCCTCAAATGTTCTTCCAATTTATCTGTACGGCTGTAAAATGTGGCTAACTAAAATCGTCCTTCTACAGAAGTTTGACGAATATTGAAGCACCAATTAATTGGGAAAGACCGACGAAAAATTTTAGAAATTATCGACCCTCCATTGGAGTTTTGAACAAATTTAAAAAAAAAAGTGTATTGCGCCAAGTCGATAGTGAAAAGTCGAAGCAAAATTTTAAAAATTATCAGGGGTATCCCCAACAACTCTTAGGAGTTTTCTTTTTATTTTTCAAAAAAATACTATTGCTCCAATCGATATCGAAATCTCGAAGAAAAGTTCTTAAAATCATCAGAGGTGTCCGCAACCGCTCTTAGAAGTTTTGGCCCCTTCTTCTAAAAAATTTTGATTCTTCATTCGTTAGGAAAAGACCGAAGAAACTGGAAACTGTCAGCGGTGTTCCCGACCTCTCTTAGGTGCTTTCGTCTTATTTAAAAAAATAGTACTTCTTTTGTCAGGGAAAGGTAAGGAAAAATAAAAGAACAAGTTTGACATGGGTCCATTAAAAACAAGAAAATTACCAATCGATAAGAAAAGGTTAAAGAAAAATTTTTGAGAGTTTCAAAGAGTGCCTCCGACCACTCTTAGGAGTTTTGCTCGCATTTTTCAATCGATTGGTGCTAGAGAGGATTTTTAAAAATGGGCCTAAGATTCTTTAAAGAGGTCAGAAAAACCACTGATAGTTTCCAAAATGTTTGCTAGCCTTTTCACTATCGATTAGGGCTTATTTTTATACCCTACACCCAGGGTATATTCTTTTTGTCCTTGCGTTTCTAACACAAAGAAGAAGGCGTCGCAGATATAGAAAATTACGTATGTATATTTTTGATCAGCGTCACCTCCTGAGTCGATATAGGCATGTCCGTCTGTCTGGCTGGCAGGCTGTGCGTGTAAATATTTTTTACGAGAAAGCTGAGCAAGATAATTCAATGAAATTTAGAGCAATGCCTCCGTCGTCAAAGTTTGCTCGTGGGATTGATAATTTGCGAAATTGGTTAACGGCCTACCGCCCATACAAAAAATATGTTCAAAATGCAACTTTAGGAGTATTTGTCACGACAATTCAACCAAAGTATACAGAAATGCTACGAACTATTAGCGCAAGCTTCAAGCAAAAACTGGGCAGATTCGGACAAGAGGGCGTGGCACCTCTCATATACGCAAAAGCTTCGAAACGCTATACTGCAAGCGTTATTTGAGATAATTGAACTAAATTATACTCAAACACTTAGAACTATAAATGCAAGCTCTGAGCAAAAACTGGCTTAAATCAGACAAGGGGGCGTGGCACCTCCCATGTGAGCATACATTTCAAAATGCTGTACTGAAAGAGTTTTTTGAGATAATCCAACTAAATTTCACTCGAATGCTAAGGACAATAAGTGCACACTCTGAGCTAAAACTAGACGAATACGGACAAGACGACGTGGCACCACCCATATAAGCAAAAGCTTCAAAACGCTGTACTTAAAACATTTTTTGAGATAATCCAACCGAATTTCACTCCGACACTAAGAACTATAAACGCACGTGTGCAAAATATATTTTAGATGTATTTTTTGATGCTGAATCCGATTTCGGTCTCAGAATCGCCTATCAAGTCTACATTTTGAGATATCCTTACCTTAAGGTTAAGGGAAAATATTTTTTTTGCTATTATTGAAGTGATATAGCAAGACAATTTAATTTTTAACAATAAAATCTGATTTGGCAGGAAAGCCCTGATTTTTTTCTTCAACACCCAATTCGAACCATACTAATAACTTTTTTTTCTCATAGAACTCTTAACCTGAAAAGTTAAAAAAAAAATTCTTGGAGGTTAAATACAGGGCGAACGAATTTTTTACAGCAACAAAAGTAATGCACTAAACTTCATTCCAATTAGTGATGAGTTTTGGTCTTGTTCGTGGTAATTTTTTGAGACTAAGACCAAGACGCTCATATAATTTCAAGACCAAAACTGTTGTGGTCTTGCTAATTTATCGTTAGTAGATATGTAACACCCCTTTTAAGCATTAAATCATCTGTCAATTCGAAATTTGACATCTTAAAAACCCAACTTTTTTTTTTTAATGCTTGAATTCATTTATTGAATCTTCTCATCTTAGAAGATTAACAATAAGTTTAAAAATCTTAACCTAAATAACATTATTATACATAATTAATCATATATATAATTTAGTGTTCAATGTGACCCAATTGCCTTGGAAAAAAAAATTTTTGGAAGTTTTGAATACTCAACAATGCTTAGAATTTTTTTCAAAACTAAGACTGAGCCGAAATGTCCAAGTACAAGACTAAGACCAAGATTGCTATGGTCTTGGTCTTGGCTTGCTTATTACTAATTCATGTTTCATTAGATATTAGATATCGAATATATGTAAGTATGTAAATTTTATCTCATAAAAACAGTGATATATTTTTTTAATTTTTTTATTTTGTGTTTAAAAGCATAAATTTATATATTTTTAATAAAAACAATTACATTTAGTTAACAATTCCATCATCCGCTAAAGTATCGCATTCGAAAGGTCTAGCTGTACATTCACTCACACAAATATCACCGCCGACGCTTGCGCGACAGAACATTTCTTTGGGACAGCTTCCTGTTACTGTTCTGTCTGAGCATTGAGCGAATGTTGTGCGACTCGTGCAAGTAAATAATTTTTCATTTCCATCAACTGTACACTTGTCGCATGCTACTGGACTTGCATCACATCCCGGTTCACTAACAGATTCTTCTTCAAGGCATTTATTTATTCTCAGAGTTGTGCAAACAGAGCCCTCTTCGCAGTTGTAAGTTGTTCTATTATCTTGAACGCCTAAAGAAAAAATTATAAAGTTATAAATACATTATTATATATCCCGAAAAAAATATCACATCAAATATAAGATGCTTTATGCATAAAATATTTTTTTTTGCAAGAATTATCACAGCATTCTTGTGCATTTTTTAATTGACTACAACATACCATTGTTACATAGCTGATAAGTCGTTTTACCGGTACACGCCGCACCGTTAGCATTACACTCATTACACAAAGCATTCACTTGAGGTAGCAAAATTGCAGCTATGGAAATGATGCACTGAAAGAAATTTTCAAAAATATTTTCAAAACTTCATTACGAATTTCCATTTTTTGTTTATATTTACCCATGCAAAAATTGATGTCTGTTGCATTTTGTTTCAGTTTTTTTAACAACTCGAATATGAAAATGTAAAAATGTCTCTTTAGTCCTCAACTACCGTGTGTTTATACACTTTTCACCTGGCAAATCTGAGACCAAATAAAAGTTAACCAACCAAACTGAAACTTATATTAAAAATTTTTGTTATCATTCACTTGATGAAGCTGTAAAATCTTCAACAGAATTTCAAAAACAAAAAAAAATCACAAATCTTATCAATAAAAACTTATCAAAGTATAAAGTGGCGTTAAAGAAGAAATAAAGATATTAAGTTATTTGTTAAATGACAATAGGATCCATGCGTATTAACATATACATAAGAATATCTGAAAATATCTTAATGTTTCTGTAAAGACATAAATGTTGTAACACGCGCATCTATAATTTGTAAGTTCTTATGTAAAAGTATGTAATATGCCACGTGCTGCTATCACAATCGTTATGTTTGCGAAAAAAATCTTTACACGCATTTTATCATCGACATGTGGATGATATCATTTAAATCTCTTTTGCCCACTACGCATGAAACAACCGTGCTTGAAGTAGCGAGAGAAAAAATTTAAACTATTTTTTTTAACAGCATCAAATAGCCACCTCTACCTTATCAAAATATACTTCTGAGCCTTTCCAATAGGACTCTTCCTTTCCGAGTTATAGTTCTTTGAAGAGAATGTTTTGTTGCACCCATACAAAGGACGAAATTATTTTAGTATCGAAAAACCGAAATGAGTTAAAATCTACTTCAGGGTAAGTGTATAGGAGCCAATAAAAATGGGCGATGCCACGCCCCCAAAATATTTCGTCCTTTGTATGGTAGCTGAAATACACAATCTTCAAAGGGTCATAACTCGGAAAATAAGAGTCCAATTGGAAAAGTTCTAAGGTATAGTTTGATGAGTAAGAGTGTGGCTATTCGATGCCATTAATCTGAAAACATCTTTTTCTCCTACTTCAAGCAAGGATATTTCAAAATGCTGCAGGTATATTGAAAGTTCTGAGGATGCAGTCCGATTCAGAGTTGAAAAGTTCATAAGACTACATACGTATAAAAAGTACTGTATTCATGGAACTTTTTTTTTTTTTTTTTTGAGTGCCTGTTTAATGTAAAAAATACAGTTTGCTAATAAATTGGCTAACCCTGTCTATCTGACCGATTTCGAGGAGATAGTTTGCATTTGGAAAAATGAACCGTACCGTGCCTCTTAAAAAAACATCATATCTCAGAAAATAATGCAGATAAGTAGATGCATTCTGACAACATCATTACAACGATCATATTTCAGAACCTATAGAATATGTCTTTAGTCAAAATAATAGAAAGTGGCTTATGGGACAAAAGAGAACTAAGGCGACAATACCACGATATAATGATTAAGCAAAATCTCGTCCTTATGCAGTTTTGATTTTATTACGATCTCAAAAATGCTCGGAATGAGTCGTGCGATTTATCAATTTTTTCGTCTTAACCCCTTGAGACCGAAGCCTGGACCCTTGTAGATATCGAAAAATTAACTTCGGATTCAGTTTTCTTGTGTTTAAATTAAGAAAAAAAAGTAGGTCCGGAGAAGTCCCTCGTAGCCAGAAAAGGTGGAGTCATATTACACAGTGCAACAAAAAAAATCCAAAAAAATTTTTGAATGCTGTTCCTGAAAGCCCATGATGTTACTAGTAAAACCCTACATTTGTTTTGCTTGTTTGGCTCTAGGACGAATTTTATAGTACTATAAAAATTGCTTCAAAACTGCTTTTTCAAAGTTGCCACGGCTATAAGTCGTAAACCATTTGAGATTTTGTTTTCCGATCTTTAACGAAGTTGTAGATGTAGACTAAAGGAAGGGAAGCGTTCAAGAAACTAACCCGAAAAAAATGGGTTTTGTGCCATAAAAACACAAAAATTGCAAAAATTGTACCATTTTTGGTCAAAGCTCTAAAACCGTTCCGTATTTTGCCAAACAATTAACACAAAATTAAAGTCTAGACTATACTGAACAACTCTTTAGAGCATGTCAATAGCATTCGAGCACTTCTTGATACTAATTTTAATTAGAACAGTGATGTATCAAAAAATACTTGGGGTCCTATGTGACCCCATCGGTCTCAAGGGGTTGAATCAAGATTCATATTAGCCTGGTTTTAGTGAGCGTTTTTTTGATATCGATTGCTTGTAAGGGCCAATTTTGTTAAGTTACTCAAAAAACTGATTATACTAAAGTTTGGTCCCATTCGGAGGCGGGTAAGACCTACCGCATCGGCCCCAAAGAGGGGCGATTTGGCAAAAATTTTAAGAAAATAATTCATAGCTTGGGAGAAAAGGAACGTCCGGTATCTGGCGCGTACTCTTTCTTATATTTCTTGTTCCTGCTACACATGCAGCCGGAACTACTGGCGCTAATTTGTATGGAGCTCTTTTCATTCAAACATCCTGCTAGGCGGGCAGCATGTTTGTGAGAAGACTGAACGTACAACAACTGCGTTCTTCTGCGCGTTTACCGAACTCCTAGGATGTACAAGTCCCTATTAACTCTGGAGACACATTGAACACAAAATTATATATAAGATTAATTATGTATAATAATGTTATTTAGGATTAAGATTTTTAAACTTATTGTTAGTCTCCTTAGATGAGAAGATTCAATAAATGATTTCAATCATTAAAAAAAAAATTTAATGTTTGTTCATTTAAATTTCCTTAATTAAAATAACATTTAATACTGGCTGGCTGGCTGTGTGTTGAAATACACTTTTTGGGAAAACTGAGCAAGATAATTCAATGCAATTTGGTACACTGCCTTCGTCGTCAAAGATAGCTCGTGGTATTGAAAATGAGCAAAATCGGTCAATGGACACGCCTACCGCCCATACAAAATATATATTGAAAATACAACTTTAGGAGTATTTTTCACGACACTGCAACCAAAATACATTTAAATACTACGCATTGTAAGTGTAAACTCTAAAAAAAAACTGAGCAAATTCGGACAAGAGGGCGTGGCACCTCCCATATCAGCAAAAGCTTCAAAACGCTATATTGAAAGCGTTTTTTGAGATATTCAAACCCAATTTGACTCAGACACTAAGAATTGTAAATGAAAGCTCCCAACAAAAATTGGGTGAAATCTGACAAGGGGGCGTGGCACCTCCCATATAAGCAAATGTTTCAAAATGCTATACTGAAAGAGTTTTTTGAGATAATCCCACCAAATTTCACTCAGACACTAAAAACTATAAATGCAATCTCTGTGCAAAAACTGAGTGAACTCGGACAAGAGGGCTTGGCACCTCCCATATAAGCAAAATTTTTAAAATACTGCAGTGTAGGGTATTTACTTTTTGGCCAGGACAAAAGTTACACCCTTACAAGTTTTTTTTATACCCTACACCCAGGGTATATTCACTTTGTCCTTCCGTTTGTAACGCAGAGAAGGAGGCGTGGCAGATATAGAAAAGTATATATATTCTTGATCAGCGTCACCTACTGAGTCGATATAGCCATGTCCGTCTGTCTGGCTGGCTGGCTGGCTGGCTGGCTGGCTGGCTGGCTGGCTGGCTGGCTGGCTGGCTGGGTGGCTGGCTGGCTGGCTGTGTGTTGAAATACACTCCTGAAAGCGTTTTTTGAAATATTCGAATCAAATTTGACTCAGACACTAAGAATCATAAATGAAAGCTCTCAACAAAAATTGGGTGAAATCGGACAAGGGGGCGTGGTACCTCCCACATAAGCAAAAGTTTCAAAATGCAATACTGAAACAGTTTCTTGAGATAATCGAACCAAGCTTCACTCAAATACTAAATACTATAAATGCACGCTCTAAGCTAAAACTAGACGAACTCGGTCAAGAGGGCGTGGCACCTCCTATATAAGCAAAAGCTTCAAAACGCTTTACTGAAAAAGGTTGTCACTCAGACACTAAAAACTATAAATGCAAGCGCTGAACAAAAACTGGGTGACCTCGGACAAGAGGGCGTAGCAACTCCCATATGAGCAAAATTTGAAAAATACTGCAGTGTAGGGTATTTAATGTTTGGCCAGGCCAAATTTTACACCCTTACTAGTTTTTTTTTTCTTTTTATACAACACTAAAACCAGACTAGTACATATATAAAACATATTATGTATGTATATTAGAGTGGTCCAAAATCCGAAAGTTTTAAAAAGTCAAGGTGCGCGCGACTTTTCTGAATTCTTGGATCCTGCTGATTACAAAAAGTGCTTTGGAACCAAAAAAAAATTGCGTTTAGATATTCCGCAACCAGCTTGAAGGTACTTTTTTAGGAATTTTTGAGTTTTTGAGTACTTTTTTTAATTTAAACGCTATATCTTTTTAACCAGATAAGGTATGTGCAAAAATTAAATTGCATTTTTGTAAAAATATTTCGAGTTAAATTCTGCATCAATAATAATAAATCTAGTCTTTCCCAATTTTTTTTATCGGCACTTTAAACTTCAAAATTTGTTAATTTTTTGAGGTGTTTGCACATTCAAGAACCGATTTTTTTCTTATTTTGCTCCAGCAAATTTTTTTTTAAATTTTTGTATTTTTAAGCATTAATTTATCTTTAAAATAATTTCAACAACTACGCTTTTAGTAACACTTTTACTCACTAAAAACAATTAAGTATAATTAAATTGGGCTTAAAAAAAAATTAATTTTCATGTTTTCAAGGCACTGAAATACAATATCTTAATGGGATGATTTAAGGTACCACTTTTTTCTCATAAATTCATTAGTTCCTAATCTTTTGAGTAAAACAACATTCTTCGCAATATCGAAACCTTGGCACTTCATGTTATTTTTGGCAAAATATGTTAACAGATAGTTTTCATAGATTTTCTAAGGAAACTAAAAAAATAAATAAATCAAAAAGAAACTAAAATAGCCATTTTGGATATATTTGTTGATGCTGATTCCGAATTAAGTCTCAAAATTGGTGTATCTTGTACGGTTAAGGAGATATTTTTACATAAAAGTATAAGAAACACCGTTTTTGCTCTTTTTAAAGTGATATTACAAGTCAAAGTTACTTTCAGCCACAAAAAGTGGTATAGTGGTTAAAAGTGCCAGTCTGATTCTTTAAAATTCAATATAAATTATACAGATATCTTTTCAATCCTCTGAGTTATCCTAACCTAAAAAGTTGAAAAAATGCAAAAAACACGTTTTTTTGTTATTTCTGCTTACGATATTTTGGAGGAACAAAGAAATATCGATATAATTTAAATTGGGTTTTGAAGAAAAAAGCTGTCACTTTTAACTTCCATACCAGGCTGAAAGTTACCATGTTGTGATATAACAGCTTCAAAAATAGCGGTGTTTTTTGCATTTTTAGGTTAGGATATCTCTAATACCGTGTGCGGTAGAGCAATTCTGAGACCGGATTTAGAATTTTTATGAACGCATACATCGCAAATGACTATTGTTGTTTCTGTTTCACCACGAAAATTTTAAACTCAAAGTTTTTTTTTTGGCCATATTTGGTTATATTTTACGGTTTTTAGTAAGTAAAGTGAAGCTTATAGCTTAGCTGTTGGAGTCATTTGATAGATAAATTAATGCATAAAAAAATAATAACATAAAAAAAAATTTGCTAGAGCAAAATAAGAAAAAAATCGGTTCTTGAATGTGCAAACACCTCAAAAAATTAACAAATTTTTAAGTTTCAAGTGCCGATAAAAAAAATTGGGAAAGACTAGATTTTTTTATTATTAATGCAAAATTTGGCTCAAAATATTTTTACAAAAATGCAATTTAATTTTTGCAAATACCTTATCTGGTTAAAAAGATATAGCGTTTAAATTAAAAAAAGTACTCAAAAACTCAAAAATTCCTAAAAAAGTACCTACAAGCTCGTTGCGGAATATCTAAACGCAATTTTTTTTTGGTTCCAAAGCACTTTTTGTAATCAGCAGGATCCAAGGATTCAGAAAAGTCGCGCGCACCTTGACTTTTTAACACTCTTGGTTTTTCCATACAAAATTTGGACCACTCTAATGTATATAGAAAAAAAATTCAAATTGGAAGCTAAAATCAACATCCATATTGACTCCTTAGCGATCCACAGATTGAGAAACCACAATATGATATTGAAGTTATCATTTTATTTTGGTAGGAAATGAAACTCAAATCGTGTCGCATAAATTAGAACTTTTATGTATTAGATAAATATTTAAATTTTATATACGACCTTGAAACTAAAAACCTGTGGCAAAAATAATGCAAAATAAATAAAAAAGCAAGGTCGCTTTCTTTCTTAAATTATTCAAAAAATTTAAAAATTCATAGTTTATCTAAGTAAACATTCTTTATAACTCCATAAGGATGCTAATACTAAAAAAATATATACTATATTAATCAAATAATACATAGGTACTGCGTAAACACGTTAAAGTTTTTATTCACTGTACAGTGCAAATTTCGCATGAAAAATGAAATGGCACAAGGTTGCAGATAACCAACTTTTAAAAAATGACAAAAAATAAGTTCTTTTAATAGCCAATGCAGATAATAAGATAAGATTGAATTGAATAAGGAAGTAAGATCCTCTGTCTTATGGTCCATTATAGGAACTATCATACAAGTTAAGAAAAGAAACAGAAATGCAGAAGTCTAGTTGCTGCTACCCTCATACAGTCATACATTGCTATATCGATAGTTCTTTACATATTCTGCCCACTTTCTGCTGTACTGGATGTTCACCAATAAATACACCTAATAAATGCATAAGAAAAGTTTTTGAATTAACTCTTTTCTAAGGTACTAACTATAGTAATCTCGAAACACATCCAAAGCACTTGAGAAACTATTACGCAGACAGAAAGTCAATTTTCCTACAAGCACCTCATATGCAGATCATATGAGGCTCTCAGAGCAAAACTGGCCTAACCCACAAACCTGAAAACTTGATTAAGCATGATTTCTTGGATTGGATATCGTTACACTCTATATAACCTTTACTTCGATAGCTTGGATCAGTCTGGAAACATCTTTTGGGATCATTTGAAAGAACTGGCATATGCCTTTTTGGTGTCTAGATCTAGAACAAAGTTTGGATTATATGTGGGACGTAACATATGTAAAGGGATAGCATTTGGCTTTTGCATGTCCGAATTTTATAAACTTTTTTCAAATACTCAGCAGTCGAGACTAATTTCCATGACTTTTTAAAATATTTTTTTGTTTAGCCGTTAAGGAGGCATTAATATTATCAAAAACAGAGAAAACTACATTATTTAATTTCTGGAAATGCTCATAACTCCGCCAATAATCGGCCATATTGAGTAATTTTTTTGTTTTTATAATGTATGTTTGTAAGCGAACTTCTTATGAAAAATATCAGCAAATTTTAAAAATTCGTTCAAATCTGAGGCTATTTTCTCCTTTGTCCCGCCATCCGATCTCTGCATTGTTATTGGTATTATTAGTACGATTCATAAAATCTTTCATAGAGAACCTTTAAAAAAAAGTGGTAAAAATGGTTTGCATGTACATAGTTTTTATTTATCACAGTTTTACAAAAACCAAAAAAACCAACAATAAAACAAAAAAAAATCACTATCGTCGTATTTTGCAATGCTGAATCTGAATCCGCCTGTGGAATTGCATTAACACGAATTGCATTATACGGATTTATGATTTTTTTAGGATATTTCGGATAGTAAAAAAGAGGATATCGCTATATCTCGAAGTGGGTTTTGAAGGAAATTCCTATCTGGGTTTTGATTGTTTTGCTCCAGGTCAGACTTTATGCTACTACATATATACTTGGTTTCAAACTTGATTCTTTAATGTTGCCACGGTTATATCTCTTAAGCCGTTCGAGATTTTGTTTCCCCACCTTCATTAAAATTGTAGCTCAGGAAAAGAAAGCGTTCCGCGAATTGACTCGGAAAAAATGCGTTTTACACCTTAAAATCACAAATATACCTAAAAATTATACCATTTTTGGTTGTTTGGATTCGATGACCTCAAAAACCACCAATTCCTCGTTGACGGGAGAGGAAAATGTTTAACTATCCCAATATTTTGCCCTCCCAACATTCTTTTGAGATTATAAATAAAAATATCAAAAAAAAATGTTTTTTTTTGCCACGAAAAGGAAAAATTTACACTGAGTGCCATTGTTTTTTGCTCCCATGTCCCTAGAATATACTTCTGTTTTTCCATCCTGTTGTTCCATCCTTTTGTTATCTAATTTATATATAAGTGGGCTCCCATATATAACTTAGGTATGGAAGCCTACTTAAGGGGTGGAAAAAGCGGAATCATTTGTTCGAGAGAAATGTTGCGGATGGGAAAATAATAGAATTTGTGAAAATTTTTCTCTCTCCCAGCTGCCCGTTTTTTAAAAGAAAAAAATTGATTCCATCATTTGCCCAATTGCCAAGAATCAAGATAGTCGTGAACGGAGATAGAAAGCTCGGAAAGGACTGCGTAATATAAAGACGCTTCATTTTATCCCTATTCATTAGGCTATTATAGATTTGAAAACATCTGAGAAAAGCTATAAGAGTAGAAATTCGTCAAGTTAGCCCATGAATTTCGACGTGGTGATAAAAATTGAAAACGAACATAGCAATGCAATCTACTAAAGAGTGAGTCGAAAAAAACATACACATTTTTTCAGCCATAACTTATCCTGTATCCAACGAATAATACTTTTTTTTAAACGTTAGCTTTTAAAAATATATAAGATATTATATTTATTCAAATTATTCATTTTCAATTGTTACTTCATTCAAAATGGACAGCGAAATTAAAGTACGTGAGAAAATAATTAAAACTTTTCAAAAAAATCCTTTGTGGACTTTCAAAAAAATAGCAACAGATCTCAAGGTTCAACGTCACACTGTTTCAAAAGCAATTAAGCAGTATAAATAAGACTTAAACATTGCACGAAAATCTGGATCAGGAAGAAGAAAAGGTCCAACAAATATTGGTAAGGCAAAAGATGTCGAATAGCTCTTTCGAAAAGCTCTGAACACTTCTGTCAGAAAAACAACTCGTGTAGTTATACGCTCTGATTCTTTTGTGTGCAGAACTAAACCCAATGATGGGCTGAAGTTGCATAAAGTTCAGAAAGTTCCAGTCCGCAATGCGGCAAAGAATTTAGAAGCAAAACAACGAGCTAAAAAATTGAGGTCCAATTTTATAAAAAATTTACGTGCTGTGTGACGGATGATGAAACCTATGTTCAGGCAGACTTTCACAACTTCCAGGTCAAGATTTTTATGTGGCTGATGGACGAGGTAATATTCAGGAATAATACGGGACAAAAAAGCAAACAAAATTCCCTAAGAAGTTTCTTGTATGGCAAGCCATTTGCAGTTGTGGCAAAAGAAGCCAAGCATTTGTGACATCAGGAACGATAAATACTGAAATGCATATTAAGAAGTGTCTTCAAAAAAGGACAGAGTGCCTACATATTTTTGGCCCGATTTAGCATCATGCCACTATGGAAAAAAGGCAATTGAGTGGTATGCAAATAATTATGTCAATTTTGTACCACGGGAGGCAAACCCACCCAACTGTCCAGAACTCCGGCCTATGGAGAGATATTGGGCGCTCGTGAAAAGGAAATTGAAGAACACAGGAAAGTTATCCCAGAACATGTCTGACTTCAAGCGTAAATGGACCGGCTTCTCCAAAAAGGTTAAGGAAACAACTATGACAAGGATTCTCGGAAAAAGTGGATTTTTTTATAAATTCCGATTAATATTCCAATATTTTAATGTTTTGTGAATTTCTATAACATATTAAAATATTCATATATTTTTTAGAAATTTTAAATTGAACAGCTTAAGTTTTATTTAACTTTAAGCGTGTAAGTTTTTTCAGCACACTCTTTAAGTGGTTGAAAGCTGTGACATAAAAAGTTTTGAAAAAACTTTTGCACAAAAATGTTTTAATGGATTCTTTATCTTTGGACTTCAAGGATTCTGTTTAGGGAAGAAATTTTAAATTATCGTATTGAGAACCAGGTCAAATGAGCATTTATTTATAAAAAACGAATAAAAAAATCGCAACCACTAATACAAGTGCGTTCTAATTATTATTTATCGTTGATCGTATTTGTTTTCTACCATCTGGCTCAATTTTCAAAAACTTTTAATAAAAAGTTTACGAGAAATTAATTTTTCTGTAAAATGATACTTCAATTTTCAATAGTGCATTGCAAATGAACAAATTAACTTTTTTCAAAATTTTTTATGTCACAGCTTTCTACCACTTTGAAGATTGCATTCCATCGTCGAAAATCATGGGCCCAGATTTTCATATTTATGTGCGAATATTAGGGTAGAACATTTTTCTCAACCATAGTTTATAATAGAGAGTTACAAACGCTACATCTATCATCCTTTCTAACAATGCTTTGTGAAAAAATGTGCCATCGTTAGACAGTCGTATTGAATGATTAATGTAATGGCAAGGTCAAAGTATATATGTAATAGATATTTGAAAAATTCTAAAATCGTGCCTGATGTTTCACTTTTATTAAGTCGCAATGAAATGTACATAAATATTCCGGAATTTTGTCATAAAATTAAAAAGTCTTAAACGTGTAACTTGTAAAAGAATATTTGGACTAAAGACCATATTGTTTATGCCATTCTAAGAATGATATTAAAGGATTTGTAACTTATTAGTATCATAAAGACCACTACTAATATACTAAGATAATTCCCAAAAAATAAAATTTAATGCTTATCAGTTGTACTCTTGTTAAGATAAATAATAAGTAGATATAAAACTTTTAAATACCTTGGGCAAATAGAAAGACAAAAGTTTGTGTTCGCAAAAAGAAAATGATAATACTTATAAAAATGACAGCCCAATATGGCATCTACTTATTCGGTCTTTGAGTTTTGTAGAGACTTCACAAATAGGAAACAAATTTATTAAAATGTGGAAACTTTGCGTAAGTCATATGAAACAATTATTTGCTGATAGAACTCTATTAAATGTTATTTTATGCAGTTGGTCCTGCTTTTAAGTGCACTAGCAATTCAAGAATCAGAAGCTGCTTGTGGAGTTTGTAATCTAAACAATGGCGTAGCCTGCATTACCGAAAATACATTTCAAATATGTGTTGGTAAGTTCATACATCAGCTCTAAGTTGGCTGGATAATAAGTCTGTTTATGGCACAGTTTTAAGTAGAGTTTGACTATGATTATTATAATTGAGTAATTAACTTAATGTAGTTCGTGATGATTAATTAATTAATTAATTTATTAAAATAAATTAATTATATTTTTTTATAAACTTCCAATTAATTAGAAAACGTACCACAGAAAACACAGAACTTTACTTGTAGCAAACCAGGCGAAGTATGCACAAGTTTTGGATCAGCCTGTTATGACCTTAGCGGCGGATCTACTTTAAAGGCAGCTTGTGGAGATGAATCACTCTGTGATAATTGTGCTGGAAAAGAAGATACTCAGTTTGCTTGTACCAGTCGTAGTACTTTCACAAGATGTTCAGGTTTTGCCTTGTCAACTGAGAGTAGCGACTGTCCTGATGGCCTTTGGTGTGACGCCGAGGCAAAAGTAGATGAGTCTCCCTGCAAAGACCGTTGTGAGTTAGAAACTACTATGGAAAATGTTTGTGATAGAGAACCACCAACAACGACAACACCAACACCAGCACCAACAGAAACGCCAACACCAACAGCTACACCAACAGCAACACCTACGCCAACGCCAACGCCGACGCCGACGCCAACACCTACACCAACTCCAACCCCAACACCTACACCAACAGCTACACCCACACCTACACCAACGCCAGAAATAACAACAACACCAGAACCAACAACAACACCAGAACCAACCACAACACCAGAACCAACAACAACGGCACAACCAGCTGGAAGCGTATGTGCTGACAACAATAATGTAATTGGACGTTATCCATATCCAAGTGATACCACATGTACAGTGTAAGTGTTTAAATCGTCGCCCTAACATAGAACTATTCCATGGGCAAAATTATGAAAAATTTCGATTCTGTTACACTTTACTAGTTTTTAGGACCTTTTTATACCCTACAACCAGAGTATATTCACTTTGTCCTTCCGTTTGTAACGCAGAGAAGGAGGCGTGGCAGACATAGAAAAGTATATATGTTCTTGATCAGCGTCACCTCCTGAGTCGATATAGCCATGTCCGTCTGTCTGTCTGGCTGGCTGTGTGTGGAAATACATTTTTTGAGAAAACTAAGCAAGATAATTCAATGAAATTTGATGCACATCCTCTGTCGTCAAAGTTAGCTCAGGGGATTGAAAACGAGTGAAATCGGTCAACGGACACGCCTACCGCCCATACAAAAAATATATTCAAAATGCAACTCTTGGAGTATTTTTCACGATAATGCAACCAAAATACACATAAATACTACGAATTGTAAGCGCAAGCTCTAAGCAAAAACTGGGCGAAATTGAACAACAGGTTGTGGCACCTCTCTTATAAGCAAATGCTTCAAAATGCTATACTGAAAGCGTTTTTCGAGATAATCGAACTAAATGTTAGTCAGACACTAAGAATTATAAATGCAAGCTTTAAGCAAAAACTGGGACAAGAGGGCGTGGCACCTCCCATATACGCAAAAGCTTCAAAACGTTATACTGAAACATTTTTTGAGATAATCCAACCAAATTTCACACAAATACTAAGAACTACAAATTCAAACTCTGAGGAAAAAATTGGTGAATTCGCACAAGACGGCGTGGCACCTCCCATACAACCAACATTTTTCAAAATACTGCTGTGTAGGGTATTTAATGTTTGGCCAGGCCAAAGGTAACACCCTTACTAGTTTTTTTTTGGTCTGTCGGGAGAAAGGTCATTCTTACCTAATTTGGGTACGGGAATTCAGTGGTGCTAACCGTTTTGTTGGATTGGTTCATCACTTCATACAATCAAAATTTCGTCCAGAAATAGGTATTTTTCGTCAGACCAAATTTTCAACTAGCACAGTGTTATCAGTAGAATGAAAATCATATTCTGCGGATGTCAAAGTAAACTTTGTGTAATTAATGCGCAATTACTGTGCAACACAAAAATCTGAATTTGATCTCAATTGCTTTTTTTACTAATTCAGGGTCGCTGATTCCGCGATCTGGTGACCCTTCTTTCCTATCGGATCTGCGATCTGAGTTATCTTTTATTTAAAGTGTGGAAAAATCTATTTTCAGACATGTGGCGTACATCCAGAAAGTAGGGTAGTTCACTTTCGCCAACGGTATTGAATAGCCCCAAGGTTTTTTCTTAAACCATATTTTTAAGTTTTTCATATGGAACATGAGATATCATCCATTGAAGTAAAGGTATCCCAACTCCATGCATATTTAATGTAGTTCTTTACTTTAATGGATGATATCTCGAAAACTAATGAAAACTAATGATCCAATTGAAAAAGTAAAAAAATGTTTAAAGATGAAACTTAGAGCAATTCGATGCTGTTGGCAAAAGTGAACTAAGTATTCTTCTTTCTGGATGTACGCCATATGTCTGAAAATATCGTTTTCTATACTTTAAATTAAGGATAACGTGGATCTTAGACATTATAGGAAAAAACGGTTGCCAGATTTGGAATCAGCGAACCTGAAATAGCCAAAAAAAGTTATAGATTTTATTGTTCTTAAAATATCATATATACGTATACTTGAATACAAACAAATTGAATTGTATTTTACTCGTTTAACCTTCATATAAAATGTTCCCTTTCTTTTTTCCTATAGCTATGTCAACTGTTATAGGCGAAATAACGAATCCCTATCAAGTTTATTGACTTGCCCTACAGGATCTTTCTTTAATAGAGAGTTACAGAATTGCGAGGCAAACAGACCAAGTTCGTGTAATGCACCAACGCCATCGCCAACACCATCAACACCCGGGGGCACCGATGAACCAATGGCTGTATGTGTTGCAAACAATAATGCAATTGGACGTTTCGCATATCCTGGTGATACATTCTGTAAAAAGTAAGTATTTAAATAATACATAAGTATGTATGTATAAATAATATTCCATTCATTTTTTTTTTAACTATGCACTTTTAAATTTTTGGTAATCCGGTAAATTCTCATAAAAAAAATGGGACAAAATGGGGAGTTCTTATTTTCTGAAATATTAAATTCTCAAAAAAAAAAAAAAAAAAAAATGGGATAAAAAATGTTTTCTTATTTTACAAGACTTAACACAGTTATACGTATACACTCAAATGTGTTCAAACAACAATATAAGTCTCTCCCAGAAGTTTTGGCAATGTTTTTAAGCAAAATTTTGTAAAATTTCTTATTTGTCAATAAAACATTAATATGTAGATATTTCAGAGGATAATTTTTCCTTAGTTTAAATATGAAGATGTAACATTCCCATAAAGCCATGGTAAATACATAGTCACTACATTTTCTTCATATATTAAGATTCTACTTGACACAATACCTATATTTAAATGCATACCAATCTGTTTTATAAGATTTAACAATTTTTCTGTTTCTTTTTTCTACAGCTATGTAAACTGCTACAACCGAAACGGTGTATACGGCGCAAATCCATTGGTTTGCCCTGAAGGAGTTTTTTTCAATAGAGATTTACAAAATTGCGAACCAAACAAACCAAGTTGGTGTACTTAATTTTAAAAATTAAGTTGTGATCTGTGTGACTTAATTATGTTATTTGTTAATTTAAGCCTAAAAATATTTGAAAAACAATAAAATAAACAAAGAATTCAGATTTTTGAAGCTTTGATTTATTTCTATTCAAAATAAAGAAAATTAAAATAAAATGTGATGCTTCACAGGAAAAATTCTCTTATCTTCCATAAATCAAAATCAGTTTTTTTTTCGTTCTCAAAAAAAAAATATATACTCATGATTTAAGATTCTTAATAACTTTTTTCGACACCTCGTTCACCAGAAATTTTCAAAAATTTACTGAGTTATGACATTTGAAATTGTAAAACTCAAAACTCAAATTTGTAGATATCTGTAAGGTATAGAATATGATGACTTTAACTTCTGGAACATTTTTTAAAAATGAACATAAACTTTCAGGGTCGCCATAAGTTTTTTTTTATGAAACCGCTTAAACAATATATTTAAAAAATTAAAATAAAATTTTAGCTCAAGACGCTTAAATAAACTTTAGAATAATCCAACGAAAGTTTTTAGGTCTGTCAGATGGTTGTTTTCGAAAATTTATTTTAAATCTTAATATTTTTTTACGTTCGCCACACTAATAAATAATAGTTTAAATAGTTAAAACTGTGATTATCAAAAATATCCAAAAAGAAACATCCAATGAAAAATGTTCAAAAAAACATCCAAAAATAAAAGCATCCAAAAAAAAAACATCCCAAAATTAATAAAAACATGCAATTAAAAAATTTCCATTTTCCGTTAGTATAATTTAACTCAATAGCCGTGTTCACGATCCGGAGCATTTAGACTTGCAAAGTAGCAAATAGCAATAATTTCCACTTGATTGTGAGCAATATTAAAAGTATAAACATTGCAAGCTACGAAAAAATTTATTTCTCTGAGAAAATCGTATGAGCAAAGAGAACGAGAGCATAAACACTAAAATTTTTATTTGAAAAATGACATGATATTTTTATGCTATAGGTTTTTAGTATAGAAAATGTAAATAGCCGTGTTCACGATCCGGAGCATTTAAGCTTGCAAAGTAGCAAAATAGCAATAATTTCCACTTGATTGTGAGCAATATTAAAAGTATAAACATTGCAAGCTACGAAAAAATTTATTTCTCTGAGAAAACCGTATGGGCAAAGAGAACGAGAGCATAAACAAAAAATTTTTATTTGAAAAATGACATGATATATTGATGCTATAGGTTTTTAGTATAGAAAATGTAAATGCAAATGTAAATTCAATCCTATATATTTTGTTGTTGTATAGCAAAATGTTTCAACAATTATTTACAAATGCTATGATGCAAGACCTTTTGCACCGGATCGTGAACATGGCTAATGTAAATACAAATTCAATCCTATATATTTTGTTGTTGTGTAGCAAACTTTTTCAACACCTATTTACAAATGCTATGAGGCAAAACCTTTTGCACCGAATCGTGAACATGGCTAATGTAATAAAATCGATAATTTTTTATTAAGATTTTTATTTTTGGACATTTTTTTTTGGATGTTTTTATTTTTTTTTGTTTTTTTTTTTTTTTTTTGGATGTTTATATTTTTGGATGTTTTCCTTTTGATATTTTTGAGTGGAATCGTTAAAAAATCATCAAACCTAAAATTGGTTTTAGCAAATTGAACAAAAAAACATCGAGTGGCAACCCCGAACATTTTTTTATAATTTCAAAAAAGTTTATCAGAGCGGTTCTGAAACCAAAAATTTAAATTTTGTCAAAAAACAAGAATTAAATAAGATTTACGAGAACAAACAGGTGGCAACCCTAAAAATTTTCTGTTGCATTTTTGAAAAGTTTATTAAGTGTCTTAAGGCTAAATTTTAATTTCTTTTTTAAATCAATGGTTTAAGCACAACTAACAATAAAAAAACGGGTGACAACACCGAAAGTTTTGTACAGTTTTCAAAAAGTTTATCTGAGCGTTTCTATAACTAAAAATTTCAATTTAGTCCAAAAATAAAGGTGGCAACCCGAAAAACTTATCACACGTGTCCCAACTTGTTTTTAATAAAAAGCGCTTGCACCTAAAATGTTTTTTCGGGAAAATGTTAAGAATGACTCTACGAAGAAATATACTTATATAGCACTTTTCAAAAGTGCATTTTAAAATTTTTCAAAAATTACAAAATTGAAAATGTCTCCAAAAATTTTGAAAAAATTTAAACGTATTTCTTGGATGAGTCTAAGCTTTTTATGCCTTATACCCTACACTGCATTTCAAGTATATTATTAGGAGAGTATAATTACAAATTGCTTAAAGGCACTTCAGACTATCTGAGAAGTCACATGCGTTTTCTTATGTTTTTCTATTTGATTTTTTCTCTGACTGTCAAATTTTTATTGTTTTCAATTTATTTCGTTCAAATTGTTTTAATTTTTTATTTTTCAAACAACAACTAAAAATTTGAAAACTCCTATGACTCCTCTTTTCAAATAGATTCAAATTTAATGCCAAAATAACTCATATGAGTTTTCTTCTGATAAATCGTTTGTGTAATAAATTTACATTCACACTATCAGAGTTGCCATATTTGACAACTCATAAGAGTTTCTGTATGACTTCTCAGATAGTCTGAAGCGGCTTTTATATGGGAAGTGCCACGCCTTCGCCTCTGAGCTTACCTTGATTTTGCGTAGAGCTTGCATTTACTGTTCTGAGTGTTTGAGTAAAATTCGGTTAGGTTTTCTTAAAAAAATCTTTCAGTATAGCATTTTGAAACTTTCGCTTGTATGGGAGGTGCCACGCCCTCTAATCCTACTTCGCCTACTTTAAGCTCAGAGTTTACAGTTGATGTTCTTCGTGTTTGAGTGATATTTGGTTGGATTATCTCAAAAAACACTTTCATTATATAATTTTTAAGCTTTTGCTTATATGAGAGGTGCCACGCCCTCTTGTCCGAGTTTACCTAGATCTTGCGTATAGCTTGCATTTATAGATCCAAGTGTTTGAGTGTAATTTGATTGGGTTATCTCAAAAACGCTTTCCGTGTAACAGTTTGAAACTTTTGTTTATATGGGAGGTGCCACGCCCTCTAGTCTGAATTCACTAGTATTTATGTGTATTTTGCTTCGGTTATTGCAAATAATGCTCTTATTATTGCATTTTGAAGCCAGCCAGACAGACGGACATGGCTATATCGACTCAAGAGGTGACGCTGATCAAGAATATATATACTTTTCCATACCTGCCACGCCTCCTTCTCTGCGTTACAAACGGAAGGACAAAGTGAATAAACCCTGGGTGTAGGGTATAAATATATTAAGGTCAATAAAATCCGTTCGGCAGCTAACTTTGCAAAACCCATCGGAGGTTTTACTCAGCCAAATCTTGTTCCTATAACATTTTTTTAAAATTGTTGCACAGTGTAATCCATTTGCCATAAAATCGCATGGCATGGAAAAATCACGTATTGAAGATTATAATGATATACTTAACCCTTTGAATGTATTTCTTCATATGGAATTCGCACCAGAACTGCGCCATCATGTCAGGATTTTGAGATACCATAGCATTAAAGAGAAAAACACACAGTTTTAATGCTATTGTATTTCAGAAGTTGTGTAGCAAGACAGGATAGTTTTTGAAATTTGATATGTTAGTTGAAAGTACTAATCTTTAACTATCAAAAGCACGATTGACTGCTTTTGATATAATTCATAGGATGCTCTCGAATTTTAGTCGCAAGTTGTGTGAGGATTTGTGTTATAATGTCGCCGGGTATGGACTTCATGATGACATCTTAAAATCTCCACAATGTTGTACATCGTAGATAACACTGTGGAACAATTTCGAACTTTTTTTAAAACATATGAGAAAATCCAAAAAATTCTTAAAGTAGACGTTAAAAAAAAATACCCGTGTCTCGTGGTTTTTCTTCAGCACGTCACATTTTTTTTTAATAGATTTTTGAAGTTTTTTTTCCACTGTATATGAAAAAAACGAAAATAGCGCATGCTTGTGTTAAATCGATGAATTTAACTATATGATCCTTACATTTGAGGTGTATCATGTGTTCAGCAAACTTATGCAAGATATTGCGGGAAATATTTTTTTAGAAACTTTTAACCCTGTTTGACCCCCACATGTTGGTCATTTTTGCCCTTTTCTAAAATAGGTACAAAAATTACACCCAAAACAGGGAAATATTGAGTCAGTATGTACTACAGAAATATTTGCTATAAAATTTCACTTATAGTTTCTAAACACGTAAAGGTCAAAATTTGAGCCCTAAACCAAAAAAATCGTTAAAATCAATTAGGACTTTTCACATTGCATATTAATTACATCCCTGACGCGCTTACCTTAAGTTTTAAGAATTTTTCGTCTTTGGCAACCCTTAATGAAATTTTTTGTAGGATATTTTAGCAAATTTGTTTAACCCATAGTGGCTCAGTTTTAGGAAAAGGGGTCACAAAGACCCATAAAAACAGGATATAATGGGTTAATGAATTCTAGGAAAATGATCCTTGTGTGATTTCGTTATGATCTTGTCAGAACGAGTTTTGTCCAAAATGTTGTTTTAGAGTATTACAGTGGGGTGAAATTTGGAAAATATTTATTGTTAGAACTGCTCACTGATTTCAACGATTTTTTTGCTTTCGCGATAACATTTTGCTTTTTTAGTGTTCAACAGCTAGTAGTGAAATTGAATAGCAAATATTTCTGTAGTACATACTGACTCAATATTCCCCTGTTTTAGGTGTCATTTTTGTACCTTTTTAAGAAAAGGGCAAAAACTACCCACATGTGGAGGTTGTGCAGGGTTAAAATTTTCTACAAAAATATTCCCCGCAATATCCTGCATAAGTTTGCTGAACACATGATACACCTCAAATGTAAGGATCATATAGTTAAATTCATCGATTTAACACAAGAATGTGGTATTTTTGTTTTTTTCATATACAGTGGAAAAAAAAACTTCAAAAATCGATTGAAAAAAATGTGACGTGCTGGAGAAAAACCACGAGACACGGGTATTTTTTTTTAACGTCTACTTTAAGAATTTTTTGGATTTTCTCATGTGTTTTTTTTTGTGTCGAACGGTGTAATCACTTGACCGCTCGTTTTGTTAATGTGTTGTCACAATTTTGCACATTGCAACAATTTGTAGAAAAGAGCTTTAAAATTTTATGCGTCCCGTATATAACCCCAAAAACATTTTTCAGAAATGACACCCAACAACAATCATGTCAATTCCACAAAACCTAAAATTATATCTGTCTTTTATACAGTCATAGTTGTCTTGAAGAGTCGATACGTGTAGGTATTCTGGTTTCATTTGTATTCGTTTGAAGGTAAAAAACAAGGGAAAGCCCGAAATCGGAGCTGATCGTCTTCGCGAAATATCGCGAAAATACATTTTCCAGATAAAAAAAAAAAATTGAAATCATACAACAAAAAAAAATTTTGACAAACCAGTTTCATTAAAAGGTACAACTAAGGAACAGCACATTCTTCCATTAAATCTGATAAATTTATTGAAAGCTTTAGTCTCTTTTTTTTTAATTTTAAAAGCACTTTCAAATTATATCAATATCTTATTTTTTTTCCGTTATAACCTAAAAATTTAAAAAAGTGCAAAAAACAGGTTTTTTAATTGATTCAGATTATGTCTCGGCAATATTTTTATTAGGTTTTAAAGAAAAAGTTAAGAACCTTTAATTATTTCATAGGATATTACGAACGAATGTTCTGTTTTCTAGTTATATAGCTTCAAAAAATAGTGAAAACGACCTTTTCGCTTTTTTTTGGTAAAGATAACTCAAAAACCATATGAGATAGAGCAATTCGAAGGCCTGATTCAAATTTAGTGTCATAAAACCCATCAAAAATAATCATTTTTTTTTTTTTTTTGTTTAATTTTTTTTTACATATTTTGATATGGAATATGTATAATCACTACATTTCGAGCAAACGATCAGCTAAGATTTTGACCTTCAAATGAGTACAAATGAAACCCTCAAAGCCGATTTTTGCTACATTTTCATCACTCCATCAACTGTTCAAGACAACAGTGTTGTTTTAAGATGGAAATACTGTGAATATTATATAAGTATTGGATAAACTTTTATTTCTAGCCTCCTCAAACAAGTCTTTTTCTTCAAACTCTAATCGATCTTTCTCTACTTCAAAAAATTACCAAATCCAAAACATTTAAAAACCTAAATTCATAAGTCCAGAAGAAAAAAAGACATCAATATTGAAATTAAATTTGTTTTTTAACAAGACTTTAAAGTTAACCACTCTTTTACGGTAGGTGTGATACCATATGAAACTAAAACTTTTCAAGTTTAATATATACTAGAATCGCCCAGTGGTCAAAATTCGACCACAAATGTATTAAATAAGGTTTGGAAGCTTTTGGTACTTTTTTTTACTATTTGGTACGATATAGGAAAGCTCTTTTATCATCTCTGGTATAATTCAAGCGAAATATAAACAAAACAAAAACCATGAAGTCATTGCTATGCTTTTTGTCTTTCTCTTTGTGCTTTATCGTTTTTTCTCTGTGTGACCGTGTTATTAGTATTGAAAAATTTGTATTTAATTTTACCTGGCTTAAAGTCAAAATATTAACATAATTTTAACTTTGTGCACATCTACACGCAAATACCTTTCTAATGGTGTATAATTTAAAGTCGTACTCCATTTCTAACATAGTTAAAAAAGATGGACAAGTTATTGTCTTGCGTATTAATATATATATTCTCTTCTTATACGAGATAAAGTTGTATGTACTTATGTATGTTTGTTTGAAACGGGCCATACTTTCTCTCGAAAACGGGTACAGTGATTTTAACGAAACTTGGAACAGTGTTAGATATTAGCATACAATGAAGAATGAGCTAGGTTTGAACTCCGTAAATGCTCACCAGGGGGCGTGGCACCGCCCTAAATTTTAAATTTGATTTGGTCATAACTCGCAAACCATACAAGGTATACAAACGAAATTTGGTAGGCGGGTACTGCTTAATAATACCCTGTGACAGACAAAAAGTGGGCGGGATCGAAGAAGTGCCACGCCCACTTTTTAACGCTTGAAAATTTTGATTCAATATTACTCGAAAACGACTCCAACGATTTTAATGAAAATTTAGGAGATTTTACCTCTGCAAACAGGAATTATTATGTGATATGCCATTATATTGAAAAAACTCGTTGAAGGGCGTGGCACCGCCCACAAAAATATAATACGGTATGAAAAGAAAACTAATAAAGTAATCATTCTAGTGTTCTAATTTGTTTTAACTAAAATTGAAATCACACGATTGACGATGTTGGATACATTCCATTTTGGTATTCCACGGTTTGGTTTTAGCTGAAACTAGATCAATCGATGTGCAAGCAAAAGAATGTTCTGTATTTAATTAGGGTGTATTAATAAAAATATTTGGTGGTTCTTTTATGACTGATTTATGCATTAGATGCTTAGCAAACTCACAACAAATGAACTGTTTAATTCTTATACGCAGTCTTATGTACTTTTTGACGCTAAATCCGTCTTCATCAGCAGAACTGTCATTATACCTGCAGGATTTTGAAATATCCTTGCTTGAAGTTGAAGAAAACGCTGTGTTCAGTCTTACAGCGTAGCTACAAGAAAAGCATCGGATAGTTACACTCTTCCTTATCCAAATATCCATTCAAATTTTTCCAATAGGATTCTTATTTTCCGAGTTATGATCCTTTGAAGATAAGATATTTCAGCCGCCATACAAAAGACAAAATAATTTGGGTGCGTGGCATATCCCATTTATTTATTTTAGGGCATTCTATTTCGCAAAAAAAAAAATTTGAGTTTTTGATATTTTTCTATACCATTCGATGCTTTCCGAGTTTTTTCTTATTATTATTCTCATCGGTTTATTTATCATTTTGAAAGCATGACCGTTAGAAGTGAAAAGGTACAAGTTTCATAACAAAAAATAGCTATGAATAAAAGCATCGACTAAAATAATAAGATTAGATTGTTGACCGAGCAGGGATCGGTCTCCAGGTACTAGATGTATAAAAATAAATCCTGGTAAAAATGTTCAGTGATGAAACTCAGGCCATTTCGGGCGTTCATTACTTAAATATTTAAACAATTTAAGAAACAGAAAAAGGTGAACGGAAAATTCCTTGGGGGAACTACTTTATGTTAGCGTAGAGCATAGCCGCCCACGCGTGCCATCGCAAAGTGCCATTATTTGAAAATCACTTGATCTCACGTGCCACAGCAAAATTTAATTTTTGAAAATGAAAATCGCACACGCAAGTAACGGTATATGCGAAATTTTGAAGAATTGCGATCGACCACCAGCAACAACATATGCGTAAATTTTGTTGTTGTTTTTTGCGTTCGCACAAGACTGTGTTTTGTTGTTGTTTTTTCGTCCACACAGGACTGTATGTTTTGTTGTTGCAACAAAACGCAAGGGTTCCTGTCGAAAAGAAAAAAAACAACAACACACAATGGCAACAACAAATTTGATCATTTTATGAACTTTCAGAATTTTTAGATTTGCGAAAAAAAAAAAAACACTCGCACAAGTAACTGTTAATTTAAAAATCTTTGCTGGTTGTTGTTTTCAATAATTTTAAAAAATTTTTGTTTTCTTTTTTATTAATTTTACATGGGGGCCACGACTTTTTATGCGAGTGCCAAATTTTTATAATTTTACTCTAGACGGGCAGCTATGGCGTAGAGGGTAGGGAAATTGAACAAAATTATTAAACGAAGAAGATCTGAAATACTCGAAAAGTCTTTTATGGACTACACTTAGCTGTGAATGCGATGTCTTTCTTTTTTCTTTTCATTTCTCTTTATAGAAATAAGCTCTAATAAACAGATCGCATATCTTATATTTTTTGAATGCAATTTAACGTGGAATTTTGTGATATTTCCATAGAATTAACATTTTTTATTGAGACTGCAAAGTCACCAAAATTTACTATATCTGACGCATGGAAATATGGTTTACTTAAAAAAAAAAAAAAGAGTCAGTCATGTACATATGTACGTATGTATTTTGTGGCAACTTGTCATTATTAGTATGCGCCATGAAATGCTTTTTATTATTATGATTAGATAGTATTATTATAAGAAGAGAATAAAAACAATTTCACGCTAAATTTGCTATGTACATAATACAGATGATATTAAAATACCCATGAGGTTTAACTTTATGAGATCCACTCGTGCCGGATGGATGGTACATGAGATTTTTATACGAGAATAATACATGCAATATTTGCCTAGATACTTTTTTGTTTAATTTAAATCATGACAAGTTACTTGAGCAGAAAGAAGAAAATGCAAACAAGCCAATTAGCACCCACAAACAAAAAAAACTCTGTTTACTTTCGTATTCTACTTCAGATTCATTATGGTGAAAATTTCTTAAAATTTTGAATTAATAGCAAGTTTTTCAAATATCTTTTAACAGTTCTTTTACAACTCTTGGATTGTGTGGAACCATTCTGCTCAAAGTATCAAAGACGAAATATCACACATCACAAGAGATGGAATTTACTAAAGGCTATTCTTGTCTTTTGAAAGTACGTATGTACCAAAATAAAATTCTTATCATTTCAAATGTTTATATAACTGCGAATAAAAGTTTAAGACAAGAATGCTGGCTGCAGCAGTCATAAATTGTCTTAAGTGCTAAAAACAAAACAAAAAACGAGAAAAACTTTAATTCTTTCAAGTGCATGTGATCTCATTTATATATCTAAATAAAAAGAAAATATTCTCCGAAATTTAAAACGAAAGAGTAGTGACACAATATTTTTAAGTACTATACCATAATACATCCTTCCTATGAATATATTGTGTATGTATTTTTTGTACTTTTCCATTTGAGATATTGCTGAATTCAATGATGTGTCTTATTGACTTTATTCTAATCAGTGGTTTGAGCTACGTTTATGGTGAAAGTTTTCATATAATAAATAAAATTAATCCGGTGACTACATCTGTTGTGATCTTACAAACAAGAGAAAATATTGCACAGAAATAGAAATTTTGTTTTCTCTAAAGCGTTAGTCAGAAAGTTAGGTTTTTCCCTATAACTCCTAAGGTATACATTTTATATTATTACTCTGATATTTTGGATATTCGAAATTATTATTTACCACTTCCAAAAGCGAAGAAAATTTGGACAAAGAAGAAATTTAGGCTTCATGTTGAAACGCTCAATACAATATTATTTGAGAAAATATTTTGCAGTATGATTGCAATGAATTCAACAAATTGCTGAAAACACACCGGATCTCTTGAAGAAAATATAGAGTTAGGATCAATATGACTTTAAAGAATCAATGTTGGTTAAAAAGTTCTGCAGCTATGTCGATTAACGAAAGTTGAGATATTTTTTCTTAACATACATATGAGCCTTTCAAAATGCGAGTTCATGCGAGTGGCGTGCTGCACTTCAACTTGTCTTCGTAGACTATAGCACTGCCTTCGACAGTGTCTCCCGAGAAAATATCTCGGTTTCACTGCAACGAAGAGGTATTGCCGCAAAGACCATAAACTTAGTACGTGCACAATATGAAGACTTTAAATGCAGTGTGTTACATAACGGGTTATTGTCACCGACATTCACCACTAATTCAGGCGTACTGCAGCGGTGTCTACTATCAGCATCACTCTTCCTTATCGTTCTTGATGATATCCTAGATCAGTGGTCGGCAAGTTAATGAGTGAGAATTTATGTTTGAGAGAAGATAGATAGAAAAAAGAAAAGGATAGAGAGAGCTAGGTAGACTTTTGAGTGCACAATTGTGCTATGGCTTGCCGACCACTGTCCTAGATAAAGCTCTTAATAAGGCCAAAAGGGGTATCCAATGGAACTTTACCGAACATCTGGAAGATCTCGACTACGCTGACGACATCTGCCTCTTATCGTCCAAACATTCAGATATGCAAAGCAAAATTGAAGACCTTGTCTTGGAATCACAAAAGGCCGGCATAAAAATCAACGTATCCAAGACTAAAAGCATGAAGTTAAACGCAAACAGGGATGACATCACGTTTAGAGCTGGCAGTGATGACATCGAAAACGTCGATAGCTTCACGTATTTAGGCAGCATTATCTCCATGGATGGTGGAGCAAAAGAGGATATCAACTCAAGAATAGCAAAAGCAAAAGGCGCGTTTGCTCAACTGAACAAAATATGGTCTTCTTCCGTTATATCCACCAAAACGAAAGTGCGCATTTTTGATTCAAATGTGAAATCGGTTTTGTTATATGGGTGCGAAACATGGCTTGTTACTGAACAACTAACGAACAAGCTGCAAGTATTCGTCAACAAATGTTTAAGGCGTATACTAAAGATTTGGTGGCCTCGCACTATATCAAATGCCGAGCTACATCAAAAATGCAATCAGAGGGCTATAGCAAACGAAGTCAAGCTGCGCAAATGGGGATGGATTGGTCAAACTCTCCGGAAATCACACAGCGAAGTTTGTCGCCAGGCTCTTGAGTGGAATCCACAAGGCAGTAGAGGACGTGGTAGACCCAAAACAAAATGGAAAAGGTCGCTGGAAAAGGAAATCCAAGAATCGGGAAAGTCGTGGCAAGAGATCAAAATCATCGCAAGGGATCGCGACCCCCGACTAGTTCAGGTTGAGATCTGAGTCGGAGCAGGCTTGCCTGAAGAATGATTAGGAACGAGTCAGGAACGTCACACCTCATATGAAAAGGACCTGATTCAAATCCAATAAAGTTTTCATGAACTGATCAGAATATTTCAGGGCCTCATCAGAAAAGTAATATATTTATTAGTGAGGATCGGATCATATCCATATAAATTAATTTTAATTTCGTTCGGCCAACAAAACGCTTTCCAAAAACATTCTGTAGCCTTTTTTATGATATAAACATGATAAACACCTAAAATGTATTTGAAAAAACTTTCTGTGGTCGTTTTGATATGGAACATTTATTTAGTTCTGCGAATTTGATCGTATTAAGATTTTTGGTATCAGATCCTGATGAGGAACTGATCAGATGGCCGTATTAAGGAATACCTGATCCAGATCTGATCCTAATCCGGAATTCCGGAACTAATTTTTTGTCGGGCTTATGGTTGTATGGGATCTCTTGATTACAACTCTGAGCTTGGCTTTCTTCTATCATATCAGCATTCTGAGTAATCCACTCTCAAAAGTGAAAAATCACTGTTTTAAGTTATATGTATACTTAGGGCTATATATATAACACAAACAACAAAAAGTTAAATTAATTTTTGTCAATGGTTAGGAACGGATAGCCAAAAGTACACTAAAAACGCCGTACTTTAATCATTTTTTAATTAGTTGCCTAATTGCTTAATAAAATATACCTGTCTTGGGAAATTGTTTTTTAATATTTTGTAGGAGTATGGTAGGGGTATAATACGACAAAATATTGGGAAACTGTAATATTGAATTTCTGCATTATTCAGAAAAAACAAAAATCATACAAATCCCGAAAAATCCAGGTATTCAAATTTCTGTTACCGAAATTCCCGGGATCGCAAAAAGTCCAAATATTGGAATCCCTTAATATATATATAAATACATACTTGTCATTAAGTAACACACCTAAAAATTCTTAAAATTTCTTTTTAAAAAAAGATTCATGATAAAGTTTTCATGTGTCTTCATAACTTTTCTACCAGATAGCATTTTTCAATAATTTAGCTCATTAGTTGATACCAGCAATAACATCATTACAAAGGTGCTAAAATCATAGTAATACCTAATTGTTCAGATGATATGTATTTCTTAAGCCAATCTCGCAATAGAGAAAATAACTCAAAACTTCATACGATTTTTAGTCGCCTTGAAATTCACCGCAGATTTATGGTTAGAATTTAATGTAGAATCTAAAAATGGATGAAACCAGGTCAAAAAAATTTAGTTTCAAACAAATTGATCAGCTCTCACGTGTATGCCCGATATATCGTTACTTACATACATCATATACTTCATATCAATAAAGTTCATCTGAAGGCAATTCTTTAGTGAGAAAAAACCGACTTTATCACCTAAATGAACTAATGCCCACATTATAACTAAAACATCGGTCTTGCAAATAAGCATACACGGTTAGGTGTAACCAATTTTTATTTTTAGGAATATCACCGCGTTTTCTTCTGAACTGGTATCTGGGGACCTTCAAACACAATACCCCATTTTCAATAAAATCGTACGTGTTACCATTTTTGAGAAATCCCAATCCCACACGTATGATTTTATGAAAAATGAGGTATTGTACCTGAAGGTCCCCAAATACCAATTCAAAAGAAAACGCGCGGGTGATATTCCTTAAAATTAAAATCGGTTCCATCTTGCCGCGCATAGTTTTAAAATAACATGCCAGTTTCAATATTTTTTAAAATATTACACCTTGCTACTTATTCTTTTCACATGTTTTGTTAAATTTATTTCAGCTAATATTTGCTTTGATGCTATTAATTGGAGCTGCAAATGCTGTCTGCAATAAATGTCAAGCTAATAATGTTGCTTGCATAAATACGACATCATTCCATCACTGTTTTGTTCGTAAGTACTCTGAAAAAAAAAAATAAAATATATTGAAAATAAACAATAACATATTTTCATACATACATATGTATAAGCATTAAGAAATACACGCAAAGTGTACCAGTTGAAAAGTTTTATGTGAAGGACTTAGCTCAACTTTGGCAAGTGTTGTAGTACCGCTGGCCTGTAGAAATAATGCGCGAGGAATTTGTCTTACACAAAGGAAACAACATTGAAAAAAGTGCCAAAAATGTGGTTATTTTAACAACGTGTTCGGTTCCGTTATCCTTAGCACGGTGCCGAATACTCAATTTAAATATATTTTTATGTGTTGTATATGTAGGGTGCTATTTATGTTTCGGGAACTGACAACTCTAATGTCAATAGCTAAAATCTAACAACACCATAGCATAAACGTACTCACAACGTTTTGATGTACAAGTGCTATTTGTTTGTTTACAGTGAGTTAAGAAAATCAATTTGTCCAAAAAATTGCATTTTTAGTCCCATACACTTTTTTCGTAAGATGCCTTGGTTTTTTTTGAGTAAAAACGATTTTTCTGACCTTATAAACAAAATTTCTATGTTTGAGTGGCCATATTTCGGTAAATTTTTGACATAGGAATTTTTTAAATAAATCGTTTTAAAGGAAATTTTACTACTTTTTTATATTGTGCATTGTCTTTACCTATCTCTGACCTTAAAAAGTTATAGGCAAATGAGTAAAAAAACACAAGAATTCGTTGTTTTTTTTTTTCTTTTTTTTTTTTAAATTTTTGGTACCTATAAGTAATTTTTTTTTAAGTTCTTAGAATTAGCTATTTCGATGGCAAATTTAATTTTCTACAAAAAGTCTTCTAAAAAATTATCAAAGTTTTGCTTCATTCGCTGGATATTTTGAAAAAACTGTAACGGGTGCAATTCCCCTCCCTTCCCCCGATTTTCACCCTTTAATTTAATAGCACTTTTTCATCTTTAATGACCACTTGACCGATTTCTGTGAAGGTCTGACTTCTTTTATAGCATGTTTTTTACGACCCAATCAATAGGCTATTAGCAGAAAAGAGCAAAACAATTTCGTGCTTCCTCTATGCAACCTCTAAAATTGTGTTTTTGAAGTTTTAGCTTAGAATATCACAAAAATCATGCTTGTTAGATCAGTTCCGAGACCGGATTTGGATTCAGCACAGACAACTACATCGAAAAAGGCTGTGTTCGTTTTGGTTTGTTGTATTTTTCCACTTGTACCATTTTTCGACTACTTTTAAATAATGATGAACAAACAATTTTAAAAAACAGTTTGGAGTATTTTATTTTATTTAAAATCATATTTTTCCAAAGTAGTTAGGTTTGGAAGATACCAAAATACAAATTGATTGATGATTTTATCTTCAAAACGGGAGTAAAACAACTTTTAACTATGAATTACCAGGACTAAAAAGCAGTCTTGGTCTTGACGATTACCATAGCAGTCTTGGTCTTGGTCTTGCAAAAATATCAACGTCTTGGTCTTTGCTCATCACTACATATTATACACACATACTTATGTATGGTCCAAGTTTTCAGAAAAAAAATTTTGTTTTTCAAAGATATGTGAATAAAATTCCCAATGGCTGAACAAGAAAATTTCGACATGAGGGGCTGTCATGAGGTCGTTTTACCTGAAAATTTCGGGAAAATTGTGATTTCCGAAAATATAGGGGGGTTCACACATTTAAGAAGTATGTAGTAGATATGTTACGGGGCACCTTTCCAAATATTCTCAAGTAAAATTCGGAACAAACGTATGTGGCATTCGATAAGGGAATTTGTTAAAAAAATTCCGGCCACATAACAGGTCCTTAAATTCTGAAAAAGTTCAAAGAAATTCTTTGATTCAAAATAAACTGACTTTTTTCATGATGTCTTTATGATTTAAGCCCGCCATGCCGAGAAAAATCGCATATTTTACCCAAAATTTAGCACTTTTCAAAATTTTAGGACCTGTTATGTGGCCATAATGAACGATTTAGATTTTTAGCCCATTCTCTCACCGTGTGCCACATACGATTTATCTGAATTTTACTTGAAAAAATTTGGATAGGTAGCCCGTAACATATCTACTACTTCTGAAATGTGTGCTCTCCCATATGTTATCGGAAATCCGTATTTTCCCATAATTTTCAGGTGAAATAACCTACTATCGAAGTTTTCTTGTTAACCTATTTGGGATTTCATTTTACACGTCTAGGAATATATGCCTTTGCAATAGGTTGTAAAATATGAAAAAAAAATTTGAAAACCTGGGTCATATAAAGGCAGAATATTTTCGGATATGCCCATATACAATAAACAATTAAGTTACATAAAAATTGATTTAAATTCATTTTTCGACACCGTGCATGGCTTAATATCATAACTTGAGAGTATACTCCAGAAAATTCAAAATCAGTTGCTTAATCCTGTCTGAACCGTCCACAGGATTGATCTATTTAGCCGATAGTTTATAATTATAGCATATAGCTTAGTTTTAGACATTTACGCTCTTTAGAATGATTGAAAAGTTACACGACAAGTACTTCAACATAAGCCTGACAAGGCGTCAATTCTATCGATCCGAGTTATGAGCCTCAAACACTTGTTGACGAATACTTGCAACTTGTTCATTCGCTGCTCGAAAGCAAGTCGATAGCGATATTCGATTTAACATTCGAATCAAAAATGCGAACTTTCGTTTTGATAGATATAACGGAAGATTTATATATTTTGTTCTGTTGAGCAAACTCACCTTTCGCTTTTGAGATTCTCGAGTTGATAATCATTTCTAACAGTTCATTTATAAATACTCAGAATTTAATCAGATTCCTGCGTTTTACAAATTATTTTTCAAATTAATCTTCTGACACTGTTTCACAGCTTGGTTTTTGTGCAGGTCTTACTTACTCTATCACCCACGATAAAATTGTGAGTTGAAGACGAACTAAAGTGTTTACCTTTCGAACTTAGACATATTTTGTACACGTTTTATTTTTGATCATCACAATCTTTAACTTAACCAACTTCTTTTTACAGAACCTGTTCCAGATGCGAGATATACCTTTCATTGCGAAGAAAACTTTGTTTGTACCGAATTTAATGCAATTTGTTTGCAAGCCGTCAACACACTTAAGCCAAGTTGTGGTGATAATTCGCAATGTAGTTTCTGCAGCGCTCATATTAATAATAAATTTGCCTGCCACAGCCGTACAACATTTCAAATGTGTTATGGTTTAACTCTTCCAGTTGGAGATGTATACAATTGTCCAGATGATAAAGTTTGCGATGCTACAAGTGATAGTATTTGTGTCGACACAAATAAACCGCATACTATCACTTGTGATAAGCCAGCGCCACCTGAAAGTTCAACCGAAGGACCCTCAACTAAACCTACAGATGCAGTCACAAATCTTCCACCATCTACACTAACACCACCAACAGAAACCGTAACACCAAGTACAGTGACTTCACCGCCCATAACAGCAACACCAAGTACTACTGCACCAACTACATTGATTCCATTGACACCAAGTGCAATGTGTGAAATTGATAAAAAGGCTGGCTTAATCCCAAACCAAAATGATCCGTATTGCTCAAGGTGAGTAAAGTTTACTTTAATCAAAAAATTCAAAACACTCCATTAAACTTATTGACTAACATCATATTTCAGATATATCCACTGCATGAACGACAATGGAGTTTTTAAAGGTACACCGCTCATATGTGACACTGGCACCTATTATAATATTAAAAGGGAACAATGCGTTTTAGAGAAACCAGATTATTGTATTTAAAAGTTAAAACTTTAACAAAATATTGATTTATAACTTAAAAATGTTAATAATATGAACGCTAACAAATAAAAAAAGAGTTGATTGATTTTTTCCTTCTTTTGATATTATTACCTATTGTAGTAATAGCTGCACCATTCATTCCGGAATGGCAGCTCTGTGTGTCAGCCTTAGCGGAAATATTTCTTTACTGCAGCCCAATATGGATTCGCAGAGCAAGCACAAAGTAAGTTTTTTGAATTTGGCATGAAGTACTAAGTTTAGTACTTTTTTAGTATTAAAATTACAAAATAACGATCCATGGCCTCTTTTTCTAATCTTTTAAAATATTTTTCCTTAAAATGTTTTAAAAACGCATGACTCCTAAACCGTTAAATGTACCATCTTTGTATAGGATTCACATGAAAGATAATTTTATCTTCTTTCCACAAAAAAAATTAAAGACGACCTAAAAAGTAGACAATGGACTTTTTTTATTAATCTTACTATTAGAAATAGCAATTTTTGCCGAATAGCATAAAACTTACTTTGTGATAACAGCCTTTTCTACCAACTTTCTATAAGGTGCGCAAATTATATGTAGTCCTTTACAGAGATTTACGATGCCTTCACTTCAGTGGAAGAGATTTCAGAATGATCCAATTGGAAAAGTTAAAGTTATGGTTTAAAGAGGAGGTTCAGGTCAATGCTGCCCACAAAAGTGAACTAAACTACTTGCTGGATGTACGCCGTTAATGATATCATGGAAAATAATGATGTAATTGGAAAAGTTAAAGCAATGATTTAAAGACGAAAATTATGAACACACAGAAAAAAGTATGAGGATAAAGTATAAACTTATTAATACTACTTGTTTTTAACAGGTCATTCAATAAGTTCGTAGGATGACACATAGATGGCTTTAGTAGAATTTTTCCATATAATGTTTATTTAGTACTAACCTTCAAACGATACGTGTATAAATTTGACAGCAATCTGACTATTGGTTCGTGAGTTATAGCATTTTGTTTAAAGCAACTTTTGTAAGTGAAATAAAAATGGAAAAAAGTAAATTTCGAGCTTTGATACAGCATTGGTTTTTGATGAAAAAAAAAATGCAGTGGAAACCAAACAATGGCTTGATAAACCTTATCTGAACCCTGCTCCATCGAGACAATTGGTAGAAAAGTGGATTGCTGAATTTAAACGTGGTTGTACCAGCATAAATGATGCAGAGCGCAGTTGACGCTCAAATGAGGCTGTTATTCCAGAAAACATAAAAAAAATCCACAAATTGGTTATGAAGGATAGCAAATTGAAGGTGCACAAGCTAGCTGACATTGTAAAGATATCAAATGGGTATGCAAAAGCTATGTGCAAAGTGGCTGCCGCGTGAGCTCACAGTAGACCAAAAACAACAACGAATTGATACTTCAGAGGAGTGTTTGGCGCTGTTAAGCCGCAATAAAATAGAATTTTATCGTCGATATGTGACAATAGATGACACGTGGCTTCACTATTACACACCAAAATCCAAAATACAGTCAGCTGAGTGGACAGCAGTCGACGAACCGAATCCAAAGCGAGCAAAGACAAAAAAATTGGGCAGTAAGGTAAGGGCGTCTGTATTTTGGGATGCAAATGGAATAATATTCATCGACTATCTCCAAAAAGGAACCACTATCAACAACGACTATTACTGTGCACTTTTGGATCGATTGAAGGCTGAAATCGCAAAGAAACGGCCATATTTGCAAAAGAAAAAAGTGTTGTTCACCAAGACAATGCACCGGGTCACAAATCGATGACAACTATGGCAATATTGAATGAATTTGGCTTCGAATTGCTTACCCACCCACCGTATTCTCCAGATTTAGCACGCAGCGACTTTATCCTGGCAAGAAATTTAAGTCCAATGATGAAGTAATCTCTAAAACTGAGACCTATTTCGACGAGAAAGAGAAATCGTACTATAAAAGTGGTATCGAAAAGTTGGAAAATCGCTATATTCGTTGTATCGCCCTCAAAGGCAACTATGTTGAATAATAAAATCGAGTTTTGCCAAAATATTGTTTTTTCTTACTTATCCTACGGACTTATTGAATGACCTGTTATAAACTTATGTACTTGAATTTTGTGATATAATTTATGCAATTTTTTCCATTAAGTTATTCTAAACCAAAAACACATTTGCTTACAATACAAATTAAATATTGTATCGGGCGATGGTGTAGCGGTCCATCGAGTTTGTAATTGTAAGTAAAAATAAAATGTTTCTATCTATCACACAGACGGTCGTAGGTTTGAATCCTCCTGCGGTCGTATTTAATTGAAATCTATATATAAATAGGCAAACGAGATCGATTCAGTCCCTGTTTCTATGCCTAAATCTCAACCGATATGCTTATTTTTTTTTTTTTGGAAAGATTATGAGGAGGAGCAGTGCATAGGACTATAGCTATTTTTAAAGTGGGCGGTGCCACGCCCCTAAATGGAAAAAACGCTCTCACGGCTAAACCGCTACATCGATTTTAATGAAATTTGAAATGGAGCTAGGGTAAGCGCTACGGAACGATAATATGACGATTATATGTTTCAGTGGGCGGCGCCACGTACCTAAATGGAAAAAACGCTCTCACGGCTAAACCGCTGCATACGATTTTTATGAAATTTGGTATTGATATAGGGTTAACACTAAGGAACGATGGCATGATTGATTTTTATGAATTTTAGTATGGGCATAAAATGAACGGGACAGAAAGATATCAAAAACTGTTTGCTCTTGAGTAGGAGTTACACGCCTCTTAATGGAAAGCACGATATTGCAACTTAGCTGCTGCACCAATGCAGATAATTCGAACCCTAAGGAAGAATATTAAAAGCTTTGTGTGTCTTATCGACCAAGGAAGGGTATAAAAACTTTTTGCTTTATTTTATGGTCAAATCGAAATGGTCGAATTTCAGCCACAAGGCGAACTCTAGTTGTGATAATACTTTATTTGTATAAATTTTATACCAACAAGCATAAACGGTTTGTATACCAGCTTGTAGCATAGGTTTTATACCAAGTTTGGTGTGGATTTGTATTCATTCCAATTTGGTTTGAATTTTACACCCAAACTATTTGCTGTGCATTTAATGCCGTTGAACTACACGTTGGAACTATGCTACTACCTGGGTGTACGCCATGTCTCTGAAAATAGGATTATCTGTACTTTAATTCCAGAATAACTCAGATTTCAGAAAAATTTTACTTTAAAAACTGTTGTTGTTTCTTTTCTTTTCTTTTTGCTCAAGTAGGGCTCTGAAAATAAGTCACAACAACAACAAAAACAAAAAGTTCTTGTCGAACCTACTTTCGGAGATATATTTTTTATAAAAATTATTATAAGTTGGGAACCCCTGAAAGGATTTTAATAATATTAGTGTCATACAAAAGATATATTAGTTTACTACATAATTAATCTAAAAAAATATTAACTGAGTAGTGGTTTTAGAGATATTGCAAATTTTCAGAAATTTTGACCATTTTTTTTTTTTAAAGCACTATTTTTCCAAAAATTGTATCATTAATGCATAGTTTTAGCAACATTTTATTAAAGCCCAATTTATTACCTTTCATTTGACATGTAATTTGTACTTGATTTCTTGCATTACGTATTTTTTTTATGGGAAAACAAAAAAGTAAGTTATTGGAAAACATCGGAAGAGTCTACAGGAATCGGAACTAATCGAAAACTATCTAAAAACATCGTTATTGTTGTTTTTATTGCTATTATTGTTATTTTTGTAGTTGGTATTATTGTTGTTCTTGTAATGTTTTCCTAAATTTCATGAAAATTTCTTTGATTCACCTTTTTGTTTTCCTTTAAAAAATATGATAATGCAAGAAAACAGGTAAAAATTACATGAAAGCAAATAAATTGGACTTATATAATATGTTACTAAAACTATGCATTAATGATACAGTTTTTGGAAAAATAGTGGTTTAAAACAAAAAAAATGGTCCAAATTTCTGAAAATCTGCAATATCTCTAAAACCACGACTCGGATTAAAATTTTTTGTAGGATGATTTTGTAGCAAATTAACATATCTTTTGTATGACACTAATATTATCAAAATCCTTTCAGGGGTTCCCGACTTATAATAATTTTTGTAAAAGATATATCTCAATCTTCCGATGGCTATATCTCCGAAAGTAGATCCGACAAGAACTTTTTGTTTTTGTTGTTGTTGTGACCAATTTTCAGAGCCCTACTTGAGCAAAAAGAAAAGAAAAGAAACAACAACAGTTTTTAAAGTAAAATTTTTCGAAGTTTTAATCTTCCTTTGCTTTAATTTACAAAATATTTTGTGAGTAAAAATGGAATAAGTCATACAAAAGTATAACAAATTTTTAAATTTATTATAAATGAAAGTGGAATAAGTCCATTCAGACCAAAAAAACTCAACTATTATCTATTACACTTGTAAAAATTTTTACAGCATAACAAAATTTGATTAATTTACAGTGGTAAACACTTAACACCGGTTTAATAACGCTTGCCAATATTTTTAAATTGAGTCGTACGCAAACCCTTTAATATCTCAGTTTATGAAAAAGTGGACTTATTCCACTTTCAAAAAAACCCATTCATATAACAAATTTCAGCGTAATCCGAGTTGATAAAGTCAATTTTTGTTACGCTAGGCATGAAAGTAAGTACTTTGTTTCGAAAGACACTCAAAATAAATAGTATTCGAGAGGCGTATTATAAGTACCGGGAATATAGTACCCCTAGTGTTTTTCGATGCAAATCTTTTCAACAGTTGAAACAGTTTTTTTTTTTGAGACTTTGTTATTTTATGTGGATTCAACAGCACCGTGCGCAGGATTTCCTTTTTTGATGAGAAGTGGGGGGCTTGGTTCATGTATATTAATTTTATTTCAGTTTTCAATGTTATTTTATTTCAAACAACAAAATGTTTATATACATATATGCATGTGTATTACGATATTTTCTATCCCATCTTATTGAATTTGCTTTTATAAATAGAATTTCAGTTTATTTATTCTAATTAGCTACTACAAGTCGCTGGTAAATTGGTTTCACAAAGCCGAGTTGAGCGATTAAAGTAAAGATTTGCAGCACAATTATATAGTTGGCCGCTCCAAACACCATTATTAACAAAACAATAAACGTATCTGAAAAATATTAAAAATGAATATGAATATCAAAAGTTATAGTATGTAAGTAATAAGTAGTGATTATCTTTTGAAACAATGACCTAGAAATTTTACAAAATTATAGCATGCCAATTGAGCATCCACGCTTTTCTTGGATGGAGTGTAGTGATATGATTATCTTGTCGTAGTTAAGACCACAGAGACAAGCATTTTTCTTCAATACAATACCATGGATTACAGATGCTGTTAGTTAGATAAAAATTTTTGCTTTTTTTTATCGTCCCTATACAATTGAAAAGTACTAAGTCAGTATTTGATGTTCAAAAAATTAAATTTTGTGTTTTTGTATTGAAATCGACGTTTTGCTTTTAACAGAGATATGGCTAAATGGGTCTTATCAAACTAAAGACTATAATATTTTAGACTAGAAAAATCAAATAACTCAAAACTAAAAAAACTGACTTAGAGCTTTTCACTTGTATAGGGACGATATGTACAATGTGCTTTATACTCGTAATTTGTATAAAATTCTCTTTTTTTTTCTAAAATTAAACTTACTGTCTGCATGTAGATTCTGCTATATTGCCTACTGGAAAGCGACTATTTTCTTTGACTGCTTTGCAATAACCTGCAGGATCTTTATCTGGTGCTGGTATAGTTGGAGCTGCTGTAGTTGGAGGTCGTGTTGTTTTTGGCAGCTCACAGGGTGGACATCTGCAACACTGAAATATGTATATTAAATATTTTTTAAAAAGTTTTAAAATGCTCTTAATTCTAGTAAGGGAATTGAACCTTCATAACTGATAACAATCAACCACCACCCAACACCGAATCTAATTCCACTACTATGCCGTGGACCCACTTTCGAACAAGGGCAGTAAAGAGAGTTTTTGCAAATCTCAACATAAATAAAGCGTCAGGGCCGGGCGGCATATCAGCCTATGTGTTGAAATAGTTTGCATCAGGTTGTTCTTTCCTAATTCAGGCATGGGGAAATCAGTGGAAATCAGAAGTATGTTTTCCTGTTCAGAATGTAGTAATTGACAATGGAGTTGCTAATTTTTTTATCAATTTATAGGATACTTCTTAACTTTATCTATAATTTTTACCGAATTTTCTTATAGAGTGAGCGCTAGACGGACTTGAGTATGCAAAATATGAGTACCAAAAACTGAACTGAGATTCTCATAAGTCTGACTACAAGCAACAAGAAAGTGGATGCTGTCAGGATCTGCGGTGGTCCATGTTTCAAAGCCTCTATCCCGGTCCAGCCTAAGCATGGTTTTTCGTTTTCTGTTTTTATAGCAATTTATGATAAATCGGGACCTTCTTATTACGAATGTGATCTTGGTTTTTTCCTATCACGTCAGGATCCTGAACTATCTTTGCACAAAAGTGAAAAAAACACTGTTTTGAGGTCTACTAAAAACTATATAACCAAAACAGCAAATAGTAAAATTAGTTTTCGTTAATGACTACGTATAGCAAAAATTACCCTTAACAAGCCTTTTATTATTCATTCAATATCCATATTTTATTGCAAAATTTCACGCCTTTGCAGAAGAAGATCGTATGACAAATGACAGTTCTATTCTAGATTTAGTGAATATACCCACAAATGACTGAACAAAAAATAAAATTTTTAGAAAATTCGGATGAAATCAACGTTAAGGTAAAAAATATCTAATAAATTGATCAAAAAGTTAGCAATTCGAATGCCTTTTAATTTATCATGAACTGGAAAATATACTTTTGATGAGAAATCATTGATTTATCAGAAGTTACTAAGAGATTTTTTATGAAAAACACCTCTTTCTAGACAAAATTTCGATTTGAACTTTTTGTATGGGGTGATGAACTAATTCAGCAAAACGGTTAGCACCACTGGATTCCCCGTACCCGAATTAGATAAGAATGACCTATCTCCCGCCAGACCAAAAAAAAGGTCCCAAAAACTCGTATCTACAGTGTAATTGAATAATCAAATAATAAATCAACCGACAATTTAATCAATTTATGAAACAATTAATGAATTAATTAATTTATAAAACAATCAACTAAGCAACTAATCAATTAAAAATAATAAATTAATCAAAACTCACAATAACGTGTTTTTACTGGAGAAAAAATATGATTATGTTATTTTCAATCCAAACGCTTTCACTCGCATGACTTAATCAAAAATTTTACGAAACCCTTAAATAAACACGTAACTAAATAATTCCGCTTAAAGCATTTATTTTACTTATTAACATTTAATTTTTTTTTGCTCTTACCTGACATGATTCCAATTCGGTATCAGCAGACGAAACATAACTGCAAGGTAATAAAAATAAAAGTCCAAGGAGTGTAAAGATCTAAAGCGAACGAAAAATATAGATATATTTTATTTTTTATTTTAGTGTGGTAGCTCATAATGCGGTATTATATTATTTGAAATGAACTTTGTGAACTTTATTTATTCTCGAATTACAATAAGTAACACAGCTCTCCAAAATACACCATATAGTACTGTTTCAGTGTGCACTTTATCTGCTCAGTCCATAAATGTTCCGCATTCTGATAGAATGGGAATTTCTTATTATACAATACTCAATAGTGATAACGAAACCGAACTCCATCAAAATTCCTTAACGCCAAAACTTGTTTCTGGAGCGCCTTCTTCTATCAGATAGGTAAGTAGTTTCACTTTTAACTTCGAACAACTTTTATAACATGAATTATGTATAGCTTGTGGTATGTGTATTTTCATAGTTAATATTGTTTTTGATGAAAATTAAAATTTATTTTTACAATAAAAAATAAAAAGCTTCCATAAATACTTACCATTGATTTCCTTTTATAAATTTGAGATGCCATTCTATTAATACACAAGTACCAAACGAAAAAAAATAACCTTTGTGATCTAATTAAGATGAATAACAAAATAGTTATATTTTAAAACTTACGCTTAAATAATATTTTTTGGATGATATTTTTAGGTCTAATCTTATCTAATTGTCTCTTGGCCTTATAACAATTTCTTAAGTCAAAGTATTTTCTTTTAACAAATAAACAAATGCATAAAATTTCGGTAAACAATTTAAATTTTGCAAAAAATCAGTTTTATTACACCATTAAAAATATGCATATATACGAGTACATACAAAGTATGTATAGAATAATTTCCTCAATTAAAGTAGCTGAATATTTCCTACTGACAGACTTTGGACGACGGTACCGCAACGTGCTGGAACATAATTCACACAGTATTTTGATGAGCTATCGAAGAAAGTGCTTCCTGCGCAATTATATAATTGACCATACCAAAGTCCGTTTCTAAGAAAACAATATATATATCTGCAAGTGGAAAAATATTTATTAGCATATGTTTTTCATGCACTGAGAAAAAAGTCCCAACCTAAGGCAGGATTATGTTTTGTTGTATTTAATGACAAATTTTATCATCATATCAGCAATTTAAAGTGCGGAAAAGATTATTTTCAGACATATGAACCACTCCTAGCGAATAGAGTGATTCGTTAAGGATATTCAATATTCTCTCAAATAATGCTTTACCTATTGACTTTTTAAATTGCATTGCAGTAAAGTCATTATAATCGTTTGCTTGGAGTTGAGATGCATCTTATGCTTATTAGATTTATTTTATTAAAATTTCAAAGTTCTATACCTCTGAAATTTTTTGAAATTTTGAAAAAATATTAGGTAACAGTTTTCTCCACTATGTCACTCAATTTATAGCTAAATCGGATTCCATCAAAAGAAATCTTGATCGTTTTGACGTCGGTTCTATCAGTTTCTTCATATTTATAGGATTTTTATTACTTTATTACACATTATTCTTAAGCTCTAAGCATTTCTCGTCTTTACCGATCCATAGTGAAATTTACCGAAGAATATTTTTGTAGAATACTTTAACCCATTTTTTATAGGGGTAGCATTGGTCAAAAAGACCCATAAGAACATGGTATGATGGATGACAATGTTCGGAAAGATTGTCCTTTGCGTGATTTCATTATGACCTTGGAACAATAACTTTAATCCCAAATGAAGATTCAAAGTTTTACAGTGGGTTGAAGTTTTGAAAATACGTATTTTATAGGTATTTTAGGTAAATAATAAATATGTGGTTAATTTTAGGTTCAACTTATTATTACACTGTACAAGTTTTTGGGACCTTTTCTTTTGGTCTGGAGGTAGATAGGTCATTCTTACCTAATTCGGGTACGGAAAATTCAGTGGTGCTAACCATTTTGCTGGATTGGTTCATCACCTCATACAAAAAGTTAAAATCAAAATTTTGTCTAGGAAGAGGTGATTTCATAAAGAATCTCTTAGTAACTTTTGATTAACCAATGATTTTTCATCAAACGTATATTTTCCAGTTCATGATAAATTAATGGGCATTCGAATTGCTAACTTTTTAATCAATTTATTGGATACTATTTTATATTTTAACGTTAATTTCTTTCGAATTTTCTTAAAATTGTATTTTTTGCTCAGTCAATTGTGGGTTTATTCACTAAATCTAGAATAGAACTGTCATTTGCCACATGATCTAGTTCTGCAAAGCCTTGAAATTTTTACAATAAAATATTGTTATTAGCAATAATTATAAAATTTTAAGTTTTTAGTTTTTCGGTCCGGAAATAGCCTTTGTATGTTATTGCGAGACATCCTCTTTTTAAAGGCTTATAACTTGGGATGTAGTGATCCAATTGAAGAATAGTTAAAGTATGGCTTGTTGAGGGTAATTTTTTCTATCCGTAGTCATTAACGCAAATTAATTTTACTATTTGCTGTTTTCGTCATATAGTTTTTATTGGACCTCAAAACAGTGATTTTTTCACTTTTGTGATCCTGACGTGAAAGATATAAACCAAGATCATATTCGTAATAAGAAGATCCCCATTTATCATAAATTGCTATAAAAACTTAAAACGGAAAACCATGTATAGGCTGCTACGGGGTAGGGGCTTAAAAACATGTACCACCGCAGATTCTGACAGCATCCACTTTCTTGTTACTTGTAGTCAGGCTTATGAGAATCTCAGCTCAAATTTTGGTACTCATATTTTGCATACTCAAGTCCGTCTAGCGCTCACTCTATAAGAAAATTCGGTAAAAAATAAAGTTAAGAAGTATTCGATAAATTGATAAAAAAAACTACCAACTCCATTGCCAATTAATACATCCTGAACAGCAAAACATACTTTCGATGAAAAATCATTGATTCATCACAATTTAATAAAAGATTCTTTATGACAAACACCACTTTCTCGACACGATTTTGAATTGAACTTTTTATATAGGGCGATGAACCAATCCAGCAAAACGGTTAACACCACTGAATTCCCCATGCCCGAACTAGGTAAGAATGACCCATTTCCCGTCAGACCAAATTTTCAACTAGTATATTGTTATTTTTATATACCTTGATTCAAGCCAAATATTTTTATATATTGCACGAGCATTTTTGAGATCGCTATTAAATCAAAACCGCATCAAAACGAGATTTTGCATAAATCGACGTTGCGCCACCTCTTAATGACATTCAAAAAAATCTCAGCTTACTTTTTTGACACCCTCTTTCAGATTATTGGGTGTAATCATGAAATTTCCAAAAGCTTTTTTTTTTGTCAGTCCAAATTTATGCAATGCGATATCACGGAAAAGAAACATTCAATCAAAAAATTCAAAAAGCAAATTATAATGCCCCATCGATCATAGATATTGAATATTAATTCTAGAAATGAATTTCCTGTAAGTGCGTCATATGGCTAAAAATTGTGTTTTCTGCCCTTTAAGTAAAGATAATTTAGAATCCTGGCATGATACAAAAAAACCAAACTCAGATTCGTAAATAGAGGTCTCAAACCCTCATATGATATGAATTTTTGAAATTTTTTTCGATTTATTCGGAGGTAGCTTCCAATGTTACACCATATCTCAAGTCAAAAACGTTTTATTGGATCGCACAAGATATTAAGCTAAAGGTAATCAAATTTCCAATAAACGCCTTCTACATTATTTAACAATCAGTTCATTGATTTAAGTGAAAAGTCGCAAAATATATTATGAAAGTATATTTTTTGGTCAAAATAAAAATCGGAAATTCACTCAGTCGTTACGCAAAAATACAAAAAAAAACTAATTAAAAATCATTTCTTACTTTATATCTTTCTCACAGTGTGCTATTTATTGAGATTGTATAAAAAATAGTGGAGCTGCCGTAAATCAAAGTTAAAATTTCATGCAAATTTCGATGATTTTCCAAATCTTTCCTCAACATTTCTTCAGGCAATTGTCTACAAATGACATAAGTACTTTCATGAGGGGTGCGTTACATAATTTTTCCAAGAAGTTATTGGAAAAGTTGGAGAGATTGTTCCTAGAAATAATTATCTTTTCGTTCATCTTTAATACTACACTAGAGGAACATAAATTGCAGAAAAAAATTCGCTAAAATCAGATATAATCGCATATGATTAACGCAATTGATAACAGATGCAAAACAAGATTTAAGATGTCTCATGACCCAAGTACTTAGATATAAGTAATTAAAATTGTTTGTGCAAAATACTCAAGTACATACTGCCTGCAAGTTGTGCTTAAGTCGACACCAACAGGAAATCGGCTATTTCTACGTACAATACGGCAGTATGCCGTTGGATCCAATGGTGTTGCTGTTGTTGGAGCAGCTGTTGTTGTCGTTGCGGTTAACGATGAACATGTTGGCAGAATCTAAAAATAAAAAAAGTTATTCAATTGACTTCTGCACTCATTTTAATTCATAATTCGCTTACTGCTGATGCAGGGCTTCCACATATGAATGCATAATTTATATTACAAACATAATTTGGATCACAGGTTCCACCCAGTTCTTCAGATGGTGTTGTAGAGCCAAGACATAGCGCAAACGTAGTGGCGCTGGTACAGGCAAAAGTATTCGTTGCATCGCAAGTATTGCAATCCTGACACGCTTGTATAGTATTCGGTCCAAGTCCCTGGCATATACTGCCACCAGCTGTGGAGCAAACTGTACCAGCAGGACATGTAATTACATCACCTGTTGGTACATTTAGTACGCAAACTTGGAATTGGGTACCGGAGACACAGGCTATTCCTGCATTAGAGCAAGCATTACATTCGGCTTGCACACGTGATGTGAATAGCAAAAGCAGTAAAGCTGTCACCTTAAATATTTATATATTTTATTAATTTACGTATATGGACTGAATTATAAGCGTAATATAAATTTAATAATTGCAACGTCCTGAATGCTTCAATGATAGGACCAAGCTCGTTAACTCTATCTGACAGTGTATGCCTTATGGGTCAAACTAAGTAGTTCCAAATTAAGTATTGCTACCGCAATACTGCTCGAGCAAAATCCACAAATTTTGATAAAACCGCTTCCGTTATTGAGCTATAACTTTTGAGGCGGTTTAGTGGATTGTTTGGGGCTGTCAGGATCTTTAACATAGGTGTTAAGACATAAGAAAAACCGCATCCCGTTGATGGACCTCCGGTAGAACGCTAGATACGGGTCTCTCAAGTTGATTGAATGATTTTTACCCGCAATCTGGTTATTTTCGTTTTATAACGTGCTGCTCTGGAGGCGATTATTTTTTCGCAAATATTCCTCATGAAATATTTTTTATTAATGTTATGACTAAAAGATCTGACCGGGTCAAAGGGTATGCCAACTCTGGTTCAATGGTAACACAATTGAGAAGATGCTCAAATGGTGATTTTTCATGCGTATTTGCGTCTAAAAAAAATGGTATTTTGAGGGGCACAACAACCCGGGGGCGCAATACAGTCTTAAACCTTGCGTGATTATTGGATCTAGGGTAAAATCGCCCCCCCAGCACAAACGTCAACAATGGCGAAATTCAAGCAAAATCCACAAATTTTGAGTGTGAATTGAAAAGAACCGCTTCCGTTATTGGGCTATAACTTTATAACGGTTCAGATAATTATTTGGGGCATTTAGGATCCTTAACATGGGTGCTTAGACGTATGAAAAGCCGCTCCCGTTTATGTGTCTGATTTGCTTAATTCAGTGCATCACCCTCGAAAAATGATTTTTGCAGATATAGGGGGAGGCGATCGAAAAAAGTCAGCAACACAGGCTGAAAAATACTTCTAATATATCTAAAACTGATAGTTAGCGGTCCAAAATAGGGTGCCACATGGTTTAAAAATCACTTGTTTTATTCGAAAAAGTCACTTGCTGAGATTTCCCCACATACCCGTCGTGTATACCCAAAATACACTAACTCGTCTAGTATTATCTTCCAAAAAGAAAATTAGTGACAGCAAACCATTTTGGCGAACACACGAACTCAAAATTTTCAGAAAGCTTTCCACAATGTATGGCTCAAGAAAGCTTTGATGAGTATAATGATTTTTGGTGAAGCACCCCGTGTATACAGTGAATCCCAATTGCAATTACGATCGATTCTAACAGAACGATAGCGATAGTTAGAAATGTAACGAAGCTTAATTAAGAATTTGGAGACTTTTGAAAATTTGGCGGGCTCAAGATTATCTTCAATGTTGAATTGCGGCTGACATAGTTCAAATGAACAGGGGAAGACGATGGAAATCTAATGGAGTGGAAGTTAGCAGAGAAAAAAAAAGAAAGAGTTTTGTAGAGATATTTAACTCTAATATGAGATAAAAGATCCAAAAAGAAGAGATTTATTCCGTATGACTTATAACTTGAATTTTTTGATAAGAATCAGCTAACCGTTTTTATCGGAAAAAATTCTCCGAACCAAATTTCTGATCTTTAAACATTTATACATATATATGTATGCTTGACTTATTTAGTCTTCGACATTTATGATTGTCTGTAAATTATGTCTAAGTATAACGAAAAACTAACCACAAAACTTAAAACATCATAAAATTACATAAACTGAAAAGATCTGTACATTCTTAACATTTTTAAAACATTTGTACTCTCCAGCGAAATTTTATTAGGGTAAAAAAGTCCTTTTACTCAGGATTCTACTTGAGAACACACCAATTTTCAGGTCGACCATCACTTATCGCGTTGGAACTTTTTGGCATGGACTTTCAATCGATTTAACGAGGCATGGATTTTTTTTTTCCCAAAATTGGTTTTCTGAACTAGTGGGCCATGTCACAAACTTTCAAACTTCGGCCAAACGGATTCAGAAAAATGCACATTACTCCGGATCCTGCGGACCAATTGTGACTACTCTTTTGTTAAATATTCATAATTTAATCAGGTTTCGAAAGATGTAAGGTCAAATTTATAATCTTGGGAAAAATTTCGAAAATACTGAAAAAAGTTAAAAATTTTGAATTTGAAATATCTCGAAAAATACAGGACTTCATTTGCGGTACTTGGAAAATTTTTATTTTTTTTTTTTCTCAAAATGATGATTTTTCTTTTGAAAATTTTAAACATTTTTTGCTAACTCTCCACTGTTTTTTTTTATTGCTTGTATAGTACTAATGAAAGTACCAACGCGCTTTTTCTAAATTGAAGTATGATGATGTTGTTGAAAAATTGCAAAAATGACTGTTTAATTAGTTCAATTGTAGTTTTAGTGTCCTGTACAACGTATTGAATTTTATAGAAAAAAATTCCGTTTTCGGAAATATTTCAAAATTGTTCCCTTGTTTGTCCTAACTGCTCTCAAAACCTGTTCAAACTCTGCATGTTCTTTGAAAATAATTATAACTAGCCCACTGGGACCCAAGCTATAAGCATTTTTCAGCACCCATCTTTTTTAAGCTCCAAAAAATAAATATCTCATCCGTCCCGAAACTTGGTTCGTTCTCACATAGAATCTATCATATGCTTATCACTTGTGATAATGTTGTTTTAATACTGTAAGGAATGTATTATTAATATAAAAGTAGGCAATTATCTTGCTGTAACTATACGATTACTTATCTTATTGCTATATAATACATATGTGTATATGCCAGTATTTATACGTACAAGATACTTCTTCATTTTGCAGTAGAACTGCAAATAATTGGCTTTGAATTCAAGATGCAACTAAAGTGCAATTGCATTAAAAATCACTTAAATATTTCCTTAACTATACAGATTTATTTATTCCAACGAACCGCAATCTTATCTTGGATAAAGTTCATAAAAACTTTTATTATGTAAGAAAAAACTAAGATTTTACAATTTTGTTATTACAGATTAGTGAACAATTTCGAACTTTTTTTAAAACACATTAGAAAATCCAAAAAATTCTTAAAGTAGACGTTAAAAAAGAAAATACCCGTTTCTCGTGGTTTTTCTCCAGCACGTCACATTTTTTTTAATCGATTTTTGAAGTTTTTTTATCCACTGTATTTGAAAAAATCAAAAATACCGCATTCTTGTGTTAAATCGATGAATTTAACTATATGATTCTTACATCTGAGGTGTATCATGTGTTCAGCAAACTTATGCACGATATTGCGAGAAATATTTTTGTAGAAAATGTTAACCCTGTTTGACCCCCACATGTGGGTCATTTTTGCCCTTTTCTTAAAAAAGTACAAAAATGACACCCAAAACAGAAAAATATTGCGTCGGTATGTACTACAGAAATATTCGCTATAAAATTTCACTACTAGTTTCTAAACACGTAAAGGTCGAAATTTGAGCCCGAAACCAAAAAAATCGTTTAAATCAATTAGGACTTTTCACATTGCATATTAATTACATCCCTGACGCGCTTAAGAACTTTTTTTTAAGAACTTTTCGTCTTTTGTAACCATAAGTGAAATTTTTTGTAGGACATTTTTGCAAATTTTTTTAACCCATTGTGGCTCAGTTTTAGAAAAAGGGGTCAAAAAGACCCATAAAAACAGGATATACAATAAAGGGTCAATGTTTTCTAGGAAAATGATCCTTGTGTGAATACGTTATGATCTTGTGAGAACCAGTTTTGTCCAAATTGTAGTTTTAGAGTTTTACAGTGGGGTGAAATTTGAAAAATATTTATTGTTAGAACTGCTTACTGATTTTAACGATTTTTTTGCTTTCGGGACAAAATTTCGCTTTTTTAGTGTTCAGCAACTAGTAGTGAAATTGTATAGCAAATATTTCAGCACCTTTTTAAAAAAAGGGCAAAAATGACCCACATGTGGGGGTTGTACAGGGTTAAAATTTTCTACAAAAATATTCCCCGCAATATCCTGCATAAGTTTGCTGAACACATGATACACCTCAGATGTAAGGATCATATAGTTTAATTCACCGATTTAACACAAGAATGCAGAATTTTTGTTTTTTTCATGTACAGTGGATAAAAAAACTTCAAAAATCGATTAATAAAAAATGTGACGTGCTGGGGAAAAACCACGAGACACGGGTTTTTTTTTAATGTCTACTTTAAGAATTTTTTGGATTTTCTCATGTGTTTTTTTTTTTTTTTTTGTGTCGAACGGTGTAATCAGACATAGGGGTTTTGCAATAAATTTTATTTTTAATGTGAAATTTGATTTCAATACATTTAATGAAACTTTTAATAAAAATATTCATTCAAAGTTTCGATAAGTTTTCACCATCACTAAGTTAAGTGAAAACGATTTATCACTATCACTTAGTTTATTTAGTGGAAGTGGAAAAGTTTTCATTATCCAACAATTTATTTATTTATAGTAAAAAGTTCAAAACACTTAAAATTTTGTGATAATACACCGACAAATCAGGAAGTTATAATGGATTATCGCTGAAACTGTTTAGTCCAGTGCGGGTTATACATATTACAAATTTTGTAGAAAACAAATGTCTACTCTTGTGGCAAGAAGAAAGATTTTTTTTTTTTGCCAAGTAGTGATATTGGCACAGTATAGGGATCTTGAATCCCGGTACCAGTGTACTTAATTTTTGAACTTAAAGTTTATTTTTCAGAATAATTTCTTTCAACTTCAATACATTTATTCCAACGACCTCCAATTTATGGATCCCTTAACTATAATGGTTTTTCAGAAGATCTATAAAATACTCTTCTACGGCAGCTATTACTCCATACTTTTACACAAAAGAATTTTTTGAGGCGAGAATAGAACCAGAAGTCAGAGTAAGCGAGCAAGTGGTTTATCTTAATGCAGAATGATTTGTATTCTTGTGTTATTCCGGTTTATTTGACAAAATTGTGCATCCAATCGATTCAATAGATCAGAATAATAACACAAGCAAAAAAAAAAAAAAAAATGGAATGAACTTTTGGCTAGACATACATATTTGCCCCGATTTACTTTTCGACGCTGAGTCCGAATCCGAAGACATAATTGCATAAATACCTGCAAGATTTTGAGATATCCTAGCTTGAAGTGGCAGAAAGTGCTGCTTTCAGGCTTATGGCACAGTTTCGGGAAAAAGTGTAATTCCATTTATATAATGGTATAGGATAGCCATAATCTTCCTGGTCGATATAGCAATGTACGTTTGTCTGCCTGTCTGGCTGGCTGTCTCACAAAATCCTTAAAAGCTGGCCAAAAGTCAAACAAAAAGTTTTTTTTAATTAACTTTTTGCAGGCTGTATTATGTAACTGGCATTCATAGACCTCAAAAAATTTAAAAGAAAGATTCAGGTATTCCTACAACGCCCTTGGGATCTCTCCAATAGTACGCTCCTCAGACACAAAATTCTGTAGTTGAAAATAAAATCGAAGTGTTCAATGTTAAATTGTGTGGTTACTGTAAAACTCAACAGATTGGAATCTCTTCGTAAGAGAGAGTACTATCGAACTCCTAAACTCAGAACTCGCAACAAATTATACTTTTTTGGTAATTGTGATTAACTTAAAATCAAATTTTTTCACAAAATCAGTTAGCAAATTTTTTTTTTTATGAAGATAATACCGTCTCTAATACATATAAAAAAATTGAGCTGCCCTTTTTAGCACTTTTTGTTTGACGCGAACTTCTCTGAGGCCCACATTAGAAAATTTAGCTCATCTTGCTTGCTAAGTGGCAATATGGGTTGCTCGCCCGAAATGATGAAACACTGCTTCTGTCATAGCTCGTGAGATTAAAATGAGCCAAATCGATTAACGGACTAGCTACAGCCCATACAAAAAACACATTTGAAACACTGTGCAATATTTGCAGGAATGCAACGAAAATACGAACTAATGAGAGAAATAATGGTGGCAAACTCTAAACAAAAACTTAGTGAATTCGTACATGAAGGCGTGGCACATCCCTTACACCGATTCGAACACCTTTCTAGCCAATTTCCGAAGATGAAATCGCTTCGAAGCCGAAAAGACTCCTGTTTTGTTACAAGATCATAATGGTAGCTTCAAGTCCCATCCATAGTGACAAAACGGTGCACATAATCCTTTTCAAAATGCTCCAAAGGTTGCTGGCAAAGTCGCATTCGAATGTGTAATTGTTGCAATTCAAGCGAAAGCAACTAAGGACTGCCGCAGAAAAATTTGATACTTTTATTCCTTAAGATTATGATGATCGTGCAGGTCGAAATATGGGTGCTTTCTCTTCTATATAACATGACGATTACAAAAATATTTAACACTTGGTAAACGAACTTCAAACGATAAAGATGTCTAGCAATCGAGAAAAAAAGCGCAACTCTTTTTGTACACTTACCTGCAAAAACCAGAATTAAAATATTCAGCCATCAAAAATCACTGTCCAAAGGGTTATTTCGAATTATAGAAAGGGTCGACTTATTACGCGGAAAAAGGGTTCAGGTAGAAAAGCCAGTATAGGTTGGTGAAAAAAGTCAAGCGCCTTTTTAAGCAGAATCCTAACACTTCAGAACGAGATATGGCTGCCAGAGCAGGCACCTCAAAATCTTCTATAAGCAGACTAAAAAAAAAACTTAAGCTAAAGACTCACAGAGTTCAAAAAGTACCAGACCGTTCCCATGAAAAGCAGTTAGAGGCGCAAAAGCGAGCTCGAAAGTTATATGTCGATTACCTGACTAAATTTGACTGCTGCATAATGGACGATGAAACATACGTTATGGCAGATTTTAAACAGCTACCAGGACACGAATGTTATACCTAAGTATTCAGAGAAGGGGGTACAGAGCAAATTTAAAGAGAAGAAAATTACAAAATTTCCCAAGCAGTATATGGCTTGGCAGGCCATATGCACTTGCGGTCTGAGAAGCAGTTTTTTTGTAATACAGGGCACAATTAACTCGAAAATTTATATTGATCAATACCTTCAAAAGCGTCTTTTGCCATTTATTCGTAAGCACGGGGGTACTGTAATGTTTTGGCCTGATGTAGTAACCTCTCACAACTCTAGAGCCACCATAGAATGGTACAATAGCAATAATGTAAATTTTGTACCTAAAACTGCGAATCCAACTAACTGCCCAGAGCTTCGACCTATTGAGAGATATTGGGCAGGGTAAAAGTACTGTAAAAAATTTAAAAGATTTCAAAAATAAGTGTCGAAGGTCGTACGGTACTGTCGGCGAAACAACTGTACGAAACTTAATGAAGAGTCTTAAGAAAAAAGTAAAATATTTTTTTATAAAATAAATATTTGTTAATAATGTAAGGTTATTTATGTTCATTATATTACTCATTAATAAATAAAAAAACAATATTTAAAAAAAATTCATTACGTATTTTTTTATTGATGAAAAACAAAGTATCAAATTTTTCTATGGCAGTTCTTAGTACATGTCTTTTAAATTAAAACAGTCATGATGAAAGGTTTTATGGAGTAATTCCACGTAAAGTAAATATTTTCTCAATAAATATTACTACAAATAAAGCTAATGATTAGATTGTAACCTTGGAAAATTTCATTTAGATTAAGATTTACCGACCAAATGGCGCTATTTGTAGATCACTTGTTCGAACAACTGTTTCATTTTGCTCATACTCATTAAGGTGGAACAAAGGACATTGCAATGCTTAAACATTTGATGGTACGTGCAATTTACTTTCTTTTAACTATAATTAACTTACAGTACCTATCTAGATTTCCACATTAGCTCTGCTATTTCTTCTATTGCGCCTTCGTTCTTACGTTTTTGCTGAGTGCAATGTCTGTTCTGCCGTAACAAATCAGGCATGTGTCTCAGAAAATGATTTCACATTTTGCACGAATGGAATTCCAGGCGCAGTGTCATATAAATGTCCAGAAGGAAGAATTTGCTCTACTATTGGAAATAACATTTGTCAGGATGAAAATGATGAGAATAGCATAAGATCATGTCAGGATTGCTACAAATGTGATGCTACGCGTACTTTTGCCTGCACGGGACAAAGCTCTTTTGCACTTTGCTTAGGCACAAATAATTACTCACTGTTGTATACGGGGAACTGTGCAGCAAATTCATATTGCAGTATTGATTATTCACATATTTGTGGTACCCATGAGGATTTAGTAAGTGAAAAAGAAAAAGTTTAAATTCTTACATAGCAATATATGGTATTTAAATGTTTTTATGTATATTTTATAGGTCTTTCCGACATGCCCACCTGATCCCACTGTAGCGCCTACAGTCCCCACAACGTCCACAACAACACCAGTGCCAACGCCTTCACCTGCTAATCCATCAGCTTATTGCCAATATATTCAAGAAACCGGACGTTTTCCTATGGGATCGAATTTAGCAACCACTTGTCATCAGTGATTTTATACGAAGTAAATGTGCAATATTTATTTTTAATGAAAAGTTTATATTTTCAGGTTTATTCATTGCTATAATGTTAGTTCTACTTGGACAGGAGCATCTTATGTATGTCCAGGTAACTCATATTTTGATAGCTCGACAAAACTCTGTACAACGACTATACCGCCACGTTGCAGCAATAATGTGAGGAGCTTCGCATTATTAAATATACAACTTGACTAAAGCATTTTTCATTTCATATGTACTTATGTATATAAAAATTATACCACTCTTTTGTGCTACTTATACTTATATGTATGTATTTTAATCTATTTAAACTAACTAGTAAGTGGTTTAATTTTGGTAGGACCAAAAACCCTACCTTGCAATAAAAGGAATTTGAACATTCACTTTTTACTTTTTTCCCGATCTTGTGGCAACCCATTTTGATCTCGTATTATGAGAAAACAAATCTTGTATTCTTCTTTAGCACATTTTGTTGTAATAAAGGCACATTCCAAAAATTGGTAAAATTTATTTACTACATTAAGTTTTTTTGATGCTCATAACTTATAAACTATGCAACACTATGGGGATTATCGTGAGTAAATATTCCCCTGGAATTTTTCTCCGACTGCCTGCAACCTGAGAAAAATTCACCGGTAATGTTTGTTCACGATAACTCCCTATGTCTTGGAAAGTAATGATCTTAATGGAAAAGTTGAAATGTATGATATAATGAAAAGGACCGTGACTATCTGATTCCATTGGCAAAAGTGAATTACACTTCATCCTGGATATATGCCACATGTCTGAAAAGAGCATTTTCTGTACTTTTAAGCAAAGATAACACGGATCATAAATCTGATGGGAAAAAAAGGGTTGTCAGATTCGTAATCACCAACCACAAGTCAACCAAAAAAGGTATACGAATAGATATCTAATTCAACATTTGTAATTTTTGTTTTTACTCAATCGGAGAATGTTCAATGCCTGCTTATAATCATGCCTCCTTTTTTGCCTTTTTTAAGATCTTTTAAACATTCTCGGATGCCTTCTAAGGGCAGGGCTATTAGAACGCCTAACTCTTTCTTTACTATAGATTCTCTAAACATACTATTGTCATTTCATATTAGAAGCGATCGTAGAAGGACTTCATTGCTCTATTCTACGTGAAAGCAGGTGTGTCATGTTGTGTGACATGTTGTGTGACATCATGTGTGAAAAAAATAAATAAAGAAGAAAAGGCAGCATGTCTGCTTCTGTCCTTTCCTAATAGAAGCGATGATAGAAAGCTACATTGCTTAATTTTTTGTAGATCTTTTTCAGATATTATAACTCTCAATATATTTAATAAAAGTACTATTTAAGTAAATATATCTTGCTTGGTACATAATTTTGGATATCTATGGTATATAAGCTATCGGAGCGGAGAAACAACATTTCAAAATTCAAACTCAAATAACTCGGAAACTAGAAAAGAGAGGGGTCAAAACTTGACAAGTTTTAAAATATTTTATCTCACAAACTAGAAGAGCTAGAGGATGGAAAATTGGAATTTATATAGCTTACAATCTTACGAAAAATTTGGCAGAAATGGGGCACGACTATAACGAGCGGAGAAACAACATTGCAAACTTCAAACTCAAATAACTTGGAAGCTAGAAGAGTTAGAGGGGTCAAACTTGACAAGTTTTAAACTACTTTATCTCACAAACTAGAAGAGCTAGAGAAAATTGGAATTTATATAGCTTACAACCTTACGAAAAATTTGGCACGCTCAGAAATGGGGAACGACTATCACGAGCGGAGGAACAACATTACAAACTTCAAACTCAAATAACTCGGAAACTAGAAGAGTAAGAGGGGTCAGAAATCTGGCACGATTACTATGAGCGGAGAAACAACATTAAAAACTTCAAACTCAAATAACTCGGCAACTAGAAGAGTTAGAGGGGTCAAACTTGACAAGTTTTAGAATACTTTATCTCACAAACTAGAAGAGCTAGAGAAAATTGGAATTTATATAGCTTACAATCTTACAAAAAATTTGGCATACTCAGAAATGGGGCACGACTTTTACGAGCGGAGAAACAACATTACAAACTTCAAACTCAAATAAATCGGAAACTAGATGAGTTAGAGGGGTCAAACTTGACAAGTAAATATTAAAATATTTTGTCTCACAAACTAGAAGTGCTAGAGGATTGAAAATTGGAATTTATATAGCTTACAATCTTACTTAGAAGCGAGAGAGCCGGGCCTTGGCTCTCAATGACATCATGTGTAAAAAAGAAAGGAAGAACGAAGATAACACTTCAGGCCTACTGGCATTCAGAGAAGGTCTAATATCATGCTTATTTGACTACTCTTGCTCCTACTGGGTATGATTTTCAAGTTCCAAAAATAAATTGTAACATATTTTTCACAGATTTTTTTTTTTTTAAATTTTTTTATTTATGACAAATTTTCAGACTAGTTTGATAGTGGCCAAACGATGGGATCTATTTTTATGCCCCACGTATATTCATTTTGTCCTTCCTTATGTAACACAGACAAGGAGGTGTGGAAGGTATGGAAAAATATATATATTCTTGATCAGCTTTACTTCCTAAGTCGACATAGCCATATCCGTCTGTCTGTCTTTTTGTGTAAAATTTTTTGAAATTTTTTGAAATTGAAATTTTTTTTGTTGAATAATCAAATTCGATGTGTTTTGCGAGGCTTGTAGTTGTCGGCACTGAATCCGAATCCATTCTCGGAATCGCTCTATTACGTATGGTTTTCGAGACATTCAAGCCTAAATTTCAAAAACACGGTTTTTGAGGTTGCATAGGATGCACGAAATTGTTTTGCACTTTTCTAGCTCTTTTCAACTACGTGTATGTGCAGCACTAAGTACTATTTTTGTCTTCAAAATAAGCTTATGAATTGGTTTTGTGTGATTTACTCTTAAATAGTTAAAACGATAAATAAAAATTAAAAATTGTATGCAGATTCTCATATGATTTTTCTCTCCATAGTGTCATTTTTAAGTGGTCATAACTTTTTAAAAGAAAATTATGCAAATTTTGAAGACGAAAAATAGTACTAAACGATGCATTTGACAAAAAAGACCAAAACTATTTTGTACATAAAAATCGTGTTTTTGAACTTTTAGGTTAGAATATATCAAAAACCATACAAGAAGAGCAATTCTAAGACTAGATTCGGACTTAGAACTGTCAACTTAATAGAAAGTGACTATTTTTGTTTTGGTTTGTTGTTTTTTTTTTTTTCAAATGTACCGTTATTCGACCTCTTTTTAAAAAATGGTAATAACAATTTTAAAAATAGTTCTATTAAGTAGATTTTGCTCTAAATAAAATATACATGCATTAAGATATGACGTTACATAAAAATTGATTAAAATTGAGTTCTCGATACCAAGCAAGTCATACTACACACAAAGAAGAGGATGCGCCACCAATAAATATTCCTTACAACATAATCATTACTCAAATTAAAATGAAGCAGTCTAATACACATATGCTTCTTTTTATTAGCTGAAAGTATAACCATACAATTGGATAACTTCAAAATAAAGACGAAAAACTTTAAAAACATGCATCTGCCATATCTAAATTGGAACTCCAATTTAGGTTTGTATGAAAGTATGTCCCATAAGCAATTAATTAATCCAATTGGATATCTAACAATGCGATGCCTCTGACACTGTCACTGCAACGAGGAGGTGCATCTGTTATGCATGCTTTAGTGGAACTATCATAGTATGTATCTCCAGGACATAAATAAACTGCGCCCCTCCAAATTTCATTAACTAGAATACAACGGATATATCTGAAAGAACAAATTAAAGGCATTCAAAAGGAGTCTTTTACATAACTAAAAAAAGCGAATTACTGATGACATGTAGTTTCCAGATTTGATCCCATAGGAAAGCGTCCTTCTTCCTGTATAACTTGGCAATATGCTGAGGGATTTGTAGGTGATGGAGTTATAGGCGCAGGTGTGGTTGTCGTAGTAGTAGTTGTAGTTTCTTCCTCTGGACATGTTGAAACAAGCTGGAAAAGAAAAAAAATCATCGTTATAACTCTATATGCCTCTTCAGGATCATCATCACTAACCCCTTCATTAGAAGTCGCACAAATATATGGATAATTAACATTGCACACAGCATCCGCCGCGCAAGTACCCGTATACTTGATGGAGGGTACGACATCTCCTAAGCAAAGTGCAAATACATTTTGACCCAAACATGCAAAAGTATTCGTTGCATCACATTGCCCGCAACTTTTACAATCTTGAATCGTACTATTATCTGCAGCACTTTGACAAATTGGTGAACCAAATGTTGAGCAAACCAGTCCTTCGCGACAATTGTTAGTTTGTGTTAAATCTGGAATTCCATTGTCACAAAATGCATACTGAGCTTCTGCGACGCAGGCCAAATTTGAGGTAGAGCAGACGTTGCATTCCGCAGTCGCATGAGTGACATGTAGCAATAGCAGTGCTAACGTAACACCCTATGATTAAGAGATTAAACAACTATCTACAGACAAATTACTGTTAATATAAGATGTTACCCTAAAATTTAAGCATTTCAACACAGATTTATTGTTCGCCATGCTTGGGTCTGATAAGTTGGTGTACTAAATCCTTTGTAATGACTTTGAAACCGACTGATCAAAACAACCTAGCGTGCGGTATTTAAATAAATTTTGCATATGGAAACACATTTTTGCAACTATTTTGCTGTAATCTTATCTCAAAATGCATTTACTACAGATTTTATAAATGTTATTTTGTAAATATTGCATTGAGTATACAAATCATCAAGATAGATATATTCTTGGAATAATTACTTAGCTTTATCTGTGTTACATTTCTTTTCGGTACAAATACGAAATATTAGACAGGTTTTAATTAAAATGGTTTATGTTGACTATTTGAAAATTAAACTAATTTTATGAACTTTAATAGTCAAGAAAAATTATTATTAGAAAAAAAAATTATTTTTTTTTTAGAAATTTCTCAGGAGCTCACGTCATGTAGTAGTAGACCATCTTGTATCGTGTAAAACTCGTCTGGAAGACTTGTAAGTTGTTCGTACAGAAGTTAGAAGTGAAACCATCTTCCAGAAGAGTCTTAGGAGATTTTTTTTTTATTTGCCTTTATTCGAGCTTTAAGCTTGGCTTATAATAATCTTCCAGAAAAGAGATAAGGGGCTGTCCATAAACTCCGTGACGCTAAAATTCGCTATATTGAACCCCCCCCCCCCCCTATGTGACGGTAGCTTCATAAAAAAAAATAAATAAAATAAACCAAGCGTGACGCTTGCTCGAACCCCCCCCTCCCCCCTAGGAGCGTCACGGAGCTTATGAACAGCACTTACTATAAATAAATCTTCTATTAATTGCGCAGAAGTTTCGTCGCTTAATACTCGCATGGAAGAGTTGAGGAATGATTTTTCAAAAGGACTTATAACCAAAACGAAAAAGTAATGTCAGCCCAAAATAGGGGGTAGTATGTTTGAGAGAAATATTGGAGTGATAAACTTAGTGGGGGTCGGTGAACATTTTTTCCTCTCCCGGCAACGAAGAATATTTTAGTGCTCGTTCACTCACTTTTTTGTTAATTAAAATGCCATTTTTTGCCCGACTATGTTATGCCCAAATATTTTTGTCCGACAATGTTACCACTTGATTTTGAATATTTTTATTGACCAATTCTGCAAAAATTGGTTCTGTGGTAATAAATTTTTTTATATCGTAACTTTGGCATTTTCGGCGTATCCGACTCGTCAAACGCCCCAAAATTTTTGTCCGACAGCATTTTTTATACTTTTAACATATTAAAAACTTTTGATTCGAATGAAAACCAATAGGCGTATTCTGAAATTTTTAATGCAAAATGGTAGTTTACACTAGAACGAATAAGAAAAGCTTGATCAGCGTGGTTATAGCCCGGCAGAAATATTTTTAAATGATTTTTGAATTATTAAACTTTCGGAATATTTTGCCGCCATCGCGGATTTTGATCAATCTTAATATTAATCGTTGATAAATTTCATAACCATTCAGAAAAAAATCCAGCCGACCAAATTTTTTTTGCCGAAAATGACCGGCAGACTTATTTTAATGGTGCGACAGTGGGTACATCCGGCAGTTTCTAAGCTCGCATACCAAGATATTTTTAAATTTGACATTAAAACACGTAAATTAAAAAAAAAAAACAAATTTCCGTGATAACAGAGAAATTGTACCCACTGTAGCACCATTAAAATGGGTCTGCCGGTCATTTTCGGCAAAAAAAAAGTTTGGTCGGCCGGATTTTTCTGAATGGTTATGAAATTTATCATCGATTAATATTAAGATTGATCAAATCCGCGATGACGGCAAAACATTCCGAAAATTTAATAATTCAAAAATCATTTAAAAATATTTCTGCCAGGCTATAACCACGCTGATCAAGCTTTTCTTATTCGTCCTAGTGTAAGCTACAATTTTGCATTAAAAATTTCAGAATCCGCGATGACGGCACTTTTAGTATTGCCGGCTCCCGGACTACAAGGTTGTACTTATACATTTTTTTCCGGCCTGAAATCAATGACTTTGTGATAGCTTGAACGGTAAACGCCCCACCACCATACTTCCCCACTCTCAAAATTTTGTCAGACTCGACCCGAACATTAAATACACGAAGTCTCAGCAGTGTGTTTATGAATTTTTTTTTTGTACGCGGGCCCACGGACTATAATCAATGTTTACAGTTTATGTACCCGTGCTTCGGCTTTCGCGATCAACCGAAGGATCAGCTTTAGCACTCCGAATTTAGTTAAAAATCTATCAAATAACCCTGGGTACCTCCGCCTTTGTGAAATATTTATTTTTAATGTGCCTAGGTTTAGTAAATACACAAACCTATAATTTGTCATGCACAAGCCAGGTAAAACACTAAATTAAGAAGCAGCCAGACTACAAAAACGACGGCTTAAGAAGCAACCAGAGTGCTATATTTGAAGACACAAGCTACATACCAGCAGCGCTAAGTTTTAACAAAGCCTTGTGCCAGCGTAATAATTTTTGCAGAAATTTCAGTGTAGTTAATTGCCAGCAAAGAACATAAGTATATTGATGTCATCACAAAACGAACAGACCTATTGACGGAACTCGCTACTTTTTGTCTCCGCTTTGTTCGTTTTGACAATTTGGCGCTAACAAAGAGCTGGTTCACACGACAAACTCAATTGTCGGGGAACTATTTGGTCTGAATCAGGTTTGATAGTTTGTGCCAAATTTTGTGTGGAGTTTTAGTTGGCCGATTGCTCGCAGATTGTTAAAAAAATTGACGAGAAAGTTTCTCTATTATGTCGCGAGAATTGTGCAAAAAAAATTTTTTTTTTCTTAAACGGGGATGTAGGACTTTAGAGATAAAAAAATTAATACTTTATCGAAACGGGTCACTTTGATTTATTTATGGAGATAAAGGCGTCAGAAGTTGCTGATATATCTCATGGAAACCATTATAAGTAGAGAACCTCTGGATGGATTTTAAAAATGTTGATGTTTTCTGAATGATTTTTTGCATACAAAACTTCAAAGTTAGGGCCACTATTTTCAAGATATTGAATTTTTTCTAAAATTTAGAACATTGTTTTTTGAAAAAAACCTTTATTTTTTCAAAATATATTAACGTATATTTTTAAATTTTTATAATAAATAGTATAAATTATCTACTTCGAAATATGTAGTTGTATTTTTTCTTGTTTTTGTTATTCGTAAATCAAAAAAAATAAAACAAATTTTTGGATTCAATATTTGTTTTATTAATTAAAAACAAGTGCATAGACAAATCAAGTGCAAATGTTGTATCAAATAAATGTAAAAGATATAGATTTCCATATTTTGTTAACTTATTCAAGAATAATGGCACATTTTGGGGTAAAAAAATTATTTTCAGCAAACGATAGGTCTTAATTTAAGAATAAAATAAATATATATGGTACGATACCTCAGATTTAAATTTATTTATAATCAAGTTTTTTTAGCCTGTTAAAATGACTTTTTAATGAGCACGATTTGACGTTCGTGGAAATCTGAATGAGAAACCGATAGTTTGTTCTGCCGTGTAGGCGCTTGTGTATGCACCAACGGAGAATTGACCATTTCTTAGTTGGGTTGCGATCATTTCTCAGGCCCCTATTGCGGTTATCTATGAGTGATAAAATCGATGGCCATATATTGTTCCTATTAGCCCTATCTTTAAAACAACTGCACCGATTTCAAAATGTTTTGTCTTCCATGCTATTGCTATTTATAGCAATCAAATGGAGAAAACTTTATTTAAATCGATGCAGTAGTTTCGATGATAGGGCTAATAGAAAGAATAGAGATCCATCGATTTTATCGCTTATAGATATCCCAATAGGGGCCTCCATCTGCATTGAGAATGAGATTTTTTAATCGTGCGATAGCAAATCGCTCGTGTCCCCACGAGAATAGAACTATCGCGCGACAATTTAGTCGTGTGTGTGAACCAGCTCTAATTGTATTTGGCCATATTCGAATCAGTGTTGCCAAGAGAAAAAAGTAGTTAATCTACATAAAACGGGTAATTTTTAGCTCCCGAGGTAAAATAGGTAAGGAAAACAAAAGTGCTAAAATTTTAACGACAAGATAAAATTTCCAACGCATTACAAGTTAGCTTTTCATATTGTAATATTGCACCTTTCCAATGCTGAAGCTGAGTGTATACATTAGCTGTGTTTTAGTTTTTAGTGATTTCAGTGTTCAACTTAGCAATTTCTGAGAATCGTATGGGAAAGCAACAACTAAAGTGCTCAATTAGACACAGATAAATTTTCGTATTTAATTATTAAGCACAAAGTAGACTGTTGATGTTGCCATACTACACTGAATATCAGCTGTGTTTTAGCTGAGTTTAATAGGATTTTCAGATAGTGGTACCACATTTTTACCGATTGTCCTAACAAATCATAAGTACTAGGCATGGAGACAATTTTGTAGTTCCTCGTTCCCTAAATGATACTTCGTCTCAAAATATATCTCACAATGGTGTAATTTGGTACAACGAGCTTGATAGATCCATAAAAGACATAAACAGTATTGAGCTTTTTAAGAAAAAATTAAAAGAATTTTTGTTAAATAGAACAAGGCTTTTGTTACACTTTCTGTTAAATTTTTATTATTTTTTTGCTTAAATTTATTTATGTAAATATTTAAGTTTAATAATATAAACGTGTTATTTAGTTGTTAGCATTCGTAGTTCAAAAGACCTTTTGGTTGATCTTATTATATTTTATTGAATTATTTTATGAATAAATAGACTTGAAAAGCAGAATAAAGTAAAACAAACTAAGAAGACGGAGATAGCACACAAACTCGTTTTAGAAAAACAGAGTTAACTCAGTGTTAACACGCTGTCGTCTAAAACACAGCTTTTATTAATTATTTTTAAAAGTGGTGGTTTTTGGCCAAAAATGTTAAATTTTAAGTAAAATTAGGTATGTTTTAAATCAATTTACTGGCAACAGTGATTCGAATTCAATATTCATACTCGCTCACTCACTCTCACAACCCGCGGGTTACGATTTTGCGAGTTCCAGACGTAGTATCAATACATAGAAATTACTACGTTTTTAATTCTACTGTTCTTATTCTAACATTTACGTTTTGGGTTCGCAATCGTATCGCCAAAGCGGTGCGTTTACGAAGTCTTATATGGCTTATAAACATCGCTGGCGTTACACTTTCGTACCGCTTTTCTTAGAGGGTATGAATTATTTTTAAAAGTGGTAGTTTTTGGCCAAAAATGTTAAGTTTTAAGTATAATTAGGTATGCTTTAAATAAATTGACTGGCAACACTGATTCGAATTCAATATTCAAAATGGTCGCCATCCTGTTTTGTTGAATTCGTTGTGCTGGTGGAAATTTTTGCTGTGCGTTTTAAACATTCTATTTACTAAATAAATATTGCAAAATTACACAAAAATAGTGAAAAAACAATTAATGAATATTGCGCTACAATTTGAGATATAAATTTTGACAAAATTTCTTCTGTATAAACGCGTAAAAACAATTTCAAAAAGTTCTTTGAATCGCAATCGACGTCGTACAAAAAAAAAGTGGCTTTGTGAGTGCAAAACTAAAAAGTTTTCTGCCAATATAAATTTTTTTTTAGAGCACCAACGAATATTAAACGGAAAGAACAAAAAATGTAAAAAATCAAATATAATTATTCAACATCGTGTTAATTATTGTAAGCAGTATTTAAAAAAAGCTAAAAAAAAAACAAAAAGAGGGGGAATTTGCTTTAAACAACGCAGCAGCAAAAATTTTCTTTTCATCGCAGCAGCGCCTACATCCATCGCCAGCCACTCGCTGCTTTGTGGATAAATATTTTTTTTTCTTTTGTTTGTCAAACACGAGAACAAAAGAAACCAACCGTTCTGCAAGCTCAGCGGAAAAGAAATTTAAATAAAACAAAAAGGAGCGCAAGCCACTCTTACCCAAAATGGATGAATAGCGACAAATTACTCTTCTCTGCCTCGCTGCTGCGTGTGCTCGTGAAGTGGAAGCGCGTACAATAACGCTGCCGTCGCATCACGTCACAGCATCGACGTCGGACGTTGGTGTTGATTTCTCGGTTGCTCGTGCTTAAGATCCTTTAGAATTTAGCCTCATCACCCTGTTCACAACTGATCCTTTAAATTTTACTCCCACCCCTTCCCCATAAACACGGGCACATACAACGCTTGCCATTTTGAAAGTGTATGTACTGGTGAGTTACTTCCTGCTCTACATCGTTAAGTGTTCCCATGTTCCCGCTTAGACTACAACAACATCAATAACAACAACGACAACGTGTGACGTCTTCTCTTCATTTGCTTCAAGTGTCGTCATCACTCGTGCGCACTTTCACCGTGAGTCTGGAGATACCTTTCTGTTGGATCTTGAAACACGCCTTGCCTCTCAACTTAGCAAAGCTCTTAAGAAATTAGCTAGACCATCGGCTAGCGCATCCAGAGCTTACGGGTTTCAATTAACTATCAATTTAATGGTGAGAAAATTGTATATTTTTAGTTTATTTAAATTTTCAAATATGTAGGCTATAAAAATGACATCAGATTGAAGGATTTTTCTACATAATTAAAAGGTTGTGTGTGAGGAGGCTGGTGATTAGTTTTGAAGGTTATGTACACGCCTTTGCTAGGCCACACTAGTTCATTTAAAGAGTATTAGGACGAACTAATTGTAAAATATATTTTGTAACTACAGGAATAGTTTTTCCCAAATCAAGTACTTATCATACAACTTCGATCTAGACTCATTACATTAAGAGTCTGTCTATACGGGGCGTTCCGCGTACGCGAAAACTCTCTCTCTCTCAATTTACTCAATTAGCGTACGCGAAATCCAGTGAAGTTTTTTCCCCCGGGACACATCTTCGTTACAACAGTAATTTTACATAAAAGTAGGGGTAAGTGGGCGGCCTGCGGCCGCAGCTCAGGATTTAAACCCGTCAGACATCCAACATCGGCTTCGCGGCGGCCTTCGGCCGCGTATCAGTACATAAATTAATCAAGTTCCCCGGGGGAAAAAACTTCACTGGATTTCGCGTACGCTAATTGAGTTTCGCGTACGCTAATTGAGTAAATTGAGAGAGAGAGAGGAGTTTTCGCGTACGCGGAACGCCCCGTATAGACATTTCCTTACATTAATCCGAATGTCAATGATATTCAAAAACTGAAAATGAATTTGGTTAAGATCACACCGTTTTTTGGTCTGGTCGTAATTTAGAAAAAAGTTATTACGAGAGTTTCTTTGCGGTTAGAATATAGGTAGGAGAAATGTAGGTTATACAGGGTGGGCGGGAATCAATAGAACAACGGAAAATGTAAGATTGTTGGGACTATTCTGAACAACTTTTCTTAGTTCCATTTTTCCCAATTCGAAAAACGAACAAAGACATTGCCTTCGGTAGATCGGGATATAGCTTTATAAAAACCGTTAGAAGTTCGGAACCCCTTGATGGATTTTAATAATATTGGTGTTATATAAAAGGTATTTCATTAATTGGCTATCGGAATACGATAGTTTCAAATCCGAGTCGTGATTTTTGAGATATGGCAAATTTTCGGTGTTATTATGTTTTGCTAATTTTCATGTAAATTTCTTTGGTTTACTTTTTTTATGTTTTCCTATAAAGAAATGTGCTAATGAAGGAAATCAGGTAAAAATTGCATTTCAAATGAAAGGAAATAGATAAGGTTTTCATAATTCGTTACTAAAGCTACGGGTTAGTAAAGCATTTTTTGGAAAAATAGAGCTAAAAAAAAAAACTGGTATGACCCGGATTCAAAATTTTTGTGCATTAATTTTGTAGCCAATTAAATACCTTTCATATGACACCAATATTATTAAAATTCAAAAATAATCTCCACTTATATGACCGCAGTTTTAAGAAAATTTTTTTTACATGTTCAATAACCAAATGCCGTGGAATATATTCCTAGACGTATAAAATGAAATTCCCAATAGGTGAGCAAAAATACTTCGACCCGAGAGGGTGTCAGGAGGTAGTTTTATCTAAAAATTTGGGGAAAATCGAGTTTTCCGATAATATGCGGAAGAAAAATCGTATGTGGGTCGTGCCGACAGAATGGGTTATAAAGTCTAATTCGCTCATTACGGCCACATTACAGGTCCTAAAATTCTGCAAAAATTCCTTGACGAAAAATAAATCGATTTTGTTTATGATGTTTTTTGATTTAAGCCCCCCATGCCGAGTAAAAAACGAAAAACGAAATTTAGATTCATCCCAAAACCGACTCAGAAGTTAGAAGGACCCTTAAAAACGATATCGTAGACCTATTGATAATATGACGTAAGTCAAAAGTCATTAGTGACAGTGTGAAAAAAAGGGAGTGTAGAATTTTGTTAAATTTCATCATTTTCCAAATCATACAGCATTAAAATTCATGAAAATTTGACGACATAACACATTCCGATTTTTCATTTGGGCCACCCTTTATAACCTCGAATAAAGCAAGAAAACAGTGTTTTTTCAAAAACAATAGAGTAATTTTGAGACCAGATTCCAGATCAGCATCGACGAATCGGAAATTTCTCTTGCAGCCTGTGTTTTTTTTTTCGATTTTCGACTTCGGAAAAATTAATAAATCGAAAATGTGCATATTTTTCCATTGGCATTGAGATTGAACGCTTCAAAATTGTAATTTTCTAGAAAAATTCTGTTACCGTATTTGGATTCAGTGCGCTCAATTGGAGAGTGCCATTCAAATTTATTAATTTTCTTATTTCGTTTAAGACCATGGTGATTCCCGGATCACTTAATCACAATACTATTCAGAGCTATAAGAAATGTTAAAAATTCAACTACACTTATGTTAATTTGCTTATGAGGGTTACTTAATAAAAATAAATAATTCGAACGCTTGAAATTTTGAAAGTGCAGATCACGAGAAAAAATTGTTTCAATGTCTTCACAGCATCTACAGGAGCAAAAAATTAATTGCCAACAAAGCAATGTGATTTTATCTAGAGGAATCTCAAAGGTAATTTTCCAAGACTTCCCGTTAACAGACATGCGGCTTTTTACAACCTTCTCTTTTATTTGATTAGGAGCCTTCAGTGAACAAAATAATAAAGTGTATTCCTGGTAGTTTCAAACTAAGTTCAAAACTAAAACTCTCAATTACAAAATAAAATTTACTTGGATAAATAGCATCATATCAAATTAAACTTAAAATGCACCTATTAATTCATTTATCTCTTTATTACTATAAACATCTTTCAACTAAACACATAACAACTTACTTAAGCATAAACTCAGCCTAATTTCTTTGGCATGAGCATTTTTGCTCGTTTCAAAATATGAAATCCTTTCATAATCTTTTGCAAAGTTGTGTGTTTATATAAAGTGAATTATTTGTACAACACCATAAGTAAACCAAACAAATCCAAGCTACTGGCACTGCCATACGGCGAGTCTCTCAGTCTCAGTGGATTACCGACCAGCCAACAAACTGATATAAAACCGACCCACTCTCGTCCATCGTACTTACAAAACGATAAAGTTGACGAAAAGACGAAAGCGAAGTAAAGTACGGAACGACATTTGTTTATTTTTGTTTGAATTTTCTTTTCTTGTTATTTTGTTTTCATTTTATTTTTTCTCTTAGTTTTATTTATTTTGTTTATTTTCTTTTTTTTTTTTCTTACTTCTATTCACTGTTTTTACTACATTGTTCCGACAGCAGCTTAGCTCATTCATTAGCCAGTGAATCGTATAAATGTTTGCTTGTTCGTTCCAAGTTGGTTGGTATCTACACAAAAAAATTTATATAGGGGCAAATTCACGGAAAGGCTGAAATATTATAAAACACTTTGTTACTAATTCTGATCAAATTTCTATATAAGCAGTATATTTTGAATCGTATGGAATTAGATCCTAAATCCTTCCTTCTTTATATATTTCAACTTTTTCGTTTGATGATAATAGCCTACGAACCCTCTATGTACTGTTGTTAATTTTATGTTTTGCGAAACTGAAAGCAAGCGTAACTTATCAAAAAAGGCGGTAGAAAATAACGCCCAATGAAATAACGCTAGAAATCGTTAGAAATTTGGGCGTTATTTCGTTTTTATTTTGGGCGCTATTTCAGCAAAAATGAATATCGCCCAAACAATATAAAATAACGCCCAAAAACCAAAACAAAATAACGCGTTGGGCGTTAATCATTTGCTATTTCGTTTTTGTTTTTTAATGAAATAACGCCCAAAATAAAAACGAAATAAAGCCCAACTTTTTATTTACAAAATGAGTATCGCCCAAATTTATATGATAATAATTGGCGCGTTGTTTCGTTTTTGTTTTTAGGCATTATTTCATATTGTTTTGTGGATTTTTTTTTTCAATAATTGGGCTTTATTCAGTTGTTTTGCGTTATTTGGTTTTTTTTTGCGTTATTTCCTACCGCCCAAATTTTCTCAATTTTTGTTTTTTGAACCTAACCGAATGGGTTTCTGAGCAACTCATATTTTAAAGGAATTTTTGTAGTGGGCATTGGTAAAAATGGAGACAAGGACGCAAAGGAAGTTAATATCAACAATGTTATACGTCGATTGTCATGATTCTTAATCGCTCTATTGAATATAATATCCGATTTTGCGAACCTCCCAATTTTGTTTTGGGATCTTCTTAAAACTTCTTATTTAGCGACCCAGTGAGTTTTATCGACCTCTGAAGTTTTTTGTTATCGACAAATCAGTCTTCAATCGGCTGCTCCCGTACTGTTCATAAAGCTTTCTCTTTTATTTCCTAAAATTGTAGCTTTGTATCCAGCAAGTAATTTTTCCTAACAAATTATGTTAAAACATTTATGTTAACAAATTTAATATGTAATTTTTAATAATAATTTAATATCGATACGTCCAACGTAAAAGTTGGTAACTCATGTTACCAACTTTTTACGGAACGTTTTTCGAAAACTACATATTCGGTTCCATCTTGTGTCAAAATTTGGTACAACAAGCTTGAAATTTGAAGGGCTGGGAGCTATTTTTGTAGTCACAACCTAATTTTATTTTATATACAAAAAAAAAAAAAAAAATTAAAAATTTTGATATCTAAAAACTAAATTTTTCGAGTTACCAACTTTTACGTTGGACGTATCGATATGTAATAATTTTTGCTTGTGTGAAATTTTGACTAAAAATAGTCAGATCAATGACAAATAAATGGAAAAAATCCATAGTAATTCAACATAAAATTATGTAGGTATTAACAAAATTCTAGTAATTTTTTTCTAGGGCTGTGCAATGAGTTGATCGAACCTGTTCGAACTTTCGCCACACACAACGAACCAAGATCGATCAGCTCAGCTCAACTCAGTTCGTAAGTTCGTTAATATTAAACAAATATTTTGCATAGTTGTTTTTTTGCTCTTAATTCGAAATTGTGAACTTAAAAAAATTGAAAATAAAAACTATAGCCCAGGAAAATTAGACGAAAAAAGAGCACCTGTGCGAAAAAAAATCCAAGCAATTGCATCAATTTTGTTAAGAATCACAAGATCTACAAAAAATAAGCCATATGTGTACACATTGAAGTAACCGTTTAGGAGATATTCAATAAAAAACGGGTTTTTTGCCAATTAAAGGTTTTGTTTTTAATTATCTTCTAAACGGTTACTTCAATGTGTACACATATGGCTTATGTTTTGTAGATTTTATGATTCTCTATAAAATTTGTGGTGCAACTTTTTATCGAATGACTTTCGTTTCAGAGATATCCTTCAAAAACCAGTATTTTCGAAACCGTAACGGTTTTTGAAGAATATCTTTTAGACCATGAGTGGCTCCAAAAAAAATTGAATACGGTGTATACAGAATCCAATTATCTTTTGAACGTTTTTTTTTTAGTTTTTTTGTACGACTCGTTAAAGAGTATTCGCAATTTTAAAAGTAAGATATTTTAATATGAACTTATACGTAGCATATATAAAAACTGTACACAACTTTTTAAATTGGGTTATCTCCTAAACTATAAGCTACACGAAAACATTTTTTGCATCTTTATATAGCAAATTTCCTGTGTTACAAAATTGTGGAGAAAAATTTTTCTGTAAAAGTTTGCGTTAGCGAGATATTTTCGCAGAAATATTCTTATTTTCCTAGGCTACTAGGAAGCTTTGTAAAATGATTTTGAATAGAAAAGTTAATATTTTTTTCATAAAAAAGAAACTTATCACAAAAGCAGTGCTTTTATCACATTTGCTTTTGGCATTAAAAAAAAAAAAAAAACGCTTTCTATTGATAACTATGAAATATTTTAAAATCTTTAAACGAACTCAGTTCGGTACTGAAATTGTGTGAAAAGCTCATTAGTTTTATGTTTGATCGAACTAGTTCGGCTCGTTGCACAGGCTTACTTTTTTACATAACATTCTTACTTTTCATTTTAGAGGAAAAAAAATATATCTGATTAGAGTTCTGAATAGCGCTCGCAGGGTTTTAAAGAAAGTCCCTCTAATTTTCTCCAAAATATTCGTTCTTTTCATTTTAATCAAAAAATCAGAAAAATTGGTGTTTTATTTTTCTAAGCATCCGAAAATATTATGTTACAAAGATTTTCTTTAGAACTCTTCGAGTGCTACCTAGAACTCTAATCAGATAACATCATTTTTTTCCTGTGTGGGGATGATGAAACATTATTTAGCGATCAACATGAAAAGAACAGATGTATTGTAAAAGTGTTGCAAAGATTTTCTAAAGAAGTCTTCGAGCTGTAAACAGAACTCTTTTTTGCAGAAAATTTTGTCTATAAAAAATATTTCTATGTTGAATTTTTTAACCAAAAAATAAAAAAAAAAAGATATAAAACTTCAGAACTCTTTCTTGTTATCAGAACTATTTCGAATTTAAGAAAGAACTAGCTATTCCCAACGGAATTAGAACTCTAATGATTCGGTTTTCGAAAATTTTGGAGCCAACTTCACATGATACAAAATCACAATGCGGATATGAACGAATATATGGCTTAAAACAGACGGACAAATATTGAAATGGTAATTCTGCAAACGAAATTTTTTTTATCAGTTTTTAACCAAATAACTGAATCAGGTTCACTGAACTTTGAAATCGACCCTAAATTTGTTTTTTTTTAGTCAATGTCGTTAGAAAAGTTACTCAACAAACATTCCCAAAAGGAAGCTATTAAAAAAAATTTATACTTTGAGAGTTAGATCATGAAACTAAAATAGTGCTAATATTTTTTCATAAATTCTTTACAAACGAACTTCATTTGTATTGGCTTGTGGAATCACCTCAAAAACTTTTCGGCATGCAACACACGAATGAATACAATATTGAAATGATGTATGATTTTTTATTTGGCTCAGTTTGTTTTCTTTATTGCTCGTATTTTGTATTTGTATTTTTGTTTTTATTGTTATTGTTATTACATTTTCATTAATTTATTTATTAGTAAAACGCTTTACAAATTACTTGTTAATTTGTATAATAATCAAATGGTTCGTTGAAAGTATTATTGGCGTTAAATACAAAATTTGTGTAGACACCAAGTTACGCTATGACGGCGTTGTAGTGTACTGCTCTATGGCCAGGCAGAGAGTCAGTCAGCAGACGACAGCCCACAGTCGTTTTCTTGCTGCTATACACGAATACTGCTGTCGTTGTTGCCAGCCTGTATCATCGTCGTCGTAGTCGTCGTTCTACACAGCTTATGGTTGGTTGTGTTTAGTGGTGGAAATGGTATGGTGACGGTGGTGGCAACAGTGCCTGTGCCTTTGCCTGTTCCTCTGCTTGTGCCACTGATGATGGTAATGTTGATACTGCTAATGCCTGCTTTTTCTGCTTCTGCTTTTTCTGCCTTTCTCCTCTTGTGTTGTTGCTTTTGCTTGCTAGTAGCTCTGGCTTTCGTTTGGTGGTGGGAATTTTCACAAATATAATTTCGTGGTAATAATTTTTTCTCTACTCGCCCACTTGAATTTATATGGCGTGAAGCGTAAATCTGTTTGAAGACATTTTATGAGCATAAGCGAAATTTTTTGGTTTTTTCTTGTCTGTGGATATCGTTGCCGCTGCTGCTACTGCTACACTCACCACATAGCATATTACATTTAATTATTTTTATAGCAGCCATTTGTATGGCGGCGATGAGACAATGGAAATCAATCAAATCAAAAATTTACATTTAAATGGTTATTTACTAGGTGTTAATGGTGTTCGTTCTGAGTGCTTCATTTTCATCGTGCTATTGAATCAGTTACAGTCCATAAAACCGATGATTAAATCTCTTTACAACAGCTTATGTGATTTTCTGTATGCCTGCAGGGATTTGTTCATCTTCTTGTAATCTTATTCTCTACACAATTCTCTGAAAATTTTTTATTGTTTTTTCTTTTCCTTTTTTTCGTTTTTTTTTTGTTTTTGGCTTTGTTTTCTTGTGTGTGCATTGATGATGATGACTTCATGTTCTTGTACATCAATTGGAATTATTGTCGAGAGTTTTGAGTTTTCACATTTTATGTTGGAAATCTTCTTGGCGTCGCGAAATTCTTTTATGTCACCATATAAGAAGCAGCAGCAGTTACGTGCATATGCACCTTTATTGCAATTGTTTCAAACACTCTTTGCTATTCTGATAATAAATCTTTTTATAGATTAACATGCTGTCAACGATTTTTGCTGCATGAAACCCTTTAATTCGTTTAAATAGTTTTTTTTTTTTTTGATTCTCCTTTTTTCTGTGAATATTTCGGCAAATAGTATCATTTTATTAATTATGATGTAGGGAGAACGAATAAAAGACCTGCAAAATATGTAGATATGCGGTCTGTCCAGACCTTGAAACGTTTATTCAATGAAAGTTTTACAAATGAAAGATTTTTGAAAACTTTTTTTGCATTAAAGTTTATAAAATTTTCGATCATAAAAAAAAACTTTAAAAGATTTTTATAAACATAAAATTTTATACAAAAGTTTTCCCGAACAACTTTTTATGATTGAATTTATAAACTTTCATGCAAAAGTTTTTATATAAAAGTTCTATTTATGATTTTTAAAGGTTTTTTTAAAGTTTTACCCAACTGATTAAAAAGTTTAACCCTTTCGACCCGGCTGGGACAATATATCCCAATTTACACATATATATTGTCCCAGCCGGGTCGAAAGGGTTAAAGTCTAACTTATGTAACTTAACAAAAAAAAAAAAAGCTTTTAAAAAAGTTTATTTCGATGTCTGTCAGACCACAAAGTATGATTTATCGCTTTTTCGGTTAACGATTAAGGTAGGGTTAAATTAATATTCCGGAATTTGGATTTAGCCAGAATTTTTTCTTGTTTTTTTTTTTAATATAAGTTATGAAAACTTTAAGCTTTCAACGACTTAGAAAGTAATTTTAAATTATTTTAATTGACTCATTTGGCTATATTTTTATGCACTTGTGAGAAAGCTTAAAAAAGAGGTATGGTTTTCTTAACATACTATTTTCAATTGCCGCCTAATAAGATATTCAGTAAGATTTATGGAAACATTTATTCGAGGCTAAGAGCTGTTGAGAACTCAAGCACTATATGCAAAAGACGAAATAGGGTTAGCTTCAAAATTGGACAATTCCGGCACAAATTCAGCTAAAGATCTGTATAGGTGACAAGTAAAACTTATGTTATGAATATCTCCATAGTTATATCTTAATTGACTTTAAATTTGTACTACGCTTTACAATATCTATTTTTAGTGAAAAACTCTCGGTTAAGTTCAGATTAGTGTTTAATCAGGCATTGAGAAAGCGGCCCTTAATGCCTCTTATACACGAACAAAATGCATATAACTATTAGACATGGCTCTTTATAAAGATCAATATTTTACTTATTGTCTTTTTTTTTTCTTTCTATTTCAGGTATATTTTTCAATATTGATAAAGGGCATTAAAAGGCTTAACACTGGACAGGAAAAGTGTTTTTAAAGGGTAATGGCGGCCTCCACTCAAGGAGAAATACGAGTGGGTCCCGGCCACCAGGTAAACGATGTCTATGTACGTACATAACTCACAAAATGTCACGGTAACAACTCTATTTTTTCAAATTCAAAATTGATTACCAACCAAAGTTTTAAAAAAAAAATTCAATTCAACTTACCCCTAGTTTACTTTGTAACTAAACATTTTTGCATATTATTACCGGCAGTAATTCTTAACCGTTGCTTGTTTAAATATGTTACATGTTGATAATGGAAGCATTTACTTTTAGAGCGGTGGTAAAACAGCGCAAAAATGGGATTTAGTACTTAGCTTACTAAGGAGAGTTTCAGTTTACAGAAGCATTTTTATAAAACCGTTATTTTGACATGTTTGATAATTTTTTTACAGTGTTTTATACTCGCTCTCGCTACATAATGGGCCTTATCGTAAATAAATATTCTCGAGAATTAATTCGCAAGCTCCCTGGTTTGCAATCGCAAAAAAAAATTCGTGGAAAGGGAAAATTCACTGGAAAAATTATGTAATCGCCAATAAGATGGGAGCGAGTTTTTTCACTTTAATTTGTTAAATTTGCTCCTCAACTTTTTGCTAGGGAGTACTAACGTATAAATGAATAATCATAAATAACGTTTGATAAATTAAAAACTTTAGTACAACAATTTTAAAGCTTATTGAAATAGCTTTCATATGACACTAAAGTTTTTAATATTCATCCAAGCGTTTCCAACTTATACTGGTTCTGCTAAAACTACTTTTCACTCAAATTTTTTATTATTTTTTTGCGAGTTTTTTGGTGCAAACTTTTGATTTCCCAAATCCACAAAAATGATTTAAGACATTTTTTACTTTAAAAAGCAAAGCATTAACTTCAATTTCACTGCTGCAATTGCTTCTTTTTCTTCTTTTGCAATTGCTGTTTCTTGTTTATCTTTTTTTCAAGTCAGCTGTCAAAAACCAGTGGAAAATGGAAAAAACTGTCAACGATTTATGGAAAAAAGCGTTGCCACATGTTTTTTTTTTGTGCAAAATATCTACGAAATTGGAAAAAATCAGCTTCAGACAGGTTGTTTGCGCAAAATGTCAAAGATATGGGAAAGACTCAGCGTTGCCAGATGTTGTTTTTGTGTAAAATGTCAACGCTTTTGGAAAAACACAGCGTTGCAAACTGGTTATTTCTGGAAATGTCAACGATATTCAAATAAAAAAAGTATCCCTGCAGGAAGGGGAGTTTCCATTCATGAAATATTCACTACTTCCAGTGCGCCTTCCTCGGGAGGGAGAGAATGGAACTCCCTTCAGATTTACGATAAGGCCCAATATATTACTTGGTTGTAAATCATGCATTTCACCAAAAGTGGATTGTCTATAAATTTACTATATTCTGTAGAAAGTTGGTCGCCTGTAGGCTATTCGTTTAATAATACTAGATTGTTTGATTCAGGTGATTTTGTATTCTATCATTTATCTTTTGTTTTAAACATGAAAAGTGTACGAGCCTTGGTTTACAGGAACTTATTCTTCTGTTAACATGTGAACAAATGTATAAGTCGGCTATTTGAGTTCATTAAGGGTACATATTTGTAATTCTCTGTGGGATGAACCGAAAAAGTGAGTTATTATAAAAAGCAAGGCGAGCGATAGCAGTGAAATACTAGGCGTTCGACGAAAATTAATGTTTCGTTTCATAAAATTCGAACTTCGACTGTTTATTATTTTAGTCGACACTGTGTCATTTTCAAGACTGTAAACTTAAATCATTTAGATAAAAGTCAAAAAACTTCTACAAAAAACTTTTATTTTTAAGTTTTTAAAAACTTTTATCCTTGGAAAGATTTTTCAAAAATGTTATCCTGAAAAGTTTTTCAAAAATTTTTTAATAAAAGTTTCTAAAAAAAAAAATTTTAAGAATTTTTTGAGTGTGTTACTTAATGACATTTTATATTGAAAAATGATTTTATTTAATTGAACTTTTAGTCATATATTTGCAAAGATCGATTTACATATAAATCTATCAATGCATTTTTCTAACACATAATTATGACAAATCAAGGAACGGATTAAAAACACGGCTATAGTGACATATGTTTCGTCTTTCGCCACAAAGACTCATCAGACTATTTTTGTTGTAATTATAATTATATTTATTTTACTAAATTAATTATAATTGAAAAATTGCAAGTTTGAAAACTTTTTGTGTTTTTGGTCTGGGCGGGAGACGAACCAAGGATCTCCAGGTTGGTAGCAGAAGTCGTTACCACTGCACCAGCCTTGCCCGGCTGCGAAGCCGACTTTTTGCCAGTTTTATTTGTGTGTTAATACGTATTGATATATCATAATTGTTGTTTTGTGTTATTTATTGATATTTGGTATAGTTGTTCCTTTGGAACAAATTCAATACCGATTGCAGGTGTTTCCACCTTATCAGGGCGTGTTCTCCCAAATAACTTTAAGAATTTTTTAAGTGTGTTACTTAATGACATTTTATATTGAAAAATGATTTTATTTAATTGAACTTTTAGTCATATAGGGGAGACTGGGGCACATTTGACACTAAATTTTCAAAGACCTGTATCTTTGAAAATTATTACACGATCTTAATACTCTTTCCTGTTTCTGAAACATTGATTATTTAAGATTAAAACCAAGAAAAAAAAAATTTTTAAAAAACTGCATTAAGAGTCCGTTTTTAAATTTTTTCAAAAAAAGTCATTTTGTCAAATGTGCCCCAGGTACGGGGCACATTTGACATTGCAAGGGGCACATTTGACACTCACAAAAATAACAGCTAATTACTTCTACAATATCTCCCACATAAAAAAATGGGTTTTTGGATTTTTCGCCAGATTTCCCAAGGACAATATATAGGTATAAAGTACAATTTCCAACAACACCCCTAATGAAAACATCAACTTAAAATGTTAGGTAAAACCCAGTTTGATGGAAATTTCTTTGGTCTGGATTTTGGGTAACACCATCGTCAAGATATCTGCAGCGCTTTCATATGATGGGGCTAACTTCCAATCAATTTGATTATTATTAAAAACTTCGCATACATGATGAACTTTGATGTGAATATGTTTACTTGGGGAATTCATCCATCCAGATTTTCAAATTAAAATAAGTGGTAGAGGTCCTGGAAAGCATCTATTCAAAAATCTTGTATTGTAGATAAAACAAAGGTAAAGGTAACAAATTATATTGAATCAAATGAAATGAAGTCAGAGTTTCTCTCTGGTTTCCGATATTAGAAATAGCGTATTTAACTTTTTTTCATCGCCATGGCGTCTGTTCGTCTTCATTTTATAATGGAATACCATATCTTTAAAAAGATAACACTAGAAAATCTTCTAAAATACACAAACACATATGTCTGGACAAACGTCAAATGTGCCCCTTCGGCAAAAGTCAAATGTGCCCCAAAATCTCTTGAAGAATTAAAAATATTTTAAAATTTAAACTGTTTGACCTTGATAAAAACCCTTTTATTCTATTAATTATAAAGGTTAGTGCTACCAAATTTTCATTCTTACTTTTCAAAAACAATACAACTTTATTTGCAAAACCCTTACGAATAAGATATCGAAAATTACAAAAAAATACACATAAAGTTAAAAAAGCGCATTAGCGCGGGAGGAGTTGAAAAAGAACTGCCAAAGTTCATTACGTTGCTTCCACTCGAATTAGTTATGTTTCTGCATTTCAGGTTTTTGGTTCGAAAGGCGTGTTCACACCGAAAATGGCAAAGTCAAATGTGCCCCGGTGTCAAATGTACCCCAGCTTACCCTATTTGCAAAGATCGATTTACATATAAATCTATCAATGCATTTTTCTAACACATAATTATGACAAATCAAGGAACGGATTAAAAACACGGCTATAGTGACATATGTTTCGTCTTTCGCCACAAAGACTCATCAGACTATTTTTGTTGTAATTATAATTATATTTATTTTACTAAATTAATTATAATTGAAAAATTGCAAGTTTGAAAACTTTTTGTGTTTTTGGTCTGGGCGGGAGACGAACCAAGGATCTCCAGGTTGGTAGCAGAAGTCGTTACCACTGCACCAGCCTTGCCCGGCTGCGAAGCCGACTTTTTGCCAGTTTTATTTGTGTGTTAATACGTATTGATATATCATAATTGTTGTTTTGTGTTATTTATTGACTATACCAAATATCAATAAATAACACAAAACAACAATTATGATATATCAATACGTATTAACACACAAATAAAACTGGCAAAAAGTCGGCTTCGCAGCCGGGCAAGGCTGGTGCAGTGGTAACGACTTCTGCTACCAACCTGGAGATCCTTGGTTCGTCTCCCGCCCAGACCAAAAACACAAAAAGTTTTCAAACTTGCAATTTTTCAATTATAATTAATTTAGTAAAATAAATATAATTATAATTACAACAAAAATAGTCTGATGAGTCTTTGTGGCGAAAGACGAAACATATGTCACTATAGCCGTGTTTTTAATCCGTTCCTTGATTTGTCATAATTATGTGTTAGAAAAATGCATTGATAGATTTATATGTAAATCGATCTTTGCAAATATATGACTAAAAGTTCAATGAAAAAAAAATTTTTTTGAAAATCTTATAGTTTAAAAAAATCTTTTTAAGTAAAAGTTTTTAAAAACTTTTTATGATCCAAGTTTTTACAAACTTATATGCAAAAAAAGTTTTCAAAAAACTTTCATTTGTAAAACTTTTTGAATAAAAGTTTCAAGATCTGGTTATTGCATTTCTTTTTATTTAAAAGATGACAATTTCAAGCATAAATTAACTATAGAGGTATTCACGATCTAGAGTAACGTCCTGAGTAACAGAGTAACAGGGTAACTGTGCACAACCACAACAACAAAATATACGTAAGTTACTCTGTTACTCTTTTACCCTTTTAGTCAAGCTATTTTCTAGTGTAAAATAATCTTACACTTTTGCCTTTTTTTTACTATTTCTATTTCTATAGAAACGTTTGAATTTGTTTATGATTGAGAGGCAATTTTCGTTCATCAAAAATAAAAATTTGAATGGGAGAAAAATATTCATTTAAAAATTTTTTTTTTTGTTGTCAGCTAAGATTATTTTGAGAAACAAAAAGCAAATATACGTGCAAAGTATTGAGTATGCTCACTATTCAGAGTAACTGAGTGCACTTTTACCCTGTTACTCAGCTCGTTACTCTAGATCGTGAATAACTCTAATACTTTCTCTTCGGCTTGCACTTTAGGTCAAAAGGCACACTTTTTTGGCCAAAATACAATTTTTACAAGTGTTGCTATTGAGTTTTTGTTGATGCAGTGTAATGGAGAATACTTCAATACAAGCAAAAATATTTTTTGTTTTGGGGTAAAATAATTTTCCGTTCCTCAGCGATGTGTCAAAGTTGATGCATTTGCATTTTACTGAGAAAACTCAAAAAAGTCGTGATTTTAGCTCTTTTTTTCAATCAATCAAAAGTAATTAAAGCAATTTGTTTTTTTCTAAAATAAAAATTTATAAAATTGATGTTGTTATTTATAAAGCAATGTTGTATAAAACATTTAAATATATTTTGGTTTTCAGTGGAAAAATTTAAAATTCAAATTAGACCCCTGGCTTTTAGTATTTTTTTTTAAATTTTGAACTTCGTGTAAGCTTTTAAAATTTTGTTGGAATTTGTTAGTCCTAAGGAACCCAAAACGAGTAAGACGGTTCTTTTGTTAATGTTATTTAGAAATATAGACGCCCGATTTTGCCCGTTTTTTTTAAATTAATTTTTTTGTCAGGTAACTATTCTTCCGCAATTCCGATTTATTCGAAGTCTGGTCGCAAAAGGCAGACGAAAAAGAAGAAGCTGTTTTGCAATTTATTATTAGATAATGCTGAAGATACTACTAGAACAAGTAACTTGGGTAAAAGTGCGCATAATTTTTGCAATAGGTTTTTTGAAAAAATAGAGATATTTGAGGTTAATATACGAAAAATAAGTACTTTTGTTACTTTTGAGGTTAGTTGTTGACTGCACAAATTTTTTTTTATTTTTTTTGCATAATTCATCACTGAGTACAACTTTTTAACTACAAAACGAGTTCTTAAAAAGTGCCATACAATACTTTCTTCAAAAGTTATTGCAGATTTAAGTTGATATTATGAAATCCAAAGTTGTGTCGTTTTGCCCGTTTTATGGGATTTCAATATGTCATGACATGTCATCTTAAATCGGCCATAACTTTTAAAGGAAGTATTGCATGGCATTTTTTAAGAACTCATTTTGAAGAAACAAAGCAGAACTACGTGATACATTTAATAAAAAAAATAATGAAAATTTTGTGCAGCTTGCATCGAACCTCAAAAATAGCCAAAATAGTCATTTTTCATTGAGTTTGACCTCAAATATCTCTTAATCCTGAAGTGGTGGGTCAATTCTGACCTCGGACTCGGATTCAACGTATGGAGTTACTGCGGAAATGTTTAAAAACAAAACCCTGCTGGTATGTGTTATTTATTTAGAGAATTTATTACGTGCCATTTTTGACCCGGTAGTCCAAGGGTTAACATTTTTTCAGAGTTGTTCTTTTGGTCTAAAGTCAACATAAGAACTACATTTGCAGTTGGTATCCATAATACTATGGACGTTATGAATTTTTGCCAAAAAAGTGTACCTTTTGACCTATAGTGGGTTGGTCAGTATTTGTTTGAATATGCAAACATCATCGATCTTGGCAGAGACTCGTATTCTGTAAAACTTTATTATGTACTAGTTTATGCTCGCAAAAAGTGTTAAGAATTACTGATTTAAACATTATTTTTTAAATTTTTGCTAATTTAAAGGTATGAGTGGTTTTTTTTTACTAATGGCCTACGTATATATTCAAGTCGACGAACAATTACGTTTAAGATCCTATCATGTCAAACAAAAAAGCATATTTTTCTAAAAACACGAATTTGCTTAAAGCAAAACTTTGAAAAATCGTGGTCAGTGACTATTTAAAGGTGTTGAAAAGGCACATCTTAAAATTTGTTATTATTTCTGAAATAAAAGAAACTGCAGAGCATTGAGACGCAATGACGACGATGTCAGTTTTAAAGATATCGTTATGATTTTTTTATACAGAACAAACTGGTGGTAATTTCTGCGTACCTACTTAACTTAAAAATTTTTTTTTGAGTTATGACAGTCTTGCATCAAACAAGCTATACCTACAGTCTGTTAAATAAGAGCGTGGTCATTGTTGTGAGAAAATGAAAATACCCATTGCGAAAATTCTTTTTAATATTGATTTATTTGATCGAAAACTTCAATGCAAATACATTAATAGCAGGTCCAATCACCCCCAGCATCAATTATAGCTTGACATCTTCGCGACATACTTTGAACAAGATTTTGCGCATACTCTTCTGAAAACGACCTCCAAATTTTGTGAATGCGTCGAACCAGCTCTTTCAAGTTGCAGGGTCCAGAGTCCAGGCATGCCTGATGATAGGAAAGGTCCAAAAAGAGGATTCATCAGTGAAGATAACGTTGCCCCAGTCACGATCCAAATTGTCTTTGGCCCATTCAAGACGTTTTTGGACATGTTTTTCACTGAGCATCGGTTTTTGCAATGTACTTCGGTATTTCACACTATTTGCAATCAAATGATTACGAATAGTTCCGTGGGAGATATTCAAACCTTTTTGGGACAATTTCGAAGCACCTTCACGCAAAGTTAATGTTGGATTTTTCGAAAATAGAGCACAGATCAGTTTTTCCTGTTTTTCCGTCACTACACCGACAGACCCGCGATTTGGAAAGTCATCGACATTTTTTACTTCTTTGAAGCGATTCACCCACTTACTCACAAACTGTTTTGACTTTTGCATATACTTCACAGCCGCCGCTTGGGTCATTTTGGGACCTTTGGGGTGCAAACACAAAAAAACGGCTTTAAAGCGCGACGCGTACGCGGTACTCATTTTGGAAAAATGCTGAGAACGCATTGAAAACAGTGGTCAGCTGATTCACTTTCACGAAGCATGAAGGACAATACTGCCCTCTGTGTGAGAAAAAAAAATTACAGCATTATACTTTACCGATCGCGAGTAATCGTGACCACGCTCTTATTTAACAGACTGTACATGACGAATGAAAGTTGTTTTGACCGGCAATTTCTAGCAAACTCAAAACATCATGAATATTTCCTTTGAAAAAAAATTTGGATACCAACTGTCAAGGAATTCAAAGTATACAGAAATGCGCATTAAGTTTTGTGTTTTTTTTTTCCTTGGGTAGTTCGAGTGTAAAGCGGCTAAATCTTTGTACCGGTGTGACATTTAAAATTTTCCAGTTCCACTTTATTAGATTTGTGACTCCGTTTCACGGTAATGGTTGAGAAATGAGGTAAACAATTATTTGCTGAATAATGTTTTCGTCGATCTTATGGCTGATTAAAAAGCGTAATAGCCAATTTACTTGGACAGAAGCCATTTCATTTACAGTAAAATTCAAATTTCACCAGTCTCAACGTCACGTGATTATACAGGTTATCACCGATAATACGTAGTAGAACAATTTGACGACGTACCTTTTTCGGCATACTCATACTTTTTTGTTTAGCAATTGTTTAGAATATTTTATGTTTTGTAACGATATAATATGTTTATTTTATAATTCGGCTTAACATGATATCAATTGGCAAAAAAGAATTGAATATTAGAATCACAAAAAGTCAATAAGTCTTAGTAATGATAGTAAATATTACGCTAATGATTTCAACAAAAAATATAAAGAAAATTTATTGCGTAATATTTACCGTATATTTGTTACGCTCATTACAAATACGAAGCAGACTTAAGTACAGACCCCTTCTCCAATTCCTCTCAAACACTTATCATTCATCTCATCACTAGTTTTAATTGTATATATGTATATTTATTAAGTTATTTATTAAATTATGTACTTGTATATAGTATATGTACTGTTTTTTGCATAAAAAGTATGCATTGTAACCCTAATCAACAAAATTACTAATCTAAATCTGTTTTGCAAACACTTGTGAAAAAGGCAAAACTGCCCGATTATAATCCAATTTCAAGTTTCCCCGTTGATAAAGAATCTGACGAACGTGAATTAGAAGAAACAAGATGGAGTCCTGGAATTGTTACAGATGGCGATTTGTTAATGTTTTTGCGTGCAGCGCGTTCCATGGCAGCATTTCAAGGTAGTTATTTATTCAACTCATAATAAAGGACGATATCATGAATTTGATTTGTTTTCTTTTATCTTTTTTAAGGAATGTGTGATGGAGGCCTAGAAGACGGTTGTTTAGCAGCAAGTCGTGACGATACTACAATTAACGCATTAGATGTTGTAAGTACAATAACAAATTGTAAATGAATGGGAGCGATCAATTTCAAATTGCATTTTTTTTTTTTAATAAGGATATCTCGAAACTGACATCTTTTTTTTATAAGAGCTTTCCTGGGCTACAAAATTGTGTTGAAAAAGTGTGTCAAATTACTTTTGTGCACTTACCGACTAAGAAAAAACTGTTTGAAAAGAGGTCGAAAAACGGTATAATTGAAAAAACATCACAAACCAAAACAAAACTACTCATTTTCAATTTATTTGTTCGAGCTGAATCCGAATACGATTAGAATTGCTCTATCACTTTAGTTTTTGAGATATCCTAGCTTTAAAGTTCAAAAACACCATTCTTGAGGTTATGTAGAGAATGCACGGAATTGTTTTACTCTTTTCTACTAAATACATCGCTTAGTACTATCCTTCGTCTTAAAAACAATAATGGTCATGTGTGGTTTTTCTTTACAAAGTTATGACCATATAAAAATGACGCATGAAGCTAAAAATCATATGTGGCATCTCTATTAGAGATGCGTCCATTTCGAAATTGATTTCAAACGGACATGGCTTTTTCTTCCACTTAGAGACCCGATATGAGTACCATTCTTACACATCACATGTGTCTATATGCGTAAATGGAGAAAAAGTGAAAAAGTCAATATCGAAAAAATTAGTAGATGTGACCTTTTGGTCATTCAATTGTAGTCGCCATTTTGAATTTCGAAATTTATTAAAAATTAGCCGTTGTTCGTTCGAAAATTCTTGAGAAGACGAAAATTTTGAGACCTTAAACGCATTTTTTTCTTGCTTCTGGAGACAGAGGTGTCCCGGTTTACATGGAACGTCCCATATGTGAATGAGTTAATTAGAATACATTTCTAGGAAAATAGAAATGTGCATATATTTATTGAAAGAATTCGCGAATTGCTTCTTGCGTTCCGAAGTCGACTTTTTGACAGCTTTTTTATAGCCTACACCCAGGGTATATTCACTTTGTCCTTCCGTTTGTAACGCAGAGAAGGAGGCGTGGCAGATATAGAAAAGTATATATATTTTTGATCAGCGTCACCTCCTGAGTCGATGTAGCCATATCTGTCTGTCTGGCAGGCTGGGTGGCTGGCTGTGCGTGGAAATAATTTTTACGAGAAAACTGAGCAAGGTAATTCAATGCACTGCCTCCGTCGTCAAAGTTAGCTCGTGGGTTTGAAAATTAGCGAAATCGGTTACCGGACACGCCTACCGTTCATACAAAAAATATGTTCAAAATGCAACTTTAGGAGTATTTTTCACGACAGTTCAACCAAAATACACATAAATACAACGAATTATTAGCGCAAGCTCTAAGCAAAAACTGGGTGGATTCGGTCAAGAGGGCGTGGCACCTCTCATATATGCAAAAGCTTTAAAACGCTATACTGAAAGCGTTATTTGCGATAATTGAACTAAATTTTACTCAAACACTAAGAACTATAAATGTAAGTTCTGAGCAAAAACTAGGTAAAATCAGACAAGGGGGCGTGGTACCTCCCATATAAGCATACATTTCAAAATGCTGTACTGAAAGAGTTTTTTGAGTTAATCCAACTAAATTTCACTCGAATACTTATGACTATAAATGTACACTCTGAGCTAAAACTAGACGAATACAGACAAGAGGGCGTGGCACCACCCATATAAGCAAAAGCTTCAAAATGCTTTACTTAAAACGTTTTTTGAGATAATCCAACCGAATTTCACTCCGACACTAAGAACTATAAATGCAAGCTCTGTGCTCTGGGTGAACTCGGACAAAAGGCGTGGCACCTCCCTTATAAGCAAAATTTTCAAAATACTGCAGTGTAGAGTATTTAATGTTTGGCCAGGCCAAACGATACATCCTTACTAGTTACTATTGAGTACTTCACGAAAAAATGTTGGTATTCACTATATCGGGTGTTGACTATATTCAGACACGACTGAAGTTTGTTTTTATTTGCCCTGAAGTTTAGAGCAAGGATGTCAGCGTATGTCAAAAATGAGACAATTTTGACTCGCCTACATTTCTCGGAACTACAACACACATGAAAAATTGGTTTTTATTTTTGGCTTGTCTGCAACAAACACAATATTTCAATAAAATTAAAAATTTTCCGGAATTACAACACTCATCAAAAATAATTTTGGGTGTTCTTTTTATCCATACAACCAAAACGAAACAACAACAGCAACTAATGATTCACTACTATCTACCTCCTGTGTGTATTAAAAAAAAAAACATTTTTCATGAGTGTTGTAACTACAATGGTATAAAACTTTGATCTACTTTATTAAAAATCTACTTCTAGATCCTAACCTTATTTTTCAACCATTTTTATTTGTTCTCTCTATATTTTATTTGTTATAGCTACACGATTCTGGTTACGATCCAGGCAAAGCATTACAAGCTCTTGTAAAGTGTCCCGTTTCAAAGGGTATTGACAAGAAATGGACAGAAGACGAAACTAAAAAGTTTATTAAAGGTTTACGTCAATTTGGAAAAAACTTTTTTAGAATACATAAAGATTTATTGCCGCACAAAGAAACACCCGAATTAGTTGAATTCTATTATCTTTGGAAGAAAACACCGGGCGCTAATAATAATCGCCCACATCGTCGACGCAGACAGAGTGCTTTGCGTCGCAATCGTGTTACACGAGCAAGTAATACACCTCCTAAAAAGGAGGATACACCGGAACCACAAACGACGACGACGACGGCGGCGACGACGGAGACTAATCGTTCATCGCCTGTTGTCTCCAAGGAGGAGAATAGTTCTCTAACCGAGGACGACGTCAGCGAATGCGATAGTGATTCAAGTCTGACCAACAAAAGGGATGAATCACCATCTAGGATGAGGACTAGAAATAAACAGCAAACCAATACAAAAGAACAAACGCAAGTGGCTAACGGAAAGCGTCCCAAAAGAGGCACAGACACTCCAGACACTGTGTCAGCCGCCGATAGTCCAAAAACTCCCACAAAAACATCATCAACGGTGGCAGCAACAACAACCACAACGGAGATTGCGGCAAATAAAAGAAAGGGTTGTAAGCAGGATACACCCAATAAAAAGAAACGTTCTGAAGCGGAAGGTGGCGGTGGTGCAAGTGCTACAGGCGGCGATGTTACTGATGACAATTGCAAAGATAATAAACAACGCAAACGTCCAGACAGTCCTGTCGAGAGCATGAACTCAGACAGTCGGCCAGATTCGGTACTTGACGAAGGTGATACAAACACTAATGATACAGCCGAACCACAGCCAAAGGAATGCAAAGAGACATCCAATAAAGATGATGCACAAAACGACGATTCTAAATTAGATAGCGGTAATGAAAAAATAGAAAAATCTATTAATTCAGCAGAAGACTCTAAAGACATCATTAAAAATGTCGATGAAGAGACCAATATGCAAGCACCGACAGGTATTCAAGCAACAGCTTCGTCCGAAAAAGTTGTCAAGGATACAACAGCATCGCCACCGGAAGAAATGCCCAATCCAATGGTGATCCCACTTAAAATTCCTACAATTGCCACAGTTGAAGCTTTGAATGCATCAGTAGCGCGCGCTGAGTTAGCCACTGTAGGAGATAGAAAAGACGGTATTGAGAAAATGGATGCTATGGACTCTGAAATGCCAAAAGAACAGGAAATGTTGACGAAAATTGCTAACATCAAACAAGAAACCCAAAATACTGGTTCTATTACTTCAAGCCAAGAGTTTGTCGGGAAGGACTCCATGTTTATTAAGAAAGAGCCTTTGGACGACTCTTCATCAATGGATGCAACTTGCAATCAAAATAGTAATGAGCCTCAGGATTTGAAAGTTAAAATTGAAGTAAGAAACGAAGATTCAAAACCAAACCTACCACCAACAACTGGGCAAACTTCGATGCAACAACCTCCTTCAATGACAACTAACTCCTCCGGTGAAACAACAAACTCCGAACAGCAACAGCCACACATTTTGCAACATCATATCCAAAAGTATGATAATACTTGCATTCCTCCTCTCGGTTCGCAACAACCCCCAACTGGTTATATTGTAGACGGACAGCTGAAATATGGTCCTATTCCACCCACGCATCCAACTGAGGCAAATGCACCTCTTCCACCTGGTGCCCATCATCCACCTCAACACAAATATCCTGGTGATATTGATATGAAATACAGCGATGCAATCAAATTTGAAGGCGGTAAATTTGTGCCACATGATATAAAATATCCACCTCCACCGTTAGATCCCATCAAATACAGCCAAGAAATACAAGCTGCTGCCGCAGCTGGAAAGTTCGATATGAAATACGTAATGGAGCATCATAATAAGTATCCAGGGGATTTACAACAGCAACAACAACAAAAAAGCTTTGGTGATCAAATAAAGATTCCAGAACTAAAGGGCAATTATCCACTGCCCTCTGCAGATGCGTCATCTGGAAAATATCCGCCATCATCCATTGGACAAAATGCCGAGAGTATTTCTCTTAAATATGGTACACAACAGCCACCTGCTGGACATGAACCGGGACAACATAATACACCATCGGGTGGACCTCATGCTGGCATTGCAATGCCTAAGCCACATTATCAACATGAAGTTCAACACCCGCTTGCTAGACCGCCTTATGACTCCAGCATTATGATTAAATACGGTGATCCAATGGCTATGAAATATGGACCACCTCCACCACAACAACCTCAAGATTTGAAATATCCACTTCCACCTGGAGCTTTGTCTAATTCACAACCTCCTACGGGTGGTTCACCAGCTGATGGTGGTGGAGGTCCTTTGAAGTCAATGCCGTTTGGCGAAAATCTTATAAAGGGATCACCGTATGGCCCACAGGATCCCGTACTCAAGTATCCACCTTCTGAAAGTCCTATTGATGCATCTGCTAGATCGACCCCAGGTCAGGACAGTCAAGGAAGTAGCAGCAGTTCGCAGCTATCTTCGCAGCAACAGCAACAATTTCATTCACCACATCCTTCGCCACATTTGCCTTCACCTGCTGGCGGCGGTTTACCACCAGGCATGCATCCACAAAATCTGATATCACCCCATGGTCCACCGCCTGGCTCCGGTCCCGGGCCCAATTCGGGTCTCCCTCCAGTATCTTCAGCTCCCAATTCACTCCATCATCATCCAACGCCACCACCAACAGGTCCATCAGGACCTCCTCATCATATACAACCTCCGCCAACACATCAGTCCCCACTCTTACAATCCTCCTCAGCTCCATCATTGCCACCATCGTCTTCTGCAGGTGCACCACCATTACTTTCATCAATGGTGCAAACAGGCGCAGGTATGCTACCGCAACATTTGACACCCAGTCATATCCAACAGCTACATAGGCCACATCCTGAGCTGCCACCTTCGATGCATCCCCATGCTCCAATCCCACTCTCACTGCAGGGTCATGAATCGCGCTCCGGTCCACCACCACCACCTCATTCAATGCCACCACAGCAATCACAGTCTGGTGGTCATCGCACTCCTTCACCTGCACAACAACCGCAACGTGGTCTTCACGAGAACAACACAGGTCGTGAAATGGGTGGACCTAGTTTACAGAATCGTGGTGAACCTCCGCAGCCAGGCTCGCACCAACAATCTCCACATACGCATAGAACTTCGCCACTACCGGGCTTAGCTGGAAACCCACCACCTGGCTTAATCGGCCATCCTATGCCGTTGCATCCCCATTTGGCGCATTTGCCACCTGGTCATCCGGCCCATGCTGCTGTTGGACATCCAGCTGCGCATCATATGCTGCAACATTCAATGGCTGCACTAGGTCCTGGTGGCGGTCCCATCGCATTACTCGGTGGACCACCCTCTCTCAGTGGCTTGCAGGAATCGGCATTAAGTCGGCGAACACCGCCTAACCACATACAAGCTCCACCTCATTCATCCAGCGCACCAGCACCGCATTCCTCAGGAACATTGTCATCGGGATCAAACACTATGACAACAACAACTGTTCCGTCGTCTGCATTTAGTCGCGCTAGTCCTAGTGTTCAAAGTACTACACCTACAGGTGGAACTCCTAGTGGACCACATAGCGGTCCCAGTGGTCATAATAATTCCTCTTCGGCAGCACATAGATCAGCATCACCTGCCTCAAGTGTTGGCAGTTTAAGCCGTCAAAGTCCATTGCATCCAGTGCCACAGAGCCCTCTAAGCCATCACCCGTCGTCTTCGGCGTTGTCAGCGGCAGCTGCCGCTGTTGCAGAAAGGGATCGCCACGCGTTATTGCGACAACAATCTCCGCATATGACACCACCTCCGGTTTCAAGCGCTTCCGCTCTGATGGCCAGTCCGCTGAGCAAAATGTATGGCCCACAACCGGGACAACGTGGCCTCGGAGCGTCTCCACCACCACATTTACGTCCTGGTGCCTCACCGCCTGTTATACGACATCCACAAATGCCGTTGCCTCTGCCGCTGATACCACCAGGTGCGGGCATGCCGCAAATCGGTGTACACCCAGGTCAATCGCCATACCCACATCCACTTTTGCACCCATCAATGTTTTACTCTCCCCATCATCACAATCCCTTCAATTCTCCATACGGATATGGACCTTATGGACCTGGTTTTCCAGCGGCGTACATTAAAGCACCTCCGCCATCGGGATTGGATCCCACTGGAGTTATGGGCCACCATCCAGGCTTACCTGGACCACCCCCTACGCGACCGGATGATCCCAATTCAGCAGCAGCAGCTGCAATTGCAGCTGAAAAGCAACATCAAGCACAACATGCTGCTGCTCAGCATATGAAGCAACAACAGCAACAACATCAGCAACAAGTGCAACATCAGCAGCAGCAACAACAACAACAGCAGCAACAACAACAACAACAGCAGCAGCAGCAACAACAACAACAACAGCAACAACAACAGCAGCAGCACCAGCAGCAACAACTACAAAATAAACCTCCAACACCAAAGACACCACAAGGAAGTAACAGTGGTGGTCTGCCTGGAAGTAATCAATCTACACCTACAGGCTTACCACCAGCTGGATATCCTGGCTCACATTTATCTGGCTATCCACAACAATCTTTCCAAGAAAGCCCTACACATGGTCTCAAACCAACAAGTCACATGGATGCTTTACGGGCCCACGCACATGCAGCTAGTAGTGGATTGGGTGGACCACATCACCCCACGGAACCACGTAAGTTAAACAAAAGAAAATACACACATATACATTTATAATTAATATATGTTTTGTAAATTTAGTACCGATTGATATTGAGCCTGATCCAGAACCAGAAATACCAAGTCCAACACATAATATACAACGTGGTCCTAGTCCTGAAGCTAAACCAGACGATACCGAATGCCATCGTTCTCAATCAGCAATGTAAGTTTGATATAATTGGCGGGAGGAAATAACACCCAAAAATAAAAACGAAATAACGCCCAACGGCTTCATTTCGTGTTTTGGGCGTTGTTTCATTTTTTTTTTGTATTATTTCATATTCATTTCTATATTCGGGCGTTATTTCGTGTTTTAATTGGAGTCCTTTTTTATACAAAATTTGAGTGTGCAAAGTTAAGTGATATTTTGACGGTTTAGCTCTAGTTTTCGAGATATTTTGCACACAGAAACACCCAAAAACATGCACTTTACGCCTATTTCAGCCATTTATTTGATTGATGCTTATTTATTCGGTCAAATTTCTTAATTTTATTTAAAATTTTGCACCTTTTCTAAATTATTGAAAAAAATATGCAAACCTTTGTTTTTCCATGTGAAACTAAAATTAAATGTTACTCATACGACTATGATTACGTGAATACATGAATCGGCAAATGTTAAAAGGGCGGAAGTCAATACGATTAACCTTTCGGGAAACTGAAAAAACCGGCCCTGTTGCCATATTTTTGTGTTTAATGGGGAATTTTATGTCTTAAAATTTAGGAAACATCCTAATGGTCCAAGCGATCCAATTTTTTATTTATTTTTCAATCCCTTGTGGGAGTTATTAGCGTTACAACACAGCTGACTTCCGCCCTTTTAACATTTAAAGGGATATTTCAAAATGTTTTGTATTGCTTTTAGGGTTTAACTTCCCTTGGAAAGTAAAAAAACTTGAACAAGTCCGACATATATTAGTTTTAAGACATTTTTAACTAAATAGACTACTTGAAGTACATTTAAGTACAGTATTAAAATTACAGAACAAGATGTTATTTTTTTTTTTCTGGAGGACTACAGATGGTTCCAAGCTGAAACTTGGAGGATTTATAGATAACACTTACAGCTGATTTTTGGACAGAAAATTAGAAAAAAATTTGAGTAGAACCATTTTCAAAAATGTAGGTATGTAATTTAAAAATTTTTTTGTAAGATTTGGGAAAACATTTTTTTTGTAAATTTTTGGCTTATATGTAATATATATGTATGTAACTCGACTATCTCGAAAACCAGAACTAAACCGAAAAAATAACTATGATCACTGCTTCCTTGAATTGTGTTTGAATAAGATCTAGAATCCGATTTTTGTTTGTTAACTTGTTATATTATTAGCTCTACATCACACATTTTGTTTTCTTTTAAGATTTGTTCGGCACATAGATCGAGGAGATTACAATTCATGTACAAGAACAGATTTAATATTTAAGCCTGTAGCTGACTCTAAACTGGCACGAAAACGCGAGGAACGTGATAGAAAGCTAGCGGAAAAAGAAAGAGAAAGGCGACAGGTTTGTTTGGATTTTCATTGTAAACGGTCATAAGCATTTATATGATTTGATATATATTCCCACATTTTAGCAACAACAGCAGCAACAACAACAGCAACAACAACAAGCTGTTGCTGCGCAACAAGCTGCACAACAAGCTAAGCTAAAAGCTGAGCTAAAACCACCGTATGCAGACACGCCGGCTTTACGGCAACTCTCTGAGTATGCTAGACCACATGTAGCATTCAGGTAAGGGCGCATACATACGTTGTTTATTGTATTAAAAACTAAAATGAAATAAAATTTTTGGCAAACAACGAAAGTATAAAAAAGAAAAAATTGTTTACTAAAACAAAATCATTTCGGCAAATCAGAAAAATTTTTAATTTGACATATATTTATTTATCTCTTGTGTTATTAACTTTATAGTACAAACAGCTTTCGTTTATAGTTTAAGATTTCTTAAGACGTTTTTTGCCATTTAAGAAATTTGTTCAATAAGTAATTGCTGCTTTAAATCAATCTATTCTTAATTATTCCAGCCCTGTTGAACAGATGGTACCTTATCATCACCCAATGGGGCCGATGTATAGTAGAGAGAGGTACAGTTTCAACATTTTATTTAATTAAACAGCATTTCAAATATAATACCATCTTTGCATATTCCTCATTCTATCATATTATAATCATCACAGTCTAAAATTCATATTTTAAAAAAATTTTATTTTGAAAAAAAAAAAAAAAAACGCTCCTAATTCCTAATGCTTTTAATAAATACAAATTTAAAGTCATTTTTTATTTCATCAAAGCTCAGTCAATCTTAGTTTTATTATTAGATTTTTATTTGAATTAACATTTCTAATTTATAATAAAACAAACCCTGATCATGAATTCCGTTGCCAATACATTCACATTATTTTGCTTGTGCCTTAATATTTAAGACGCCACAATATATTAAAACTAAGTTTAAAAAGTGTTTCATATTACAGAGAACTTGAAGAAATTAAAAACGCACAAGCTGCTGCTGCAAGTCAGTCTCGGCTGGATCCTCATTGGATGGAATACTATAGAAGGTAATTTAAAAACTTGAAGACTTTCACTGCTTCGAAGTTCGTTGATTTGTAATTCTATTAATATACTATACTTTTAAAATAATTTGTGTTTTTTTTTTTAATTTTTATAGAGGAATACATCCTTCGCAATTTCCTTTGTATGCCAATCCGGCTGCTATTTCACAAATGGAACGCGAACGTCTTGTACTACCTCCTCCACATCATGTTGGCATGGATCCTAATGAACATATGGTAAGCAATAAAAGGCGAAAAAGTGCAACGACCAAGACATACATATATATTTTTTTTACTCTCATAAATCAATCAAATCAATCGTATTTGGAAAATTCAAAATTGCGAATTAATAAACTCATATTTCGTTCAAAGTGCTGTCTGCGTGTGTATGATGTTCCATTTCAATTCATTGTAATGTTCGTTTACACTTTAATTGACTCATCATCTTTCACCTGCTGCTAAAAAAAAAAACAATACATTTACCATAAAATAAAACAACTACTTCTTGTCGCATCTTTCGACTAACACAATTTTGCAAAGCTTCAGCCTAATTAGTTCTTTGTATATTTTATAATGAATAACATCCGCTGCTAATATTTTTTTAATGATCATTTGCAAATGCAATCTTTATACAGTTAAACAAATATTAATTACACACGAAACAATTCGCTACGTTTTTGAAAATCTAAAATTTCAGATACGATTGAGAGAATATCATGCACACTCTCATACTCATTTACATTTGCCTTTGCCTTCACAGCAGCAGCCACCGGAGGCCGGATTTCAACTGCCACGTGAGTTTGTATTTTATTAATTAAATATAAACATACATAATCAATAATTCTTAAATTTTCAATTTAAAAGCAACAATTTAAGAAAATAATCATATCGAAAAAGCTCTTATTAACCTTCATTTATTTTACAGCAAACGTTGGACAATATCCGAGGCCAAATATGCTTATGCCTAGAGAGCCTGATGTTTTACTGCGCATGTCTTATGCTGATCAGCTTCAGGTTTTCCATTAATTAAGATAATACTTTACCTCATTAATTACATATATACAGTATTTACAGGCCGCCGAATTTCAGCGTCAATCCTTACACGATCAATATTTTAGGTAAGTTTTTTTAATATTTTCTCAACGAATTTTCAAATCATAATCATTGAAAAAAAAAAAAAACTATCTTGTGTGTTTGTCGTCTTTGATGATGAAGAACATGTATTTATTATTTTTATTATTTTAATTTAAAATTGCATTTAGTGTATTTTAATTTGTGTATTTTCAACAGACAAAGGCCCAGGTAAATGGACCATGACATTCAGGATCTCCTTTCCGGTATCGATTGCTAGATATGTTTGATTTAATACTCCCGACAAACACACACCCACATCCTTTCATATTCAGAATTCTCCTTTGCATTTGCAATAATTAAGAAAAAAGTTAGTATGTCGCTGCAGTTGCAATGAGTAAATAAATATTTTCTAAAAAAATGTAACTACACTTTAATTAACAAAATGCATTGGAACGAATGATAAAGAATTCCTTTATTAAAAAATTTATTAAAAAAAAAAAAATGGAATTAACTAATAATTAAATTTTTTTTAAATTTGTTGGCCATTGGAATTCTTTATGTCATCATCAAAATTACTATTTTATCCTTTTTTTTTTGTTTCTTCTTTTCATAGTTTAAGATATCCTAGTTATTTATTTGGTTTACCTTGTTCTGACGGTAGATTTTTTTAACCAACAAATAAGAGACTTGAGGAAAATATCAAGCGTTTGTTGAAGTAAACTATTGAAAGCATGTATGTAATTATCTCTCAACTAAGGTGAATATGCATTGTCGCGTTGGAAAAAACGCGGAGCCCTTTGGTGGAGCCCTTTGGTGGAACCCTTTTTTTAACAGATCTAGAAGAGCATCGATAAACGATAAAATTTGTTTTATCTATTTTATATGTTTAGTTATTCGTAAAAACCCAAGTTTTGAAACAAAATTTGGGTTATGTTCTTCTTCCTTAGAATTAAAAAAACTAGAGTTTGCCTTGTGGCCGAAATTCGACCATTTCGATTTAACTTTAAAAAGGTCATACAACTGTAAATATAAGCAAACAAAGTCTCATTGGTAACCATGTTAGCGCATTTTTTCTTTAGGGGCGTGGCACTGGTAACTTTAAAACAAAAAATGCGATGAAACGCAAGGTCTTAAAATTTCTTACATTTAGAAGCGAAACAAACTAACAGAAAACTGTTAAAAATAATATCCTTAAAGTGCATTCTATCTCCAAGTAGCGGCTTAGCCGCGAGGGTGTTTTTTCCATTTAGGGGCGTATCACCGCCTATTTAAAAATATAAAGGTGATATCGTTCCTTAGTGCTAACCCTATCTCCATACCAAATTTCATAAAAATCAATGCAGCGGATTAGCTGTGAGGGCGTTTTTTCCATTTAGGGGCGTGTCACCTCCCACTTTAAAGCATAAAGGTCATAATATCGTGCCTTAGTGTTAACCCTATCTCCATACCAAATTTCATAAAAATCCATGCAGCAGTTCTGCCGTGAGTGTTTTTTTTTTTCATTTAGGGGCGTGACACCGCCCATTTAAAAAAAAAAGGAAAATCTTGGGCCTTTCCAACAAAAACAAAATTAAGCGAATATATTGAGAAACGGACTGAACCGATTTCGTCTGCCTATAATGATGATATGAGTTGTCACTAAAGTAAACTTGACTCAAATTTATCAATGAGAAAAGCAATGTTGCGGGTGCTCAATTCCTGCGTGTAAATGCGATACGAAATCGACCTGGAGTAGATCTAGATACATCTGAGCAGAAGGAATCGCCTTAGATTTGTATTGAACAAAATGCTTGCAACCTCAGTTAAAATCATTAGTACACGTCACGAGAAACAAGAAACACGTCACTTTTTTCGATTAACGTGTTACTCTGTCAGCTTTTTATAAAATGTGAAGATATGGAGATTTATTTGGCCAAGTTCTCTCAAGTCAAATGGAAAATACCTGGGCTACGTAGTAGTTTTTTGGCCAAAGTTTAAAGAAAAAAGTATACCTGTTTTAAATTAAAATATCCATTCTCAGAATATTCTCGATTGTAAAGAAAGGAATATATTTTCGAGAGAGAATTTCAAGACAAATTCATGATAAGGCTCAATAAAAAAAACCTTTGTTTGCCTGGCTTTTTTAATAAAAGTAGAAAATTTTCAAGGCCTAATTTCAATTGCATACATATGTATACAGGCTTGTTCCGTAATCCGCGTAATTTCAATTAGTTTTCACTTAGGAGGCTTTTTGATCAAAATGGTGAGTCACACGATAAAAAGTATAAGTAGCGCTTTGAGGGGAATCACAGGTTCTACAAATAATATTGATTTAGGATAAATTTAAAATGAACTATTTAAAGTCATTTTTGCAATTTTTCAACAACAGACGCAATCAAGTGTTAACATGGAAATTGATTACATATCGTCACTCTTAGGCCATATTCACGAATTTGAAAATTATTGATTTTGAGAAATTGCTATCTTAAATTTTTTTGAATATTAAAATTGTTTGTAAATTTTGCTTTTTGGTGTTTTAAGCTTTGCATTTGCTGTTTAACCACTTCAGATATAGCTTTCATAATTCTGGCATAACTTTATTGAAGCATTTTGTACAAGAAAACCACAATAGAGCAAAATTGAAAAATTTGCACTTTCGTGAATCTTGCCTAAGAGTGACGATATGTTTCGGCTATTTCCACATACATATTTATAGCTAGCGTAGCATGTCTCAAAACCAGAGTGTGTTACCAACTAATAATTTGGCAATTTTTTACAGCAGACGGCGCTAGTGAGCTTGATGATTTATCCATATAGGCGATCCTGTTCAGAGATTTTATCCGTGTCCGATAGCGCAATCGCTAAAGCACCGCGTTTTCTTTCATTAGAAAACCGGAGTCACGGGTTCGAGTACGGTTTCTGACAAGATTTAACTAAAACTGATCTGATGAGGCTATATACATGTTTATATATGAAAATATATAAATATGTATGTGGAAATAGCCGAAACATATAATCAATTTCCATGTTAACACTTGCTTGCGTCTGTTGTTGAAGACTATTTAAAAAGTTCAATATAAATTTATCATACTTCAATTAAAAGAAAAAGCACGTTGGTACTTTCCTTAGTACTATACAAGCAAAAAAACAGTCAATAAACTAACTTCAATATTGATTGGTATTTATTTAAAAGTAACTGTTTCGAGAAATATCCAATAAAGTCGAATTTTTCGACTTTGCTGTTTTTAAGAATATTTCCTAAACGGTTACTTTTTCGTTAATGCAAATCAATGTTATTTGTAGAATCTGTAATCCTACACGAAAAGGATTTTAATACTTTTTGTCGTGTGACTCACCATTTTCATCAAAAAGCCTTCTTAAATGAAAAGTAATTGAAACGACACGGATTACGGAACAGGCCTAATAATATAGCTTCTGGAATTGTATTGAAGGTTTTATATTCTGAGAAGACCAATTTCTTCTTTTCTGTAGAATCAATTAAACACATGTCTAGAGTGCAACTTAGATAACTGGGATATCTTAAACAATTAATTTCGATGAAAACCTATCAGTCAATACTTTCTTTTGTCATTCACAGAAATCAATTGCGTTAGTTCCAACAGCGAGTGTACAAGGAATAAAGCAGTTATAAATAAAATAATGTTAATTTTTCTTTAATTTATAATTTATTAATTTTAATATAAGAACCTAAAAAAATGTATTGCTAGTAAAAATATTTAATTAAAGCGCAATTTGTGAATAGCTTATTTATTTCAAATTATAATCTTTAGTAGTGGCAAAACAAAATACACAGTTTCAACGTAATCACTAAACAAAAAACTTATTTTACCTAATGCCTAAGATAAATGGGAGTTAATTTTATTATTGAGGCATTATTGCAAAAAAAAAAAAAAAAAAAAAATAGTGTTAAAAACATGAACTAAATATGTTTGGAAAGTAGAATACAAGGAAAGTTTAAATTGTTGATACTACTTAATTTTCTTGTGTTCTACAAAGCCCGAAGTTGTTTGTACAAATATTACAGAAACTATACATGTATGTAAAATGATTACTAAAATAAAAGTGTTCTCCAAATCTCTTGACGCAAAAATATATTTTAAGGCATTATTTTGTAAGTAGTGGAAACTATCCCAATGTGCTGCTTCTTCTTATCGTAAACAAATTAATTGAAATCATTTAAAAACTATCTATATTATGCATTTTATTTAGCTTCAATAAATTATATTTCAATAGCTTTTAGTTAAGTAATTTTTATTTTTATTTTTTTATAATTTAATTTATTTTAACATAACAATAATAATATACAGTTAATATAGTGGTGTTTTATTTATTTACTGAGAATTTTCAATGTTACCATTAATTTGTAGAAATTATTAAATTCTAAGATAAATTACTTTAAGATACAAATATGATGAAACTTTTATAAAAAAAAAACAATGCATATTACACACAAAAACCACACAGTGATTTTAAAAAGCATTAATATACAACAAAACATACATTAACAAATATTTTTTCCACAAATACATATATTTACATTTAATTTGTAAGTAAAATAGTGTAAAATTCAGAAAAGAAACAAATCAACAAAACAAACATACGCACTTTTAGCATAAGTTCAATTTAATTAATATGAAAAATACATATATATTAATCGTATAACAACAAATTGAACAAATATAATAATAAAAAACTAATTTGTATAGACATAAAACAAGCAATTAATATTTAAAGAAATACACATTAAGTTAAAGGAAAACTAAATCCACAAATAATATTGTATAAAAATTCTCATAAACATATATCCAAAAATTATATACATATATGTAACACTTATTATATTTAACAAAAACAAAAAAAAAAAAAAAATATTCAGCAATAAATCCCAAGGTTTTTTTTCTTTATACAAAAGTGTTCCTAAAATTATTTATCCTCCGTTTAACTTTCAGCTGCAGAAAAGAAAGTAAAGCAGTATTCAGATTTCTGGTTCTAAATAAACATGTTGTGTCTTGAAAAAAGAAGTAGGTACCATACAGGCCTGTTCCGACATCCGTGTGATTTTAATTACTTTTCATTCAATAGGCCTTTTTGATGAATACGGTGAGTCGAACGATAAAAATTATAAGAATCGCTTTTGTGGAGAACTACAGGCTCTACAAATAATACTGATTTGCATTAACGTAAAATGAACTGTTCTGGAAATATTCTTAAAAAACTGCAAAAAGTCGAAACATATCAAATATTTCTTATTCTTAAACAGTTAGTTTAATATAAATCAATATTATTTACTTTTCGACTGGCCAAACATTATATACCCTATACTGTATTATTTTGATCAAGAATACATGTATATACTTTTCCATATCTGCCACGCCTCCTCTGCGTTACAAACAGAAGGACAAAGTGAGTATACCCTGAGTGTAGGATATAAAAACAAGGCAGAAAGGAAAAAAGAAAAAATTGGTTAGAACGCTGGTATTCGTTACGTTTTATTGATCATTGCGATAAAATCATGGGACGAATTTGTTAGCATCCAAAAGTACTCTGCAGGCATACTATCAGGCCTGTTCTGTTATCCGTGTGGTTTCAATTACTTTTCACTTAGGAGGCTTTTTGATGAAAATGGTGAGTCAAACGATAAAAAGTATAAGATTTTTTTGTGGAGAATTACAAATAATACTCAGTTGTATTTACGAAAAAGTAACTGTTTCGGAAATATTCGATTAAGTCGAATTTTTGGACTTTTTGCAGTTTTTTAATAATATCACAAGGATTACGAAACAGGCCTGTACATTTAGGCGTTTGCATGGATTTGTTGAGAATTACAGCAAGAAAGTAAATACAGCACATGCAAAAGTTCTCATTTTATTGTTTTTTCCTTTGTTTAAATGTTGATTTAATGATGAGAATTGTACTTTGCGATTGGAGAAGTAGACTGTAAAGGCTCGTTCTGGAGTGAAGGGGGCTTTTTATCTTTGTGGAATTTGCTGCAAAATCTGTATGGAGAAAATAAGACCCTGTGAATGCTTTCAAGAGACGAAATCACTCAATCGTATCATAATCAAATAATTCGAGACTATAAAAATGGACACAAGTGATAATCATGTTATAATAGTTGTTTATTTAATTCACTTTTGAAATATTAAATGATTGAAGATCAGTAGTTATTGTTTATATAATGTTAAATTCAATGGGAGCTCACTATAGTGGATATTGTGGATCTTCGAAGGAGTGCTGCAAAAAAAGTACAAGATTTCAGAAATAAGTGGAGAAGGTCGTAACCCAGTGTGCCAGACGGTTCAAATCTCCGCTTTTTTATCCGTTACAGATCCGTTACTGATCCGTTGGCGGGAGAGACTCCAAAAAAAAAAGCGAATCGTTTTTTTTTTTTTTGGAATTTCTCCCGCAAACGGATCAGTAACGGATCCGTAACGGGTAAAAAAGCGAAGATATGCACCGTCTGGCACACTGGGAAGGTACCAACCCGCGACGAGGGAGCTGGTGGCCATTTCGGTATGTGATAACATCGAAGTTGATATTTACATGGTATGTAGTTCCTATCCTTGTGATTAAGAAAAAGTAAGCGGTTACCTGATATTGCGCTGATTTTTTTTTAATCGAATTTTGAAATTGCAAAAAAAAGTGCTACCATATGTCATAACATCGTGTCCAGAACGCTACCATATGTCATAACATCGTCATTGCGATTGATAAGGTTTTGTTCCGAAGGGTCTCTTAAAGAAGTCGACGTTATAGTCGCTGATTTTCTTTAAAAACAATACAAAAAACGTTTTTACGCGTGGTTCTTGCGAATAAAGTAAATTGAGAGATTTCTCCTTCACTATTAAAATTAGAAAACTGAATTTTTGCACACCTTTATTTTAACATTCTAAAGGCTTGGTAGAAAACTACATATAATGTCGTGTTTTCATGTCAAGATATTCGAGGTCAAAGGTTACAAAAAACAGTTTTTTTTTGGAAATATCTCGTTTACGATTAATTTACTACAAAAATGATTGAGAAGCTTTTTTTCATACGACTTAGTTTAGAAGATATTTTAATTCGAACTAAGTCTATCTCTCATTTCGATAGCAGAGTATACTCCGGCTTATGAAAATATACAAAAAGAGTCTGTCCTTGAAAAATCAGCCTACAAAGCGTCTGTCAGTTATATTTTTATGCTCAGGGTCATTCGAGGGAACTATTCTCATTAAAAACAGACACGATGAAATTGATTTTTTTACATTTTTAGAAAATTACAGTTATTTTTTGCAGCGCTATCGGAATGGTTCAGAAAAAAATCAATAACCTAAAAACACAGCCCGAAAAACGTCTGTCGCTTGCACTTACCTTATATTTTAAGCTTTCCCCATTTTTTAAAATAAGTGACACATTCTACAGCACAATTTTTTTATCATACTTATTATTTATCATTTTTGAAGAATCGCCATTAAAAAAATCAGCCACAAATATATTAAAAATATAATAATATTAATTAATTAATTGTATGTATAATATAATAATTTTTTAAAATACAATTTTTTTTGGTTGTTTTCAACTTTGAGACCAGCACCATATCTTAAAAATCAACATTTTTGAATAATTTTTTTTGTTAATCTATATTTTAGTCTATACGATTTCCAGATTAAATATTCCGCCCATTAAATATTACAAAAAACCCAATTTCTAAAAAAATGTCATAAAAATTTTCTTAAAAAATTTATATTTTTGTAGCAAAACAGCAATTATTTAAATTTTGGACCAAATCCTTCTAAAAAGATAATGTTTGCGTATTCATTCTCTAAAAAAGTTGACTTGAAGGCATCACCACAAAAATCAATAGTTCAAAAGATACAGGCAGTTAAAGCTGATTTACTTTTTGAAAATATATGTCCCTATATATGAACATTATTTGTCCCGACGCTCTGAACATACTCATCCAATCCAATTCATGTGCGTTTTATATTTTCAAATCTCATCCATGTACGTTAAATAGTTTCAGAGATTAGATGATTTAATTTTTGGCTCACGGTGGACATTTCTGTGGAATCTAATGTTGATAAATAAAATCGAATTTGACCAAAAAAGTTGTGTGTTTCTTCATTAGACCGGGAACTAATCAGCCGATGTGTTGCAAAACATTTCCTGAGCAGTAATTTTTTGAAAATCATCGAATATATAAAAAGAATACAAAAAACCGCTGTTGCAGTAAGCAACCTTATATCGAGTTTGAGAATATAAACAAAGAAAGAAACTTATCTGCAATCATTGTTTTCTATATTACTTTTATTAAATAACGACAAATAGGATCACAATAGAATTCATATTTTCGGATGCCCAACGCTTAACATTTATGGCAATAAACGGATAAAAATAACTTAAGCAATTTAACAACTAATTTACAATACTCATACTTTAAAACTTAATAACAACAACACAATGAGAACATTTTAATCCAAAGATAAGCCATGAACAAGTAAACAATACTTTTAACAACAACTGCATCCGCTGCACCACCACAACCACCATTGCTGCTGTCATAGTTATGCGGCTGAAAAGCTGGAGATGGCATTGGCATCGCCTTGAAAACTGTGCGATTATTAAGCGGTTGTACTGGCCGGAAATTGTGCGTCAAAGGAATACCATCCAATGTGTAAAGATTACGAAATGGTTTTATCTGAAGTTGGGAAAAAATAAAAAAACTTGTTAGGAATTTTTTAATACGCAAAGAAGTGGGTTAGTGACTGTGAGCGAAATATTAAAAAATGTGTTAAGACATTGTGCTGTCAACCAGTTATTTATACTTACGGTTTTGCTGGTTTTAATTTTTTTCTTATTTAAAATAAAGTGTTAGTAAATGATATGCGGTTAGTAATATAATCCAGTCAGTTGAAGCAGTATCTCTATATCGTGCGTCATTTATATCATAAATAAATGGAATTGAACTAGACCATAATAATTTGTGGTAAGCGCTGATATTATTTTGTAGGCCTTTTGGTTGAAATCTTCTCGCTAAATAACTAAAATTGTCAAGTTTATTATACTGTAAAAGAAGTAAGAAATGCACACATATATTATATGAGAAAATCCTTTAAAAATTAAACGTTTACTGCGTAAGTACTGCCGCAGTAGCAATATTTGTATTTACATGGATGCAACTTCTGGGAACACCACTTTAGTCAAGTAGTCATAAATGCAGCCTGCAACAATTGTTGCGGAATATTTAAGCAAAAAGTGCAATGGTAAGATTTTTGTTGCGCTCCAAACTTTAAACAGAACAGTGCAATTGTGTAAAGGGTGTTCCATTAAGGCGTGTGGTACTTTGATTTTGAATAAAACGCAAACGGTTCGGAATTTTTTCCAAATATATTATTTCGTTCGAAAGGTCACACAATAGGATTATGTGTGGAAAATTAATTCGCGGATATGTTCAACGCAACTATTCCGTAGATACCTCGCTCTTTCGGCCATATTTTCGATGACATTTTGCAGTATGGCCTCCGGAATGGCCCGAATCACCAATGCAATATTGCTTTTGAAGTCTGGAATCGTCTTCGGATCATTCTCATAGACTTTATCCTTCGTGTAACCCCACAGAAAAAAGTCTAACGGCGCCAAATCGCATGATCTGGACGGCCAATTCACAACATCTAGACGAGAATTTATACGGTTCGGGAATTTGCGACGCAAAAAGTCCAAACTGAGTTGAGTTGTGTGTGGAGTAGCGCCATCCTAATGAAACCACATATTGTCTAGATCTTGAGCTTCAATCTCCGGCACAAAATAGTCCTCTAACATAGTGTGTTACCGCTCAGAGGTGACATTTTCGGTATTTCCGTCTTCATCTTCGAAAAAAACCGGCCCGACCCATTAACCGCACCAAACAGTGACTCGCGGTGGATGAATTGGCTTCTCCACGATCACTTGTGGATTTTCCGAGATACAGCAGTTTTGCATGTTAACATAGCTGCCGAGGTGGAAATGAGCCTCGCCGGAAAAGATGATTTTTTGGAATTTTGGAATTGGCTTGGAATTTAAGATACAAAATTGGAATTTTGGAATTGGCTTGGAATTTAAGATCCAAAATTCGACGATTTCGATGCGTTGTTCTTTTGTGTAGTGATCCATAGCTAAAATCCTATACTGTCACGATGAAAATGACACAAAATATGGCAGACAAGGGTCGATAATGCAGATTTTAATCAATAACGAAGTAAAACACCTACTATTGGAACACCCTTTGTATTTAGTTGCATTTTCAAAAACATCTACCTATACATATTAAGTAAATTTTTTCATGTAGCAAAGAATTGAAAATATTTACTCGATAGCCCTAATTAAATTTAGGTTATTCGCAATAAATCAAATATTTCCACCAAGTTTCATCTATTTACTAATTGTTTCATATGAAAATCTTATATTTGTGTTCACAGATGGCAAAATATGATATGTATGTATAATAATGTGTGCTTTTCTTCTGGGATTAAAGACATAACAGAATAATAAATAAGATATAACAGATTTTGTATGTTATTTTCACATAAAATAAAAGTTAAAATTTCTTCTTTAGAAAAATTCATAAAAATTGAGGAAAGCATGTTTTGTCGATTTTCCACAGACATATCTTACTCGTATACGTCCTTCAGAAGCTAAAAAATTATTTTTGAGAAGTCGCTCTAACCTCTTATTTTACCGCGCAGCGAAACAAGATTTTCTGAACAAAAAAAAAAAAAAAAACTAGATCCTTCACATTCTTAATTGAATGACCAATTTCGAAAAAGTCACATATCCGATTTTTTTCGATATTGACTTTTTTAAGTTTTTTCCACCCACGCATATGGGCAAATCCGAAAATAATCTCCTCTTATATGACCCAGTTTTTAAAAAAAAAATTTTTTGATGTACAATAACCAAATGTGGTGGAATTTATTCCTAGACGCATAAGCTGAAATTTCCAATGGGCGAACAAAAAAATTTCGACCTGAGGGGGTGTCAGGAGGTCGTTTTATGTGAAAATTTTGAGGAAATCGAGATTTTCGATAATATACGGGAGAGCACATATTTCAGAAGTAGTAGATATGTTACGGGGCACCTTTCCAAATATTCTGAAGTAAAATTCAAAAACATCGTATGTGGGTCGTGGCGACAGAATGGGTTAAAAAGTCTAAATCATTCATTACGGCCACGTAACTGGTCCTAAAATTCTGAAAAAAATCAAGCTAGTTCCTTGATAGAAAATAAAACGAATTTGTTCAAGATGTTTTTTAATTTGAGCGCCCCCTGCTGAGTAAAAAATTAAAAACGCTATTTTTTTGGTAAAAAATTCGATTATTGGCGATATGCGATCGAGCACACCATAGCGACACATAAGGCAAGATAGCGGGATATCTAAAAAACATTCTGGAGTAAAATTCAAAAAAATCCTATGTGGGTTGTGGCGCCAGAATGGGTTAAAAAGTTTAAATCGCTCATTACGGCCACCTTACAGGTCCTAAAATTCTGAAAAAAATCAAGCAAATTCCTTTAGAAAAAATAAATCGACTTTTTTATGATATTTTTTTAATTTGAGCCCCTCATTTGGAGCAAAAAATTAAAAAACTCAAAATTTCGCTTTTCGCTAAAAATCACTTTTTTACCCAAAAATTAGCGTTTTTAATTTTTTACTCGGCAGGGGGCGCTTAATTTAAAAAAACGTCATAAACGAATTCGCTTTATTTTCTATCAAGGAATTTGCTTGATTTTTTTCAGAATTTTAGGACATATTATGTGGCCGTAATGAGTGATTTAGACTTTTTAACCCATTCTGTCGCCACGACCCACATACGATGTTTTTGAATTTTACTTCAGAATATTTGGAAAGGTGCCCCGTAACATATCTACTACTTCTGAAATATGTGCTCTCCCGTATATTATCGAAAATCTCGATTTTCTCAAAATTTTCAGATAAAACGACCTCCTGACACCCCCTCAGGTCGAAATTTTTTTGTTCGCCTTTTGGAAATTTCAGCTTATGTGTCTAGGAATAAATTCCACCACATTTGGTTATTGTACATGAAAAATTTTTTTTTTTAAAAACTGGGTCATATAAGAGGAGATTATTTTCGGATTTGCCCATATAGACACATGTACTGTGTAAGAATGGTACTCATATGAGGTCTCTAAGTGGGTGAAATAGCCATGTCCGTTTGAAATCAATTTCGAAAAGCACACATCTCTACTAGAGAGATGCCGTGTATGATTTTAAGCTTCATGCGTCATTTTAAAATAGTCATAACGATTTATTTTGTAGAAAAGAGTAAAACAATTCCATGTATTCTCTACATAACCTCAAAAATCGTCTTTTTGAACTTTTAGGCTAGGATATCTCAAAAACTATAAGTGATAGAGCAATTCTAAGATCAGATTCGGATTCACCTCGAACAAATTAATCGAAAGTGAGTAGTTTTGTTTTAGATTGTTTTGTTTTTTTTTTTTTTTTCAATTATACCGTTTTTCGACCTGTTAACAAAAAAGTAATCAATGAACCTATTTTAAAATCATTTTTTTCGTAGTCGGTTACGACAGTTTGATTTAAATTTTTCCTGGGTGGCGTGGATGCTTTTGCACCATGCTTTTTGAAGAATTTCTTTTAATTATCTTTAATTTAAGATATTACTTTTATTTTAGATACCTTAAATAAATATTTCGCCAGACTTATATGGTTTTTTCCTTTAAATTTTGTGTAATCAACACAATCAATTTCGAAAAGGTCACACCTCTCGAATTTAAAATTTATTTAGAATATCAAAATTTACATATACAAGCCTGTTCCGTAATCCGGTTGGTTTCAATTACTTTTCATTTCGGAAGCTTTTTAATGAAAAGGGTGAGTCACACGATAAAAAGTATTAGAATCTTTTATGTGGAGAATTACTGATTCTACAAATTACATTGATTTGTATTTACGAAAGGATAGACGTTTACGAAATATTCGATAAAATTAAATTTTTCGATTTTTTGCGGTTTTTTAAGAATATTTTTCGAACGGTTACTTTTTCGTTAATGCAAATCAATATTATTTGTAGAACTTGCAATTCTCCACAAAATAGATTCTAGTACTTTTTATCGCTGCACTCATCGTTTTCATCAAAAAGCCTCCTAAATGAAAAGTAATTGAATTCACACGGATTTCGGAACAGGCCTGATATAATTACGTTACCATCAAAATATTTCTGTAATTTTCGATTGATAATTGGCCCTTAAATGTGACTTAAACAGAAATTTTATAAAAATAGTACTACTTTATAATATAATATATAATCAGTTTTTTTCGTTTCCTGAAAACTTTTGAAAATCGGGCACGTGAACTGTTCATTCAATTGGAATCGCTTTATTTTGGTGTTTTGAGTCAAATACTAAAGTTTTTCTCAGGCTGCCTTGCGGTATCCTTTATCTATATTTATTCATGATAAAGCCCTGAGATAATTTTAATCTTGGAATAAATCTTTCGATAAAATGTGAAAAAAGACAAAAAATTATATCTTCAAAATCTTATTATATTCAAAATCAAAATAATATGCAATGCTTCACTTGTCACCGAACAAGCTCTTTCGTAGGATTTAAGCTGATGTACTTCAGATTGCATATTTTTCTGTCGTTCTCAACAAATTTATACAAAAATGTAAAAATAGTAAACTTTGAAGTTCTTTTCATATCGACACAAGTCCTGCTGACGATTTTGTTTAATATTTTTACACGAAGTACAGAACAGTGCAGAACAGAGATCTCACTATAAGTGAACTAAATAAAGTATATTAAAGGGTGTTTTTTTAAGACTGATTGAACTTCAAATTGTAAAAAATTCCACAAAAAAATAAAATTTTGATGAAAATTTTTTTTATACTATAAAAAATCACGCTTGAACAAAACTACGATATTATCAGGATTTACTTTGAAAATCAGTCGTCATTTTGTGCAACTTAAGTCGTCTTCGTGATTATTATGGCACACACAATCGTCCAATCGCTCAAAATAATTTTCAAATGTTAAAGACATTGATCTTCCGAATAAAAAAAAAATGCAATCACAATTTAATTTTTTGTCTTATTTTTTACAGTTTCAAGTTTTATCGGGCTTAAAAAAATAGCCTATATATCCCTCAAATAAAAATGCTTGGCTTAAGGAAGTCATAAATATTTTTTAAAGCCTTTATGTATTTATGTATGCATATTTTATTTAAATATTCAAATATGTTATTGTTTTATTAAATATCTACAATCTGCCGAATACTGCGGTATCAAAAGTATTATTTCAGTATTTGTCTTACCGTTCTCTTCTCATTAATATCTGAATTAAATCATATTAAATTTTGATTAGTACGAGATTTAACAAATGCAAAATTCACAATTTCAAGTTATTTTTGATTGCCGCATTTACTTCTATGATAAAAATTGCACTATAGGATCCCGAAAAAATTGAATCAACCTGCTGAATATTTCGTGATATATTTCTGCCATGCACAATAATCTTACTCGTTTGTTTTTTTGAATTTGGTAAACTAAACCCCTTTTGCTAAAATGCAACAAAAACAACAATGAGAAAGCCTTAGATTTATGAAAATGTTTTAGAGATATGATGTCAAAAATTAATGTTCTTTTTTATACTTGTTAATTATGCGCCGCGTTACAAATAAAGCGCTTTTTCATAGTCTACGAACGCTTATATCCTATAACATGCAATGTAAATACGAAAGAAAAAAAATGGCATTGCGGATTGGAATCGCTTAGGACTGAAAAAGAAACACTTCAGAAAGCTTTTAGCTTGGGTAAGTTAATTCTAAGTTTTATTACAAATTTGTGGATGCAATTAACAGAGGCTAAACAACTAGCTACCACAAGTTCAACACAAGTTCAGCTGAAGATTTTGTTAGATATTTTCAAACAGAGTACAAAAAAGTGCAGAACGGAATAGTAATATCTAGTGATGAGCAAAATTAGTCTTGGTCTTGCGTCTTGTTCTTGGTTTTGGTAATTTTGCGAGAGCAAGACCAAGACCAAGATGCTGATTTTTTTGCAAGACCACGATAATCGTCAAGATCAAGACTGCTTTTCATCTTGGTAATTTATAGTTAAATCATTTCTTAATTTGAATTTCGGCATTTAAAAACTCAACTGCTTTGGAAAAAAATGGTTTTGAATCTTTGAATACTCAATATCTCTAGATATTTTTGTCAAGACCAAGACTTAATGAGGAAGATCAAGACCAAGACCAAGACTCAATATCAAAACCAAGACCAAGACTCAATATGCAAGAACAAGACCAAGACCAAGACTGCTATTGTCTTGCACGGTGAGCTTGAAAAGGGGGAAAGTGTAGCTAAAATGGATCCAAAATCGTTTAATGCAGAAAGTTCTATATTGTTTCTAGATTAAAAAAATGTTAAAATTAAAATCCTAGTTGCTCGTCTTCGCAAGTTATGCACATTTTTGTGTTCATGGTATGCACTTGCATGAAAACCATATATGTAAAATTAAAAAAATGAAGAAAAAAAAACAGCACAAACAAATATAAAAATAGTTACATTTAATGTATTTTGCAATGCTTAATCCGAATCCGGCCTTGAAATGGCTGTATCTCATACGGTTTTTGAGATATCTTAGCCTAAACAAGGAAAAAATACCGTTTTTGCTATATTTTGAAGCTATATAGCTTGAATATGGAACATTTATACGTAGAGTCCGATACAATAACTTAAAGCTCTAATCTTTTTCTTTAATACCTAATTTAAATTATGTTGATATCTTTATTTTTCTTGGAGATATCCTAACCTAAAAAGTTAAGAAAGTGCAAAAAACATGTTTTTTCATTATTTCAGTCTACGATATTTCAGAGAAACATAAAGCTATTGACATAATTTAAATGAAGTTTTAAAGAAAAAGATTAGAACTATATCGGATTTTACGTATAAATATTCTATATTCTAGTTATAAAGCTTCAAAATATAGCAAAAAACGGTATTTTATCCTTGTTTAGGCTAAGATATCTCAAAAACCGTATGAGATACAGCAATTTTGAGGCCGGATTGGGATTCAGCATTATACAATACATTAAATATAGCTATTTTTATATTTGTTTGTTCTTTTTTTTTTAAATTTTTTTAATTTTATATGGTTTTCATGCAAGTGCATACCATGAACACAAAAATGTGCATAACTTGCGAAGACGAGCAGCTAGGATTTTAATTTTAACATTTTTTTAATCAAGAAACAATATAGAAACTTTTTGCATCAGCCGATTTTGGATCCATTTTAGCTCCACTTTCCTCCTCTTCAAGCTATCCGTGCTTGGTCTTGGTCTTGGTTTGCTCATCCCTAGTAATATCACAATAAGTGAACAAAAGTAAAATATATGTATTTCTTAAATAAAAATGCTTGGCTTAAGCTTAGTCATAAATATTTTTAAAGCCTGTATGTTTTTATAGTTAAATGATTGCTTAATTAAATATCGACAATCTGGCTAAAGCTGCCGTATCAAAAGTATTGCTTTAGCATTTAAAATCAAATCTTTAGAGCATTACTCTGCTTTTCTTACCGTTATCCTCTCATTGATAACTGAATTCAATCATATTAAATTTTAATCAGGACAAAATTTAGCAAATACAAAATCCACAATTTGAAGTTAATTCTGATTGCGGCATTTACATCTATGATAAAAGGGATTGCACTATAGGATTCCTGATTAATTGAATGAGGCTTCTGACTATTTCGCGATATATTTCTGTCATGCACAATAATCTTACTCGTTTGTTTTTTTGCATTTGATAAACTAAATCTCTTTCGCTAAAATAAAAACAATAATAAAATAGCCTTAATAAGTAGTTAAGTATTATGCAAATGCTTTAGAGATATGTTAGCACGAGTATGTCAAAAATTGCTTTTGTTCTACATATCCGTTATTGTAAGTTATGACATCCAAAACGCGTGAATATTTAAATAATCACAACCGCCTGATAAAGAAATATTTCTTCCTCTAAGTATATAAGAGTTATGTCCGAATTCTTTACGTTGAAGAGGAAGAGAATGAGGACAAAATATAAAAAAAAAATAAAAAAATTAAGTTTAATGTAGACATTTTACACAACTACGTAGGGTACTATTTATGTTTTGGGCGCTGGCAACCCTAATGTCAATAGCTAAAATCTGGCAGTCAGAATCACCAACTACTTACAACTGCCGCAATGACTCGCAGTAGTAGTCGAATACAAACACCACCGCCTACAATCGATGAAATAGCGAAAGCTATCCAAAGCATGAAAAACAACAAGGTCGCCAGTATAGATCAAATAGCAGCTGAACTGCTAAAGGCATGCCCCATAACATCAGCTAAAATTCTCCATCCTCTGCTCACCAAAATCTGGAGCGAAGAGCGTTTGCCAGAAGATTGGCTACATGGCATGTTAGTCAAATTGCCGAAAAAAGGTGACCTAAGCGAGTGCCGAAACTATAGAGGCATTACCTTGCGAAAGTGCTTCTGAACAGGGTAAACGAAAAACTTGATTCGGCCATTCGAAGGCAGCAAGCACGATTCCGGCGAAACCGATCATGCGTGGATCAAATCAACACCCTCAGAATAATTGGCGAACAATCATGCGAGTGGCGTGCTGCACTTCAACTTGTCTTCGTAGACTATAGCACTGCCTTCGACAGTGTCTCCCGAGAAAACATCTGGGCGTCACTGCAACGAAGAGGTATTGCCGCAAAGGCCATAAACTTAGTACGTGCACAATATGAAGGCTTTAAATGCAGTGTGTTACACAACGGGTTGTTGTCACCGACATTCACCACTAATTCAGGCGTACGGCAGGGGTGTCTACTATCACCATCACTCTTCCTTATCGTTCTTGATGATATCCTAGATAAAGCTCTTAATAAGGCCAAAAGGGGTATCCAATGGAACTTTACCGAACATCTGGAAGATCTCGACTACGCTGACGACATCTGCCTCTTATCGTCCAAACATTCAGATATGCAAAGCAAACTTGAAGGCCTTGTCTTGGAATCACAAAAGGCCGGCCTAAAAATCAACGTATCCAAGACTTAAAGCATGAAGTTAAACGCAAACAGGGATGACATCACGTTTAGAGCTGGCAGTGAAGACATCGAAAACGTCGATAGCTTCACGTATTTAGGCAGCATTATCTGCATGGATGGTGGAGCAAAAGAGGATATCAATTCAAGAATAGCAAATGCAAAAGGCGCGTTTGCTCAACTGAACAAAATATGGTCTTCACCCGTTATATCCACTAAAACGAGAGTGAACATTTTTGATTCGAATGTGAAATCGGTTTTATTATATGGGTGCGAAACATGGCTTGTTACTGAACAACTAACGAACAAGCTGCAAGTATTCGTCAACAAATGGTTAAGGCGTATACTAGAGATTTGGTGGCCTCGCACTATATCAAATGTCAAGCTACATCAAAAATGCAATCAGAGGGCTATAGCAAACGAGGTCAAACTGCGCAAATGGGGATGGATTGGTCACACTTTCCGGAAACCACACAGCGAAGTTTGTCGCCAGGCTCTTGAGTGGAATCCAAAAGGCAGTAGAGCACGTGGTAGTCCCAAAACCAACTGGAAAAGGTCGCTGGAAAAGGAAATCCAAAAATCGGGAAAGTCGTGGCAAGAGATCAAAGTCATCGCAAGGGATCGCGACGAATGGAGATATTTCATATTGGCCCTATGCTCCTCCTAGGAGTTAAAGGAGAATACAAACATACAAAATCTGGCAACACCATAATAAAGTTTGACATTTTTTAGCATAAGCGTACTCGCAACGTTTTGATGTACAAGTGCTATTTGTTTTGTTAACAGTGAGTTAAAATCAATTTGGCGAGCCTTTTTTTGAGCGATTGATAAATTATGGGGTATCCAACGAGAACAAATTTTTTTACAACTAAGTGCTCATGCAAAATCAAATGTATTAAAGTGGAACTAATGTGAAAGGATGCCTCTATCCCACAATATGCATCGATGTTTTGAGGCACAACAACCGATTTTGGACGACCTTCACGGAATTCGTCGGCGACCGAACTACGACCGCGATTGAATTCACTATAACAGCAATATACTGTGATTTTTGATGTCGCTTTATCGCCATACAAAGAACTGAGTTCATCGAGACATTCTTGTTGAGATAATCCACGTAGAAGTTGTGAAAAATAATCCAACGAAAACCTTCTCTTGAGATTTCCATTTTTTGGCCAAATTGATTTTCTTAACTCACTGTAAGCAAAACAAATAGCAGTTGTACATCAAAACGTTGTGAGTGCGTTTATGCTTAAAAATGTCAAACTTTATTATGGTGTTGCCAGATTTTAGCTATTGACACTAATATTGCTAGTTTCTGAAATATATATAGTACTCCTCGTACTAAAAAAGATCCGTAGCCTGATGTGCTAACAAGTTTGTAAATTATCTCACTAAGCCATGGGCCTCGAACTCATAGATACCGTTGAAGATTTCACCTTGGACTTGGACACATACGAAAAATAGATTGGTCTTCTTTTTATGAAAAATATTTAAGAAGATCTAAAATGTCATGTAGCTTTGTTATTTATTATAAATAGAAAAAGTTAATAAATCGGTTAATAAATGTCTAAGTTATGGATAATTTGGTGAAGTAGTATTGGTCGGTCGTATATTTTAAATGTTTAAAACATCACAATTTCTAAACCATTAGATGTACTGTCTCAGTTTTGGATTCTTATGAAAGGAAATTTTGTTTCTTTTTTTATGAAAATTACTTTGAAAGATCTATAAAAAAGGTTATGGAGTGTTTTTTGTAATTTCTGAACTACTTAAATAGTACATTTTGTCAAATACCCCGAGTTTGAGACCCAGCAAGGGAAGTTTGTTTTTTTTTTTTATTGAGAAAAGGCTTCCTGGAAGAGTATGGCAATCTTAAGAGCCCATACGTCCTAGAACATATAAAGTCAAAAAAAAAAATTAACGTCTATTACGGAGTAGCAGCGCTTATTGCTGAAAAAGAAGCTCTACAGAAAGCTGTTTGAAGCACTTATAGTATATTCCATTGGTTAAGTTAATTGTTAGTATAATTACAAATTTGTGGATATTAAAACTGAAGCTAAACTACCAGCTACCATACGGGTTAAGTAAACGAATAGTCCTGTGCTTAATAATTTGCAAAGGATGTAATAACATTTATGTCGCATTAGAACTATTACCTGTTCCGCAGATATCATTATCGGTTCTTCAAAATCAATCCAAGTTACATCTTCACTACATGGCGGTGTAGTCAACGAACCAGTATATGTGAAATAATTTTCAGTATCATCATTTATGAGTACGCTTAGCGGTGGTGGAGAACTCTTAAATGTTGCACTCTTATGCGGTTGTTGTACTTTACCCAGGAGTTGAGAAAATTCTACATAGTAGGGATTTTCATCTGTTTGAATCTATTTTTCAAAGCAAAAAATTATTTTCTGAATTAAAGAAAACTCCAAAAAAACTTACAGCAAAAAAGAATGCAAAGACCGCTACACCGCCACTATGCGCTACTGCTTTTTGAAAGGTTTCATACTTAATATTATAGAATACCATATGCAACTCAGCAGGGAATGATACATTATTGATGCGATCCTCACTGCCAACCGTATCGTTGTCACCCCAATGAAAGTGAAATTGTGAAAATCTATAGATACCTTGGCTGCCCAATGAACCACCATGTACGGTGGGTGTTTCACCATCCTTATAGGTAAATTTTGCTATAACAGTGTGTCCATTATTTTCCAATGTGGCATTTTCAGGTACAACATCAAATCCATGCATAATAATTGGACGATAAGACCGATCAACAACCTCCAGTATATTAATGTTGATGGGACTTTGAAATTTTCCACCACAAGTATTGTATTGCTCACCCCAGTGTGATGGTCCTGTATGCATACAAATAATTTAAGCTTGCACACAGTCAATTATTTAGATAAAATATTACGTACCCATTTTTCCATCATAGCCAAATTCATCACCGCAAATAACACTGCCTGGACCTGTAATCATATATATTAATTATTAAAAATGGTTAATTACAAAATTTCAACATATTAAACAAAAAAATTGTCCTTAAAACTAAATGATAAAAATTGATAATCTGCATGGATAAGAGATGTATTGACAGTATTCGTTGTGTCAGGAAGAAATAAAAAACAACAAAAGTAAGGCATCTGTTTTGTATCAAATCCAAATCCGATAATCATTTTCTTGTTCAATAACGAGCATTTAATCTGACCACTGCAAGTTAACAAGACCGAAATTTTACTTGTTAAAATTCGTATTTCACTCCACGTTGGGCGCCAATTAATATTTTATGTTTAAAATTTTTAATTTTATTTGGCTCAGTCAATAAAATATAATTTACAAATTTTATGTATAAAATTGTCGAATATAAAAAATTAATTTGTATCCATTGTGATGTTATCTACCACAATAATTTCGCATCCGATGAACACTCAAACAAACTCTTTGAATTCAACAACATAACTCCCTCTATTCCAGCTCCCTCGGACTTTGAACCAGCACTGTTCATTGCATTTATAAGAGGCACTTCCAGAGTGCTGGTATATGTTTAAAAAAGAAAGTTAACCTCATAATAGGCTCAACGACTCATGTAAATTATGTATATAACCCGCCGCACTCGATTTTGTCTATAGAAAAATGTGTTAGGTAAGTACCAGTGGCGTAACTATAGGGTGGCATTATGGGCAAAATGCCACGGGCCCCCGACTGGGTGGGTCCCCAAGTCTCAGAAATCTGCGATCATAAAAAAAAATATCTAGATTTGAATGAGGATAACTCGGCGCTGTAACAATGCTGTCAGCATATATAAAAGATATATTCTGTCCAGTGGAGTAACTATCGGTGTTCCATGGAACAGGGGCCCGAGTGCTTGCAGCCGAAGAAAAACTTTTAACCAGTGATAGGAGCAAACAAAAAAAAAACTTTTTTTTTTCTCCAAGGTCATATTTTCTAAGTACCTACTATTTTTGTTTAAATTTAGATTTTTATAATGGAATTGGATTAAAATTTATACAATTTTGGTATAATAGTTTATTGTAAAAATTTTATATCAATTTTATAAGAAAATTGGAATGCATAAAATTATATCGAAAAGAATTTGGTCATTTAAAAACGCAGGCAAATATTGCTGCAGAAAAATTGGTCCATCAGCCCTGAATTTCTTTGTCAGAGGAAGGTGTTGTTATTTGGATGAAATTTGCAATGATGAACTTCTCCAAAATCCCGAAATCTTGTTCAAAGTGAACGTTGGACATCAATCAACTGAGATTGCGTTTCTTTGGAACGAACGAAATGGCTTTCAATGACGCCGATTTATTTGAAAAAAAAAAACCATAATTACTATTGAAAGACCACCCACAAACAAATTCAATATTGATACTTTGACGTAGGTCTAATATCTGTCTCGGTTATCAAAGAAATTATGAGTTTCCATCCAGTTTTAGACCCGAAATAAAAACTCAAATTCTATAAAAGATCTTGCTGATTTACAAATTTAAAGAATCATTCTACAAGTCTTCAAGTTTTGGATAAAAATATAATTATTTTAGTCCAAATCGCTCCTTAACTTATATCAAAGTATACATTAAAATTAGTTGAGTTTTTTTTTTATTGAGGGAGGGCTCCTTCCGATAAATTTGCCACGGGCCTCGAACGGTGTAGTTACGCCACTGGTAAGTACGACATCTTATCATTGAATTCTTTACTTTTACCGCATGTTGATACAAACGGCCATAAAGCCAGATCTAATTCCTTTGGAAATTGATTTCCTTAAAAATTTAAACTGGAGTTCGCATTGTAGCCCAGGAAAATAAGACATTTTCTGCGAAAAAATTCGCAGTGAAAATTTTTCACCGGAATTGTCTTTATTTATGCATGATACACAAACTGTGAAAAGTCCATTGCAAAGTCGTGTGCGCATAAAAAGTTATTAAGGCTCAAAGGTCGCTAAAATCAGTTTTTTGCAAATATCTCGCTAATGCTAACTTTTACAGAAAAATGTTGGTCTCTAATTTTGTAGCACAGGAAATTTCCTACAAAAGTACGTTAAAAGTATTTGCGTACGACTTCTAGTTTAGGAGATCACCCTATTTAAAAAGTTGTTAACAGTTATGATATGAAATACTACCTATGAGTTCATATTAAAATATCTTACTTTTTAAATTGCAATAACACTTCAATGAGAAGTTGTACAAACAAAATTAAAATGCCGTTTGAAAGATAATTTAATTTTCTATATACCGTACAAAATTTTTTTTTTTTCGAACGGCTCATGACCTTAAAAATATTCTTGAATAACCGTTAAGGCTTCGAAATTACTGGTTTTTTAAGGATATCTGCAAATTGGTAAGTACTACGATAAAAAGTTATGTGACCAAATTTGTAGAGAATTACAAGATCTACAAAAAATAAGCGATAAGTGTACACATAGAAGTAACCGTTTAGAAGATATTCCAAAAAAACCCTTAAAATGCCAAAAAACCGGTTTCTATTGAATATCTTCTATACGGTTACTTCTATGTGTACACATATCGCTTATTTTTTGTAGATCTTGTAATTCTCTACAAATTTGGTCCCATTACTTTTTATCGTAGTACTTACCAATTCGCAGATATCCTTAAAAAACCAGTAATTTCGAAGCCTTAACGGTTATTCAAGAATATTTTTAAGGTCATGAGCCGTTCGAAAAAAAAATTTTGTATGGTATTTAGAAAATTAAATTATCTTTCAAACGGCATTTTAATTTTGCACCCAATGACTTTTTCTTGTTCCCGAACATCAAAGGTAAGCTGCGTGGTCAACGAAGAAGCAGTTGAAGCGTTCAAAAACCATGTTTTGGAGGTGTCTCAAGTGGAATGGGAAAACTGCCATGACAAATGGTTTGAACGAATGCAAAAGTATATTGATCATCAAGGGGAATATTTTGAAAAACAATAAAGCCATTTTCAATTAAAAATGTTTGTTATTATTTGCTATTCCCGAAATATAAGTAGTGCCCTACGTAAAATAAAATTTGAAACTAATATTATCATTTCAATCATTTGATTTGAAAAAGTTGAAATATATTTTGAATATCAACGGAAGCATTAGTGAACGAATCAGCGAAGAAATTTTGAAACTTAGTTTCGGCGTAGGTAACGTTAGGGCATAAGTATTTTTTAGTCGCAAATGGGTCAAAACCAATATCTCGGATAAATATATTAAAGTATCATCAAATGAAAAAAAAAAACAATTTTCAGCCTTTTCGTATATTTTGGTGTAAACTTTTTTTTTTTTAAATGGTAGAAAATGGTGATCTCCAATTTCTTTTTGCAATTTCGTGAATGAAATCAGAAATGAATAATTTTATATCGATTTCCTGTCATGAAATCAACAAGTAAATACTCAGAGCTGAACTCTTTTCGTAGTGGAAAGATCATGTGTTCTAGCAGAGGCAGATGTTAGAACTGTATATAGTTATAAGTTTCAAAAATTACCAAAAATATTTTGCAGCTGATGATTCGAGTAAGATAAAACTAAAAAGGTCTGATCATTTTCAATAGATATTAATACTACAAACTTGAATTTATTCCACTCTGTCGTAAAACTTGAGCGTTTTATAAGGCTTTTCTCTATTGCACTGGGGCTTCATTGAATATACTATAACAGTTGCATGCAAGAATCATTTCTTTTTTTGGCCGAAAACTTTAATTAAGACTTTCTCAAAATCAATCTATTGAAATCATTCACTTAAAATTTGGCTTAAGCTCTGTTCTTGGTTCCGGCAATAAAAGATTCCTTTTCACAGATTGCATCACTTATATCAAGTATGTTAATAACTCATAGTAAAAATCACGATTTCGCAAAAAAAAAAAAAAAAAAATAAAAAATTATGTACATAAAATGTGACAAAAAACTGCAAAAAGGAAAATTTCACGCAAAAATTGGCAGACAACCTAATTAAATGAATCAATATATCGTACATACTTACATTGGTACAACACATACTATTTGCACATACGACGGCAAGTTCATACGCCACTGTGATAACACAGCGACATCTCTATTGCTGGTGGTGTCGTCTTAATTGTGTTGATTTAATTAATTAACATAATCAACTTAAAAATACCCCTAGAATTTTATTTATAAATCATGGATATATTTATGGCATGACTTTAATATGTTGGTATTAATTGATTTCTTTTTGGACAATTTTTGCTCGTGCGGTTTTTGCAGAGTGATAATTTAATCAATTGTTACTATGTACACACAAAGGTATATATTTAGACCGATAAATTTGGACTAATTAAGTTAGCATTTCTTCTATTTTCACCTCACTTAAGATATTTTTAAACTGGTTAATTCTAAAATCAATACTGATAAAACATATTTGCAAATTTGCACTTTTAACCATGGGACACCTCGATAATTGGACTTTTTTACTTTTATTTATTTAGTTTCTATGCGAAGTTATGTGATCATCATTTTTATTACTTAAATTATAATTATATAAATTATAATGATAATTATCATTCAAAGAAGTCAAAATTGGACGTTACGCAATTTGAGAACGGCCCTTCAGACTGTGGACACTTAAATAAAGAAAAGTGAAATTAAGTGAAAAATTAAGAACATAGAGTAAACTTGAGTTGAGAATGTCAGCCCTGAGAATGCTAAAATGTCAAAATGTTAAAAAAAGTTGAATTTGATGGATAGGGATCCAAATTGTAAATTGATTTAATTACCTTAAGATAAAAGAATACATATAACAATCTAATAATGGTGTAACCTTTGGCCTGGCCAAACATTTAATACCCTTCACTGCAGTATTTTGAAAATTTTGCTTATATGGGAGTTGCCACGCCCTCTTGCTCGAGTTCATCCAGTTTTCGCTCAGGACTTGCATTTATAGTTCTCAGTGTCTGAGTGAAATTTGGTTGGATTATCTCAAAAAAACATATTCAGTACAGCGCACAGTGCACTGTTTCATACAATCAAGACGTGAACAATTCAAAATGCATTTTTTTGGTATGCAGAACTATTAAAATATGTCCACTGACATCACGAAATAGAGTGAAGTGATTTTGGCGGGGGTGTGGGGGGAAGCCCCCATACGAAAAAAATTAACGAAACTCTATATCTCTGAACATGCAGTAGCTATTAATACAAAACTCTGTATAAAGTAGTACACTGCGTTGATCAAGCACCCTGCAAAAACTGGAGGAAATTGAACAAAGGGGCGCTGCACCCCCCATACAAAAAAATACACCAATTGTTAAGTATATCTCTACACTTGTAGCAGTTACCTTACAAAACTTTATGTACAGGAGTGAACTGCGTTCATCAAACGCCTTGCAAAAATTGGAGGAATTTGAACAAGGGGGCGTTGCACCCCCCATACAAAAAAACATATCAATTGCTATATCTTTGCACCTATATCTGTTATTACTACAAAACTTTATATTGAAAACGTGTACTTTTTTTACAAAATACTAAACGAATAGAGACGGGGTTAAAATATAAGGGTTTTGAACCCCTACTCAAAAATACTAAAAATACTCTATTTATGTACTTTTATCATTATTAAATTTGGTACATGGATGTAAGTGATATCTTTTAAGCAGCATAGGAAAAATTAAAAGAGGGGACGCTACATCTCCCCACACAAAAAACATTTACAATATTTTACCTTTGCACCTAGTGTAGGTATTATTATGAAATATGGTACAATTTTCATAGTATGGACAAAGTTTTTGCGAGAAAGTGCGAGGATTTAAACCTCACGTGTCCACAAAAAAACTATGTACTTATTTTCTTAAAATGTCCATCTCTACCCGGTGCGGAGCTGTGCTCATAGCTTTTGAGTCCAATATTCAGCAAAAATATAAATTTCGAAGGCAGAAATAATTGCAATTCTGTTTAAATTGTTTGTAGCAACACTATGTTAGATATATATAAAAAATATATATTTTTGGAAAGCTTATACATCGAGTCAATTTTTTTTTTTAATTTTACTTCATGGAAAAATTTCCACAAAATTTACTGAAGCTAAAGCGCTTTCCGGAACTAAATTTTTTTAAATATTATTATACTCAAAATATCAACTTTGAAGTTCAAATATATGCACTAAATGTTAACCGAAGAAGATAAAAATCTATTTTTGGAGATAAGTGGACATATTTAAATACTTCTGCATACAAATAGTTAAAAATTAGATTTTGAATTTTTCACGTCTAGCACACTAAAACGAGACACTGTGCAGCGTTTTGAAGCTTTTGCTTATATAGGAGGTGCCACGCCCTCTTGTTCAATTTCGTCTTGTTTTAGCTCAGAGCGTGCAAGGACTATAATTTAGAATTTGAGTGAAATTTAGTTGGATTATTTCAAAAAAACTCTTCCAGTATAGCATTTTGAAACTTTTGCTTAAATGGGAGGTGCCACGCTCTATTGTCCGATTTCACATAGTTTTTGCTCAGAGCTTACATTTACAGTCCTTAGTGTCTGAGTAAAGTTTTGTTCGATTATCTCAAAAAACGCTTTCAGTATAGCATTTTTAAGCTTTTGCTTATATGGAAGGTGTCACGCCTTCTTATCCGAATTCGCTCCGTTTTTTTTTTAAAGCTTGCGCTTATAATTCGTAGTATTTTTGTGTATTTCGGTTGCATTGTCGTGAAAAATACTCCTAAAGTTGCATTTTGAATATATTTTTTGTATGTGCGGTAGGCGTGTCCATTGACCGATTTCGCTCATTTTCAATTCTACAAGCTAACTTTGACGACGGAGGCATTATACCAAATTTCATTGAATTATCTTGCTCAGTTTTCCCAGAAAAGGTATTTCCACACACAACCTGCCAACCAGACAGACGGACATGGCTATATTGACTCAGGAGGTGACGCTGATCAGGAATATATATACTTTTCTATGTCTGCCACGCCTCCTTCTCTGCGTTACAAACGGAAGGACCAAGTGAATATACCCTGGGTGTAGGCTATAAAAAGTTGTAGCCCAGTCTTGTAGCTATAAAAAAGAAAAATTTTTGCTGTGCGCAAAATTACATCTTTTTAGTACGGGCTTAATATTATATGCAAAACTCAATCTTATTCTACTTTTTTTAGGGCAAATTTCTTTATTGGCTGAACTTTCATAAAATTTGGTGTTAACAAAAATCTAATAAATCTATGAAAATATTCACATACTTATAATACATACATAATAACAAAAAACCTTATTTACAAGGTTTTATCAATTTTGTGGCCATAAGAGTGTAAAAAACAATGTATAGTAATTAAAAATCCATCCAATTTTATAGCACACAACACTTTTGCATATGAAACAGCAAGAATGATACCAAGCCATAAAAATCAAAAGTCCACTTACATATTTTTGCATACACATTAACATAAACAACAATAATTCCAAAAGTTCTGTTACAAAAGATATTTATTTGGAATAAATAGTAGTGCCGAATCTACGTTCATCTTAGTGTTAATTTATATACCCAACCGATTTACAGTGATTGAAGATGGGTGTTCTCAAATGTTGTACGATATTTATGGTATTAATGCAATTAAGAGAAGTGAGCCTTTCATCTAGCGAAGACCATGAAAGGTTTGAGTGTTTTAAGGTATGAAAAAACTTTGTGCTTATCAACATCTTATACCGCATAACTTTTTTTTTTTTCATAAGTAAGTTAAAATATGGCAAAAAGTATATAAGCAATGAGGAATATCAGCAACGCTTTAAAATATTTGTGAAAAACTTCAAAATTATAAATAAGCATAATCTGAAACATATCGCTAGACATGTTACCTATAAAATGGCAATAAATGAATATGCAGATATGACACCAGAAGAATTTCAAGAAATCAACTGGACCAGATATGATAGGTACTTAACTACGAACAATTTTTAGCATAAAAAATAAAATACTTATTTCTGTTCGTACATTTATCAAAATGATAGCGACGAGCAAGGCGCCATCTTTATACCACCATCTAATGTGCAACCACCACAGTCCATAGACTGGCGTGAATTAGGTGCAGTGACACCTGTGAAGAAACAACGTATGTTAAATTTTTCCAAGTAGTTTTTACTTAATATTTAATCAAAGTCATTTAATTTTCAGAAAAATGCGGCTCCTGTTGGGCTTTTTCTGCCACTGGCGCCTTGGAAGGACAGCATTTTCGCAAAACATCACAATTGATAACACTTTCCGAACAGAATCTCATCGATTGTACACTGAATGGAGAATACGGTAATAAAGGTTGCAGTGGCGGCTTTAAGGAACGTGCCTTCATTTATGCACGCGATAATGGTGGCATTGCCACTGAAGAATCTTATCCATATCAGGCAATTGAAAATTCTGAATGTTATTTTAATAGATCAACAGTTGGTGCAGTTGGTACAGGTTTTGTAGCCATGCCAAAAGGTGATGAGCTTTCGTTGACTATTGCTGTTGGTACTGTTGGTCCAATAAGTGTTTCTTTAAATGGTAAATGCTTAGGGTTGCAATTTTATAATGAAGGCATCTACGATGATATAGACTGCGGTCCGACAGCACGTCTGAAACATGGGGTTTTGATAGTTGGCTATGGAAGTGATAATGTCACAGCGATGGATTATTGGCTTATCAAGAACTCTTGGGGTGCTGCCTGGGGAATGGAGGGATATGTGAAAATACCACGTTTTATAAACTATGCTGGAGTTGCGAATCGTGCAAGCTATCCTCTAGTTTCAATATGATATGTTTGTTTATATAAAATATTTATAATAAATATTTACAGCTAATAAATATGTAAATGATATTTTGGGTTTGGGTTTTTATTCACCAAAAAGGGTTTATCCACTAATATTTTATTTCAGAAAAAATATACGGTTGTTGTCGTTGGGTAGGCGTTTTAACTCCACTTTTTGCAACTGTTTAATTTCCTAATATCCAGGGTAAATTATTTCTGGTTTTTTCGTGATCATTTTAACTCAAGTGATACACCCAAATAGATCTAAGTGTTTTTCTTATTGTTCTTCTCAACACTAGAACTGAACTCTGTCCTTAAATTATATTTTGGAATCCAAACGATCACTGCTCAGGCGCCTCTTCCAGCTAACTCCGGATAAACCGGAAAATAGAGATGGGATATACTCAGTCTCACGAGGCTCTACAGTTCGTTTCACGAAAGAGAAGTTTGCTTTTAGTTTCGAATAATGAAGCGTCACTACAAATTTGTGTCATACAAATGTTTATGTAAGGTCATAATTGTTGGAGTGTGGTTCAAACTGAATGAAACTTAATCTTCAAGCTGGAAGACAAAAATCGTTCTATCAAAGTAAATGTATCATAGAAGCTCAGCAACAATTAAAAAATGGAATGTTACACTTTTTTTTTAAGCAAAAATTATCACTGACTGAATTATTAAGAAAAAAAATATAAACAAAAATCAAAGTGATCAAATCAAAATGTATATTCTTAACAAATAACGACGCTTTATCAATTTTATGGCCATGAAATAACATAAAAATTTTTAGTAATCAAAATTCTATCTAATTTAATGGCTTACAACACCTTTACATTTAAAGCAGCTAGAAGGAATTCAAGTGATAAAAATCAAATAATTAACGGCTTAAGCTACAAATCCGGCATACATATATGTAAATATATTACAAGCACATCAAATAACGATAATTTTAGACACAAACTGTATTTAAAATAAATGGTAGTGCCGAATCTACACCTAACTTAGTTCCAATTTAGACTGCCAACCGATTTGAAGTGATTGAAGATGAGAGTTTTCAAATGTTGCCTGATATTTTTCAGCTAAGAAAAGTGAGCATCGCATCTAGCAAGAACCACGAAAGTTTTGAGAATTTTGAGGTATAAAATTCTTTATGTTTATCCTTATGTAATACTAAATACCACCCATAATGTTAAATTTCAAGTTAAAATGTTCCAAAACATACATAAACGATGAGGGACCGCAGCAGCGTTTCAAGATATTTTTGCAAAACACCGAAATGATAAATAATCAGTATTTCAAACACGTACCTGGAACTTTTTCCTTCACGAATATGCACATGAAGCAAAACTCGCCAAGTGTACCAGCTCAAATTTTTTTTGTCTCCGATTTCGCTCCAATTTGGCAATATGGTAGATCCGGTGTGCAAGAACAACAATCCGGGACGATTTGGTCCTACTTCCATTTGTTGTTAAAATAAAGGGTGTTAAAGTTTGCGTTTTTAGTCATTTTCGTGAAAAGGGTGTTTTTTCAAAAATAGTTCACACTAAAATTTATAAATTGATAAATCTAAGCTACTGGTCCCATTCGTTTTAAAGTGTTCTTTTTATAAAAAAAATATTTCTTGGTGAAAAAAAACCCCTTAGATTTTTTTTAAAAGTAAAGCATAATTTATAAGCTTTAAAATGATGTATGACTCAAGATGGGATTCGGACGCTAAAAAGGAGTTTTTGGCTTTTGAACGCCTGCGGAAAATACTTTGAATCATCAAGGAAATAAGTGTGAAATTTTTTGGGAAGTTTTTGGTAAGTTAAAAAAAAAATTTTCAAAATGATTCAAAAAAAAAAAAATTTAAAAAAAAAAAATTCCAAAAAAAAACACACGTATTGCTTGGACGATTCTAAGCATTTTATACCTTGTGCACTTCTTTCGTAAGATGCTTTCTTCTTGAGTAAAAAAGATTTTGCCTTCCGCGGGCGTTCAAAAGCCAAAAACTCCCATTAAGCGTCCGAATCCCATCTTGAGTCACACATCATTTTAAAGCTTATATATTATGCTTTAATTTAAAGTCCTTTTAAAAAAAATCTAAAGGGTTTTTTTTTTTAAAAAAATTCAAAAGTATTTTTAAGTGTAAAAAATTTTTTTTCACCAAGAAATATTTTTTTATGAAAAGATCACTTCAAAATGAATGGGATCAGTAACTTAGATTTATCAATTTACAAACTTTAGTGTAAGCTGTAAATTTTTGAAAAAACACCCATTTCATGAAAATGATTAAAAGCGCCAACTTCAACACCCTGTATTTTAACAACAAATGGTACTAGGACCAAATCCTCCCGGATTGTTGTTCTTGCACACCGGATCTACTATATTGCCAAATTTGAGCGAAATCGGAGAAATTTTGAGCTGGTACACTTGGCGTGTATTGCTTCATATATAGACCAGTCAAATTAGATAATGGCTATATAAATATATGTGAGTCTTGCACTAATTCCAAAGTTGGTAAAACTCATACCAATCGATAGGGAATTTTACCCTGAACAACATATAAAAATGGGTCCTCGCAATTTTTCCGGGGAATTATGTGGATTGGGGTTTTTCACGTAAAATTTTGATGTTTCCGATTTTAGTAACATTTGATTATGTTATATAGGTCTATATGAGCATATCCGAAAATAATCTTCCCTTGTATGACCAAGGTTTCAAGAAAAAATTGTTTTTTTCATGTTTAATAACCATTACGTGTGTAATGAAATTTCCAATAGGTGTACGAAAAAATTTCAACCTGAGAGTGTGTTAGGAGGTCGTTTTGTGTGAAAATTTTGGGAAAATCTAAATTTCTGATAATACACGGGAAAGCACATATTTCATAAGTAGTAGATGTGTTACGGGGCACCTTTCCAAATATTTTAGAGTTAAATTCAGAAGAGTCGTATGTGGGTCGTGGCGACAGAATGGGTTAAAAAGACTAAATTGCTCATTGCGGCCACATAACAAACAGGTAATAAAATTGTGAAAAGTCAAGTAAATTCCAATTTACACAATTTCCCAGAAAAATTGCGAGAACCCATTTTGATATGTTGTTTAAGGGGAAATTCTCCATCGATTGGTAAATATTTTATGTACCTTGGAATAAACAGACTTTTTAAAACTGGGTAAAAGGATTTGAAGTTACGCATAACTGGCGATTATTCAAACTTAAAGCTTTCTAGATCGTTAACCAGACTTACCGTAAAAATATTTTGTATCTGAATAGAGAACATATATGAAATTTTTTTTCTCCGATTTCGCTCAAATTTGTCAATGTGGTAGATCCGGTGTGCAAGAACAACAATCCGGGAGGATTTGGTCCTAGTACCATTTGTTGTTAAAATACAGGGTGTTGAAGTTGGCTTTTTTAGTCATTTTCATGATTTCACTTTGAAATGTTCTTTTTATAAAAAAATATTTCTTTTCACCAAAATTTTTTACACTTAAAATTTGAATTTCGGAAATATCTTTCAAAAACCAATATTTTCGAAGTCTTAATGGTTTTTCACGAATATCTTCAAGCCCATGGGTGGTTCGAAAAAAAAATTAGTACGCTATATAAAAAATCAAATTATCTTTTAGACGGTATTTTAATTTTGTTTGTACAACTTCTCATTGAAGAGTTATCGCAATTTTAAAAGTAAGATATTTTAATATGAACTCATAGGTAGCATTTCATATCATAACTGTTAACAACTTTTTAAATTGGGTGATCTTCTAAACTATAAGTTGTACGAAAAAATTTTTAACGTACTTTTTTAGAAAATTTCCTCTGCTACAAAATTGGAGACCAAAATTTTTCTGTAAAAGTTAGCATTAGCGAGATATTTGCAAAAAACTGATTTTAGCGACCTTTGAGCCCGAATAACCTTTTATGCGCACACGACTTTGCAATGGACTTTTCACACTTTATTTATCATGCATTAATAAAGATAATTCCGGTGAAAAAAATTCACTTGGAATTATTTCGCAGAAAAATTCTTATTTTCCTGGGCTAAAAGTTAAAAAAAAAATTGTTTCTTTCTTTGAGTAATTTTTGAGAAAATTAAAAAAACAATTTTTTCAAAAATTATTCAAAAAAAGAAGTTTAAAAAAATTCCAAAAAATATCACACGTATTGCTCGGACGATTTTTAGCTTTTTTTGCCTAGTGTACTTTTTTCTTGGTACTTCACGGCGAAAATCCCAATTTACATAATTTCCCGTTTAAATTGGGAGATCCCATTTTGATATGTTGTTCAGGGCAAAATTTTCTATCGATTGGTATAGGGTTTTATGAACTTTGGAATAAGTGCAAAACTCAAATCTGATTTGACTGGTCTAATATATATAATCTTCCAAAAGAGCCTACAATCATAAAAATCGGAGCGCTTGTTTTTTTTTATTTTTTATTTTTAACATCAGCAGTTTCCTAATAACTTCTAAGCCATTACATACATTCTGTTTTTATGGGTCCTCCTCATCCCTCTTCCCAAAAACTAGGCTATATAAATCGATCAGTATTAACCATAAAAATAAAAAAACACGTTCCCTAAACTAGCAGATACTATAATAATTTAAGCAACAAAAGATCATTAACTTGATGTCACACCTTTTAATGAGATTTTACAAGTGAATAAATAAATTAATAAAAATTCTTAAACTGAAATTCATGTAAAAAAAGCAATGTTGATAACTGTCGATACGTGTTTTTTTATTAAATTGTTTAATTAATGCGTCATTTAATTTGCTACACTTAAAATTTATTGTAGTTAATGGCTAGAATTTTTTTTGAGTGATATGAAAATAAATGAGAATTAAATTTCATTACTCTGTCACGGGAACATCAAAAAAACATAACATGCTGTCATCAATTTTCATATATATCTGTGAAAGTGATACATATATGTATTTGATATGTTAATGGCTTTAATTTAATGAATATCTTAATACATCGTTTGAACAAATATGTAAATTAAAATCATGGGATTTTTGTTTTTTAATCGCATGAGAGCACAGTAATTTTCATCACACAATTGTTTCCAGTAATATGTAGTTGATTATCACAACATTTATCTTTTGCTTTTAGCTTTTTGCTGATGTTGTAAATGAAATTGGTATACCAATGGACATGTAGCCACATTAATTACCACTCTTCAATAAATTAATGGCCGCAGATATCACACCAAGGCGTATTCACGCAGATAGAATATAATGGTAGCTCACTTAAATGCGAAAATTAATTATCACATGGCTTGGCAGAAAGCAAAACGGAATTTAATGTGTATTATTTGGTATTGTTGATTGGTGTTTAATAATATATACGATTAAAAGGTGAAATTTTCAGAGAGGATATATCAACTAACATGTGACGACTTATGCATGAAGATATTTAAAGTCAAATGTCATTTTTTGGTTATATTACTCTTGACCGGATAGATAGACGAATACAAAGTCATCCAACAGCGCACTATAGGTTATTTTATCCATTTTTGATGCATAAATTAATGACAGCCAAACTATTTGAAGTACAGTAACAAAAATCGATATCTGAGGTGCTAGTGGCATCACCCTAATTTGTCAAAAATGGGCGTTCTCAGAAGATAGTATCACGAAAAAAAAGTTCGCTGTCAGCCCCCCATTTTGAAAGTTTATTGATTTGATTTTTAATGAAGAAAAAAATTTTTTTTTCGCTATTTGATTTTTTCCTATTGCTCCGCCATTTGACGTCCGATCATCAAGTATGGTAATCGTTGTAAATGTCTCAATGTGGGCTATATATCATTCATAGAAGTAATTTAACTCAAATGTTTTTTTTCGACTAGTTGTTCTCATTATCTCAGTTTCTACCACTTTTAGGTGCCAAGGGCACTTCATAATATTGAAGCTACGAAGTTTTCTCAAATTGTTGAAATTGAAGAAGTTTTAGCGAATCTAAAACCTCAGTACAAAATATGAAAAACAGGATGTTTCAGTAACGAAAATCGCTCCCTAAAACTATGCAATATTCTTTTTTTTTAACATTTGACACTTCAAACAGTATGCTAATAAATAAAAAAAGAATCGTGCATAGTTTTAGGGGCGATTTTCGTTTTTGAAATATCCTGTTTTTCATATTTTGTACAGAGGTTTTAAGTTATTATAACTTCTTCAATTTTAACAATTTGCGGAATAAATTTTATGATTTTTTTTGCGGTTCAATTCTATGAAGTGCCCTTGGCAAATTGGAATTGTAGAAACTGAGATAATGAGTACAACTAGTCGAAAAAAACTTTTGAGATAAATTACTTCTATGAATGAAATATAACCCACATTGAAACATTTCCATCGATATACCATACTTGATGATCAGACGTCAAATGGCGGCGCAAAAAGAAAAATCAAAACTGATAAGCTTTCAAAATAGAGGACTTACAGCGAACTTTTTATGAAAATATTTTGGGCGTTATTTCTTTTTGTTTTGGGCGTCATTTCATATTCGTGGGCATTATTACGTCATTTTAGAGAAAATGCTTTAACCCTCATGTTGCATCATTTAGAAATTTAATATATTTTCTTGTCCTCGGTACTTCACTGATCATAGTATTGTACAAAAAAATTAAGAAAATCCCTCGGCCGCATTTTTTTAAATGGAATTTTTTGTTTTTAACTGTATTGAATTAAGTCAACACTAACCTGAAAAAACTAAAATCAATAAAAAGAAGCACGAATACAAAATTTGATATTCGAATCCTTCCTACAGACTTACAAAAAAGCATTGTGTGCTTAATTTCAATTCAATTAAACAAAAGTAAATAAATTAAAAAAAGGTAAATAGAGAAGAGAACTAAAAAAAATATAAAAAAAATAAAATAAAAAAATATAAAAAATATTTCAAATAAAATCACCCACACTGGGATTCGAACCCGCGCCGATGGTTGTCAAATATTTTTATGATTTGTCGCAGGCGATAAAATGATTTGTGTACAACAATTGAGGAGCAGCCATACCAAAGGAGCTAAGTAGCAGTACGAAGCCAAAAATATAACCATAATATGAATTGGGTGACATTTTCTTAGAAATAATAAAAGTTGTTTTCTTTTTTTACAAAAAATTTTCTTCACAGTTTGGAATTGATGGCATAAGGTTGAAAAAATGATACCGGTCAAATAACCCATCATTATGGCAAATAATATGTATGCCATTACTTTTGCCTCGTACTGTTACTTCGGCCCTTTGGTACGGCCACTCCTTAATTCATGAAATGGTTCGTCGAACTTACAGAAATAATTGCGATGACATATTTTTTATTTGTATGAAGCAAAATATTTTTCCAAGTGTTTGCTGCAAATACTAACAGCTTGGGATGAAAGATAAATGTTTACTTTAAATAATAAGTATTTGTTTTAAATATTCGGTAACTTGCCGCAAATACTTTCCAAACAATCTTTTTTCTGAGTGCATGTTGTTTGCTTCAATGAAAAAATGTTCATAACTGATATTTTCGCCTGCCTGTACCATCTAATCAGTATGTCTGTAAACTATCATCTTGTTTAACGTTGTAATTTCATCGCCCCAGAACTCACCAAATGTGCTATTTATTATTTTTATCTACTGCCACAGTGGCAGGGTTTGTATGAAACGGCGGTCATGTATAGTTATAATAGAGCTAGGCTATTAACATTTGGTATAAATATTTTTTATATGAAAATAATAAAAATCTGTGAATATGAACAAAATCCTCTTACGGACACGCCTCCCATACAAAGTTGGGGCGTGTCCGGAACTTTTTTTCAAAATGAGTACCGATATCCAATAACTTGACTTGTTTGTTAGTGTACTTATCCCTGATTGACTAGGAAACTAACTAATCGTTTTTAAAGAAGTTGTTACATTGTGTTAGTACAAAAAAAGGCTAAGTTATATGATCAAAAAGTGGGCGGTGCCACGCCCCTCTGAATGCTGATTCATTATATCTCAGAAACTGCTTGACGCAGATGGACAAAATCTGGTACATACATATGTAAAGGGCATTTGGAGAAATTATTTTCAATAAAAAAATGGGCAGTGCCACGCCCTACGAAAATAAAATTTGGCATATTACTGACGCTACTTGACGCAAATTATAAGATTTGGTAAAATGCTTCGCTATGGTATGTGCAAGTAAAGGGAGGGCAATTTCCAAGGGGCTTACTACCCTTTCGTTAAAAAATGCATCTTCCGAATTTAAGCATAAAATAGCGTTCCAAAAAAGTCAATTTATTTTGTTCCGTCAAAAACTACGATAAGAAAAAGTTCATGAAAAAAAAGTTTACAAAAAAGGCAGCAGGGACTTTGTATTTCGATTAAGCATACTTTCCCACATATTAGGTATATTGCAAAATAATAAAAATCTGAAAATTTATTTTTTTTTTTTTTCATTTTCCAGCGACTATTAGAGTAGAACGGGGTAATGTCGTGCAGGGGGTAATGTCGTGCACGGCTGTTTTAGCCCAAAGAATTGAATGATTTACCAACTGTTCGTAAGGTAGGAACCTGCTGACCTACTGAGCTTATGCATATAATACTAGCAATTTTCACCAGTTCGTCTCTACAGAGTAACCTTTTTTTCAAAACGCACGCTTTCAGGACGATAAAAGTGTTTTTTTAATCGGGTCAGAAAAATAATTTTCCTTCCGGGAAAATATACCAGGTAAGTGTTTTCTGAAACGAAATATCCTGCCAAAGAAAAGAAGTATTTGGTTTTCGAAAAAAATTTTGGGCTTCACCGAGTTATCGAAGTTGACCTTTAAAACGACCATTGGGGTAATGTCGTGCACATTCATTTACACAAACACAATTTCTCGCTGCACAAATGTTGTTACACATGGATGTAACCAATGAAATTATCTTTCGATCGGATGCTTACTCGTTGCATTCGCTTGAGATGTACGGCTTTACGAGCATGTCAAATTTGAGTGCACGACATTGCCCCGATCTACTCTACACAACATATTATGTACTTCACACTTGTATAATAATGAATAAATACATGATAATGCTAAATCTAAACTAATAGAACCACTACCTATCATTTCTCACACATTTTGGTACATTTACTATACTCGGAAAACAATACACGACATTACCCTACAAATTTTGAGGGGGGTAATGTCGTGCTCATTTTTTTTTTCTCCACTTACACAAACACAATTTCTCGCTACACAAATGTTGTTACACATGGATGTAACCAACGAAATTATCTTTCGATCGGATGCTTACTCGTCGCATTCGCTTGAGATGTACGGCTTTACGAGCATGTCAAAGTTGAGTGCACGACATTGCCCCGTTCTACTCTACATATAAAATATGAGTATATTTATATGTATGACAAAAACTTAGTGGAATTTTTCAACAGATGGCGTTAGTGAAATACTTATTGAGCTTTACATTTTTTTGTACTTTTCCCTAGCAGAAAAACTTTTTCATGTTAAATTTTACAATGTTTCCAATGCAAATGTTTTTTATGCACTCAAATCCCGTTTAGCGCGCCCTTCTGGGAAGTTGGTTCAACACGGGCTAACACAACCGGAAATGGATTATATTGTGGCTAAGTTGAATTTATCTCAACGAAATTCACAAATGTTGACAGGATTTTTGAAGCGTAGAAAACTCACACAGCCAAATGTTAACTTCACAGCATACCGAAAATGCCAAGCTGAATTTCAAACGTTTTATACCATTAACGATGAAAATACGTTCTCTTACTGCCATGATATTCCTGGTCTAATGAATAAATTGGGAATGCAGTATGACGCTAATGAGTGGCGATTATTTATTGATGGCTCAACTTCAAGTTTGAAGGCTGTGTTGTTACACGTAACAAACCAAAAATCATCCATTCCAATAGGATTTGGCATAAATATGAAGGAAACGTATGAAACATTGCTCGAAATATTGGTGAAAATCAAATATGAAGAACAGAAATGGAAGATTTGTTGTGACTTAAAGGTCATAAACATATTAAAAGGTGTCATAGAAAAGGGCGGTTTACCAACATACTTTTGCTTCCTTTGCGATTGGAATTCACGATACAAAGGTGGCCAATATCAAAAAAGAGATTGGATACTAAGAACCCAAGATAATCAAGCCGGATTAAGATTATTCAATGATCCAATAATACAGGACGTCACCGACATATTACTGCCACCGCTCCATACAAAATTGGGCAATGGTAAAAAAATGGTCATTTTTGCGATTTTAGGGCACTAGAAGAATTTTTTTCGGTTAAGTTTGTTCGGCATTTTTCTTCTTCTATTCAATAACTACAACATTGCTGAAAACATCAAAACAATATTTTCGGCCCGTTACCGAGATATAGCCATATGAAAAAATTGAAAAATCGCTCAAAATCCAATTTGAGGCAAAAAACAGATTTGGTAATAAAATCCTTATATGAGCCAACTTTGCAAAACGCTCTGGCAGAATTACTTATTTCGACAAGTACTTTCGACGCCTTATAACGGATTTTAGTTCACCGTCAATGACTTGAAAAATGTTGCACTGTGTTATTAAAGCAAAACAAAATTTTAAAATTTTATAGTTTTTTTTGCGTCCCTAAGTATTATCTGATGATTGCCTTAAACATTTTTTAAATCCATAGCACTTTCAAATTTTATCTACATATTTATGGCCACGATCTCCCATTGTGCGGCGTAATCCTGTAATGAACAATTTATTTTCTTTTGATGTATTCTACGGAATATATCAGAACTCTTTTAGGGGAATTGTTTAATTTTCTTGCGGATGATTAATTAGTCAACCGTAAGGCTGAATAATAACAAATAAAGATTTTATAAGCTTGATACATTTTCGAATGATTTGTAAGCGAATCATTTATTCAACTTGGCGAGTCAACTCTAGTAGATTACTCCTCCCTAACCGGAAAGTTCCTCCAGAAATAAAAAGATCACCACGCTGATAGAAATTCGACACTTCCGCATTTGCTTGGATAGTGTTTATAATTACTGTTCAACCGGAAGGAGATAACTTATTAAATATGTGTTGTATTAATAGTGGCAAAAACTCCAATTAAAATCCAGAGAGTAAAAATGAAATTGCAAATTGGAAAAAAATTCATTGTAAAGATCATTAACACATCGAACTATGACGTTTTAAATTAACACTCACATATTTAAGTAACTGCATGTAATTACCTATTAAGTGTATTTCCCCCTGCAGCAATCTTTTGTTGACAGTTTAAGTTATCAGCACTGACGCACTGGCTGATAATTGTTTGGGATCATTTAAATTATCACAACATAGTGAGGTGCGAAACATTGATATCAATTGTTCTATTGTTTTGCTCTAGGCAAAAATCATTTGGAAATTTACCCAAATGAATTTCATAAAAATAAACACCTGGACAATTAACTGTTATACGATATATGAGTGCGAGTATGTACATATATCATGATGAATTCCACTCAAATATTTAATGCCACAATGTATGACTCAAAGTACGTAATGCGATGGCACATATGTACATAACTTCATTCAAAGTTGTTTTCGTAGTAAATATTTCCGAACATTTTTAACTGTCGGTTGAATTGATACAATTAAATGTATTACGAGCAAATGTGCGCTTGTTCCCACTAATTGGATTGAAAAATGTATGGCCCAAGTAAACTGAACTTTTAATTCACAAATATGGAATTTTATAGTATATTGAATTAATTACAATTTTTTTGCTGTTTTTGCAATATACTTATGTTTGTACGTATATATGCAATTAGTTATCAATTGCTCTTAAGCCAAATAGAAATATGTTATGTATGTAATATAATTTATAATTTGGTTAAGAAGCGCGTTAATTTAGTAGATAATCTTCGAAAGCAATATTACTTTATAAAATTACTTAGATCTGTAAATAATCTATTAAGTCACAAAGGTATCTCTTGAGTAGTATCGACTAATTGATGTTAAACATTGTTTGCAGTAAACTAAAACCACATTTTTATCATGTATATAAAAAAATTTAACCGCACAAAAATAAATATTATGTAATTTTTAAACGCATTAGCAAATAATTATTATTCGCAAATTTTTTAATTAAATCAAAGTTTCATAAAATCAGTTCATAAGTATTAGAACTTGACAATAAATAAATCGGTCATTTCAATGAGCTACGAGAAGGTCGGTTAAAATCTTCGACGGTTGAGAGAAATAAGGGTTTGGGCAAGGCTGAATTTGACAAAGATCCACGATTTGGGGTTGTATGCCATGGATGTGTCGCAAATAATGGATGATGATCTCCAGCACACAAAGAAATCTGCTCGATGTGTTCCATGAAATTTAATTGAAACCCAAAAAGAAGCTCGAGTACATTTTGCACAATTTTTCCTAAATAAATTTGAAAACGTACAATCAAGCAACTTCAGTAAAATCGTAGCAGGTGACAAAGCTTAGTTTTTACAAGTACGACCCGGAAACCAAACAAAAAAAAAATAAATGGTATGAATCTCGAAAGGAGCGAATCATCCTATTAAAGCAAGACAAAAAAAAAAAAAAAAAAAAAAATCAGCAACAAAAATTATGATGTCTATTTACATCGCCAGAACGAAAATTGCAACTGATACTCCCCTTAAAACTAGACAAAAAGGAGCAACGAAATGGTGTAATAAAGACTGCTTACAAAGAATTTTCGAAAATTTGGTGGAAAATCAAATGAAAACTTGTAAGGGCGTTACCTTTGGCCTGGCCAAAATTAAATACCCTACACTGCAGTAATTTGAAAATTTTGTTTGTATGGGAGGTGCCACGCCCTCTTGTCCGAATTCACTTAGCTTTTGCTCAGATCTTGCACTCACTTAGTGCCTGAGTGAAATTTGATTGGATTATCTGAAAAAATATTTTCAGTATAACATTTTCAAGTTTTTGCTTAAATGGGAGGTGCCACGCCCTCTTGTCCGAGGTCACCTGGCTTTTGCTCAGGGCTTACTTTTACTGTTTTTACTGCCAGAGTGAAATTTAGTTGGATTATCTCAAAAAATGTTTTCAGTATAGCACTTTTAAGCTTTTATTTATATGGGAGGTGCCAATCCCTTTTGTTCGATTTCGTGTAATTTTTGCTCAGAGCTTATAGTTCTCAATGTCTAAGTGAAATTTAGTTATATTATCTCGAAAAACGCTTTCTGTATAGCATTTTGAAATTTTTGCTTATATTGGAGGTGCCACGCTCACGTGTCTCCCGATTTCGTCTAATTAATGCAATTAATTTAGAAATTGAGTAGTTTAAAAAGCACAATTTTGAGGACTGTTTTAATAAGTGAATCTATGGGCTGAAAAAATGTATTGAAATTAATGGCGATTATGTAGAGAAGATAAAAAAAGAAAGTAGCGTTTTCTGCTCTTTAAATCAATGATAATTCAAATCTCCGACGTGATAGGAAAAAATGGTTCGGAATTAGCCACCCTGAATTATTCAAAAAAAGTTATCGGGATCAAATTCAGATTTTTGTCTTGCACAGTGTTATTAAGGACTGCGATCGATAAAATTGTACGATACAAAATTCAAAAAATCTCTGGAACTAGTAAGCCGATTTTTAAAGTTAGACTCATTCTTGAACCGCCATTTTATTAATATTTTTCTTAACGTATATCGAAATTTAATAATATTTTTTTTTACAAATTTTTTTGTAACTTTTCTGGCACTCCTTCCATTAAGGATTTTATGGTATTATTTGATAACTTTCTAGCTATTGAACACAACTTTTCTCGAAAATTTTAAGCATCCTTGGCAACTTTTTTTGTTGGCTTTTATCTCTTTTTTGACCAAAGCCCAGAATCTTTCAATTGACCAGAGTTCTGGACAGTTTGGAGGAATTGCTTCAGGAGGCAATAAAATCACATTATTTCTTGAGTACCCCTTCAAGGCAATTTTACTATAATGACAAGATGCTAGGCCTAGCCAAAAGAAAGTGCAAGCTTCATGCTTTCGTAGAAAAGGCTAAAGTCCTTTTTCCAAGCATTCCTTAATATAGAATTTGGAGTTTACTGTTCCAGTGGTTACAAAAGAATTGCTCCTTTTGCCACAACTGCAGTTTGTTTGCCAAACCAAGAACTTACGAGGAAATTTTGACTGCTTTTTTGACTTAAGCTTTTTGTCCACATTCCCACGCGAGTCCAAAGTGTAAAATTTTTGGCCTGGAAGCAGCGTAAAATCGGCTTAGACATACGTTTCGTTGTCCATGATGCAGCATTCGAATTTTTGGAAAAAAAAAATTTTTAATTTCAGAAACTTTTTGTACCTTAAACGTCTTCGAACTATCCTCCTTTTTGGCATTGCGAACTAAAAACTCGGAACACTTTACATTCTGTGCCAGTTTTCTGCATGAAATGTTGGGGTTCTCTTTAAAATTGTGACGAAGTTCTTCTTTTTGTTTTGGTCACGAATGCCTTTTTTTTTCGCGGAACCTGGCTTTCGAAAGACATCAAAGTCTTCTTTAAATTTTTTCAGAACTCTTGATACCAGTTTCACATTAACTTTGCTATTCCGAGCAATTCTATTGGTAGACCACCGCGGGTGGTCTTCAAAAATTTGTATTATAGACTTTCGAATTTATAGCTCGTTTGCCATTTTTAAGTAAATATGACTGACTAAGGACAAAATTTGAAAACCATAGTTTTGAAACATTCAATTCAAAGCCTACTGCGAAAAAATTTTTAAATTGAGAAATTTGAAAACAAGTAATTGGATAAAATATGTCGGACAATTTTATCGATCGCATTCCTTAAATATTTAATTTTGAAAAAATGTGTTTTTCTTTTGGAGCATCTGGTAAATTTTCAAGTTTTAATGTAGACAACACTGTTACAAATTCTTGAAAAACTCCATTGAATTTAATGATCTTGTTTGCCAGCAGGCCCGTGCACACGAGGGGTGCTTTGGGGTTTCAAATCTTCCCAGGAAGATCTTCTTCATGGGTATTGCCACTTTAAGAGTTCCTTTAAACTATAAGCATGAGTTGTTTTTTTGCTCAATAACATTTGAAAGGTCTCTGCAGTCCTTATCATTCACTCATAATTGCATTGCTGATTTTGGATTAATGTGGTAGATTTTGCAAATATGTAATAATTTTGTCGGGAAATTGAAAAAATACAGATATTAAATTTATGAAAATAAAAAGCAAAGAAAAAAGTTTTGTGTTTACGTCGGCGTTGAACTCAGGATATTTTTGCATGTAGGCGCTCTAACCAGCTGAATTACTGTTGTTTTTTTTTTTTTTTGTCCATTGTTAATTGTTTTATTCCATTCGTCTCTTAATTTTTTGAAGTTTAAACCGTAAATTGTATACTTTCGTCATTGGTAAGTATTCAATAAATTGATTGAGTTCAGCAAGGAATGAAATTAGCGATGTTTTTTCCGTGACAATGTCTGAAAATCTTTCTTCTTGCAATTTCTCACATTTGGCTTATAATCTAACCTTCTGCAGTTGAGGACTTCGGGCTCTTTGTTCGCATGACCTGATAAAAATGCGACCCTGTGTAATGGAAATAGCATTTGCATTGATTAATTTACTGTGCATATTAATTCATTCCACATTCAATAAATTTAGAGATGACTGTGACATTTTTATCATTAGCTATTCACTGGGTTATTTCATGCCCAACGAAATGGGTACATTTATTTTGTGTGTAGGTAATTGACAATTTCTGTGAAGAGTATGTAATTTTTGACATGACTTAAGATATTACCAGTACACGTTTATTTTTTTTACACTGGCTTAAAGCTTTAAGTTATGATAATTTAGTGGAAAATTTCAATTTTAAGTGCTAATGGATAAGAATTAGTGTGACTCCCTTAAAAAAAAAAAAAAAAAAACTAAACAGTCATATTAAGTATTCATATTATGACAATTATTTTCAAATGTTATTTAGTGGTCATCCATAAAAGTCGACCAAAGCTGGGAGCGGGGGTCATTAATTTGGGCAAAAAAGAAAAGAATGAAGGAGGCATACTGTTTTATATATATTCATAGACTTATTTGAGTGATTGACTGGCTCAATAATCGTATGATTCTAATATACAATATTATTTACAGGGTGATGGCATATTACGCATAATTATATTGATTACATATTATTACACATACTCCCTGGTGTCTGTTGTTTAAAAGACTGTATAGACAAATCAGAGTGGGGTCTGAAATCCCTGAAATTTTGGGGACGGCTTTAAAGGATAACACATTATAAGAATAATACAAACAAAGTTTGTCAGTTTTGTGTTTTTTTTATCCTTTTATACTTCTAGAGAGAAAGTTACAATATTTTACTTTAATTTTATGGTAATGATTAACGTTGGAGAAAATCAATTTCCCGGGAGGATCAAAAATTTTTATCCTGTATCCAACGAATAATTTTTTTTTGAATTACGTTAGCTTTTAAAAATATATATATAATATACAGTAGGTCAAAGCCAAACTCGTACACCAAAGAAACAATTTTTCAATGCCCCAAAACTAAGTACGCAAAAATAATTTAAGAAACTTGAAAAACATTTTTAAATAGCCTATTTAATCCTTCAATTTCAACAAAAAACCAAACTTGAAATTTTCCGTTATTTTTTAAAATAAATATAAAGTTACAGAAATCAAGCATATTCAGTACCAAAGCCAAACTCGTACACCTTAACAAAATTATAATTTTTACATGAGTTCAGTATTTAGTGTACATTATTTTGTTTTTATATGTCATGTTTAGTCTTTTTGGCATCCTTTGAATTAGTTTTTCACAATAGTTTGGATAAATTTATATTCACCCATATTCCCAATTGTCGTTTTTATTTCGTTTCTGATGCGTTTTAGTTTTTTTCGTCGTCTCTTAACTAAATTTGGAGTCTGGAAAAATATTGAAACGACGAGGAGTGTTTATGAAGGGATTAGGAACACGAAGCATATGTTTGATTGCTTCGTTTTTGTAACCCCTCGATAAAATCTCCTCGTCGTTTCTATATATTGAAAAACATTGAAATATATTGGAACGACAAGGGGTGGTTATCGAGGGGTCAGAAAAACGATGATAAGTGTGATTGCTTCGTTTTCTTAACCCCTCTATAAACACTTCTCATCGATCCAGGCTCTAAATTTAGAAACAGGGCGACGATAAAAACTAAAACGCCCCAGAAACGAAATAGAAACGACAATTGGCAATAGGGCTGATTCATTTTCATTTGTTATTTCTTTCATAATTTGAAACTTTTCAAAAAAAACCATTGTGGACTTTCAAGAAAATAGCAACAGATCTCAAGGTTCATTGTAACACTGTTTTTAAAAGCCATTAATCAGTATAAAGAAGACTTAAACATTGCACGAAAACCTGGATCAGGAAAAAAAAAGGTCCAACAAATATTGGTAAGACAAAAGATGTTGAACAACTCTTTCGAAGAGCTCCGAATACTTCTGTCAGAAAAGCAGCTCGTGTAGTTAAATGCTCTGATTTTTTTGTGTGCAGATTCAATTCAATGCTGGACTGAAATCGTATAAAGTTCAGTAAGTTCCAGATCTCAATGCGGTAAAGAACCAAAAAACAAGCTAAACAAGTAAGGGTGTAAATTTTGGCCTGGCCAAAAAATAAATACCCTACACTGCAGTATTTTGAAAAGTTTGCTTATATGGGAGGTGCCACGCCCTCTTGTCCGAGTAACCCAGTTTTTGTTCAGAGCTTGCATTTATAGTTTTTAGTGTCAGAGTGAAATTTAGTTGGATTATCTCAAAAAACTCTTTCAGTATAGCATTTTGAATCTTTTGCTTATATGGGAGGTGCCACGCCCCCTTGTCTGATTTCACCCAATTTTTGCTGAGAGCTTTCATTTATAATTCTTAGTGTCTGAGTCAAATTTGGTTCGAATATCTCAAAAAACGCTTTCAGTATAGCGTTTTGAAGCTTTTGCTTATATGGGAGGTGCCACACCCTCTTGTCCGAATTCGCTCAAATTTTTATCAGAGCTTGCGCTTACAATTCGTAGTACTTATATGTATTGTGGTTGCATTGTCGTGAAAAATACTCCTAAAATTGCATTTTGAATATAATTTTTGTATGGGCGGTAGGCGTGTCCGTTGACCGATTTTGCTCATTTTCAATCCCCCGAGCTAACTTTGACGACGGAGGCAGTGTACCAAATTTCATTGAATTATCTTGCTCAGTTTTCCCAAAAAGTGTATTTCAACACACAGCCAGCCACCCAGCCAGCCAGCCAGCCAGCCAGCCAGCCAGCCAGCCACCCAGCCAGCCAGCCAGCCAGCCAGACAGACGGACAGACGGACATGGCTATATCGACTCAGGAGGTGACGCTGATCAAGAATATATTTACTTTTCTATACCTGCCACGCCTCCTTCTCTGCGTTACAAACGGAAGGACAAAGTGAATATACCCTGGGTGTAGGGTATAAAAATTGAGGTCTAATTTTTAAAAAAAAATGTACGTACTGTGTGATGGATGATGAAACCTATGTTCTGGCAGAGTTTTCACAACTTCCGGGTCAAGATTTTTATGTGGCTGATTTACAAGGTAATATCTAGGAACAATACCGGAATTTGTGACATCAGGAACGATAAATACAGAAATGTATATTAAGAAGTGTCTTCAAAAACGGCTTTTGCCTTTCCTAAAACAGCACAGAGTGCCTACATATTTCTGTCCCGATTTAGCATCATGCCACTATGGAGTATCGTAATGAATGACATTACTTTTGCCCCGAAATGGACTTAGGCCACTTTCAAAATAAACGGCTCATTTATAAATTCACATATTTTTAAGAATTTTTAAATTGAACGGTTTTATTTAACTTTTTGAGTCATGATCGTATTCGGTGTCCTAAACTGGATCGAAAAACAGAATTTAGTCTTTTACCAGATTCAGCTTATGCATATGTAATATTCATTATCAAATTATAAATATTATAATAACAGGCGCACTTAAAAACAAAGAAATGAAAAGATCTTTTACAAGTTCATAAAGATACACATGGTTTTTGTCGCTGAATCCGAAGCCGAGATAAGAAATGCTCATACACCGGCAGAATTTCGAGATATTCTTGCTTGAAGTTGTAGAAAACGTTGTTTTCGTGGTTAATGGCAACTGATAACCATAATTTTTATTATTAAACTATACCACTAAACTCTTTTTAATTCGACACTTGCATTCGAGTTATCATCCTTTGAAACAAAGGTATCTTAACCTCCATATAAAGGGCTGGTCTCTGATTCAGGCAATTATGGTCTGAATCGAAACTTATTTTCACAGTCGGGAAAGTCTTGACATTAGAATACCCATTAATGTCCCAATCAGACTGGAGAAATTTGTTAAAGATCCTTAATTGAACGCACAGTCATAAGCAAAAACAAAAAGTTCTGGTATAAAATTCAAACTTACCGCAAATGCACATCAGCGTGATGAAAGCAAGCGTCAATGCATTACTTTTGAGGTTTGTCTTAAACATTCTGTTGGTTGTGATCAACTGTTTTCTGCAGATATGTACTTATAAGTCAGTTGAGTATTTCTTCGATGAGCAAATGAATGACGCGATCACAAACTTTGTTTCTTTCTGTTGCCACGATATCTGTTGGTATTTACAGCTGATTTCAGATTGTTTACATACTTATGTAAATATGCATGAATTTTTTATTTTTTTTTTTTTTAAATTTCGATTAACTATCGCGAATACAATAGATTTTCAAAGCAAAAGTTTTCCCATCAATTTCGACACACACACGAAAACCGCGTTAAGTCAACAAATTGTCTATTCTAATTTTATGTAAAATTTAACAAAAAAATAAAAAAAAAACTGATTGTTGATTTTGTAATTTAGAAAATTGGACAATTACTCGTAAACAAATTGCGATTATAAGATTCAAATAATGATGTGAGCAGATATTTGCATTGAGTGTCTCATAGTTTAATTGATGCTTGATTGAATATGGAAAAATAATTTAAATTCTTACAGGATCTATCGTATACTTTGATTCTTGATCTTTTGTATTAACATGGCTAACAATTTAAGATTTGTACTTTTAACTTAAATTTTCATTAAATTGTACTCCGTTAGTAAATTTCTATTTTTAAATTTGTGTCACCAACTCCGATCGAGTGAGCCAACCGTTCGGCTTGAAGCGCGATTTCAAATTGAATGCGTTATTGAGCATTCATTCAATCAATGGAATCGACTTTTAACTGGAAATAATCGAACGGAAAAAACTGTCAGTGTGCGCTAGCGAGTATGTTAGTATATGTACGTACCGTAGTCTCAGTATTTAATACGGATAAATTGCAAATTAGTATTTGTATTAGACGACGTGCGATACATGCGACAAATGTGCTCCAACACGAGGTACGAGCAGTTGTTTTTGTTATGCTTCTTCTGTCGGGGAGAGACAAATTGTCATCATCACACAACACACAACAAACAGCTGAGTTGGACCGTTAAATACTCTATTTCACACATTTTCCGACCATCAGACATAGGTATTGTTTGTTTTCGTATGTATGTGTATTTTTTGCTGAATGCTCACTTAGAACCTTCCCCTGCATACCATATCAATCATTCTGAATGATTTGTATCTGCTTTGATTTTACTGCTTTTAAATCAAAATAAATGTAGTGAATACTCATCAAAAAAGGTAGTAAAAAAGTATTGCTTACAAATAAATCATTGCAGCAGATATCCATATGTACCTACTACGTAAGGTAGATTCAAATGCACAGTTGAATTTTGAATGATTTAAACTTGCATTGTAAGTAAGCAAGCTAATTGTTACCTTTCTTTTTCATTGATCTATGTTCTCGGGAATCATGAATTAAGTTGAAATGAAAGATATGAAGCAAAACACGCCAAGTGTACCAGCTGAAAATTTTTTTGTCTCCGAATTCGCTCAAATTTGGCAATAGCCGGAGAGCTAGCGCTTAAAAATTACTTTGCGTTTCTAAAAGCTGGTTTTGTTACAGTTGGTTATAGTAGTTGTGTACACACATAAACTGTCGGTCAGTCAAGCTAACTGTAGAACAGGCGGCTGATATATGGTCTCAAACATGTCATGATTTCGATGGTGATCAAATTAATTTCTAAAGGCTAAAAATTGTTATACAGATTGTATAATGTATATAAAAAACAATTATGTCGGTCAGTCAGTTAAACTTTAGAACAAGGCTGGTCAGCAGCCCCTTGGAAGGCAAAACTCTTTTTTTACTCAAGAGGGAGGCATCTTACGAAAAAAGTGTGTATGGTATAAAATGCCTAGAATTGTCCAAGGAATACGTGTGAATTTTTTTTTTCTTTTGAAAAATTTTTAACGTCATTTTTCAAAAATTTAAAAAAAAAAAAAAAAAAAAAAATTCCTAAAAAATTCACAAAAATGATCATGTCACTATTTTTTTTATATAATTTTTCCAAGTGACTTCAGTTTATTTTCTTCACCAATAGTTAGCTAAGGTCTCTAGCTTTCCATTGATACTTATATGTCTGTACAATATACATACATTTGGTCAAAAGTTATGAGTCGAAAACAAAAAGGTGCCCACACCCGGTACTCTTCACCTACTTAAAATGGAAACTATTTTGCATGCTACATCATATTATTAATGGTGACAACAGTTGTCTTCTGCCACAAGTTTCAAGAAAAATATTACATTTTCCGCAATTTGCAGTTTTTCCAAGACATTGCACTGTGTGACCAGTCGACGAACACGATGACGAATGAATTCCGTTTTGAATTGTTTCCCTTCCCACGCTTTTTCCACAAATGTATCACCCAGCGAGTTTTACCTGTTCGTATGCTCACTGTAAAGATATTCTGGAGCCAAATATAAAACGTTCTACAATAAATGTGTCAAAATGTTAAAGAAACGGAGGAATTCGTTCTTGTATATGCCTACGTTTATGAATAAAATCGATTTTTGTCAAAAAAGTCAACTTATCAGTCGATGTGTTATATTGTATCAATCTTGCATAGACTTGCCAACCGCCCCGAATTTTTCAGATTCAGATTTCTAGATTTCGCCCACTTGTCTCGGATTAAAAAACATCTCGGAAACGTTAAGGTTATTTATTTATTTCCATGATTTATTATGGACGCATATTCTTTCCTATGAATGTTTTGTTATTATATCTTGGGTAAATGGAAAAAACTATAAGCCAGCCAATGGAAAGAGAATGTCTATCGAGCACGAATTCATAGTATGCCGTATAGCGAGAACAAATGTGCACCAACTCAGGAAATGGTCACAAAAGTAATGTCATAATATAAATGTACTATAATGTTTGCAAATGGCGTGAAATGTCATTATACTTTGATATTTATTTTTTTGACAGATAGAGAAATAATCGTACATGAACCGACTAAGGTGATGGTCATTTGACCGAAATCATTTTTTCAAGTAAATGACATAAATCTTACACCTTTAAATAAACTTTCTGTGCAAACATTACTTTTGCTACAACTTGTATCATCAAAATTAAACGGATTGAGCCATTAAAAAAATAATCAGCCTTATCTTACATCAAATACTTAAGTCAAATACATTTTCATTTATAAGAAAATATGAGCATTTTTCAAAAACAAAAAAGGAATATTTTTACTGTATTGCAATAAAAACAACCTGGCGCTATGCAATCGAATCTAACGTGACCGAAAGATTCAACGTAATGTAATCATTCTCTCCGCTGGCATATGCCATAAATTGTGAAATATTTAAAAGTGTGTGTCTTTTATGATATAATCAAGTACTATCCTTTTGTAAGCCCGTATAGTTTATGAATTGAATGAGGTTTTAATTATACCCTGAGCGCTCATTAGCTTTAAAAGCATTTAATCCTCTAGGCTGCCACTATCAACTACAAATACATAGGACATCAAACTACTAAAAGTGTTGTTGTTGATCAAATATCAGGCCAAAAGTTAAGTTCCCTACACTGAGTTAAATTGAAATCAAAGTAGCAGTCCAGGTTTGCTGCCACTTAAGTTAATCAAGTTTTGTAAAAAAAAACACTTAAGTTATTGAGTAAAGCCTAAGTATAAGGAAGTACTACCGGAGAGCAGTTTTTGTAAAAACACAAATGAGGGGGTTAGAAGCCTGCGGCACTTCGCTCAATTTTATTTTTTATTTTTTTTGTAGGAAATATGAAGTAAAGTAAGGTTTGTTCAAAGAAGTTGGTTTGTTCTTTTAGAAAGTCTTAATGAAATGAAGAAAATGGTTTTGTTGGCTTAGCGAGGTATTCTTTTTTTCAGTGCACTTAGATTTAGAAACATGAAATATTGTTGGTAAAACGCGTACTTTACATACTGCACATTTACCACAAAACGTTAAAATCAATCAAATTAATTAAAATGTAATGCTTTTTGTTAATTGCATACTCGTGCTTTAAAACGTAAACAGGTTACATAGAAAAATTATATCAAAAATAAAACGATATACGTATAAGTACGAATTTACGTGTCTATTTCAAAAATTTTTATTTCCAGTCGACATTTTTGAGATTTTATACGTAAAATTTTTCATTAAGATAATTGATATGTGCCAAACGTCGGGATTCAAAGTTATTCTAATGTCTATGTTCTATCGAAAACCTCGTAAACTCGTACAACTGTCAAAGTTCGTATTGATTTTGACAACTATTTATTACGAGTTTACGAGGTTTTCCAGGAATTTACACGTTTAACGGAATACCCTCATTGTTTTTCACATAGCGTTTTTTGATCTTTATGTAAAAATATTTTCTTTATTAAACGTAGGTTATATTCAGAGAAAACTCCACCCATCTAAGGATCCCCATTTCCCCATGGTTATTTATAACAAGGTCCGACACAAGTTTTTTACATATGAGAAAATTCAAAATATTCTTAAAATTACGATCTCAAAAATGCTCGGAATGAGCCGTATGATATATCAAATAACGTTTAATTTTTTAAAACATCTTAACCCATTATATTCAGTTCTTATGTGACTTTTGACCCTCTTATGAATATAACTGGATTAAAATGAGTTAAACCGTGTATTTTGATACAGCTGTAGGCACTTCTCGCCTTTAATGACCTCTAATGATATTTTCCGTAGAGTAATTTTGTAAATTGCTTCAACCCATTCTAGCCAATTTTTTGATAAGGGGGCCAAAAAGACCCAGGATATAGTGGATTAAAATATTTGAGAAACTTGTCCTTTACTTGATTTTAGGGTGATCTTGGAACAAAAAAATTTTATCCAAAATGAAGATTTAGAGTTTTACAGTAAGTAGGGTGTAATTTGGAAAAAATATTGAGAGCAATATTTGAGATAGCACAAATGGTGCAAGTTCTGATCAATATTTTGACATATATTTTATATTGACATATTTCTAGGTTATTATTTGAATGGGTTTTTTTGAAAGTGGAATAAGTCCACTTTTTCATAAGCTGAGATATTAAAGGGTTTGCGTACGACTCAATTTAAAAATATTGGAAAGCGTTATTAAACCGGTGTTAAGTGTTTACCACTGTAAATTAATCAAATTTTGTTATGCTGTAAATATTTTTTTAAGTGTAATAGAAAATAGTTGAGTTTTTTTAGTCTGAATGGACTTATTCCACTTTCATTTATAATAAATTTAAAAATTTGTTATACTTTCGTATGACTTATTCCATTTTTACTCACAAAATATTTTGTTAATTAAAGCAAAGGAAAATTAAAACTTAGAAAAATTTTACTTTAAAAACTGTTGTTGTTTCTTTTCTTTTCTTTTCTTTTTGCTCAAGTAGGGCTCTGAAAATTGGTCACAACAACAAAAACAAAAAGTTCTTGTCGGACCTACTTTCGGAGATATAGCCATCGGAAGATTGAGATATATCTTTTATAAAAATTATTATAAGTTGGGAACCCCTGAAAGGATTTTAATAATATAAGTGTCATACAAAAGATATGTTAACTTGCTACAATATCATCTTACAAAAATTTTTAATCCGAGTCGTGGTTTTATAGATATTGCAGATTTTCAGAAATTTTGACCATTTTTTTTTTTTTAAACCACTATTTTTCCAAAAACTGTATCATTAATGCATAGTTTTAGTAACATTTTATAAAAGCCCAATTTATTACCTTTAATTTGACATATAATTTGTACCTGATTTTTTGCATTATCATATTTTTTTGAAGGAAAACAAAAAAGTGAACCAAAGAAATGTTCATGAAATTTAGGAATACATTACAAGAACAACAATAATAGCAACTACAAAAATAACAATAACAGCAATAAAAACAACAATAACGATGTTTTTAGATAGTTTACGATTGATTCCGATTCCTGTAGACTCTTCCGATGTTTTCCAACAACTTACTTTTTTGTTTTCCTATAAAAAAATACGTAATGCAAGAAATCAAGTACAAATTACATGTCAAATTAAAGGTAATAAATTGAGCTTTTATAATATGTTACTAAAACTATGCATTAATGATACAGTTTTTGGAAAAATAGTGCTAAAAAAAAAAATGGTCAAAATTTCTGAAAATTTGCAATATCTCTAAAACCATGACTCGGACTAAAATTTTTTTTGGCTAAATTTTGTAGTAAATTAACATATCTTTCGTATGAAACTAATATTATTAAAATCCTTTAAGGGGTTCCCAACTTATAATAATTTTTATAAAAAATATATCTCGATCTTCCGATGGCTATATCTCCGAAAGTGGGTCCGACAAGAACTTTTTGTTTTTGTTGTTGTTGTGACCAATTTTCAGAGCCCTACTTGAGCAAAAAGAAAAGAAAAGAAACAACAACAGTTTTTAAAGTAAAATTTTTCTAAGTTTTAATTTTCCTTTGCTTTAATTTACAAAATATTTTGTGAGTAAAAATGGAATAAGTCATACAAAAGTATAACAAATTTTTAAATTTATTATAAATGAAAGTGGAATAAGTCCATTCAGACCAAAAAAACTCAGCTATTTTCTATTACACTTGTAAAAATTTTTACAGCATAACAAAATTTGATTAATTTACAGTGGTAAACACTTAACACCGGTTTAATAACGCTTGCCAATATTTTTAAATTGATTTAAAAGCAAAATCTTCTGCATAGCAGAAGATGAAAAAAATGGACTTATTCCACTTTCAAAAAAATCATTTTTGTAAAAATGTTTTTCATGAAAAGTTCTTTTGAGTAATTTTTGATGAAATCGTGGTCTAACGAGTCTGTAATTTTCAATATAAAAAGAGGACATATATAGCTAGCTATAACTACCATAAGCTCAATTTTTCCGGAATTGGACTTATTCCACTTTCAAATAAACCCATTCATTTATTCAAAACAAAATCGGTTTCTTCAAAAACTTTTAATCAATAAACCCTCTAATCAATAACTCTAGTTTATTTGAACATTTTACGTCAGATATACATAACTAACTACCCAAAATTGTTGAATATTTCTTCAATTTCGGAATTTTCTATTTTGCTGTATATAAGATAGGGTCGAAATTTAAATTCATCCCGAAACCAATTCAGAAGTTAGAAGGATTCTTAAAAACGATATCTGCATCGTTTGTTTTTTCATTCCGAGAAAAACCAATGGAGCACTTTTGATTCTACTGAAGGCCCATTTTGGCTCAAAAAACATGTTTTTTGGTCATAACTTCTTTTCATTACAAAACGGATACCCAAGGGTGCTTTAGAACTAAAGACTATGTTCTACAAAAATTTTGGCGCTTAAATATTACACATTTTTTTAGGGGGAATAGATAATATTCGCGTTTCAAAACCGATTTTTTTACGTTTTTCAACTACGCGGCCGGAAAAATGTTTTTTTACTCAAAAGCAAGTCATTTAACGAAAAAAGTGTATATGTCAAAAAATGCTTAGAATTGTCCAAAAAATTCGTGGGAATTTATTCAGAATTTTTTGAGGTATGATGATTTTTTTTGCTTAATACAAAATCGAACCGGTCTACTGTAAATACATCCCAGTATTTATTCTCATTATTAGCTACCAACATTGAAAATATGTACATTGATGGCTGGAGCTTACTGTTAAGTGTGTGAAAAACATCAATACAAACACAAAAGCAAAATCTATAAAAAGAAAAAACAAAAAAATTATCGGAAGGTTGGTTTGCGTACTGGTTTCGGGACCTATCACAGGTCCAAAATTGACTACAAATCAATTCCTCTACAGAAGCATTCGCCCCATCTAATGAAAATCTGCAAGCAAATCTATATTTAATCTTTTGCATAGATTAGACGAGAATCACAGCAGAAAGAAAAATACGGCACATGCAAAAATTCAAACTTTTTAGTTTTTTTCCCGAGCAGATAATGCTACTTCGTTTTGTGTCGGCACGTGTTGTTGTTTTATTCTCATCGCCCTTGTCATAATTCCTGTCGTTGTTTTTTGATATTTTGGTAAGGCTCAGCCATTGGTTGTAGAATCAATAAGACAACAACACATTCATAAAGGCACTTAAGCTACCAATTTTTCTGAGGACACATAGCTCAGTCCGTTGATAAATGCGCTATGAAGAGAGTTTGACTTCAAATGTTCCTGGTTCAAACCCGACCTCAGACAAAAAATGTTAAATTTTTCAATTCTTATTTCAATTTAATTTAAAATAAATTAAATTAACATAAATTGGTCTGAAGATGGTCAACCGAAACATATGTCACCATAGCCGTGTTTAGTAGTTTCTTATCCTAATTGTCATAATTTTCTAAGTTGAAAAATGCATGGAATTTGCAAGTAAAATTTACTTTTCAATAAAAATATTTAAAAAAAAATAAAAAGGGTGCTTCAAGTTAAGAATTGGCTTTAAAAAAGAAAAGAAAATTTCATTAAATTCGGATAAAAAGCCGAGAAGCTATGAATTTTCAAACATATGAGTATCCAGAAGTTTCATCAAACTTCCAATGGCCGACATCTTGGAAACTTTCAGCATTTCGGAAAATCATTTTACGACAGTCAAATACTAACTATTTACCAATTTTCATAAAAATCAGAGATGTCAACTCAAGTCTTGATCTATTACGCCCAATTACACCTTTCGTTACGACATTCGAATAATTTTTGGTGCAATCAAGAAGCATTAGAAGGCCGCGGATATGTGCCTAGAGCTTCAAAAGACTAAGATCCGCCTCTGTTTATAATTGATAGCCTTGATATCACAACTCACATTTTGCAAAGCTTATGTTCTTCAGAAATGAAAATTAATTTGGCTCGATGATACTACATTTTCTTTAAATCTTAAATTTTATGTCCAGCCTGGTCTTTGCTTTGACAGTTCACTGATAATTACTTTGTTGTTAACCAAATCACCACAGTATTCCCACATTTAAAACTTTTATTTTTTAATTTTCTTGGCATTCTTTAATTTTTTTTTATTGCTGAAGAATAAATTTATTTGATTTGAATTGGTGTTATGACAAAACCATTTTGGGCGTTGTAAGCCCCACCGAATTCAGACATTTTTTCGACAAATAGTCAGAAAATACACTTAATTGTTGTTATTATTTATTTGTTGAATCATATTGGTCGATTGTCAATCACAGAAGACGGTATTTCACTTGTTATCATCACGATATAAATGTAATTGACATGAAAACATATTAGTGATCCAAATGTATGTAACATAGTACATACATACATATGTACATAATAGGGTGTCTCAAATGCAAAAATGATGATAATAACAACGTGCCTTTAGCATAAGTATGTTTATTACATTTGGTCGCAAAACACGCCAAACACGATTTCGCCCAAACTTGGCAATATGGTAGATCCGGTATGCATGAACAATAATCCGGGTGAATTTGTTCCTAGTACCATTTGTTGTTAAAATACAGGGTGTTAAAGTTGGCGTTTTTAGTCATTTTCATGAAAAGGGTGTTTTTTCAAAAATTTATAGCTTACACCAATGTTTGTAAATTGAAATATCAAACTAACTAGTCCCATTCAATTTTAAGTGTTCTTTTTATTAAAAAAATATTACTTGGTGAAAAAAAATTTTTTTTCAAAAAAATTTTGTAAACTTAAAAATACATTTGAACTTTTTTTAAAAAACCCACCTTAGATTTTTTTTAAAAGTACTTTAAATTAAAGCATAATTTATAAGCTTTAAAATGATGTAAGACTGAAGATGGGATTCGGTCGCTAGATGACAGTTTTTGGCTTTTGAACGCCCGCTTCAGGCAAAACTCTTTGTTTGCTCAAGAGGAAGGCATCTTACGAAAAAAGTGTACATGGCATAAAATGCTTAGAATCGTTCAGGAAATACGTGTAAAATTTTTGGGAATTTTTTTGAAATTTTTTTAAACTTTTTTTTTAAAAATTTTTTTTTTAACATTCCAAAAAATTCCCATAAATTTCACACGTATTTCCTGAACGATTCTAAGAAGCATTTTATGCCTAGTACACTTTTTTCGTAAGATGCCTCCCTCAAAACACAGTGCAACATTTTTCATTGACGGTGAACTAAAATCCGCCGAAACAAGTAATTCTGCCAGAGCGTTATGCAAAGTTGGCTCATATAAGGATTTTATTGCCAAATCCGGTTTTTTGCCTCAAATTGGATTTTGAGCGATTTTTCGGTTTTTTTATTTGGCTATATCTCGGTAACGAGCCGAAAATATTGTTTTGATGACTTCAGCAATGTTGTAGCTATTGAATAGAAGAAAAAAAATGCCGAACAAACTTAACCGAAAAAAATTCATCTAGTGCCCTAAAATCGCAAAAATGACCATTTTTATACCATTTTCTTAGTAATTTTCAACTTTTTTGATAAATAACTCGACATCGAACCACAAATAAGCAGTTTTTTTTTTCTTTTTATGAAAAAGAACTAAAAAGTAATATGAAAAAGAGATAAAAATATATTAATCTTAGATATCAGTTGAAGTTGTCGGTTGTGGTTCTGATATTCGCATTCGTCCGAAATCATCATCTGAATCAGAAGACATCGTTGCCATATCTATATCTGTGTGTTCTTCGGCGGCGTCTTTGGTGTATTCGGTGTTTTCGGCGTCTTCAGCTTCGTATTCACTTATTTTGCTTGTCCACCAACATATTTCGGCAAGCAATGCATCCAATTTTTTTTCCCTTGAATCGCTTTTCGAATGGCATGGTAACTTGGTGGAAGCGTTCACCTTGTTCGTCTGATTCTTGGGGCAATTGGCGCAAAAGGGTATCAAGGTGATAATGTAAAAAATGTATTTTCAACGTCTTTGATACACTGATATTTTCGTAGGAACTGAGCAAATCACGAACTCTTTTCTTTATCTCGTCTTCCGGGACACGTGTCTTTCCTAAAACGCCCTCGATCACTGCTTTCAATGCAAACCAGGCACGCCGGTAACCACCACTCAGCGCGTTTGTAAATTCATTAATTTTCTTATATCCGGTCCCTGCATTACACCTGCATGAAATAAAAAACAAACACAAAATTTATTAGAAATATGAATCGAGCGAAGTGTTGATCATTGCAGATAAACATGAAAATATATGATAACAAATACGTACCAGCTCTAATTTTTTCATTGCTGAGTTTTGGAAAGATAGTTTTCAAACATTCGAATGCGCCAGGAACATCCTTAACTATCAGTTCGATCAATTTCCCAGCGATACCCAATTTTGTATGGAGCGGTGGCAGTAATATGTCGGTGACGTCCTGTATTATTGGATCATTGAATCATTTTAATCCGGCTTGATTATCTTGGGTTCTTAGTATCCAATATCTTTTTTGATATTCGCCACCTTTGTATCGTGAATTCCAGTCGCAAAGGAAGCAAAAGTATGTTGGAAAACTGCCCTTTTCTATGTTTATGACCTTTAAGTCACAACAAATCTTCCATTTCTGTTCTTCATATTTGATTTTCACCAATATTTCGCGCAATGTTTCATACGTTTCCTTCATATTTATGCCAAATCCTATTGGAATGGATGGTTTTTGGTTTGTTACGTGTAATAACACAGCCTTCAAACTTGAAGTTGAGCCATCAATAAATAATCGCCACTCATTAACGTCAAACTGCATTCCCAATTTATTCACTAGACCAGGAATATCATGGCAGTAAGAGAACGTATTTTCATCGTTAACGGAATAAAACGTTTGAAATTCAGCTTGGCGTTTTCGGTATGCTGTGGAGTTAACATTTGGCTGTGTGAGTTTTCTACGCTTCAAAAATCCTGTCAACATTTGTGAATTTCGTTGAGATAAATTCAACTTAGCCACAATATGGTCCATCATCTTCATCATCGGGTAGCCAATCAATATCATGCACATCGGTTGGATTGGTGAAAACAGTAGTTTCAGTTCTTGAGTTTCGCGATCCGGACTCGGAGGTTTAGGTGGTTCGATACCAGAAAGGCGCGGCACTGGAAGTATGGCAGTATAAGCGCCATTATATTCTTTTGATTTTAATTTTGTTTTGGTCAATCCAAGCTGAAAATTAATGCACGCGTAACACCTGGTTTCATCATGTCCGGTTGGATCTTTCACCCAAATTACTGGCTTCACAAAAGGAAAATGTTTTCCTTTTTTATTTAACCATAACATAAGAACTGTATAACAACTTTTGCAAACAGTGCTCGGCGTATAATTTAGACCACTTGAATCAGGTTCATCAAAATAATGTTGTTTTGAATTCAAATAATTTTTTCTCTCCTTATTATCTTTTTTTGGCACTATATGACCACAAACATAACAAAAATTGTCTAATTTTGGGCACTTGGTTACTTCCATACTGAAATTTTCAGTATTGTTCTGTTTTTAAAATGTTATTCACTTTCAATTTCACTCTGTTATTATTATTTTCTCAAAAAAGACGCGTCAAAATATCCCCAGTAAAAATAGTATGGATCTGTTATGTAGGCTTCAACGTGCATATCTTACTTTATGCACGATAATTCCGTTTTAGCGCGTCCTTCTAGGGCAAAGCGATAACTCTGGTGAGGTTCATTGCATGTATTCGTCGCCGCTGTCTTCCAACATCGTCGCGAAAATCACTTCTTGGTGCGAGCGTCTTTGACGTTTACTGTCGTACGTAGGATATATCTGCGCGTATACTATATTTCCCAACAGATGCGACTCGCGGCTGAGCATCAGTCGCGTGGGGGGAAGGCGTCTAACGCTCATGACGAGGAGGGTCATAAACGGATTTTATGGTCCCTAGAGCGCTGTTATAGCACCTGCACCCCCCTCCTAACCTACCTAACCAGACACAAATTTTAAAAAGAGAACTACACTGCCTTACTAAATAAATCCGTACACTTAATGTCACCATTTCTTTCCCATGCTTTTTGGCCCTCTTAACTCGAAAATCATATCGAAAAATTCTTTATGGATACCTATGTGTTCGAGATCTGAACCATTTTTTTTGGACAAGAACAAATGTGTCGAAAATAATACACATCATAAGTAAACATGCAATAAATATTTTTCCGAAAATTTAAATTCTGTGAATGATTTGCTAAAATATTTGTTCAACTTCGAGGACACCGCGGAAGTGCGAAGGTTAAACTTTTTGAAACATTGAAAGAAAAGTTAAGAACACCTTAAAATTACGCTCCTCTTTTTATTTCTTCATACAAAACTGAAACGCCCTCCTCAGACATGGTTATTCACACTTAATTTGTACACAACTGAAATGGCTTTATAATAATCATTTACTTCAGAAACATTTTATAGAACAAGCATAGTAAAAAAAAAAGAAATGATTTCCTACAGGTTTTCATTGTTGCTAGAGACTCTTTCATAAATCTTTGAAGATGGATAGATGTAAGTCATTGTTGACTGACTTATGCTGGCAGGGGGTATTTTATTTGAAAACACTTATTTGTATGTAACTACAACGTTGGATACATGTGTTTTCGCTGTTAAAGTTAAAAAGAAAAATTACAACAAATTTGCTGTCACAAACATTTTGCATCTTGTCACGTTATTTGCAAAATTGGTTACGTATCTATAAATTTGGAAATTTTACGTCATCATACAGCAATGGAATGAGTTAAATTTATATTGATTTCATAAGAATTTACATTCCAATGGGGACGTGTTGAAAAATGTCATATTTCATACATAATACCATTAATAGGCCTATCAAATAAACTAAAACACACGTTGATATCTCAAACATAACTTGTTTTATTCAATTTTATCATACATCCGTACCTACCCGAATAAAAACTAGTAAAGGTTAACTTTTGGCCTGGCCAAAAATAAATACCCTACACTGCAATATTTTTAAAATTTTGCTTATATGGGAGGTGCCACGCCCTCTTGTCTGAGTTCACCCAGTTTTTGCTCAGAGCTTGCATTTATATTCCTTAGTGTCTGAGGGAAATTTGGTTGGATTATCTCAAAAAACGCTTTTAGTAAAACGTTTTGAAACTTTTGCTTATATGGGAGGTGCCACGCCCTTTCGTCCGAATTCGCCTAGTTTTTTTCTCAGAGCTTGCGCTTTTGATTCGTAGTATGTATGCGCATTTTGGTTGCATTGGCGTAAAAACTACTCCTAAAGTTGCATTTTGAATATATTTTTTATATGGGCGGTTGGCGTGTCCATTGACCGATTTTGCTCATTTTCAATCCTCCGAGTTAGCCTTGATGGTGGAGGCAGTGTACCAAATTTCATTGAATAATCTTGCTCAGTTTTCCCAAAAAATGTATTTCCACACACAGCCGTTACCCAGTCAGCCACCCAGCCAGACAGACGGACATGGCTATATCGACTCAGGAGATGACGCTGATCAGGAATATATATACTTTTCTATATCTGCCACGCCTCCTTCTCTGCGTTACAAACGGAAGGACAAAGTGAATATACCCTGAGTGTAGGGTATAAAAACAATTTTTACATTACGCCTGTACAAAGGCTGTACAAGGGCCAAATTTCATTACTTTTTTTGGGCTGTACAAGGGCCAAACATTGTGTTTTTGCAGGACATTTTGGCCGCACACAATGCTTCATATGGGCTGAACATGGGCTGTACATGGGCTGTACAATTGAATTTTTTATTTGAATTGGGCTGAACATGGGCTGTACATCGGCCGTACAATTTATTGTTCTATTGAAATTTATTTAATATCATTTTGGGCGAAGAGAAACAAATTCAAGTGTGGCTGACATGGTTAAGCTGTGCGACTCAGAACATTGATAGCCTGGGTTCGAAACCCAAGGATGGCGGAAAAAAAATTTTTAATTTTTTTTTCTGCCATACAAAATTGGCCTGTTGGTTTTTCTTTTTTAAAATGAAATAACAATTTTTTTTTTTTTAATTTTAACTTTGCATTTCAAAAAATTTTCTTTTTCGGTTTTTTACTTTTCAAGATTTAAACCTGAGAATCCCAAGTGTTCTGCGATACGCACGTTAACGAGTTCAGCCAAAGCCATCATTATTGAGTAGCTGGCTGAAAATTTATTTTATTTATTTATCATATTTATTCTGTCATTCAATTTTATATGATAAAAAAATTAAAAAAAAAAATTGTATTTTGACGTCAATAGAAAAAATAAATTGTACAGCCCATGTTCAGCCCAATTCAAATAAAACTAGTAAGGGTGTAAATTTTGGCCTGGCCAAAAAATAAATACCCTACACTGCAGTATTTTGAAAAGTTGGCTTATATGGGAGGTGCCACGGCCTCTTGTCCGAGTACACCCAGTTTTTGTTCAGAGCTTGCATTTATAGTTTTTAGTGTCAGAGTGAAATTTAGTTGGATTATCTAAAAAAACTCTTTCAGTATAGCATTTTGAATCTTTTGCTTATATGGGAGGTGCCACGCTCCCTTGTCTGATTTCACCCAATTGCTGAGAGCTTTCATTTATAATTCTTAGTGTCTGAGTCAAATTTGGTTCGAATATCTCAAAAAAAGCTTTCAGTATAGCGTTTTGAAGCTTTTGCTTATATGGGAGGTACCACGCCCTCTTGTCCGAATTCGCTCAAATTGTTATCAGAGCTTGCGCTTACAATTCGTAGTACTTATGTGTATCGTGGTTGCATTGTCGTGAAAAATACTCCTAAAATTGCATTTTGAATATAATTTTTGTATGGGCGGTAGGCGTGTCCGTTGACCGATTTTGCTCATTTTCAATCCCCCGAGCTAACTTTGACGACGGAGGCAGTGTACCAAATTTCATTGAATTATCTTGCTCAGTTTTCCCAAAAAGTGTATTTCAACACACAGCCAGCCACCCAGCCACCCAGCCAGCCAGCCAGCCACCCAGCCAGACAGACGGACATGGCTATATCGACTCAGGAGGAGACGCTGATCAAGAATATATACACTTTTCTATACCTGCCACGCCTCCTTCTCTGCGTTTCAAACGGAAGGACAAAGTGAATATACCCTGGGTGTAGGGTATAAAAATCAATTGTACAGACCATGTACAGCCCACGTACTGCCCACGTACAGCCCACGTACAGCCTATGTTCAGCCCATTTCAAAAATACAAAATAAATTGTACGGCCGATGTACAGCCCATGTTCAGCCCAATTCAATAGTAAAATTCAATTGTACGGTCCATGTACAGCCCATGTTCAGCCCAATTGATTTCTACACAAATTTTTTTTTGTACATTTGTACAGCCCTTGTACGGCCACATGTACAGCCTTTTGGGCTTTTTTAGTTTTGTACAGACCACGTACGGCCTTAAAAAAGCAAAAAAGCCCACGTTCAGCCCATGTTCAGCCCTTTATCATTTTTACTCGGTTATTGGATAACCCCACTTTACCACTGTCGACATAGTCTGCATAATTTGGTTGAAATCTTTACCGAAGACGTAGAACTTTTGAAAGAAATACGCAAGAAACTTTTAGTACCTAAACGGCTTTTTGTATGGTTAGGTATTTTTATGTTTTTGTTTTCAATTTTGATCTGAGGTTGCTTCACATTGTTAGCAATAATGTAAAAAATATCCGATTTTATCGCATAAGATTCTGAACAAAAGCAAATCAAATATTGAATAGTCTCACGATATTTTCTAATACATAATAACATATCAAAATGGGTCCACCCAATTTTTACAAGAAATTATGTAAATTGGGGTTTTCTCAGCTGTTTAGCTTACTAAAATGTGTGTCTACATTTTTCAAATACCGCTTTCAAACACGGTGTTCCGGAATCACTTTAAATGCATAGATTTTTTATTTTTCAAAACTCATTTTGATGAGTTTTTTTTTTCAAGCAAAATGAAAAAAAAAAAAAACTAGTACGGGTGTAATATTTGGCCTGGCCAAACATTAAATACCCTACACTGCAGTGTTTTAAAAATTTTGCTCTTATGGGAGGTGCTACGCTCTCTTGTCATAGTTCACCAATTTTTTGTCCAGAGCTTGCATTTATAGTTTTTAGTGTCTGAGTGAAAAACGTTTTCAGTATAGAGTTTTGAAGCTTTTGCTTATATAAGAGGTGCCACACCCTCTTGTCCGAGTTCGTCTAGTTTTAGCTTAGAGCGTGCATTTATAGTCTTTAGTATTTGAGTGAAGTTTGGTTGGATTATCTCAAAAAACTGTTTCAGTATAGCATTTTGAAACCTTTGCTTATATGGGAGGTGCCACGCCCCTTGCCTGATTTCACCCAATTTTTGTTGAGAGCTTTCATTTATGATTCTTAGTGTCTGAGTCGAATTGGATTCGAATATCTCACAAAACACTTTCAGTATAGCGTTTTAAAGCTTTTGCTTATATGGGAGGTGCCACGCCCTCTTGTTCGAATTTGCTCAGTTTTTTTTTAAGAGCGTATTTTGGTTGCATTGTCGTGAAAAATACTCCTAAAATTGCATTTTGAATATATTTTTTGTATGGGCGGTAAGCGTGTCCGTTGACCGATTTCGGTCATTTTCAATTCCCCGAGCTATCTTTGAATTATCTTGCTCAGTTTTCCCAAAAAGTGTATTTCAACACACAGCCTGCCACCCAGCCAGCCAACCAGCCAGCCAGACACACGGATATGGCTATATCGACTCAAGAGGTGACGTTGATCAAGAATATATATACTTTTCTATATCTGCCACGCCTCCTTCTCTGCGTTACAAACGGAAGGACAAAGTGAATATACCCTGGGTGTAGGGTATAAGTGTAAGTGGAAACGAAAAAAAATTATGTAATTTTATTAAATATGCACCCATTACCCGGTGCATAAAAAACCAAATATATACATCGATTCTTTAAACCACATATAAGCCAAAAATAATATTATACAAATCGCATCACATCGTCCTTTTAATTTTTCTACATATATATTTTATTCTTTTCAATTTCTCTCATCCTCATTTGTATCAATCGCTGGCACGTGCATCTTTAAGTGGTACTTCATTTATAGGTACGTACCGCAATTTCGCATTACAGCTCCACATTCCCTACTATTCATTTGAACTAATTACTCGTAAACATCAAGAGTTGGCCGCGTACCTAATTGATGGGCTCCATCCACAATATTTGTGTGTGTCGGTCGGTCGCACTTGCAACATTTGCTATTTAATTTGCAAGCAGCATCTTAAAGATCTGTCTGGTTTGAGCCACCCGCTACAAAGTGACGACTACATTATCTTGTTAGTTGACTAATGAACGCGTTGGCTGTCGTATCTCGCATATACATATGCATTGTCAATGGGAGGTTAATCCAATTCCGCAGTTGTCAAAAGTTTCATTCCTCATTTGTGAAGTTAAGTGTTGATTACAAAAGAAAAACACCAAAGATTTATTGAAAAAAAAAAAAACACAAAAAATTCATGTTGACCAAGCGTGCCGCGTTTAAATAGTGCCGGTACAACCACCAAAATAATATGAAGTGCTAATCGCAAGTGCACTACCGGAATATCAAAAAGGATTCTTATGCATTTCTTCACTTATTTGTAAGTTTCCATTTACTAAGCGCTAGATTAATATATTAATTTGACTCAATATTTTCATATTTTTATCTAAAATTTGTATGGGAGCCCTTAAAGAGAAATGTTAGGGTGGGTAAAATAAAAGTGTTCGGTGAACAGTTTTTTCCTTCTCTAAATTTTGTATAGGAAACCCCATTAAGGATTGGAAAAAAGTGGGTAGTATGTTTGAGTGAAATGTTGGAGAGGGAAAAATAATTTTGAAATAATTGTGTTCGATTAAAATTTGTTCCATGTTCTTCATAAAAATTTTGATCGAGAGAAATGAAGGGGATGGAAAAAACTGCTGTGAGTTTTTAAGTGCTTTTTCTGTTTTTTGTTAGTTAAAGGATGAAAAAAATAAAAAATAAATACCAGCCCATTTTCAAACTTGTTTTAAAATTTGTCAAATACATGCAAGGCTTGCTTGAACAAGGTTTTCCTTCGATGTTGCCTCACTCCAGGTTTTTTTATGCAAAGTTATTCAGTTTTTTTTTAAATCGGTCGACGAGCTAATTTATTTACCAAATTTCAGTTACCAAATGGTCTTCCATTGTTTCTGTATCAAAAAGAAAAAAAAAAAATGTTTGACAAAAAAACCTAAAACACAGAATATGCAGGTAGTTTTCAGTTTGTATGTAGACTCAAAAATTTTGGAAAATTCTAGATTTTTGCGTTTGTTTAAAAATTTAGTAACAAACAAAATCAAAAAAAAATTTTAATGCGAATTTCGATCCGAATCCGGCCTCAGAATTTCTATATTTTGTATGGTTTTCGAGAAATCTTAACTTTAAAGTTTTTATTATCATACATATTTCTCATTTACTACAAAAACGGCACAAGTCAAAAAAATCGATTATGCAGAAAACACATTAAAAGTTTTCAGTTGAAAAAGCTATTTCATTCCCAAACGGCGAACGTAAAAGATATTATTATGAAATTTTCACACAATACGAAACATGATATAATGAATATTCTGCATCATTAACTCGAAATTTGCCGTTCTTGTGGTAAATGAGCGATATTTTTCTATTTTTTCTTTTTTTGTTTGATACATTTAAGTGTTTATAATAGAACAAGGAAATCCTAAGCCACTAGCCATAAACCCTTAAAAGTAGCTTAGAGCCCTATTCTTTTATTTCAAAACCCTTTTTAAATTATATTGATATCTTTCCTACGTTTTTTCGATATATCAATTTACGATGTTTCGAAGACTAAGATGTCGATATAATTTAAACTGAGTTTTGAAGAAAACGACTGTGTCTTCAAGCTGCATTATCAGGTTTTGTGCCTTAGGATTTCGTTGTTCTGTTATATTACCCCTTCAAAAATCAAACTTTCAGGCTAGGGTTTCTCAAAAACCATACAAGATATAGCAATTTTGAGGCAGGATTCAGATTCAAGATCGTAATTTACATTGAAAATAAATTCCTTTGTTTTTGTTCGTTTCTCATTTGACCGATTTTAAAAAACTTTTTCTGTATACTTATTTGGACTCAGTCAATAACTTTGCATAAAAAACTAGCTACCAACAAATCACGTGTCAAGTGGTTTTGTGGTGTGAGCTTACTCGCGACATTAGAACAAAAAATGTCAGTTAGAACCCTGTTGTTCTAAGGTCGCGTACTTTTATAAGTTTTTGAGTAAAAACACCAACATTAGAAAAAGAAGGCAAAATGCATAGGTAGAAAAACCAAAAAATTGTTAGTAGGTTGGTTTTCGATACGTTTCACCCATAACCATGTGGGATCTTCAGTCGAATTCACCTACAAACCAAGAACTCGACCAAGCATGCTTTATTAATTTTTTGCATAGATTAGACGAGAATCACAGCAAAAAGTTCAATGCAGCATATGCAAGGTTCTAATTTTTTGGAGTGAGGCGACATAAAGTTAAAACCCAGTTCAAACGCGCCGTGTAGGCTTACGCAAAAGTTTTTTGAAATTTTTGTTTAAAAATCTGTGAGTAAAAATAACTATAACGCCGCATATAAGCAACAGAAAACAATTTTTTTAATTATTTTCTTTAACTTTAGTTCTTATTATGTATTGCGGTTTTATTTCAGTATAGTTGTGGTTTTTCTGTCTTTCTATTGCCCACGACGGTTCTGTTTCATTTGAAGTTTCTGGACTGCCTGCCTGCTTGTCATGTAAAAGATTAAAGCTCAAGGAATCACAAAAGAAATTAAACAAAAAAAAATGCATTTCTTCCTCAAAACTACAAGGCAACAAGCACGCTAAAGCATATTTATTGCATTTTAATATACTTAAGAGTTGTTCATGCTGTTAGCTTAAATAGTTAAAATCTAGCTATTGCTATCATATGATAAAAGAGTTTTAAATGATAAGTTCAATTACACAAAAAAAAAAAAAAAAATTAAATTTGAATTATAAACCGTATCTCAATTTAATAAATCAAAAAAATAATATCTTCTTCACTGTTATACAATATGTACCATCAGTAAGTCGCTTCACTTAATAATCCGTCATTATTCAGGCCTGTTCCGTTATCCGTGTGGTTTCAATTACTTTTCATTTAAGAGGGTTATTGATGAAAATAGCGAGTCACATGATAAAAAGTAAAGAATCTTTTTTGTGGAGAAATAGAGGTTCTACAAATAATATTGATTTGTATTTTCGAAAAAGAAACCGTATAGGAAATATTCGATAAAATCCAATTTTTCCTAAACGGTTACTTTTTCGGTTATGAAAATTTATATATGTTGTAGATCCTGAGGTCAGTTTCCAAATCGGCCCACCCTAATATATAAATTTACTTAGCAACAAAAGCATTTACTTCGGCTAATATTATTTTTAAAGTCAAACGCCGGAAAAAATTTTAATTGAACTATTTGGGTCTTGGTCTAACCACAACGATAATATCGCTGTACAAGACTTGCAATAATCTTTAATTCCAAGTTCTCAAAAGTTCTAAATGAAAACGGATTCCAGCTGTAAACAAATAAGTTTGGTCATGCTTTCATAATACGTGTATTATAATAGAATTAAAGCATTGAATTATAGCTCGATTGCTCTATTAATTCATGATTTCGAGTTGTCCTTACCCAAATTTGCATGAAACCATGAAATGACAATGACGCATCATGATGTCTTCGTAAAATGTCAACATCTTTGCAGGAAAAAATCATAGATCACTAGTTGATAGTCCATTTTGAAAATAATGGTTAGTACTAAATGAAGTCTTCAGTAGAGAAGAGTAAAAATTATTCCTGTATTTAACCTTAAAAATAACGAAGAACCATGATTTTGCACTTTTGGGTTTGAATATCCAAAATTCTAACATGATAGAGAAATTCAAAGGTCAGACTTGGATTCAGCGTATAAATATCATAATATTTATCGCTACATGCCAACAACGATTGTAAGTATAAAAGATTGAAGATGTCTTCCAGAAAAACATGAATGGCAGCACTAGCTCAGTTAGTGATCTAAACGGGTTAGAAGAAGTTTTGAAATACTCTACAATTAAAGTGGAAAACATGAAACGAAATCATATTTTGAAGGTACTTATTTCCTGAAGCACTTTTTTTTCCAGCTTAAACTGAGATTTCCAGCTAAAAGTATCGCTGTTAAAAAATAATAGGTTCTATCCAACCCAATCAAAGTATTGGGAAAACGTAATAAATGAAAGGGGGCCCTCCAAGAACATTTCAAATTAAAAACAAATTTCAGCAGCGGACTTTGTTCTTTAACATAAAACCAACGCGTCTCACCAACAGGTCTTGAATGAAGTAATTTAGGGCAAATGATTTGAAAAAACATGCATTAATAACACAGGGCCAGAACATTTTTTTTTTTTTTCAGATTCACCAAGATCATCCGATACCTAGGGTATAAATTATTTGTCAGAATTGACTCTACTTCTCCAGATATCTTTGCTAAAAAGTGCAAAAATAGCTGTTTTGAGGCATGTTTGAAGGAGTATAACGTCTCACAGCAAACATTGTAATTAATTTTTGTTAACGTCATTAACAAGTCATTAAATCTTACCTTTGAACTATTCCAATTAGATCTTTACTTTCCGAGTTATCACCTATTTCATCTCCATACAAACAAAGTAGCTATTTTTGCTCTTTTGAGCAAGGATTTCTAGAGAACTAGAGTTAATTCAGAAACACAAACCATTCCCTAAGTATTTAGTAAAAAAAAATAGTCCTTTAAATGGAGTTGAAATATCATTACTTCAATGGTTGATTACTGGGAAAGTAAGGATCTAATCGGAAAATTCAAAGTATGATTTAATAAGGATGATTATGCCTTGTATTACACTGTCTACTGTAAGTGCAATACTAAGTAAAAACTTCAAATATGCCTCAAAACAGTTATTTTTGCACTTTAAAACAAGGATATCTACACGCAGAGAATTTTGAGCTAAAAACAATCCCAAACCAATCAATTTTGGGTGTGATTTTCAGCTTGTCCATAATTTTCTTGATATCAAGTAATAATGTGATTGTTTATCAAAAAAGTGAATATGCCCATTTGAGCTCAATTCAATTCAATTTGGGATTGTTCATCAAAAATTTATTAAACCCATTTGTGCTTAACTCAGCCCTTTTGTACTTGTTTATAAAAAAAAAATAAATATTCCCATTTTTTCTTAATAATTACTTATTTATTAAAATATGAATATGACCATTTTTGCCAAATGCAAGAAATATCATTTCATTTTCAAAAATCAATGTACCAAAATGTCCAAAGACACCTCAGTACATCGTAACAGGAATTATTTAAGCAGTAGATGACATAGTCATATTGAGAATCATAAACACACAGAATAAACACAAATGAAAATTTATTTTTTGATAAACAATCACAAAAGAGCTTGAATTAAGCAAAAAATGGGCTTATTTATTATTTTTGATAAACAAGTACAAAATGGCATGCATTGAGAACAATTGGTCTTAATTATCAAAATTTATATTATGCCCAAATTTGAGCTTGAATTGCGAACAAGTTGGTCGTATTTTGGGATGATTTTATGCTATATTGGGCTTAATTTTGAATATTTAATTTAAGAACGATTTGAGCTTGATTTTAGAACATTTTTTTCTCTCCGTGTAGAGAACTAGAGTCAATTCGGAGTATCTGATATTATTTTTGTATTCAGTATGGCATGATTATTCGAAATCGACTCCATAACCCTATGCCGCAAAATCAGTGCTGCTCTGTGTAATATATAGACTTTTAACATCTACCATACTAAAAATGCAAAAATCTTATATGATAAAAGAATTTAATGCTTTGACGTAAAAAATTGTATTTATTATCACTTAAACAAAAAAAAAAATAACTCATTTCTAGATTCTTGAAAAATTATCAGCCTTTTTACACAACTGTAAGTCAAGAGAAAGACATTTGCTTAGTTTTGAAGTACTTCTCAGGAATTCAAATAGAAAACTCAGTAAACTACAAAAAACAAAGAGACAAAAAGCAACATTTCTATGAACTTCGTTCATTTTGTGTTTATAGTACTTGATTCTGTAGTTTTCTACTTCAATACATCACTTTGTACGACATGTTGACTTACGGATAAAATACAAATTCGCATAATCTGAAACTCTTATGATGATTGTATGATAAGTATCTTGCCTTGGCCAGAGATTACGCACTACCACTATTTAATGTTAATATGGGATTTTATAGGATTCTCGTTAAGTCTTCAGGTGACTGTACAAACATTAATGGTTTTCTTTGTCAAGGCCAAGTACTTATCATAGAGTCCTCGTACATATATTTACTATTCTACTTTTGCGCAAAAAGGTAACTTGTCAATATGTGTGCTCAGAAACTTATATGACCACGAGTATTTTTTAAGTATCAAAAGGTACAACCTTTTGCCTTTTTGCTTATGGTATTTACTTTATATTGTTAATATTTGCGCTTGATATTTTTAACTACATATTGCACAAAATGGCATCTTACTTTGAGTGAACTTCGAAAATTTTTATGATTTATAAATTTCAATTTCATTGTTATAATTCTACAATTTCTTTTCACTGCCACTTTAGATTTTACTTATAATAGGTTAGGTTAGGTTAGCGCGGGAGATGGCAGTTGACATCATAACTTAGGCCGCGATTAGGCCCATTGTATACCCGATATATAACTTCGTTGTTAACCTATGTGAACCATTTAGAAATTTTTATAAACTCCAAAATGGATTTGGGACTCTTTTGAGCTATATCTTCAAGAGGGTCGAAGAAGTGACTTTCGAACACCTTATAACTTCGGTTAGCCAACGCTGATCATTCACAAAGGAAATGGACTCTTCGACGTCAGGATCTTTACAACTTCTACAAAGATCTCATACGTCAGTAAGGCCCAATCTAGAAGCGTGTCTGCCTATAAAATAGTGCCCTGTAATGATACCAATTAAAGCTCTGAGACTTTGCCTATCTAAGGAAATAATTCTACGTATTCTGTTAGCGTCATACAGTGGCCATATCGCCCTCGACGTAAAACATGTAGTTAAGTTTGATTACTTATAATAATAATAATAATAATAATAATAATAATAATAATAATAAAAAAATAAAAATAAAAATGTCGTGGCATATTTTTAACTGAATGTGCAAAGGTCACTTCTCCGAATTTTTTCGATATTGACTTTTTTTCATCTACTCATACTACTCCTTTTTAAATGAATTTCGAAAAGGGCACATTAAACTGACTAAATTTGTATGAAGCAAAAAAAAAAAAAATCATCTCGAAACCATCTCAAAAGTTAGAGGGACACTTAAAACAATATCAGCATCTTTATCCCCTTCACGCAAGGTATATTCACTTTGTCCTTCTGTTTGTAACACAGAGAAGAACTCGTGACAGGTATGGAAAAGTATATATGAGCGATTTATTATGAAAGTGGAGCAAGTCCAAAACAAGGCAAAATTAATGTCATAAGCATTATGTGCCATAATGATTGGTTATTTGACCGTTATCATTTTTTCAACTTAACGCCATCAATTCCATATCATTAAGTAAACTTTTTGTGAAAACAGATCAATTTTATTCATTTCTAACAAAATGTCAATTCACATTACTTCGACATTGCATGGCATCGTTTTGGACTTACCTCAATTTCACAATAAGCAGCTCATATATCATTGACTAACGTCAACTCTTGAGTCGATATAGCTATGTCCGTCTGTCTGGTTGGCTGTCCGTCTGTGGAAAAATTTTTTACGAGAAAACTACACAAGACACGCCTACCGCCCATACAAAAATATATTCAAAACGCAACTTGGAGTATTTTTCACTACAATGCAACCACAATACACATAAATACTAGGAATAATTAGCGCAAGCTCTGGACAAAAACAAGGCAAATTCGGACAAGAGGGCGTGGTACCTCCCATATAAGCCAAAGTTTCAAAAAATTATACTGAAAGAGTTTTTTTGAGATAGTCCAACTAAATTTCACTCGAATACTAAGAACTATAAATGCAAGCTCTGAGTAAAAGAAGGCGTGGCACTTCCATATAAACAAAAGTTTCAAAACGGCATACTGAAAACGTTTTTTTAAGACAACCCAGCTAAATTTCACTCAGACACTAAAAACTATAACTGCAAGCTCTGAGCAAAAACTGGGTGTACTTAGACAAGAGGGCGTGGCACCTTCCTCATAAGCAAAATTTTCAAAGCACTGCAGTGTAGGGTATTTAATGTTTGGCCAGACCAAAGGTAATACCCTTACTAGTTTTTAATTGTTTTTGGAACAGATAATGATTTACATTATTAGCTACCAACAATTAAAATACATTGACGATGGGAGCTTACTGTTCAGTAATTTTTAGATTTTCTGCCCCAAGTTACTCTAAAAAAATTTGTTTGGATCCTATCCTTCCCAAAAAAAGGTCTTAATATAAAAATGTTGAAAGCTTTACGGCCATAGTGCGTGCGTTGGATCCAGGAATGAAATCAGTGAGCTTCCAACTTAGCTCTTATACTTTTTTCAATAATTAAGTAAACTGTCTTCTTAACTTAGGAAGTTTACCTTCTTCTGAAATCTGAAAATTAAAATTAAAGGTAAAATAATAATAATAATAGTTAAAGTGTTTTTCAATATAATAAAGTCGTTTATTGGTAACCAAAATACATACTAAATCCTCTTGTTGTAAAACTTGCAATTAATGCACAGTACCTGGAAACATGCTTAAGTTCTTTCAAGGAGTTTTACACAATACATATGGGCATTTCCATGGTGTCGCACGTGAGCGTCGAACACATTTGAAGTAAAAAAAAGTCAAAATAAAACGATAAATGATAAATGATTCAAACTTTTTTTTTTAATTTAATTTTAATCGGGGTCGCAAGGGACGTGTCGCACGGGATGTTTTTTTCCACCATACAAATTTTTAATTGAAAATCTTTCAAAAAGCCAGGATTTCCCAGAGAATGTTGGTTCATCTTATCTTGTTAAGTTGACGTGGCTTTACCAATTTTTCCAAAGGATGTCATTTGTCCCTATCCATTTTACATGTGTACCAAATCTTATAAATTATGAATTATTTTTAGGGGCGTGGCATCGCCCATTTTCTCAGTGAACATTATTCGTCCTGGCGCACTGTACACATGTATTAGATCTCATTAATATGCGTTAAATATTTTCAGAGATATGATTGTTGTATTTTATTTAGTTCAGTGTCCTTATTCAAGTCTCGATAACAACTTACTTAAACTAGCTTAAACATACTCAAGCGAGGTCAGCATATCAGTAGTTCGGCATGTAAATAGTTCGTGTACATAACAGTTCGGCATAAACATATGTACATACGTCGGTGTCTGAATGCTGGGATCACTTATACATCAATGATGAAGTGATTTTTGGGGGCGTGATACCCCCATTTTCTCCAATGCACATTATTTGTCTTGGTGCTTTTTGTATAAAAACCAAATCTCATCTTTGTACGCTAAATAGTTTCAGAGATATGATAATTTAAATTTTTGGCTCACTTTGGACCTTTCTCTGGAAATGCCGATATCTTTTACTTTGCACAAAAGCCTCAAGTTAAATCGTCTTACAGTGGCTAATTGAAGAAGTGCTCATTTTCAACAATTTTTAAACTACACAGCTCAAAGAAATAATGTTTCTTAGTATAAATTTGAGTGTTTAAAGTTTTAACGAATAGAAATAAGTTTGCATCCAGCGAAGAGTTTCATCGTTTTTACGTAAAACTTTTTTTTTTTTTTTGTTAATATATGTGACCTGGTCTATGAAAAGGGTGCTTACGTGTCAACAAAAAATTTTCCAATTATTGGCCGATTCGCATAAATTGATCTTTAAAAGTTGCTTTCCAGTTGTTTTCACGAAATTTTTCTTTCGCACGTAAGCCCCTTTTTCATAGACCAGGTCACATATATCATTAGGTATGTTAAAATCGGACGTTTCAGATATGAAAATTGTATTAACATTTATATTGCTTTCGCAAAAATATGAGTTGCACGATAAATGGTCTACATATTTATCGGAAAAAATTCTTTGCGTATAAATTAAAAAAAAAAATGATTGCAATGCATCCTTTCTATGTGCAAAACACAGATATCATTTCAGGGAACCCTTTTTTTCCTCCATCACTTTATCTTTCAATGGGATACTTGTGTATTTACAGCAAATATCCCGGTTTCTATGAAACAAGAAGTGTAAACAGTTTTAAGTAAACAAAAATATTGCGGAATATGTCAAAGCAAAGAAAATAATTTGATCTCATTCTGGTGAAACAGTATCAGTTGATAACAGCAGGATTCCTTTGCAGCTTGACCATCTGTTTTAAGTAACGCTCGTATCTATCCTGTTTTTCGCGGTATTATACTAGACTCAAAAACTGTAAACAGCATTTTTCTCCAAAACACTTCTTTTTTTCAGTAAATAAAGCTTGGAGGTCAGAAAAAACTTGATTAGTTATGAAAACATTGAATGCGATTCAATGTCAAATGCTGTTTTCTATAAATACCTCACAAAACAGCCGGAATTGCTTCTATGTAGTATAGGCACAGCTCATATTGTTCATAATTGAATTTAGAAAAAAAAAAAAGTTCATTGCTAAATCATGACGAATAAAAAGTCATTCGAGGTCTATGGGCGCAAAAATCACTTGCTAACGGAATACTTTTATTCTTCTCATTTGCTCCAAAAGACTATGCAGCCCTTGTTTTTTTCATGATTTTGACAGCTAAGGTTAAAAAAGAACAACAATATTAAACACTTAGTAAGGGTGTAACCTTTAGCCTGGCCAACATTAATTACCATACACTGCAGTATTTTGAAAATTTTCTTTTATGGGAGGTGCCACGCCCTCTTGTTCGAGTTCGTCTAGCTTTTGTTCAGAGCGTGCATTTATAGCACTTAGTGTCTGAGTGAAATTTGGTTCGTTATCTCAAAAAACTCTTTCAACATAGAATTTCGAAACTTTTGCTTATATGGGTGCCACGCCCTCTTGTCCCAAATTTTCCTAGTTTTTGCTCAGACCCTGCATTTGTAGTTCTTAGTGTTGGAGTGAAACTTAGCTGGATAATCTCAAAAAAATGTTTATGTATGGGAGGTGACACGCCATATTGTCCGAATTCGCCGAATTTTTTCTCAGAGCTTGCGCTAATTATTTCTAGTATTTATGTGTATTTAGTTACATTGTCGTGAAGGATACTCCTAAAGTTGCAATTTGAATATATTTTTTGTATGGGTGGTACGCGTGTCCGTTGACCGATTTCGCTTAATTTCGATAAGTTAAAGAGCTATTTTTGACGACGGATGCAGTGTATCAAATTTCATTGAATTATCTTGCTCAGTTTTCCCAAAAAATGTATTTCCACGCACAGACAGACAGACATCCAGCCAACCAGTTAGACAAACGGACATATCTGTATCCACTCAGGAGGTAACGCTGATCAAGAATAAATATATGGGACGTTCCATGTCAACCGGGACACCTATGTTTCCAGAAGCAAGATAAAAATGCGATTAAGGTCCCAAATTTTCAACTACTCAAGATCTTTCAAATAAACAACGACCATTTATTAGTAAATTTTGGAATTCATAATGGCGGCCAGTAGTAGGGTAAGGGAGGGAAATATGGACTACGTGGGTAATATGGACCACACGGTTATTTCCCACTGCATACATACGAGTTACCGTCATTCATGTTCAAACTTAACGCTAATACCTAAAGCTTATAATAGGGCGATTTTAGCGTTCGATGAAGCCGCATGTTTCTGTAAAGTTGATTTTTCTAAAAAAAAGATCAATGATAATTTTTTTTCTAGTGAGTATATTTCATTATTTCACTTTAAAGACATCGCGTTTTTTAAAAAATGGTTAATTACATAAAGTCAGTGAATACCATTTATAATTTATTAGCACAAATAAGTCCATTAACCAAAAGAGTTTTTGATAAAAAAACCATTTATTTCATCAACACGTGCTTTGGGTAATATGGACCACCAAAGAAAAAAGAATCGAAAACAAATGTATTTATCATCTTTTCCAGATGGGGAATCTACTTGCAGTTTTCACGACGAGTCTGATGGTCATTATATGTAATTCGTTAACTACAAAGGAAAAAAATTATAAAAATGCATATAATGTAATACCCTTTACTCAGAAGATCGACGTGGCGAATTTTGGGTTGAATATATAATCTGACGTACTTGGAGTCATGAAAAGTGTGCCGAATGTGGAAGTGACATTTTTATATACAACTTCTGTACCAAATGGACTATATGGTCCATATTACACTACACTTTTTTTTTATCTTCATTTTGATAATTTTCAGTTCTTTATTTTTTTTTCTTTATCCTGATGAGATATTTATCTAAAAGTGAATCAGAATAAAGGTAAATTGTTTCCTTTACTGAATGACATAAAATTAATTGTTTTGTTTTATGTATTTTGGGTTTTATTTAAAAAAGAAAGATGGGTGGTCCATATTTCCCTCCCTTACCCTACAATATTTATAAAATTTCTTTTTGAGTTACATTTTAAGGTCAATTATCAATGGAAAACTGCAGAAATATTTTAATTGTAACGTTATTACATATATAGATTTTGATATATTAAGTTCAGGAGATGTGACCTTTTCGTAATTGATTGTGTTGATAACACAAAATTTAAAGGAAACAACCATATTAATTTGGCGAAACTTCTATTAAAGGTATCTTAAATTAAAATAATAACTTAAGTCAGATATAACTAATAGAAATTTTTTAAAAAGCATGGTGTAAAAGCATCCAAGCCACTCAAGAAAAATTTAAATCGAGCTGTCGTGAACACAAAAAAATGTGTTAGATTACTAATGAGCACTTACCGACTAAGACAAAAATGTTTTTAAAATAGGTTCATTGCTTACTTTTTCAAAAAAGAGGTCGAAAAACGGCCATTTCTCCCACTTAGAGACACGATATGAGTACCATTCTTACCTATTTCGCTCATTTTCAATCCCCGGAGCTAACTTTGAATTATCTTGCTTAGTTTTCCCAAAAAGTGTATTTCAACACACAGCCAGCCAGCCAGCCAGCCAGACAGACGGATATGGCTATATCGACTCAGGAGGTGACGCTGATCAAGAATATATATACTTTTCTATTTCCTTCTCTGCATTACAAACGGAAGGACAAAGTGAATATTCCCTGGGTGTAGGGTATAACTAGTAAGGTTGTTGCCTTTGGCCTGGCCAAACATTAAATACCCTACATAGCTGTATTTTGAAAATTTTGCTTATATGGGGGTGCCACGCCCTCCTGTCCAAATTCACCCAGTTTTTTCTCAGAGTTTGAATTTATAGTTCTTAATACTTATTTGAGTGAAATTTGGTTGGATTAGCTAAAAAATTTTTTTGCTTAAATGGGTGGTGCCACGCCCTTTTTTCCGATTCTATCCAGTTTTTGCTTAAAGCTTGTATTTATAATTCTTTATGTCTGACTAAAATTTAGTTCGATTACCTCGAAAAATGCTTTCAGTATAGTGTTTTGAACTTATATGAGAGATGCCACGCTCTCTTGTCCAAATTGACCCAGTTTTTGCTCAGAGCTGGCGCTTACAATTCGTAGTATTTATGTGTATTTTGGCTGCATTAACATGAAAAATACTTCAAAAGTTGCATTTTGAATATATTTTTTGTATGGGCGGTAGGCGTGTCCATTGACCGATTTCACTCATTTTCAATCCCAAAAACTGTATTTCCACACACAGCCAGCCAGCCAGACAGACAGACATACCACGCCTCCTTCTCAGCGTTACAAACGGAAGGACAAAGTGAATATACCCTGGGTGTAGGGTATAAAAAAAAAAAATTACTTCATTTTATCAGAACGTATTTAGTTGGCCCACATCAAATGTTGAAGATAACCAAGTTGAAAACGATGAAGAATATGATTATGCAACTTAAATACATTAAAACATGAATAATCTTAATAAGTCACATGTTAATAAATTATTGAGTAAGTGTAATTTTCAATAATATTTATAAATAATGAATGTATGATTACTATAATTGTGTTGTTTAAATTAAATGCCATTATAACCGTTTCCTGCAAAAACAACCTAAGTCCAGAATAGTTTTTCAGGTTTTTTCCTTAATAAACCACAAAAAATTTTTTACATTTCAATCTATTAGAACTCAAGCACTATATTCAGCTCAAAAAAGTTCTCGCTTATTTTTGAATAAAACAGTTTTTATTGATTCCTGAAAAATTCTATTCGTGTGACTTATGACGTTTCTGCAATGGCCGATTCAATTGTAGTCGCCATTTTTTGGCCGCCATTATGAATTTAAAAATTTACTCAAAAATGGACTTTGTTTATTCGAAAAAGCAGACAAAAATTTTGCGACCTTAAACGCATTTTTAGCTTGCTTCTGAAGACAGAATTGTCCTGGTTAACATGGAACGTCCCATATATATATATTTATATGAAAAATTGTCAATATAAAATCATAAAATTTTCTTGAAATACTATATTAAACAATTAAATACGAGGAATCCATTTTGTAGGGAAATTTAATCTTTAACAAAATGCTGCGAGCCATTTTACGTATGAGTAAAAATGTCATCTTTTTCCATCATAGACGTTGCATACCATTTTCACAGAATTGATCTACGAAGCAGAAATTTTAGGAGAATTCTTTCCAGATGCGATACTAAAAAATTTACTTATGGAACCAAAAAAAAAAAAAAATACCCTAATGGATATACATTAATACATATAGTGCATAAAGAAATTCAGACATTTGTATTTTCTCACATGTGGACATTATGCTCTCTCTTTTGACAACAATTACTCAAAAATAAAATATGTAAATAAAGCAGAACATAAGAAAACAACTTAACAGAAGTTCAGGAAACTGTTACTGCGCTGTAGAGCATCCACCCATCGTCATCCTGTCCGCAATGGAAGTAAATCACAAATGACTCTGTAAAAGCAAAATACAAAATTTCATTGATAAAAACGCCAAGCATGGACCAAATAATTTCAGTTAAGGCTACGCTCTTGGCCGCAAAGGAAGTAAAAATTCCATTTTGAGGAAACGGAAATTTACAAATTTAAATACATTTTGGCGGATTCATTTTGCTGTTTAATTTTTCACGCATTTAAATTATTTTTTGTTATTTAAAGTGAGAAAGTGCAAGAATTTCTTTTTGAATAAAATTACAAAGAAAATTCAACAAAATTTTAATAAAGTGAAATTTCACTTATTTTTTGTTAATACTCTTAACAATAGTTAAACATGTTTATTATAAATAAATACAAATAAATTATTTAAAAATAATTGAAAGCATAATTTTGTTAAAAATATTTGCATACTAAAAAGAAATAGAAATAAATATTAAAAAACAAGACTTTATTTTTTGAAATATTCAAATTTCGAATCACGTCACGCTTTGGCATTCTGTTACCGTCCGGAATATTTTAGTTTTGTGTGCATTCGTGCAATTCAAAAATGTAGTCGGGATGTAGCACTCGCGTCTATTTATTTATTATCGCATTATCGTCAGATTTGTCGTTGGCGTTTGTCCTCTTAATGCTTTTAGCTGCATTGCATTGCTTCAACGTCGTCGTCGTCGTCGTCAATTCTTCAAAGGACCTTTATCGTACTTTCAAATTACAAAAGTGCTTAGGTACCAGCTGTTCATCGCTGCTGTGGCTGCAATTGGTCTCTAATTGTTCCGATATTATTAGAAACTTGCGATTGGAATATAAAGCGAAACCGGAACGCACGACTGCATCAATTTGGAATCGTTAAGTTGTTCATGGTACTCTATCCAGCATCCAGCATAAATAACGCAATTAGGTGAGCTAAATAGTACTATTCAGAATTAAATTTAAATGCCATTATTCATACCATGTATTGTTCTCTTTGGTTGCGATTTATTTTCCTAGAAGGGTACTCAAAGTAAATGCAAAGTATTCGCGAACTGGCAGGATAACAATGAGAACAATTTTCTAATAAAAGTGCAGCACTGTGGATAAGTTCCTTTTTCATCAGTTGGCTCTTGTTTCGAACAATTATGGGTGTAAGAAGAAAGTGATTATAAGTTCTTTTTTCTTTTTTTTTTTTTGCTTTAAAGATGAAAAGCAAGTTTTTTCAACTTTATATTCTGACAATGGGTTTTGGTTACGGAGACCAACAAAAAAAAAAAAAAACGTTTTTCTACGTTTTGAAAGTTTACAGTTAAATTTTTTTAGAGGGGTCAAAGTTTTCCTATAACTATACTGCCGTCCTAAGCAAGAATGCCATAACTCCAATTTTCCAAAAAAAACGAGTTTATGCGGTTTTTTTGGTCATTTCGGTTCTGTCCGTCAACCCGCAAGAGCAGGTTGCAGTATCCGTATAAAATCAACTATGACTTTTGTCGTAACTCCCAGCCGTACACATTTTACTAAACAAGAATACCGTATCTCCACATGCTAAGCAAAAACACCGCAACTCCATAAAAATGTATGTCGTATCATACATTTTTAAAATCATTTCGTTTCCCTAAATCATTTCAAAAACAAACAAATTTTCTTTATGAAACATCTCGCACGCGTAGAAAGTGTCGATTATGGCCTCTGGACACAGGCCCGTGCACACGGGGGATATTTTGGGGGTTCAAACCCCCCCCAGGAAGATATTTTACCCATATATAACGATACAAATCAAGTGTTTAGTATGCACCCTTGTTATACCCTACACCCAGGGTATATTCACTTTGTCCTTCCGTTTGTAACGCAGAGAAGGAGGCGTGGCAGGTATGGAAAAGTATATATATTCTTGATCAGCGTCACCTCCTGAGTCGATATAGCCATGTCCGTCTGTCTGGCTGGGTGGCTGGCTGGCTGGGTAACGGCTGTGTGTGGAAATACATTTTTTGGGAAAACTAAGCACGATAATTCAATGAAATTAGGTACACAGCCTTCGGGGGATTGAAAATGAGCGAAATCGGTCAACGGACACGCCTACCGCCCATACAAAAAATATCTTCAAAATGCAAATTTTGGAGTATATTTCACAATAATGCAACCAAAATACACATAAATACTACGAATTGTAAGCGCAAGCTCTGAAAAAAAGCTGGTCGAATTCGGACAAGAGGGCGTGGCACCTCTCATATAAGCAAAAGCTTCAAAACGCTGTACTGAAAGCGTTTTTTGAGATAGTCAAACTAGATTTGACTCGGACACTAAAAACTATAAATGCAAGCTTTAAGCAAAAACGGGATAAAATCGGACATATAAGCAAAAGCTTCAAAACGCTATTCTGAAAATATTTTTTCAGATAATCCAACCAAATTTCACTTAAATACTAAGAACTATAAATGCAAACTCTATGAAAAAACTGGGTGAATTTGGAGGGCGTGGCACCTCCCATATTAGCAAAATTTTCAAAATACTGCTGTGTAGGGTATTTAATGTTTGGCCAGGCCAAAGGTAACACCCTTACTAGTTTTTTTTGTACCCTTGTTTTTTTTGTACGAAAACCCCCCAAGAGCAAATCCTGCTCAAGGTGCTGTCTGGACAAGTCAGTCAACTAAAATTTTCTCTAAGATCTATTTTAGAATATGGTTACACAGAGGACAACTGTAGCAGCTCAGACGAATTAATCTGTGATTCAAGTTGGAAATCACAACTTAAGGAAATTCAACCCCACATGGTGGACGACGAATCAGATCAAAATCCTCTTATAAAAAAAGGAACGTGCGTAAGCGGAAATATTACAAAGACACTGCAGAACAACGGAAAAGAGCTTGCCAGGAAGAAAAAGCCAGTAGACACATAATTGGTATTGGTCTTGGTCACCAAAAGACAAGAGTGTTTCTTCGGATTTACTCTTTCCTCATAGTAAATTTAATCAAAAGTTGACTTTACGGCATTTTTGATCTGTATCATATTACCGTAACTCCATTTTTGACTGAAATTTACGTAATTGGCTATTTCCTTTATTGCCATCATGTAGAGTGTGAACAATCCTTTAGGAATGAGAAATAAAAAATAATTTTCCTTTAAGCTGAGAGTGTTGGGGAAACGAAACAGCAAGAAACACAAAAACTCATTTTACAGAAATAAAAATTTATTGGAGTTACGGCATTCTTTCTTAGGACGGCAGTATACTTTCCTTACATCTGAAGTGTATTATAAGTTAAGCAATCTTTTGTAGGATATCACGAGTAACATTTTTGTACAAGCTTTAACCTTCTACAGCCTCCACACATGGGTAGTTTTGCTAAAGATTTCACCACTAGTCGCTGAACACCAAAAAGGTGAATTTTCATCGCGAAAGCTATAAAATCGTTAAAGCCAACTTAAACTTCTCACATAAAATTTGTCTGCAAAATTATTCCTCATGATATCCCACACACGTTTGTTGAGCACATGATATACCTCAGATTTAAGAATAGTATAGTTTAATGAGTACATATGTCGATTAAACGCAAGAATACGTTAAAAGGGGAAAACTTTGACCTCACTTAAAAATATACAGCTGTAAACTTTCAAAACGCCGAAACACGTTTATTTCTTTTAGTCCCTTATACCAAAATTCATTATCAGAACATTGTTACTTTTTCTTCCTGTTGTACTAATTACTATACTATGAATCAATTCTTTGTGAAAATCAAGTTTTTACCAAACAACTATTAACACAAAAATCGATAGTCTATATAAAGTAGAACGGGGTAATGTCGTGCAGGGGGTAATGTCGTGCACTGGCTGTTTTAGCCCAAGGACTTGAATGATTTACCAACTGTTCGTAAGCTAGGGACCTGCTGACCTACTGAGCTTATGCATATAATACTAGCAATTTTCACCAGTTCGTCTCTACAGAGTAACCTTTTTTTCAAAAAGTACGCTTTCGGGACGATAAAAGTGTTTTTTCATCGGGTCAGAAAAATAATTTTCCTTGCGGGAAAATATAACAGGTAAGTGTTTTCTGAAACGAAATATTCTGCCAAAGAAAAGAAATATTTGATTTCCAAAAAAATTTTGGGCTTCACCGAGTTATCGAAGTTGACCTTTAAAACGACCATTGGGGTAATATCGTGCACATTCACTTACACAAACACAATTTCTCGCTACACAAATGTTGTTACACATTGATGTAACCAATGAAATTATCTTTCGATCGGATGCTTACTCGTCGCATTCGCTTGAGATGTACGGCTTTACGAGCATGTCAAAGTTGAGTGCACGATATTGCCCCGTTCTACTCTATTTATTGAAAATTTGCTTCTGAAAAAACTAATACCTGAATATATATAATACTTCTAATACAAATTTGTCACTCGAATTTTAGCTTTACTGTTGAAATCCAAAATAAAGAAACAAATTTTTTTTTTTTTTTTTTTTGATTTTCCAGAAGTTCGCTTTTTGAGACAAGAGGCCTCTCTTAAATAACAGACTCAAAGTACATTGTTTTACAGAAATTCCCCAAGTACACCGAACATGAACTTAGTACACTTTTCAGATTCCACCAACAAAAAATTTTTTATTCCTCTTCTTCTCGAAAATCGAAAAATTTGTCAAACAGGATCGAAAAAATCGTAAGGAATAGAAAAGAAACTGATGGCATTCGGAGATATCGATAAAGTAAAAATTTTTATATTGCCGAATAGAATTGAATACGAGTAGTTTTGCAGAATACAAAGAAATTCAAGAACTTTCGAATAGTGAGAAAAGTTTTGTATCTTGTATTATCCTATAACTCTTAAGGAGCGTTAGGCTAAAATGAATCATTTCAATCGAATGGAAATTTTTTTAGTTTAAATCAACGCTAAGGGAATAATGGCTCATATGAATGCACAGCACTGTGTTGGTGTGATGAAAAGTTAGAGGGAGTGGGAATAGATGGAGTAGTTTCATTGAACGTTTTTCTTAAATTACCCGATGTTTTAGCCAAAATCGAATGTTTTTCATCCAGATTTCCGTAAAAAAAATTGAAAGAAACAAAATAAATCTTTTTTGGGAAAATTGTTTTTTAAGATTTTTCAAAACATCCTTGTGATTTATATAGAAAATATTGGTTTTTTTGTATACGTTGAATTTTCTAAGCTATGAAAATTATATTCTTCTACTTTGAAATTTTTTTGGCCACCTGGTGGGTGTAAATCAAAGCACAAAATAAAGTTAAAAAAATTGTCACGTGGCTTTCACAAGCACTTAGCGCAAACCAAATCTTTTGGAAAACGTTTGTTTTTTATTCACCTTTCTATAAAAAAAAATTTAAAAAATAATTATTTTATTGAAAAAATCAACTTTGAAGATTTTCCAAAAAATGGCCGCCATTTCGTAAATTTTTTAAATTTAAAAATGGAAATCAAAATAACATTTAAAATTATACAAAAAATTAATTTTTGACAAAATGACGGAACTTAGAAATTACATGGATTATTCGCAAAAACACTACTAGGACACTCTGAAGTTCCATGCTCATAACTTGCAAAAAAAAAAAATGTTTTCCTAATAATGAGAGGCTTCTATACTGACCACTTTATAAACATAAAACCCAACTGCAAATTTCGAAAAATTTGATATGGAAACGGTCTTCAAGAAAATTTTTTTTTTTTACGGTTGGGTTATAGTGAAGCACTTTCGATAACCATTAATGACTATAAAAGTGCCAAATAATTGTTCCAATTTGGGTTGCTAAGCGGCGCTATAACGGTTCAAAATTTGAAAAAACCAAGTATTATAGAGAAAACATATTTTTGGGTTAAAAATAGAAACGTTTATATGAAATCTTATTTTCTCGTTTATGATGTCTACCAAACACACATAATTTCAGCATACTCTAATGATTATTTTCTTGTCAAATACAATTTTGGACAAAATTATAGAAAACTGTGAAAAGGGACAAAATACCCTAAATATTGCATTCTTCCCCTCCCACAATGCAAAATTCGGAATGAGGTCTAATGCGGCATTATCGTTAGCATTTTATGTGTAGAGAAGCACAAATAAGGGATTTTGTAAGCCTTTTATTGAAGCGTGTTATATTTTGTATCCAACAGTTCTCATCAGCTTTCATTCAAAATGTCATAGCTTTGGAATGACTAACCGTATCTTCAAGAACACACCAAGAAAGGACTTTTAATGCGCTCTAAAAAAAACAAAAGTTACGGTTTTTTTCTAGGAAGATGTGCTTTCTAAAATACTTACTTTATATGAAGTTCTTATTTGTCTTCATCCAAGAGGACATAACTTTAGAATGGCTAGCCGTATCTGGATGAATAAACCCTCGTTAGAAAGGTCTTTTTATGCACTTTAAAAATTAAGTTTTTTTTTTAAGAAGATGAAATTTCTGATGCATTTTGTATAAAGTTTTCATATGTTATCATTCAATAGGTCATTAATTTTAAGCTAGATGACCTTTTCCAATAACTTAGTCAGCACGTTAATAATACGCAACAATAGCTTTCACACGGTGCCAAGATCACAGCAATACAACAGATTGTTCGAAAGTTCTAAATTTCCAAAGCTAATCTCGCAAATGAGAAAAACTTTCAGAACTGCAAAGCGATTTTTGTGCGACTCTAAATTCACTGCAGATACGGAGGGTCTTACGATATATCAATACGTAAAATTCGTGAAACAATGTCAGCAGAGATTCGATTTACTATTCTTTTTGGATTTCGACGTAAGCTCAATCCTGTGGAAATATGTAGTGAATGCCAAATAGCATTTAAAGTTAATGCGCCATCACTTTTGACTATTTCAAAGTGGTTCCAAAGATTCCAAATTCAAAACCGGAGAGTCTAACACTTTCAAGAAAATTGTAACAGGTGATGAAGCATGGTTTTACAAGTACGACCCTGAAACCAAACAACAATCCATGGTATGGAGCCCAGAAGGGAGAGTCTTCAACAGCAATTAGGAGATAATAAATGCGGTTAATGATGAAAAAAAGAGATTAAGACAAAAGAGAAGAAATCTAACATGTGCTGTTACATGAACTTATGCAACATTTTTATTAATGGCATTAGATATCCAAAATCTACACCATTAAAGATGTCATTTTAACTTTTCCGATTGAATACCAATTATTGAATAAAAAGGAAACTCAACTCCATTCAAAAGATTAAATTATATTTGCGTAAAGCTGAGGTACCTTTTCTCCAGCAAAAACAAGGCGAGTTCTTTAATAAATTTCGTGGCACCTCTAATACAAACATAAAACTGTAAAACGCTGTGCAAGTGATTAGTTAAAACAACTCAACCAAACTTCATATGAAAATTAGAAACATGAAACGCGTGTAAGTCCAACATGAAATCATTGCAAGTCTGAACAACAAGTTCAGCCTCATGTACCTCACATACCTTAGTTTACTTAGAATTGACAAATTTATGACAAAAAGTTTAAAAAAGTTAACTTGTTCAGTTTAAGCATTCTAAGTAGATAATTTTTCGGCTTAATTTTTTTCATCTTTTTCGTTGCTTTTAAACGTTTAACAGAGTTTCTCAGAAACATCTAATGTTTATCAATAGTTGTTATCATAAATTCAACAAATATTCAACTGATCAGTTTTTACGAGGAATTTAGTAAATGATTTTTTTTTGTAAGTAAGTACATTCCAAATTCAGCGGCAACCCGTATACGTATAGTACGTGAAAAAAATAGCAAATCGCGATAAAAAAAATACATCAACACTTTATTATCCTTATTAACATCAGCATTATGCGTTATTGGAATTTGTTGCACAACTACTGAGTTACTATTTGACACGATTTCCAAATTAAACTTTCTGGAATTTTAACCTTTGGAGCCTCCCACTAACAATTTATGACTATAAAAAGTCGCGTGAAAAAAATTTCCTTTTTTTTTCTTCGTATTTTCATGTGAAACGTTTAGAAAAGACGAGAAATAAAAAAATAAAAAAACCACAGGCATAAAACACATATCCTTAGGGAAACATTCGACTTGTTGTGCTTTCTCAGTGCAGTAGTAAGCACTTTCACATATTCATCTGAAAGGATATGCTTATGCAGAAGGAGGAGCTTTTCGAACTTGACGAATTACTATGTAATTTATATCAACAGATAAGTCGTAAATATTCTATTGTGAAAGTTTGTGTAGCGGTATCTCCTTTTTTATTGCAACAAAAAGCCAAAAAAGTATTCAAGAAGCCAATAAAGTTGTCATATAAATAATAAAAAGAAAGAATACTACAATACGTGCATAAAAAATGCGTTCTAAACAGAAATACATGTTGCTATGGTTAATAAATGTGGCTCTTTGTTCATTGCAAAATCAATTTTTGGCAAACGTTCAATTTGAGATAAAATTTTTATATATTTTTCTTCAACGCTAACATATTAAATTTTAATCCAAACGAATTTAATTCAAAGTATATAATCCGGATGATGTGAAGATTACATTTCCTTTTATTTTTCTGTATTAATCATGTTTTTTTTTTTTATTTTTTGTAAATTTTTGTTAAAAGGCATGTGATATGTACCATAATGTTATTTTCGAAAGCTTTTAAGTATGTGCGGAAAGTAAATTACAATTTACGCCTGTTACACTTATTGTTTGTATATTGCAGGTATTTTTACCGTAAAAGAATTTTTCGTCAACAGGCTAAATCCAGCTAAAAGAAAGGAGAACAAAGTAACGACAATTTCTATGTACGAGAATTCCCGTTTTCAATTATACTTAACGAATTCAAGTACAATAGGCAACAAAAGTTGGGGAACATTTTAAAATTTTTTTTTTTTTCACATCTGACTGATTAAAATGCCACAAAAAACCCCAATTTTTGTCGCTTTTGAACTCAATATCAATTTGCCAATACTTAAGATTTAGCCTTAGGGGAAGAGTATGCTCAACGATCTTGAAAAAATTACTGTTTGTTGAAAGCTTTAGTAACTATTGAAGCCTTCCCTTGGTGGAAGTGATGAGAAAAATTAGTCTTGGTCTTGAGTCTTCTTCTTGGTCTTGGTAATTTTGCAAGACGCTGATATTTTTGCAAGACTGCTATGGCCTTGGTATTGGTCTTGCTCGCGATAATCGTCAAGACCAAGATTGCTTTTCAGTCCTGCTAATTTATAGTTAAAAGTTGTTTCACTCCCGTTTTGAAGATAAAATCATTTCTCAATTTGTATTTAGGCATCTTAAAAACCCAGTTGCGTTGGAAAAATATGGTTTTGAGATTTTGAATACTCAATATACTTATTATACTTTACTATATACTTTTTTCAAGACCAAGACCAAGACCAAGACCGAGACTAAGTATTAATGAGCAAGATCAAGACCAAGGCCAAGACTCAATATCAAAACCAAAACCAATACCAAGACTCAATGTGCAAGAACAAGACCAAGACTACTATGGTTTTGGTCTTTGTCTTGGTTTGCTCATCACTACTTGGTGGAAATATACTTGGCATTATTTTTTTTTTCTCATATGAACAAAGTCATCTTGGAAATATTTATTAAAATTTTGCTCATTCGGATAATTTCCTGCATGTGATTTCAATTAAAAAACAGTAATTTTCAAAAATCTGAACCTGTCTTCAACATTTTTGAAAGATTAAAAATTCTACAATAAAAAAACCACTGCACTTAGCTTTTGATAAAAAAATAATTAATGATCTTTAATAAAAGATTCCATGGCGTTCTCATAAAACACTGGAAAGTAGTCTGTTTCTACAAATGAATTTGTGTAGTAGTATTACAGCCCACTTTTCTAGTAGTCACATTCACATTGTACATATATGTGGCAAATGGTTTCAGAGATATGACAAATTATGGATTTTCAGGGTTTTCACTTATCATTAACTACACACTGTGAAATATTATCATTAAATTTTCCTCTTCAACATTCCTCTTGAATATACTACCCCGATTGATATTTCTATCTTAATTTTGTATGGAATCCCCCTTAAGGGGTAGAACAAAAAGGAATAAATGTTGAGGAGGAAAAATTAATGGAAGTCAGTGGACATATTTTTTTTCCTCTCCCGGCAATGAGATATTTTTTTGATATTTTTATCTAAATTTTATAAATGTTGGAGCGGAAAAATTATTGGGGTCGGTAAACATTTTCACCCCCTCCCGGGTACGATGAATTTTTTATTGCTCTTTCACGCTCTTGTTTGGTAATTAAAAAATTTTAAAAAAATCATTCCAAAAATAGTCAAATACGTCAGAGTTTTAACAAAATTTTTTTAAAAAAACTAAGAGTAGGTACAATTACATTGTACAACAGAACAGCAAAATAAAAAAGAAACCCTTGGGATTTGAGAACTTTTTTTACTAATTTAAGGTCGCTGAAACCGTATATGTAGTTAGTTTTTTGCGTCACCCTAGGTTTTCATACCACAGGGGTACAGGTCAAACCCTACCCCCATTGTTAATTTAATCAATATTTCCCCGTTTAGCAAGGGCCAGAGAGGGTTAAAATGTATGACCGACTCCCATTAATTTTCAAAGGGGAAAACTTTTTCGCCTGGGGCCTAACCCCATATGTTTTTGGTGCTTTATATGTTTTTAAGAAAAATTTGGAGGATCAGACAAGGGAGTGTTGTACCTTCCGTACAAAAAAACCTTAAAATAGGCACCACGCCTAACACACTAAATATATCGGAGCCATATTTTAACGATATCTGCGCCTAATTTTCCGCTAGGCTAATGTTGTACAAAATGAAGGGCGTTGCACCCCGCGTACAAAACCCACGTGCAAAAGGCACTTAAAACGCTATATCTCCACACACCTTTGACAGGTAACGTTTCAAAACTTGATGCATGGATGTATGTTTATGGTATACACCAAGAACCTTAGACAAAAAAAGAAGGGATTTAATCAGGGGGCATGTTGATTTAATTAACAATGGGGGTTGGGTTTGACCTGGACCACTTTTTTTTATAAAAATATAAACCAAAAAAATTTTTGGATTTTTTTATAAAAATGTTCTTAAAAAAACAAATCTCTGAAAAAAATTAAATGATTTGGCTTCTGAGCTTTTGAAGAAATTAATAGGGTAAGGGAGGGAAATATGGACTACGCGGGTAATATGGACCACACGGTTATTTCCTATTGCATACATAGGATTTACCGTCATTCATGTTCAAACTTTATACCAATACCTAAAGCTTATGTCAGTGCGATTTTAGCGTTCGGTGAAGTCGCATGTTTCTGTAAAGTTGTTTTTTCTAAAAAAGAGTTTGGTGATCATATTTTTCCAGTGAGTAAATTTCATTATTTCACTTTAAAGGCATGGTGTTTTTAAATAAATGGTTAATTATATAAAGTCAGTAACTATCATTAGTAATTTATCAGCACAAATAAGTTTATTGACCACAAGAGTTTTTGATTAAAAACCATTTATTTCACCAACACGTGGTGCGGGTAATATGGACCACTAAAGAAAAAAGCCACAAAAAACAAATGTATTTATCATCTTCTTTAGATGGAGAATCTAGTTGCAGTTTTCATGACGAGTCTGATGGTGATTATTTGTAATTCGTAAACTTTGAAGGAAGAGAAGATGAAAAATGGTTATACTGTAATACCCTTTACTTAGAAGGTCGCCGTATTGAATTTGGGTTGAATGTGCAATCTGGCATCCTTGGAGTCATGAGGATTGTGTTGGATGTGAAAGTGACCTTTTATATGGAACTTCTGTATCAAATGGACTATATGGTCCATATTACACTACACTTTTTTTTGATCTTCATTTTGAGTGTTTTCAGTTTTTTTATCTTTGTTCTTTATCCTGATGAAATATGCATCTAAAAGTGAATCAGAATTAAGGTGAATTGTTTCCTTTAATGAATGGCATAAAATTAATTGTTTTGGTTTATGTATTTTGAGTGTTATTAAAAAAAGAAAGATTGGTGGTCCATATTTCCCTCCCTTACCCTAAATGTAGTTTTTGCAGCATTTTCAGTTTTTCAACATAATTATATCTCTTACACGGCTTGATAAAAAAAATTGATAAAAATTATGGATGCTCAGCTATATCTCCACTATGTAGTATATATAAAAAAATTTTTTTTTTTTTAAATCGCCCTTACAACAAATATCTTATGTTAACAACTATTATCAAATTCAGCTAAAATTATAATTATACAATTATAATAGTAAAAAAAAAAAAAATTGTTTTCTATTTGAAAAACTTCGGAGTTTACTAAGCACAATTGTCAACTTTCTACGCAATCTATCAATTGCTTTGACAGATATTCTTAACAGAAGTCCTATCGCGGCTAAAACATAATATCTCCCTAACGATTTATAACATATGCGTGAATAATAAATCCAATTTCTTTGCATTACTTTCTTTGTGATGTTCCACAAGAAATGAGACCTTAACTTCTAAAAATGTAAATTCGTTTTGTTTTTACATTTTCTATATAAAGTACATGGCACTAACTTAAATTGCAGTTTTTCATTTTGGTACAGCAGATAAGGTAAATTTTTTTAACTCACACTTCACGGGGAAACCTCCGACCAACATGATTTCCCGGAAAAAATTGAGTAGACACATTTTGGTACGTTGTTCAGGTCAAAATTCTCTATCGGTTGGTATAGGTTTTATGAATTTCGGAATTAGTGCAAGACTCAAATCTAATTTCGCTGGTCTAAAAATAATACAACGCATAATATACATAAACCCTACTTTTTATTTTTAGCTCTCCATTTGCCTTAGATGATAAGGTTGCTTTCCGTGTGGAACATCACATGAATGTTTCTTAAAGATGAACGATGATGTTGACAGTACAAAAATCTCATTTACATAAGAAAATGTCACATTCATGTGACAAAACTGCTGACAAATTTCTATCTACAAGTAGCGAATTAACAGTCAGAATCAATAATCGCGCAACAAAGCAATTCGAAAGAATTTGATTCGAATTTCTTGTAAAATGTATGATTTTGCACAAAAGAAAAATAAATCAGTGAAACGAAAAATTATTTTATTTAATTAATATTCAATGACTGTATTATTTGACCCAAAAGATACTTAATTTCATTCACTCTGCACGTTTTTTTTTTTTTTTTTTGTAAAAATTAATTAACCGCATAGTTCTCTAATATCTCAATAAAGGTAATTTTCTTTATGATTGATTCTTAATAATCAATTTATTCACAATTGTTGTTTTAATGTTTACGATTGTTACATAACTGAAGTTTTCTTTAGCAGGAAGTCTTCTCTTGTGGAAATGTTTACTTTGTGGAATTAATTTGTACAACTGATACTAGTCATTAATATGCAATATGTTTGTATAACATTGATATCAAACCTAAAATTTAGGATTTTTCTGGGGAAAATATTGTTGAACATTTTCTTAAGAGCTTCATCCTTATAATGCTCAGATTAACCAAAAATTGACCACCTCCCCTCTCCCCTTATGCATGAATTAAAAAAGACAAAAATACACAAATCGTAATGCTTGCTCAGACCTCTTACTTTCCCAACGAGCGCCACGAGTCTTCTAGTCAGTAGGTTTTAAGTAAAATTTATGTTGCATGTTGTGGCTAGAGGCTTGTTTGATATACGCAGAAATGAGGAATTTTTTTGATATTTTTATCTAAATTTTGTATGGAGGGGCCCCCATTAATTATTGGAAAAAAGAGATAATATGTTTGAAAAAATTATTGCAGAGGAAAAGTTAATGGGGGTCGGTGAACGTTTTTCCCTCTCCCGGCAATGAGGAATTCTTTTTATCAAAATTTTGTATGAGAGCCCTTTTAAGGGATTGATAAATGGGGTTAGTAAATTCAAGAAAATATTGAAGATAAAAAATTTGTGGGGGCAGGTTAACAGTTTTTCTCTCTACCGGCAATGAGAAATTTTTCGATAGTTTCATCAAAATTTTCTGCGGGAACCCCCTTAAAGGGTTGGAAAAATGGGGTAGTACGTTTGAGAAAAATATTGGAGAGGTAAGTGGGGGTCGGTGAACATTTTTACCCTCTTCCGACAACGAACGGCTCGTTCACTCACTTTTTTGTCGATAAAAAATTAAAAGAAACTAGTAAGTGTGTAAAATTTGGCCTGGCCAAACATTAACCCTTTCCGTGATTTTGTCCAATATATTGGACGATCGCTTTCCGCTATGTTTCAAAGCCTACTGTTACCGCTACATTTTTGCTATTCTCTTTTCAACATATTTTTAGCGTTGAACAAGGTTTCTTAAGTTTGTAAATGTTGATTGTGCTGGCATTCTGAAAGCCAAAAATCATTTTTTCCATGTTTTAGTGAATTTATATTTTTGGTTTTTTGATGGGCAATGTTCTGATAAAAATAATACATATTTCTAAGGCTCGGATCATTTCCAAAAAATTCATCAGTATTTCGACAAAATTAGATAATAGATTCGTGGTAAATAATTTTACAAAAGTTGTATGAGGTAACCTGCGGAGTGCAATTTATAGGTGTCCAATATATTGGACAATTGCTTTCAAAGGCTGCAGAGTATAAGTCATAAGTGTCCAATATATTGGACAACTGCATTCACAGGTTGTATTTTTTTGTATTATTGTATATAAAAATATCGTTTTTCATAAGATATGTCATCAAATAAAACACTTTCTATGGTCAGATCATGGATATAACGTTGATGACAGATTTGAGGATCCGCTGCAGTGGTGTAGCTGTTTAATTATATGTCTAAAATGCAATGAACTTCTTTGCGTAAAAAATACCAGAATTGCTTTCAGGAATTACACAAAAAGAAAAAAAAATTTATATTGCATGTTTTCCTCTTAATTTCAAAATTTTATCAAGGAAAATTTTCTTTATATTAAAATAAATACTAAAAAATTACTAATACTAAGCTCTTACATCATCAATTAATTGAAAATTGGCAAGATGTATTGAAAAAATTATGGTCGTTGCGAGTAATTGTCCAATATATTGGACACCTCATACCACCCACATTAGGCAACCTACCTCGATTTTTCTTTCATATTTGTATTTCTCGGCATCAAATTAGCCTTTGGGCCAAATTTCATAATTTTAACTTAACTTCTCGATTAAAAGCACGGAAAGGGTTAAATACCCTACACTGCAGTATTTTTAAAATTTTGCTCATATGGAAGGTGCTACGCTCTCTTGTCCGAGTTCACCCAGTTTTTGTCCAGAGTTTGGATTTATAGTTTTTAGTGGCTGAGTGAAAACGTTTTCAGTATAGCGTTTTGAAGCTTTTGCTTGTATAGGAGGTGCCACGCCCTTTTGTCCGAGTTCGTCTAGTTTTAGCTTAGAGCGTGCATTTATAGTCTTTAGTATTTGAGTGAAGTTTGATTGGATTATCTCAAAAAACTCTTTCAGTATAGCGTTTTGAAGCTTTTGCTTATATTGGAGGTACCACGCCCTCTTGTTCAGTTTTTTTTTTTCAGAGCTTGCGCTTACAATACTCCTAAAATTGCATTTTGAATATAGTTTTTGTATGGGCGGTAGGCGTGTCCGTTGACCGATTTTGCTCATTTTCGATCCCCCGAGCTATCTTTGACGACGGAGGTGGTGTACGAATTGTCATTGAATTATCTCGCTCAGTTTTCCCAAAAAATGTATTTCAACACACAGCCAGCCACCCAGCCAGCCAGCCAGCCAGCCAGCCACCCAGCCAGCCAGCCAGCCACCCAGCCAGTCAGCCAGCCAGCCAGCTAGATAGGCAGACAGGCAGACGGACATTGCTATATCGACTCAGGAGGTGACGTTGATCAAGAATATATATACTTTTCTATGTCTGCCACGCCTCCTTCTCTGCGTTACAAACGGAAGGATAAAGTGAATATACCCTGGGTGTAGGGTATAAAAAGTAGATCCCATTGTTTGCCCATTCTAAAAATAGTCTTAAAATTTGTCAAATTCATTGATGTGATAAAAATAGAAATTCAGTTTTGAAAGTTGAAAATTTAATAAAAAATTATTTTAATAAAATTTTTGTTTTTTTTTTCAATTTTCTTAAAAAAACAAAACTTTTAAAAAAAAATTGCATGATCTGGTTGACTATTGACGGAGTTATGAGCATTTCAAAAAACTACTAAATGTTTTTTTTTGCACCTTTTTTAGTTTTTTGAAAATTAATGTCTCTGAAACGGCTCGATGAAAAAAATCTTAGATGCTAATCTCAACTATAACTCTAAGATAAAGAAGTTTCAACAAATCAGAGATGCAAAAGCAAAATGCTATCCGGAACGGTATGCAATTCCCCATATATATGTACTAGATATGGATCACGTCTTTGAGCAAATTCGAAATGAATATAGCACCTCCTCAACAAGCAAAATTTTCAGTAGGCTTTACTGTCAGAAATACATGTTATTGCGGTGGTATTTTGGAGGAAAAAAATATTTTTTTTGACCACTAAATTTCAAAAATCTAATGTTGCAGTTTTCTGGAGAAATGTTTAACTAGGAAGGCGTCTTCTGATCCTTTCTTAAATACAGTACATAGTTCTAAGATACATATTCAATTAATTTCATTCAGTATATTTTATACAGTCATCAATCTTATTGAAGCTTATTCATAGGTTGTTGGCTATAATTCGTGTTCTCTGGTCCCATTTTGATGCCTTGATGTATTTCAGGATCTTAGCGGGATTTATCTCCATAAGTTCTCGCATATTCTGTCCCAAGTGCCTGCATAACGTATTATGTCCGTTAACATATCACGCTAATTTTTCTTAGCCAGCTACGTAGGGCCTAACAAAAGTTCGCTTAGTTGGTGTCATGTTATAAATTTTTAGTAAATCAAAAAATTGCGTATTATTTGTTGTAGTCTTTCGATATATCATTTTAATTTTCAGAATGATCGGTCAAAATGGAGAGAAGAAAACGTAAAATTCGTGAAACAATGTCAGCAGATATTTCAGTGCCAACGCAACAAGAGATTCGGTTTGCTTTTTTTTTGGATTTCGACGTAAGGTCAAGCCTGTGGAAACATTTAGTGAATGCCAAATAGCATTTGAAGTTAATGCGCCATCCCTCGTGACTACTTCAAAGTGGTTCCGAAGATTCCAGACAGGTAATTTTTCTTTGGAGGACGAACCTCGAGAAGGCCGCCCAAAATCTTCGACTTATTATGCAAGTGTAGCGCTGGTGAAGTCTAAAATTGACGAAGATCCAAGATTGACCCAGAAAATCATTGCTGAGGAACTGGGCTTGAATGCCATGGCTGTATCGAAAAAATTAAAAAATTATCTTGGATACACGAAGAAATCTGCACGATGGGTTCTTAGAGTTTAAAATGATGCTCAAAAAGAGGCACGTAAGCGTTTTGCTAAGTATTTTCTTTAAAAATACAAAAAAGGAGAGTCTAACACTTTCAAGAAAATAATAACAAATGATGAAGCATGGTTTTAGAAGTACGACCCCGAAAGCGAACAACAATCCATGGTATGGAGCCCAGAAGGTGCAAGTCCACCTGTTAAAGTAAAGCAAAAAAAAGTCAGCAACAAAAGTAATGATGTCAGTTTACATCGCCAGAGAGAAAGTTGTAGCTGCTATTCCTTTGGAAAACGATCAGATGGTTACTGCTAAATGATATAATGAAACTTGTTTACCAGAAGTTTTCCAAAATTTATTGGGAAAACGACAAAAAAGGAGCTACGCCGCTACTTTCTACATCACGATAATGCGCCAGCGCACACTGCTGAAAAAACGACAGATTTTATTGCGCTTTCAGGCATCGAAGAAATTCGTCCAGCACCTTATTCCTCAGGTCTAGCGCCTTGTGACTTCTGGTTGTTTCCAAAAATAAAAAAAAATTTGAGAGGAAGAGTCTTCAACAGCAATGAGGAGATAATATATGCGGTTAATGATGAAATTGCAAAACTGCAAAAAGGCGATTTTGAAGACTGTTTTTCAAGATGGATTTATCGACTTCAAAAATGTCTAAAAATAAATGGCGATTACGTTGAAAAAATACAAATAGATGAAGAATAAAGTTATAAATTTAAAAAATTAAATTTAAAAGTTTTTTCAATTCAACTAAGCGAACTTTTGTTAGACGCCTCGTATAACTAACTTAGCATTTATCAAAACATGTATGAAGCCATACCACTCATGCGGTGTAAGGTCAAAATATAACTAGTGGAATTACATTTTAAATAACATAGATGTTTTTGGAGAGTAAAAGTGAAAAAAAGAATATTAAATACACATGTAATCTGTCCATGCTTCATGTGAATACTCTTAATATTGTCTCCGAATACGTATGTTGCGAACTTTTGAACCACACATTTCCATTTTCAATTTTTTGACATGACATCAGCTGCACAATCATGTATGAACATTAAGGTGGGTTGACAATCATACAAAAAAAAAAAAACTGTTTTCTTGTAACCATTGAAATATGTTTCTTGGCTTACTGTAGCGTAGTATATTTTTAGGCAACATTTATAAAGGATGATACATTTTAAATTTGAGATTTGTCACCTATTTCTAAAAACAACGTCCTGAGACAGGGAGCAAATTTCCAAAAACTTTTGATGCAAAACTTAAGCATTTTTAAATTCTTTTTCACGTTATATAGCTAAACAAAACATTTTTTTGTAGAAATTTTGTGCTTTTTCGGTCGAAAAAATATTCTAGCCTTATTAAAGTTTTCATCTGAGTCAAACTATTATTTGAAAAGCCGAACAATAAGCCAAGGAACATATTTCAATTGTTACCAGAAAACAATTTTTTTGTATGGCGGTCGATCCACTTTAATGTACATACGAACCAAGCAAAAAAATTTATTTTAATAAAATTATTTTTATCACTATTATTGTTTTTATGGTATTTCCTCTTTGTGTAAACAACTTACCGTAATATTTTTATACATACTTACATACATATTTATGAACGTAATACTCGACGATACACAGCAAGGATTTGATAATGAAAACAACACAACTTTGTTTACATACCAAACAGGAGTATCGCACCCACTGCGCTTCCACGTCAGGAAAACTGACAGGTACACAGTTTGAAGCCAAAAAACTTTAACCAGTATCCGTTAATTTAAGCGCTTTAAAAAATGCCTCACCAAACCGTAAAGGAATCAACAATACTTTGAAGCTACATCATATCACTCTATCACCCCCCTCCCTCCCCCAACAATTGCAAAAATGCTGAACGAGTTGCTATGGTGTTACGTTTAGTAATTCAAATGGGTTTCCAAAAAAACCTCTAAAAGCTACTATGTTTGCATGAATGTATTGTACCAACAAATTTTGTGGCTTATACACGTTCTGCTTGTGCACTATAATTTTAAAACAGCCCATTTAGCTTTAGACGTGAAGGTCATGAAGTGCACCAGAACTCGTACAAAGTTTACATATGGAAATTTTGATATTTTGTAGTCATACGGTGTAGGAGTGAAAAATCGTTTTTTGCCTTTGATGATGCATAATCACTAAAAAAAAGAAGTAAATTAAATACTGAGTACTTAATTGAAAAATATGAAATTGTGGAAAATCCACTTTGTTACACTTTTGATAGTACAGTTCATTTCATTTCGTTGACGTTATTAACATCAAAGCTTTTTAAACCAAAAATGCAAAACACAGTCGGTATAGATACGTTTTAGAGTGAATTGAAAAAATCATTTATTCGCTAATCCACACTCTAATCCAGTAGAGACATACGTGTAGAACAATTTTATCGGGTCTTCATCTTAAAAAGTTCGTGTTTTTTGCTGAAAATATGCATTAATTTCGATAACAAAATGAATTAATACATTATTCAAAGTACTGTCCATCGGAAGCTACTTCTTCTTCCCGTCTTTCTGGCAACATATCGATTCCGCTCCAAAAAAAAGGTACCGGCTTTGAGATCAAGAATGAATCAAGACAATTTTTGATACCCTGTTCTGAAGTGAAACGTATTCTAGTGAGAGCGTTCTGCATCGATCGAAACAAGTGGTAGTCAGACGGGACGGGGTTAGGTTAAAGTGGCGGCAATATTGCCACACATAGACCGCAAGGGTTCATAGTGATACCACAAACTCTCTTATTGACGTCTATTCATAAACTCTGGCCATTTCAATATGGTGTTTGTCCAAACTGAAGGATCCTGTAAGCACAGCGAATCTTTTAATGTCACTCAGGTGAATTTTAGTGAGTTCCTTTAAGGAATTAAAAAATGGCTGACCAAAGCATTTCAGTCTAGTTCTTGCAAGCGCAGCACAGTGCGAAATTTGGGAGGTTTAGCGGAACTTTATTCAATTTTTGAAATACATAAAACGCATAAGATTATTCATCATTTCGGTAGCTTAATATCCCACCTCAAAAACCTCATACTCAGTTTGGTGAATAACCCTGCGAAACAACTGCAAAATGCACCTGAAACTTGCATTACTTATTCATTCATACTTTTTGACTATAGAAAGCATTTCAATTTGTTTTAGTTTATAGATTGGTACATAAAAACAGTAAGTTGGTAGGACGCGAAAATTTTTTCATTTATTTTTTAATAAAATTGTCAATTATTGGCATTCAAATAATTGCAGAATCTTTTCTTACTCGTTTGTGATTTGTTTGTGAAAATTGTGTTTTTTAAGAAGTTCATAAGATTTACATTTTCAACTTCATTGGATGCTTTAAAAGGTGTTACCACAAATCGCCACTTTTAAACGTACAAAATTTTAAAGGTTGGTTTATTCTCTACTGGAAACACAAAACATCTTCCGCGATATTTTGCGATCCTCTTTTAAACTAAGCCTTTTCTAGAATGCCTTTGGAAATTTCATATAACACCGAAATTTCATGAAAAACCGACATCGGACGCCATCGTTGGTTCTGTTTTGGAATAAATAGGCACACTAACACTAACATCTGATACTCTCCATAGTTTAAGGGTAACTATTCGTATGCTAGCTTATAATATACAAAAAAGGTAGGGGGAATCCTCTCGAAATTTAGAAGCATTTATGAATAAAAATGCAAGAAACAGCAAATGCCTCTTGTCTTACCCCCTTAATTTTTTATGGTGTTTTAATTAGAAAATGGTTATATCTATCAAGTTTCATAGCGATATTTAGTATGGGAGCAGAAATACAACGTTTTAAGCATTTCCATATATGGGGGATATAATAACCCCTTGTCTGATCCCCCTTAATTTTTGCATAGTGTTTTGCCAATTAAATATATATCCAAGTATTAAGTTTCATAACTATAACTGCTATATGTGCTGAGATATGAATTAAGTTCCGCTAGACTCTGAAGGACAAAGACATAAAAGGTGTTCAATTGTTTCCTGTTCCTCAGGCTCGTGATAGTTTCTGCACCAGTTGTTGGAGACTATGCCCACTGGGCATTGCCTAGTCTAAAGGCATGATGACCAATTAGACAATGACCAGTCACAACTCTAGTCAGCAGGGTGCATTCACTCCGCGTCAGAGATAGTAAATATTTGGAATAATCTGCTTTGTGAAAGAGCCAAAAACACTTTGTTATAGCGCTAGTGGGGGATTGTTCCCAGTGTCTATTCGCTACTGAGAACATTTGAGCGTTCTTTAAAGAGAAGAAATTTTGAAGCGGTGCTGGAATTTAAATGTGTTGATCTTCAAAAAAGCTCCCGTTTTTGCTGATAGATCTGCCTTTTCATTTCCTAAAATTTTGCAATGCGACGGCACCCACTGAAGGGATACCTGGTTATTTTCACTAAGGGAAGTTAAAGCGGTAAAACATTCAAAAACTGTCTTTGATTTAATAAAGTTTGATTTTAAAGCTTTTAAAGCAGCTTGACTATGGACGTATAGAGCAATTTCCTTCTCGCTTACACTTTCTTTAAGGTAATCGACCGCTTTGTTAATCGCGAAAATTTCCGCTTGGCAAATGCTGCACTCATCTAACAATTTAAATGAGTATTCTTCGTGTGAGTTGGAGACATAGAAACCTGCTCCAACCCCATTATCTGATTTAGAGCCATCTGTGTATACGTTTATTACTTCGGTTGGATCTTCACCTCGTGTGTTCCAGAATTCTCTAGACGGGAATGTGGCCAAGAATTTTTTCTCCATAGAAAGCTTAGGAATCATATTATCAGTAGTAATACTCTCAATATTACCTACGTTACTGTGTCCGTAAGGCCTTAGCTTAAGGCCCCCCGATTCTTTAAGCCTAAGAATTCTGAAGAGGTAGACCTCAGGGCATCAGTGATGCCGATGCTTAAAAGATGTTGTAATCGTTCTAGTTTCTTTTGTATATATGCTGTGTTTAGCGCGGTCCACCATACACGTATTGCATACAATAAGATGGGCCTAACTATTGCAGTGTAGATCCAGATGGTGATTTTAGGGTCAAAGCCCCAAGTGATTCCGTAGAATTTTTTACATGCGAAGAAAGCACCGTATGCCTTTTTTATACGATTTTCTATGTTAGGTTTCCAGTTTAGTTTGCGATCTAAAACTGTTCCCAAGAATTTTGCTTCATTAGATAGAGGTATTTTGATATTATCAAGACAAATATTCCTAAAAATAGGAACTTTGTGTTTCCTTGTGAACAAGACCAGTTCTGTTTTTGAAGGGTTAACGTTAAGCCCATTAATTAAAGCCCATTTGCTTATTATTGCGAGAGCACTTTCTAGTAGTTCACTCATTGTGTCTAGAAATTTACCTTTGACTAGAATTATAATGTCATCAGCGTAGGCTACGACTATGACACCCTTTTTATTAAGTGTATGCAAGATGGGGTTGATAGCAATTATCCACAGAAGTGGTGGAGTACCTCTAGTTGCATACTTTAGGCAGACACTCTGCCCCCATTCTACTTTAATTATACGACTACTTAAAAGTGTTTCAATTCATTCTCGAATCGGAAGGTTGACGTCTGCTTTAGTTAAAGCTTCCAAGATTGCATTAGTGCTCACATTAAAAAGCAGCCAGAGTGTATTCTTGAAAATGTAGACCAATCTCTATAGTTCGAACAACTGAGTGAAGGGCTGTGTCCACGGATTTTCCTTTTTGGTAAGCATGCTGACAGCTTGAGATAGCATTTATGGGCAACTTATCATTATTGTAAGCGTCAAGAATTCTTTCAAGGTCTGGGTGAACCAAAAGTTCCCAACCACTGTTTTCCAAATAGTTTTTGACCGCTATTGCAACATGAGGCCGAGCGTTGTCATGATGGAAAATTATTGATTCATGTCTGATCGCATATTCCGGGCGTTTTTCGTTGATTGCTCTGTTTAAATGGATCAATTGTGTTCGATAGAGGTCCTCTGTGATCGTCTGACTCAATTTCAACAGCTCGTAATACAACATACCCTTTTTTAAGCCCGTTTTTGACGAGAACCAGAGTTTTTTATTATAAACATTTAACGAAAATTAGGATTGTTCCAGGTTTTATGCCGAAAAGTAGGACGTTTCAGACTTTATGTCGAAAATTTGATTATACATAATGCCATTTTTTGCCTATAACTAGAACATTTCGGTGACTTTTACAAAAAGTAAGATGATTTACTATGTATCCATTCTCTTCGTTAATAAGTAAGGAACATCACACTTTTCGTCAAAAAGTATGAAACATCCTACTTTTCGTTAAAAAGTATGAAACATTCTATTTTTCATCAGAATCATCTAGAAATATCCCACTTTTCGATTAAATTTTCAAACGTCGTACTTTTCGCCAAGTTTCGTAAGAAAACTGAATCATCCTATGAATGAAAGAATAAAAATTCCGACACTCTTCAAGGCATAAAAAGAAGGACAAGACCTAACCATGAACTTCACAACTAATTTTTGACATTGAATCAAAAGAAAAGTATTTGATTTTACAAACCAATTTTTCCCTGAGTGTACACATGGAGTAAAAACCAGTTTTTCATTGATTTGTTCTGTATGGAGCAAACTGTCCATTTTGACCAGTTTTATTCTTTTAACGTCCAAGCTTTCTTTTCCGATCATTAAAATTTTGTTGCTATACTGAAAGAGTTTTTTGGGCTAATCCAACTAAATTTCACTCAAATATTTAAGGCTATAAGTGCACGCTCTGAGCAAAAACTGGGTGAACTCAGACAAGATTGCGTGACACCTCCCATATAAGCAAAAGTTCCAAAATGCTACACTAAAAGAGTTTTTTGAGATAATCCAACCAAATTTAACTCAAACACTAAAGGCTATAAATGTGAGCTTTGAGCAAAAACTGGGTGAACTCGGACAAGAGGGCGTGGCACTTTTCATAGAAGCAAAATTTTCGAAATACTGCAGTGTAAGGTATTTAATGTTTGGCCAGGCCAAAGGTTACACCCATACTAGTTGTCCCGAGCGACCGCCTTGGTTTTTTGCAACTATCTTAAAAAAGAAAAATTGCCCAAAATCAAACTTAACACCAATTATAGGGCTAATTAAGAGCTATAAGTTAAGTCTATTATCAAAATAAAAATCCGTTTTATTTTGACTTTTTTTTTACTTTAAATGTGTTCGACAGTCACGTGCGACACCAGGAAAATGCCCTTATATTATATACTTTTCACGAATAAGGGTGGGTTCTTCAACATTTTTCATTTTTTATGTAGTTCGTGTTCCACGATGTCTTTATATTCACGATCTAGAAAGTTTGTGAATGCTTATACTTATACGAGGGTTGCCTTTTATATTTCGGGATTGGGCAACACCATAATAAAGTTTGACATTTTTTAGCATAAACGTACTCACAACGTTTTGATGTACAAGTGCTATTTGTTTTGTTTACAGTGAGTTAAGAAAATCAATTTTTCCATTGAAAATTTAAGCAATTGATAAATTATGGGGTTTCCAACGAGAACAAACCTTTTTTACGGCCAGGTGTTCATGCAATATTGAATGTATGCTGGTCCCACTAATGCCTAAGGTTGTCTTAATCTCACGATAGGTCACATGATGATCTTGCAATATCAGTTGGCGCACAGCATCAATGGTTTCCGGAACAACAACTGATTTTGGACGGCCTTAACGAAATTCGTCTTGGAGTTAGCGACGGCCACGATTGAATTCATTAAACCAGTTTTTCACAGTGCTATAGGATGATGCTTCATCGCCATACAAAGGTTTAAGTTCATCGATGCACTCTTGTCGTGATAATCCACGTCGAAAGTTGTGAAAAATGATCGCACGAAAACGTTCACGAGTTAATTCCATTTTTTTGCCAAATTGATTTTTTCAAGTCACTATAAGCAACACAAATGATGGTCGTACGTCAAAACGTTCTGAGTACGTTGATGCTAAAAAATGTCAAACTTTATTATGGTGTTGCCAGATTTTAGCTATTGACATTAGTGTTGCCCAATCCCGAAATATAAAAGGCAACCTACGTATTCAAAAGTATAAATTTTATAAGCTTCTGCAAAATTAAATTCACTGCAGATTTGACGCATATCGTCGTTAAGCGCTGCGATAAAGGTTTTAACACCGATTGCCTTCACTAGAGGACACCATATACTACATCCTACAAAACCCAAATAGTCAAAAGATAGACGATAGGAAAGAAACTGAAATCCCGCCATAAAATTAATAAATTTTTGTAATCATTTTATATTGTTAATAAAATTACAATGAACATTATATATTATTTCCTGAATTTGTATTATGCTGGCATTTCCACAAAAAAAATAAGCAAAGATTAACAAAAATATTGAATTTGCAATTTTATTGATTTTCACGATGTTTTGTATGTTGATTTATGAACCAAAAACATATATTTTTCAAGCGAACAGTGTAAGCAAAAGCTTTTGTGAATGTGAATTTGATTTTATTTCAGCAACATCATAACGGTGAGTGAAAAACCCAATAAAATTACAAAAAAATAAAAACAAAAAAGTTTGTTTAGCTAAAACCATGCTTCAGCTACGCGAGGCTGGCTTATCTGCAATTTCCTATTGTACGAAAATTAATATCTAAAATTTGTACTCTGTTTGTAGTTGAATGAAGCAATCAATATTTGTATGAAATAAATTTAAATTAAATTTATTTAGAAAATCGAAAGAACACAAAGCAACGAAATACTTATCAACAACAAGACCTCTGCTCCCCTATTTTTCACACGTGGATTACGCTTTATGGGGATGCTATGTAAACGAAAAAAAAACGCGGCAAGAACTTAACCTTTCATAGGTTGTGAGGAAAAGAGTTCAAACATGAAAAAATTTAATTTTAAATACAACGTTTTTACGAACCTGGTGCACCATTTGTTTGCTTCAAAAAAAATTCTTGAACTAGAATTGTTGGAAAGGTTTTTTTTATCAGAAATTTTTCCTTTATAACAAACTCGTTTTGCGGTATTTCTAAATAGGTTGTAACAGTGAGCTTAAATATGTTCGAATTAATTCTTCTTTAACTTGTGAACATCACGTCAACTCTGTGTTAAGCAAAATGTACTGCACATTGCGAAACCTTAGAATGACGTCATCATTTGTACCTATTGAAACTAGAAGGCGTATAATCAGTGCCTGCATTTAGGTACCTTAACTTATCCAGACTGTTTCTTGTTAATGCTATTCATTTGTGAAGTTCTCTACCAAGAAATACAAAGAAAAACTTTAAGCGTTTATTATGTATTTATTTTTCTCAAAATTAAATTAAGTTATCTATTTATTTATATAGCTGCTTGTTAATTATTTATAATTTACTAGCTGGCCTGGTTGCGACTTCGTTCGCCCATTCCCGATGCCTTTACGTACGAAGTCCCATCAATCTCCATCGTCCCTCTCTTCCAATCACCAAAGTTTTTAAAGATCCATGTATTAACTTTTGCAATCATAGCTCCCATAGGTACAGAGATAAAGCATTTTATATTTTTTTTTGTATGAAGTGTGCAACTCCCCCTTCTCAACCCCCCGCCCAAGTCTTTTAAAGTAAATGGTAGATAGAATATTCATGTATGTACCAAGTTTTATAACGATATCTGCGATATGTGAAGAAATATAGCAGTTTGTGTATTTTTGAAAAGTGGATGCAATTCTCCTACACCCAATATTCCCCAAGTTTTGCATTGCGAATGGTAGATATGTACATTATGCGTAAGTTCATTGACTTTCATAATCATAGCTTGTATAACTGTAGAGATATAGCATTTTTTGTATTTTTTTCGTATGGGGGGTGCAACCCCCGTTCCTCTCAGTGGCATCCCACCCCCTTAAGAACCTTCTACAGACCATAACAAACAATTTAAAAAAAAAATCATGTAAATCGGCCTTGTAGTTTCCGCGTGCATAAGCTACATACGGACACCATTTCATTTTTATATATATAGATTATATTTTAGTTATTTAATTCTTGATTTAAGAACTTATCTAATATATAAAAATGAAATGGTGTCCGTATGTAGCTTATGAACGCGGAAACTAGACGCCCGATTTACATAATTTTTTTTAAAATTGTTTGTAATGGTCTGTAGAAGATTTTTAAGGGGGTGAGATGCTACTGAAGGGAACGGGGATTGCACCCCCCATACGAAGAAAAAATTCAAAAAATGCTATGTCTCTACAGTTATACAAGCTATGATTATGAAAGTTAGTGAACTTATGCATAATTTATCTGCCATCCACCATGTAAAATTTCAGGGGGGTTGAACGAGGGGACGTTGCACCACCCATATGAAAAACACACAAAATGCTTTATCAGTGTTCCTATAACAGCTATTATTATGAAACTTGGTATATGGGTGTTAAATGCGTCTACTATTTAGCATGCAAAGCTCAAGAGGGATTGAACGAAAGGGATTTGCACCCCCGTACAGTAAAAATACTCATAATACTATATTTATATGCCTATAGTAGCTATCATTATAAAAGTTGGTACATAAATATCAAAATATTTTGTGTGATTCCATTGGCAAAGCTTATGTATGGCGACAAACGAACACTGAATTTAATATTAAAAATATTCGTTCTACAGTGAAACATGGGACGGTTTTGTAGTGCTTTGGGTATCTATGGTAAAATGGGTGATTTTGGTTACCTTAACATTTCGAAAGATAATGTTAAGCAAAACACTAAAAAACATGGTTAGACGCTTGAGCTCTATAAAGAGAGTTTTTTTAAATTATCGCTAATAATATGCATTTAGAACAACATTTTTTATGTTTTGTTGGTACTGGTCAAAATTAGAAAAATAAATAAAGTTAACTACATCATTTTTTTCCAACTAAAATCTCCTATTTCTTTATACTAAGCACTCTAAAAAAGCCATATGCTCTGTCCGGTTAGTCGTTTGAACCACTGTACATATGTAAAAGGCACCAGGGCAAATGGGAGACAATGCTCACCGGTTAAAAACTAGTAGCGTATATATTTTCTGCGAAAGGCTGTGGATAGCTATAATCTTCTTAAATATTCTTACTTACTTCATACTTATACTTTTCATATTTGATTCTCAGTTTTGGTGTTACTATCCACTGGAATAGAGGTTGAAGCTTATGAAGAAGATTAGCATTACAGCACCAATAGCTAAAATTTATAACTCAATGTTCACCCATCTGAACTTGGAAAATCAGTACAAGTATAGTTTGGAAACGTTTAGAAGGATTAGAAACGATACAAACTCAAGGACATTGGATGCCACATAAGTTGAAGCCGAAAGGCTTCGAATGGCGTTTCCATACGTGTGAAATGCTGCTCCAATGTCAGAAAAGGAAAGGTTATTTTGTATCGTTTCGCATAGTACATACATGTCTATGCAAAAAATAGAAGGAATGCTCCTATAAATCTGACCGTCCAGTGGAAAAAGTACATTATCTTCACTCACAAAATTTAAGCAGTCCAGCTTAAAATAAGAGATAGGGTCAATTTTACCGGTTTTCAGTTTAAATTGGAATTCAGTACTTAGGCATGTTCTGAACATTTTACAACTGATTTGATGTCGATTATCAAATTACAAGAAAAGTGGTCTTAAGAAACTTCTACCTTGTAAAAATTGATAATTAACATACTTTGAACTTCGATATCTACAAATTTGCGATTTTCATTTTACGATTTCAAAATGCCATACATAACTCAGTCAATTTTTGGAATTTTCCAGTGATTGATGTGCCATTTTATTCAAAATTGTATTTATATTTAGAAAATTCTATTTTGTGAAGATAAGGTACCTTTTCCACTGGACGGTCACAAATATGCAATTTTGCATGCTTGGTTAAATATACATTAAGAGTGTGTCGAAAAAACTTATACACACTTAAAGTTAACTAAAACTTAAACTGTTCAATTAAAAAATTCTTAAAATATGTGAATTTATTAATATATTATAGAAATTCACTAAACATTAAAATATTGGAATATTCAGGCATGCCGTGAATTCCGATTGATTTCAACCACTATTCATTTGGGAGGCTTTTTGATGAAAACGGTGAGTCGATCGATAAAAAGTATAAGTATCTCTTGTGGAGAATAACTGGTTCTACAAATAGTATTGATTCGCATTAACGAAAAAATAACCGTGTTTCTTAATACTCTTAAAAAATCGCAAAAAGTCGAAAAATTTGATTTTATCGAATATTTTCTAAACGGCTATTTTTACGGTAATCAAATCAATACTTTTTGTAGAACCTGCTTTTCTCCACAAAAGAGATTTTCATACTTTTTGTAGTTCGACTTACCGTTTTCATCAAAAAGCCTCCCAGATGAAAAGTGATTGAAATCAATCGGATTTCACGACATGCCTGATTAATCTGAATTGATAAATCCATCCACCTTTTCCGGGGTTCCTGCCATCAACGATTTTATAGTTGTTTCCGTAATCTTTTTGGAGAAGCCGGTCCATTTACGCTTGAAGTCAGACATATCCTGGGATAACTTTCCTGTGTTCTTCAATTCTCTTTTCACGAGCGCTCAATATCTCTCCACAGAGACAGTTGGGTGGGTTTGCCTCCCGTGGTACAAAATTTACATTATTATTTGGATACCACTCAAGGGTCGTTTTTCCATAGTGGCATGATGCTAAATCGGGACAGAAATATGTAGGCACTATGTCCTTTTTTAGGAAAAGCAAAAGGCGTTTTTGAAGACACTCCTTAATATACTTACATTTCTGTATTTATCATTTCTGATGTCACAAATGTTTGGCTTCTTTTGATTGAACTGCAAATGGCTTGCATTGCGATCTGGAACTTTTTGAACTTTATACAACATCAATCCAGCATTAGCTTTGGTTCTGCTCACAAAAGAATCAGAGCATTTAACTACATGAGCTGCTTTTCTGACAGAAGTTTTCGGAGATCTTCGAAAGAAGAAAGTTCGATATCTTTTGCCTTACCAATATTTGTTGGATCTTTATTTCTTCCTGATCCAGGTTTTCGTGCAATCTTTAAGTCTTCTTTATACTGTTTAATGGCTTTTGAAACATTGTGACGATGAGATCTGTTACTAATTTTTTATACCCTACACCCATGGTATATTCACTTTGTCCTTCCGTTTGTAACGCAGAGAAGGAGGCGCGGCAGATATAGAAAAGTATATATATTCTTGATCAGCGTCACCTTCTGAGTCGATATAGCCACGTCCGTCTGTCTGGCTGGCTGGGTGGTTGGCTGGCTGGCTGGCTGGCTGGCTGGCTGTGTGTTGAAATACACTTTTTGGGAAAATTGAGCAAGATAATTCAATGAAATTTGGTTAACTGCCTTCGTTGTCAAAGATAGCTCGGAAGATTGAAAATGAGCGAAATCGGTCAACGGACACGCCTACCGCCCATACAAAAAATATATTCAAAATGCAATTTTAGGAGTATTTTTCACGACAATGCAACCAAAATACGCAGAAATACTAAAAATTGTAAGCGCAAGCTCTGAGAAAAAACTGAACGAATTCAGACAAGAGGGCGTGGCACCTCCCATATAAGCAAAAGCTTCAAAACGCTGTACTGAAAGCGTTTTTTGAGATATTCGAACCAAATTCGACTCAGACGCTACGAATCATAAATGAAAGCTCTTAACAAAAATTGGGTGAAATCGGACAAGGGGCGTGGCACCTCCCATATAAGCAAAAAATTCAAAATGCTATACTGAAAGAGTTTTTTGAGATAATCCAACCAAACTTCACTCAGATACTAAAGACTATAAATGCACGCTCTAAGCTAAAACTAGACGAACTCGGACAAGAGGGCGTGGCACCTCCTATATAAGCAAAAGCTTCAAAACGCTATACTGAAAACGTTTTTCACTCAGACACTAAAAACTATAAATCCAAGCTCTGGACAAAAACTGGGTGGACTCGGACAAGAGAGCGTAGCACATCCCATATGAGCAAAATTTTAAAAATACTGCAGTTTAGGGTATTTAATGTTTGGCCAGGCCAAATTTTACACCCTTACTAGTTTAAAGTCCACAATGGATTTTTTTGAAAAGTTTTAATTATTTTTTCACGTCTGTCTGTTTTGAAAAAAACAACAATTGAAAATGAATAATTCGAATAAATATACATAATAGCCGTGTTTTTTTTGACGCGTATATACAATTGTGGATACCTTCAAATTGCGATAACTCATGAACAGTAAGTCACACAATAGAACTCTAAGAAACTTTTTTATGGAGAATCACGTTTTCTTTCATTTTATATTTAAAAAAATTTATTTTTAAGGAGGTATTTTATAAAAACTGGTTAGCGCCGATAAATAGCAAAAAATCACTTTTTTTTAAATAACTTCTAAATAATTATTTTTTTTTTTTACAAGAGATTAAAATTATTTGTAGAGCATGTGGTTCTCCTTGAAAAAGACCCTTCGACTTTTTATCGTACGACTCACCGTTCATAAGTTATCGCAATTTGAAGGTATCCACAATTGTATATACGCGCCAAAAAAAACACGGCTAATATCTTATATATTTTTAAAAGCTAACGTGATTAAACAAAAATTATTTGTTGGACACAGGATAAGTTACGGCTGAAAAAGTGTGTATGAGATTTTTTCGACACACGCCTACCTCCCATAGAAATTAACTTAAGTTTATTAACCCTAAAAGTATGCAACACATTATTTTCATTCAAACTCGCATCGAAAATCACATGACCTTTTTTAGAAAGCTTATGACCTTTTCAATTGGCTTATCAGACTACCTACCCTCTTTCGATTAGATATCACTATTTCGTTAAGTTCAAAAAAGTATTTCGGTCAAATGACTACCTTCTTCAGTTGATGCTCAATCGTGTTCGTTTTATGACATTTTGAATTGTTGCTCTCAAGTCATCTGGCTGGCTTAGTTTTAACTAACTCCATATCTGTCGTCAACATAAATGCCAAAGCAGAATGACATTAAACGTTTTTTGAAAAAACCACGCCGCATTCACATTATGACCTTAATTCTCTTTCTTTAAACATAACCATTTCTTAATTATTACCAAATCTTAATATAAAAAATCACATTTATAATCTTATGTAGGATTAATCTAATGACATAATAATTATTTTTTAACCCGAAAATCCCTTTGAAATAAAAACAAAAAGGCCAACTTTTGTACATTTCTCGTAAAATTTCAAACTTAATAAACTTATTAACTTTGTGAAATCACTCACCCACTCACCGCATCCTTTTAAATGAAGATTTTGGTATATTGGTGAAAATGGCAAACAGCTGAAAGGCTTCCTTTAAAAGACAAACAAGAACTCTAACTCCTTTATAATGCTGTATTTTTGTTAACTTAACTTTTTTCTTACACATTAGCACAGCTTCTTAGCACTCTTCATGTTTGCCTTGATTATATTTATGTTCTCAGCATCACGTCAATCCAATCATTTATTGATTCATTGGCTCTTCAATTTTAACATCTTCATACGTACATACATATGTAGAGTTCAACTTAGGTATTTAGAAATTTCGATTTTACAAGTATCTTCTCAGTTTGCTTTAAGACAAAAACGATTTAATCTTTTCGTTCAATTACAATGGTCATTAAATGTAATTTACCAGCATTGGAAGGAAAAAATAATGATACTCAAATATTGTAAATGTTGCATGTTGATTAGTCCTTGGACAAGTGCACAATTAGTGTTGATTTTTCTTTTTTTGGATTGCAATGTTATAATCCATTTCTAGGGTTTTAAACATTAAACGACTAAAAAGAATTTACAAATTTTCTTAATTCACCATTTCTGATTTGTACAGAATGAGAATCTTGTTGGCATCTGGTTAGCAATTCTTAAATATGGATAGTCCTGGTACACCAAACTTACAGTGATCTTATTGCAGGGCAGTTGAAGGTAATTTCTGATGGAACTTTCATGCAGAATCCAAATCCGTGGTCAGAATATGCTTATCAGCTCTAAATTTTGAGATGTTTGAGGTTAAAAGCGAACTTTTTTGAAGATCAATGCAGACTGCACAATTTTTTTATTTTTTTTTACCAAATTCTTCGCGTGGTGCTACTATTTTTCTTCAAAATGAGTACTTAAAATGTGTCGTATAATGCTTTCTCCAAAAGTAATTGTCGATTTAAGAAGACATCATGAAATCCATAGACTTAAATAAAATTTTTGAAGAAAGCATCGTACGACACCTTCCAAAAGCTCATTTTTAAGAGAAAGAGTGGCATTTTTAAGAGAAAGAGTGGCACTACTTGATAAATTCAGTAAAAATAGCCATGTGTGGGTTTTTAAACTCAACTATCTCAAAATCTAGAGCTGATGGGCCAATTCTGATGACAGATTCGGATTCTACGCAGAAAGTTACTTCGGAATTGATAAACAAGTACCATGCAACAATCGCATACCCATTATTTGTTGTGCAGTGTTATGAATTCAACAGCGTTTTTTTATTCTTTACTTATTTGAAATAACCTAATTTCTAGAACTCTCCTAAACATTTATCAAACTCGAATTGGCTGGAAAACACTGTTTAAAGGCGAAATTTCAAGTTTTTGAAATTTTTTTTTTTTTTATATCGTCGGGTTAAAACTACAACTAGACATCTACATTTTTCATGTTTTGAGAAAAAAGCGTTTTAAGTTTTTTGAATTTCGTTTTTTGTATGGGATTTAGCAGTTTTCTACTTTTTATTCTTTATGTAAAATTGGATGAGGCCTACATATCAAAACACCGACTACACTGAGGCATAGATCCGTTTTTTCTTCATATTCTTGTATACTTAACTCAAAATGTTAGTACATGTAGATGTCTAGTTGTAGTTTTAACCCGACGATATGATTACTAGCTGGACCGACAAGTGTTGTTTCTGCCCTTTCCTGTGGCGACGTGCAGATTTTGGTTTGGATGAAGTCCACTTTTTCTATCTGGACAGAAGGTTGGCATTATTATATTTTATAATGATAACTGCTATGGGTGCGAAGATGTACATACTTGTTTTACACCCTACACCCAGAGATGGAGGCGTGGTAGATATAGAAAAGTATATATATTCTTGATCAGCGTTACCTTCTGAGTCGATATAGCCATGTCCGTCTGTCTGGCTGGCTAGGTGGCTGGATGTGCATGGAAATACATTTTCGGGGAAAACTGAGCAAGATAATTTAATAAAACAAGGTACTCTGCCTTCGTCGTCAAAGTTAGCTCGTGGGATTGAAAATGACGAAATCGGTCAACGGACACGCCTACCGCCCATACAAAAAATGCAGCTCAAGGAGTATTTTCACGACAATGCAACCAAAATACACATAAATGCTATGAATTGGAAGCGCAAGCTCTGGGCAAATTCGGAAAAGAGGGCGTGGCACCTCCCATATAAGGAAAATTTTCAAAATAATGCAGTGTAGGGTATTTTATGTTTGACCAGGCCAAAGGTTACACCCATTCTAGTTTTTTTTTTTTTTTTATGTGAGTTCACTACCCCCTTGACTTATTTCCCTCACTTTTTTCAGAACGTTTTGTTTTTAAAATATGCACCCACTTATAAAGTTTCACAACGATATAGCATAACATATTAAGGGGTTTTTTGTATGGGGGTACATCGCCCCTGATTCAATCCCCAGTTTTTTGCGTTGTCATTAGTAGGCATTATGGTCATTAATATTTCAAGTTTCATAGCTGCTATAATTCCAGAATTATTGAGGGGGCACAACATCCCCTGCTTCAATCTCCTCTATTTTTTGAAGGGTCCATAGTAAATACTACTACATAATATACATCCATGCCTCAAGATTCGAATTAATATCTGCCAAAGGTGCGGATGTATAGCATTTTGAGTATTTTTTTGCATACAGTTTTTGGATCATTTTATCTACTCTTTTAACCATAATAACCTAACCGAAGGTTAGGTATGGCTTCGCTATATTAAGTGGCTTAGGCGTGATACGATGACAAAAACACACACTTAAACATTCACTTTTCTGTGGATTTTTTGTGTGAGGGGTGCAGCAAACATTTTTCTGATAATCCTCATAATAATTTAAAACCAATCGGAGCACTAAACTAGTAAGGGTGGTTTCTTTGACCTGGCCAAAAACTAAATACCCTACACTGCATTTAAAGTATATTATTAAACACTTAGTTGACAAATACTTACTATGCAATATTCTTGTCCATACAATTTTTTATTAAAATAAATTGTTTTATTCCTCCGTAACTCCTAGGAGAGTACAAGAACAAATTGCTTGTGTGGGAAGTGCCACACCCTCGTCTCCGACTTTACCTAGATTTTGCGTAGAACTTGCATTTACTGTTCTGAGTTTTTGAGTGCAATTTGGTTGGGTTATCTCAAAAAACGCTTACAGCATAACATTTTGAAACTTTTTTTATATAGGAGGTACTACGCCCTCTAGTCCGAATTCGCTCAGTTTTTGCTCAGAGCTTTTACTTACCATCCTTAGTATTTATGTGTATTTTGCATCTGTTATTGCAAATAATGCTCGTATTTTTGCATTTTGAATATATTTTTTGTATGGGTGGTAGGCGTGAATCCCCCGTGCTAACTTTTACGACGGAGGCAGAATATCAAATTTTATTGGATTATGTTGCTCAGTTTTCCCAAAAAAAAATTATTTCCACGCATACCCAGCCAGCCTGCCAGCCAGACAGACGGACATGGCTATATCGACTCATTAGATGACGCTGATTAAGAATATGTATAAGGTAGTGTCTCCGGGTATGAGACGGGTTTTGTTTTTGAGCCATAACTTGTTACTGGTTAAACCGTTTCAGGTGTTTTATATATCGTTCGAAAGGCAGGAAATATACACAACTTTTTCTTAAAAGAAGTAGACAGTAATTTCATCACATGCAAAAGTTATGGCCAATTTTCTAAGTACAAGTTTTTCGCAAAAAAATTTTGTATCCGGGTATGAGACACCTAGAAAAATGCAATGAAAATTAAAAAATATGAAACATGAAATATGCTCATAACACGAGGACATTTTGACAGTAGTCAGATTGGCAATATTATTTTTGCGTCATAGAAAAAATCGACTGTCTCATAACCGGAGGTGTCTCATACCCGGTGACTCTCCCCTACTTTTTCATTCCTGCCAAGCCTCTTTCTCTGAGTTGCAAACGGAAGCACAAAGTGAATATACCCTGGGTGTAGGGTATAAAAACATATGGTATGAAAATGGAGTATATACATTAATTGGTTCAGGCTTCCTGAGGACAAACATCCACACCAACGATTTTGCATAGTTTGTATAGTAACCAGCCCATTTAATTGGTCCCTTCATTAAAATATAGAATTTGGTAAATAACGGACACCCTAATGTTCATAGTTAAAAGTGAATACATATAATGATATACCAACTAAGTATGTAGCGTATATATGAGTATGTGTGATATAAGCTTCGTTTGATGATTTTTGTGCTTTCGTCGCGAGTTGCCAACGTTTACTTTGAAATGCAGGTTCTTCGGTTTTTTTCCAACAAAAAACGCAGATGGAAGGCACTAAAAGTACATACAGGGTGGCTGATTCGAACTGTTACCAACTTCAGATAGACTTATCTGACAGATGGAACATGACAGCTGTCTAAAAATTGGCATGATGTTAGTTCATTCTATTGTCAATAAGTAACCAAAAGCATTTGCGCGTCAATTTATTGAAAATAAAAAATTTTCGAAATGGAATTCAAACGTAATTGTGTGATTGCTCTTTATTTGGCTGGAAAATCGCAACCAGCAATTGTTCGCAATTGTTCGCAATTGTTCGTGAGCTGAAACATTTAAAAGTGAATAAAATGTTTGTGTATCGGACCATAACACGTTACAATGGTACCGGCAGCGTTGCCAAACGATATGGTGGTGGTCGGAAAATAACTGCAACATCACCAGAAATGGTTCGAAAGGTGAAGGCCAGAATTGAGCGAAATCCGAGACGCAGTGGCAGACAAATGGCTGCCGAGCTGAAAATATCGCGTGAACGAATGCAACACATATTGTCAAACAAGCTCGGACTAAAGGCCCTCAAGTTCCAAATGGCGCATGATCTCACTCCTGCTCAAAAAAAAGTTAGGCTCGATAGAGCCAAGGAGTTGTTGCGCTTGCACGCCGCCACAAATTGTCTTCTCTGATGAGAAAAATTACTGTATCCAGCAATATGTAAACAAACAAAATGATCGGGTTTACTTGACAGAGAGGTCCTTCGAAAATTTGAATGTTCGTTTGGCCACCAGGACCCAGGCACCACCGCATGTGATGGTTTGGGCTGCAGTGACTGCTGATGGGCGCTCACCACACGTTTTTTTGGCCGCTGGCGTCAAAGTAAACGCCCAGGTGTATCGTGAATCAGTGTTGGAGGGTGCTTTACTACCGTGGGCACGCAAACATTTCGGTCGCAAGCCATGGACATTCCAACAAGACTCGGCACCGTCACACAAAGCTCGTGTGAATCAAGAATGGTTAGAAAAAAACGTTTCTAGCTTCATTTCTGCTCAACAATGGCTCTCAAATTCGCCTGATGCGAATCCGCTGGATTTCTCAATCTGGGGTATGTTGGACAGGAAGGTCTTGACTAAAAAATACCAGAGCGTTGATGCGCTAAAAGTGGCCCTTCAACGAGAATGGCGCAAACTTCCACAAAATCAAATTCGTGCAGCATGCGACTCGTTCTTCGACCATCTACGGGCCATAGTTAAGGCCAAAGCTGGCCATATCGAAAATCTCAAGTAGATTCTTAAAATTTGAACATTTCCCAACAATTATGGCGTTTGATCCATAAAATCTGTGCATGGAAACTAAAAATATAGTCTTTTGAATTGGTAACACTTCGAATCAGTCACCCTGTAAATATAAAAATGCAGGTTTATCCTGCTAAAACCGCTTAATTTCTCCATCAATGCGTAGATGTTTGTATACATCTTAGCTTGAGCCTAAGACATTAGAAAAACTTAGAATAAACGTTGTTGATTTATATAATCTGATCGGACAGTTCTGATTACCAAAATGGCATATTAAACTAACAGAATATGACATGTAGCAACTGATTTATTGCTCGAGCTGTATGGCGACATGAGGCACCATCTTCATTCTTAATAACCCTGAATTGTCAGCTGTCACGAGGTCTACTATTTTTTGTTGCCAATACTTTACTAATCAAATGGCGCAAAATTCAAATCTTGCGTTAGTACATCCTAAGAACATGAAACACACTTATGTGTATGCAAAATAAAGTGAAGTAGTCACTAATGTAATGATTGAAAACAACATTTTTCTATATAAGATTTCAAATTCTAAAAGATAAAAACATTACAGTTATTATTTTGAATCTCCTTCAAGCAATTTCTTTAAGTTGCAAATAGTAGTATATTCATACGAGCAAGTGTTGCAAATGCAAGTGTATGTATTCAAATGGCCATATAGTAAATCTGATGGTTCACAGTACACCCTCGAAAAAAAAAACTTGTGCAAATTGAATCAAGTGTCTGATGCAGCACTGTGCAAGTAGACTTGCTTGCTACTTGCTACTTGTGACATTAAAAAGGATAAAGGGTGCATGACACTTTAGTTTTGATGGAAGCAAGTGCATTTGCAAGACCAGACAACTCATCTGCATTTGCACATGTATCTACGTTTATGTACACGGAGAAAAAAAATGGTTCGTACTACTTTAGTAAATTTTAATAGACCTCTACACGACTGATCTATATTATGAAGAGCTATAAAATTTGTATATTAAGCAAATGTCTATCCATACTTATATATTTTTGGTAGAATTGTAAGGTAAAAATGGTTATACATTTTTCTGGCTGAAAGCATAATTTATAGTAAATATTACTTTATTATTCCACTTTGTTTTATTATCTGTAAATATTACTTCACGGAACCATCAAATAGTTCATACGTATGTTTATTTATGTTCGAAATTTAATATTAATTACTTTATTATTTTTACTACTCGAGTGGAGTAAAAACTATGGCATTTATTTTTCTTCGTGTACATAGGAGTATATATATAAACGGCATAATAAAGTTAAAGAGCAAGTATCATTGTGTTTGTAATGTACACTTGAACTTGGGGGAAATGTGTTAAATATACAGTTTGCATGTGATTTCAAAAAGAAAAGAAATACGAGTATCAACTGTTGTTCATATTTGATTTCAGATTCTGTAAGAACGTTAAAAATGGGGTGAATTGGTCCAGGGGTTGTGACCCCTTTTAACAAACACAAAAATTCTAAAATACATTATTATTTCTAATAATACTGTTTGTGTGTGTACTAGAAAATGCAATAGATTTTATATACTATAACTCCTATATTACTAATGTCATTGATATGGCAAAAAATATAAGTGCAGAATATTATGTCGATATATTGGATCAGTTTAACCAGATCTTGAAATTTTTTTACTTTTCTTCAAAAAGTCAGACAAATAAAAGTTCTTAAAAATTCTATATTTTAAGCTTTGAAATAAGAATTTCTTAATTAAATAAAGAACAAAATTCTTCTTTTTATACCCTATATTCACTTTGTCTTTCCGTTTGTAACGCAAAGAAGGAGGCGTGGCAGGTATTGAAAAGTATATATATTCTTGATCAGCGTCACCTCCTGACTAGATATAGCCATGTCCGTCTGTCTGGCTGTCTGGCTGCCCGTCTGTGGAAATATTTTTTATGGGAAAACTACGCAAGATAATTCAATGAAATTTGGTACAGTGGATTTGCCGTAAAAGTTAGCTCGAGTGACTGAAAATGAGCGAAATCAGTCAAAGGACACGCCTACCGCCCATACAAAAAATATATTCAAAATGCAACTTTTAGAGTATTTTTTCTCGAAAATGCAACCTCGATAAACATAAATACTAGGAATAGTTAGCGCAAGCTCTGGAAAAAAACTTAGCGAATTCGGACAAGAGGGCGTGGCACCTCCCATATAAGCAAAAGTTTCAAAATGCCATACTGAAAGAGTTTTTTGAGATAATCCAATTAAAATCTACTCAACAACTAAGAACTATAAATGCAAGCTCTGAGCAAATACTGGGTAAACTCGGATAAGAAGGCGTGGCACCTCTCATATAACCAAAAGTTTCAAAACGCTATACTGAAAACGTTTTTTGAGAAAACCCAATTAAATTTCACTTAGACTCTAAGAACTATAAACGCAAGCTCTGAAGAAAAACTGGATGAACCCGGAAAAGAGAGCGTGGCACCTCCCATATAAGCAAAAGTTTCAAAATGCCATACTGACAGAGTTTTTTGAGGTAATCATATTAAATTCTACTCAAACACTAAGAACAATAAATGCAAGCTCTGAGCAAATACTGAGTTAGCTTAGACTCCAAAAACTATAAATGCAAGCTCTGAGCAAATACTGGGTGAACTCGGACAAGAAGACGTGGCACCTCTCATATAACCAAAAGTTTCAAAACGCTATACTGAAAACATTTTTTGAAACAGCCCAACTAAATTTCACTTGAACTCTAAGGACTATAAGCGCAAGCTCTGAGGAAAACCTGGATGAACTCGGACAAGAGGGCATGGCACCTCCGATATAAGCAAAAGTTTCAAAACGCTATACTGAAAACGTTTTTTTAGACAACCCAACTAAATTTCACTTAGACTCTAAGAACTATAAGCCCAAGCTCTGAGGAAAAACTGAATGAACTCGGACAAGAGGGCGTGGCACCTTCCATACAAGCAAAATTTTCAAAATACTACAGTGTAGGGTATTTAATGTTTGGCCAGGCCAAAGGTAACACCCTTACTAGTTTTTATTCATAATGCATGAATTCTATTTTGTGTCTACGTCATTATAGATTTCGATCATTTTAAAGTACCAATCATTTCTGCATCCTCTTTATTCGTCAGATTAAGCTCGGCGAAAAACAAAATTTGGCTGAAACAATAAGATACTTAATTGCTTAACAAAAGCCTTTTTAAGTACGATTTTTAATTCTCAAAATATTTAAGCTTGATTTTTTATATTTTTTTTTAAATTTTTTATTTGTGTCTTTTATTTTGATTACTTTTTGACAACACAAACAATTTATTCGCCCTTACACCGGATAACATCCAAATAATAAAAATGTGTAACGTTCTCATGTGATATTTATACCCTACACTAAGGATACATACACTTTGTCAGAGAAGTTTTTTTTTTTTTAAAAGTGCTTATTTGCATGTTAAACATATTTTTAGTAATGAGAAAAAACTTTTAGGGGCTGTTTACAGTAAATTATTTTGTTTTAATGTCTAAAGTGTTATAGTGAGTTGACCAAAGATTCTAATCCCCTTAAGACTTTTATTCAAACATTTTTGTATTTAATGGAAAAAGTGAAAAACTTTTTGAAATACGGCCTTTTGATTTGGAACATTTGGAAATAAGTCCTTTTGTTTAGAACTTTTTATAAATCACTCTTATTTCACTCCTATTACACCATATGGAAATTTTAGTAGTTATATCTAGACATTATATGTACATAAGCACCTATATAGCCTGAGGCATATAAAAAATACTAAAGGTTCCTTCGGCGACTATACAAAATACGTCTTTTGTATCAAACTCTAAAAATTTCTATGGAATTATATGGAAATAAGCCTTTTCGTTCCGAAATGTGATTTTTGATGACGATTTTCTCTTGATAGAATGCTTTTTTTGTGTTGGATTTTGAACTAAAGGTTGCAATTTGGCATGATAATGCCGATGGCATTCTTATGTTTGTTTGAGGTTGGAAGTGGAAATATGCCTTTTTGAAAAATCACTCCTCAGTTTTTTTTTTTTCATCACAGAAAGGATACCCAAATTTGCTTATTTTAAAATTCTTCAAAACTTATTCAAAACTAAAAAAAAAAAAAATATCCAAAAATAATAAAAAAAGTTTACGCGTATTCTTAGAGGAATTCTATGCATTTTTTGCTTCATAAACGTTTTTTGTAAGATGCCATGCTTTTGAGTAAAAATCGTTTTTCAGAATACGCAATTGCAAAACGCAAAAATTCGTTCATTGGAACCAAATACGAGGGGTACTATTTATATTTCGGGAACTGGCAACACTAATGTGAATAGCTAAAATCTGACAACACTATAATAAAGTTTTACATTTTTTAGCATAAACGTACTCACAACGTTTTGATGTACAAGCGTTATTTGTTTTGTTTAGAGTGAGTTAAGACAATCAATTTGGCCAAAAAATGGAAATTTCAAGAAAAGGTTTTCGTTAGATTATTTTTCACAACTTTCGACGAGGATTATCTCAAAAAGAATGTGCCGATGAACTCAGTTTTTATATGGCGATGGTATAGTGAATTCAATCGTGGTCTTAGTTCGGTCGCCGATGAATTCCGTGAAGATCGTCTAAAATCGATTGTTGTGCCACAAAACATCGATGCAGTGCTTGAACTGAAAATGCAAGATTGTCATGTGACACATTGTGAGATAGAAGCATCTTTGCACATTGGTTCCAGTTCAATACATTTGATTTTGCATGAACACTTAGTTGTAAAAAAAAATTTCTTCTAATTTATCAATCGCTCAAAAAAAAGGCTCGCCAAATTGATTTTCTTAACACACTGTAAAAAAACCAAATAGCACTTGTACATCAAAACGTTATGAGTACGTTTATGCTAAAAAATGTCAAACTTTATTATAGTGTTGCCAGATTTTAGCTACTGACATTAGTGTTGCCAGTTCCCGAAACATAAATAGTACCCTACGTATTATCAATAGGTAGAGTAGAACGGGGCAATGTCGTGCACTCAACTTTGACATGCTCGTAAAGCCGTACATCTCAAGCGAATGCAACGAGTAAGCATCCGATCGAAAGATAATTTCATTGATTACATCCATTTGTAACAACATTTGTGTAGTGAGAAATTGTGTTTGTGTAAGTGAATGTGCACGACATTACCCCAATGGTAGTTTTAAAGGTCAACTTCGATAACTCGGTGAAGCCCAAAATTTTTTTCGAAAACCAAATACTTCTTTTCTTTGGCAGGATATTTCGTTTCAGAAAACACTTACCTGGTATATTTTGCCGCAAGGAAAATTGTTTTTCTGACCCGATGAAAAAACACTTTTATCGTCCCGAAAGCGTGCATTTTGAAAAAAAGGTTACTCTGTAGAGACGAACTGGTGAAAATTGCTAGTATTATATGCATATGCCTACCTTACAAACAGTTGGTAAATCATTCAATTCTTTGGGCTAAAACAGCCAGTGCACGACATTACCCCCTGCACGACATTACGCCGTTCTACTCTACTACAAAAAAAAATTGTGTAACTTTTTAAAGCCAAAATTTTTGCAAGAATATAGTCTTTATTTTTGAATCAAATTAAGGTATCCATTCTGTGAGAAAAAAAAGTTATAAAACATTTTTTTTTTTTTTTGCCAAAATAGGTCAGCACAAGAACAAAAAGTGCTGCATTGGTTTTTCTCGGAAAAAGAAACCAAAACGATGCAGATATTTTAAGAGTTCTTCTAACTCTTGACCCGGTGTGGGAATGAATCTAAATTTCAACCCTATCTTACACATAATCTACATGTTTTGTATGAACTATATATAAAACTTTACCAAATTTGAATAAATTAAATTGAATTTGATGTTTTCGCTCAAAGTTTTACTTTTAATACGGCAGAGGCTATTTAAAGTTTGTTAAGGCCAAATATAATACCCTTGACAACTTTAGTTTCACCTGAAATGCGCACGTACAGACTCTTGTTTCATGCCACATTTCCTGTGCAGCACAATTACCCTTAATGCGAAAACAACTACGAGTAGTTAATTATTCTGTGCAGTGAGTTCTTTGGTCATAAGGCTTCATTTAAACTATATGGTTTTCTTAATAGCCATGACAAAAAAATGTGTTTTATTTTTTACCATTTTTTTTTTAAAGAGAACAATGAATTTTCTGGAAATGCACAAATCATGCATGAGTAGGATACTGCCAAACAAAATTGAGGATGCAATGAAACACAACAAAAAACGCCTGAAGAATAAAACATTGTGGGAATACTTACATAAGTATATACGAGAGTGTTTTGTTATATATTGAGTTTGAATTTTTCTAAACCAAAATTGTCTACGAAAGCTTAAATTCTAACGATAACTTGAAATAAAATACAATCTGCTGGAAAAAAATAAATGGTATGTTAAATATTTACGAAATGTTATTTTAATGTACATACCATCAGCAAAAAAAATTCATTAGCTATAAACTCATTTCCACTGCATTAATTATACATTAGGTATTTGCTAATTTTCTCCATTAAAATTTCGCATTTTTCAATTAAGTACTTTAATTAAACAGAAATGCATTGGTTTCCATACAAAAGTTAAAAATTTGCAAAATTTATTAATAATAATAGCTCTATTTTTATATGATTTGGAAATAACACAATCATAAAATATGCAGCATTAATTTTTTCTCCGAATTTCGAAAATAATTATCAAAGAAAAAAATTGCAACATTTGTTTTAATCAGATTATTCTTCACGCAAAATTCTCGGAATATCTTGTTGCTTAGACTGATTCAAAAAAAAAAAAATAAATTGAGATTTTTTTAAATATTTTTGAAGGTCATTAAGATGTCACGCATCGTCGATTTATGCAAAATCTTGGCTTGATGTGGTGTTTATTTTACAATAATCTCAAAAATGCTCGGAATGAGTCGTACGATATTTCTTATTTTTCGTTTTGAATCAAGGTATATAAACACGGGCAGTGGCGGATCTAAGTCATTTACCGCCCTAGGCACTTATTTTTTTGCCGCCCCCCTTCAGTTTATTTTATAGTAAAAGAAATTTATAATAACACTTTAATGATTTGTATGTTTAAATACATTGTTTATTCATACATTAAAAAATTCATACATCCTCTAATTTTGTTAAGTGCAAGTTGGTGAATAATATCCTTACCATCTAATTCAAGCAAAATATCTTTTTCTATTGTTGAAATAGCAAGTGCACTTTAGCAAGTGTACTTTCCCCCATTGTTTATCTTAAGTAATTTTTGACTCTCTTTAGAATAGAGAAAGACCTTTCAGCAGTGGAATTGGAAATTGCAATGTCAACATTTGGGAACAATGTGCAGAGATCATTTCTCTGAAGAATTTGAGGCAAATCCTGTGGCAAATTTTGTATTAAAGCTTTTTCAGCACAATAAGACTTGAACTGGAGAAATTCATCGCTTAATGATTTTTCTAAATCTTCGAGAAAAATTTTTCGTAATATTTTAGCTTTTTCACGTAAGTAGTTCATTGTTGCCCAAGGTTGCCATATCAATTAGACCGCTAAATTTTTCCCGAGTCTTCACATATGACACAGATCTTATTTTTAAATCACAGATCAACTGATCTAAAATTACATTGAATGTAGAAATTCTGAAATTATTTCTGCCACTCGTTTCCTCATCTCTTGTTTCACCAAACTGCAATGCACACGTTCTTTTTCTTGGAGAAACCGTTTTGTTTTTCTTAATGACAGATATCTCCAGAGCTTTTTTTTCGGTAAGATCAAATTCGTCACGAGTAGCTTAAATTATACTGATTAGGCCATCGTTCAACCACTTTCCCCAGGTTTGTTTGCAAGATCGTGCTAACGGCGTTAATTTTTTTAATACAGAATTCCACAAACACAAAAGAATGATGTTTCGAATGTTTCTAATATATTTTTTATACCTCGAGCTTCACATCGTACTTCACCTTGGAATCATTTTCAATGTCTTCAAGAGCTTTGCATATGTTGGGTAAGTGTTCACAGAGAACATGAACCGCATCACCATGAGCCGACCATCGCTCGCGGCTGCATAATTCATTCTCACGAATACCCGTGATAAGAGTTCTTTAGCTTATAGTAATTTGGTCTTATAGAACAATACCCCCTACAATCCATTTTTCCACCCCCTACAGTTAATTTTGCATTTGATAAGAGTTCTTGAGCTTATAGATCTTTGGTTTTATAGAACAATATCTAATTCAATCACTCATTTTGCCGCCCTGGGCGTTTAGTAAACTTTTCTTAAATATCTTTTATAATCGAATTAATTTAAACGTATGGTACACTACATGGTTGTTTTTAATCGGTTAAATCGTCCATTCGTATTGCTTAAACAGTGCCGAATTCAAATGTTTTTAAAGTGTCATTTAGGCAAAATAAAATCAAGTTCAATACTTAAATTATAAAATCTTTTTTTATCACTCCAAAAATTTGCCAAGCCCCCCCCCCCCCCAAAATCTGCCGCCCTAGGCAGGTGCCTACTGGTGCCTTAGGGTTAATCCGCCACTGAACACGGGTGTCTTATATAGTTTTTGAGATATCCTAACCTAAACAAGCTATATGTATATAACTAGAAAACAAAACATTCATTCGTACAATCCGGTAAAGTAATTGAAAGATCTATTTTTTTCCTTTAAAACCTAATTCGAATTATGTCAATATCATTATTTTTTTCTGAGATATACTTACCTAAAATGTTAGAAAAAGTGCAAAAAATCTGTTTTTTCATTATTTAACTCTACAATATTTCGGAGGAAAAAAAAGCCTATCGACATAATTTAAATAAGGTTTTTAAGAAAAGATTAGAACTTTTAACTAGAATATTTTTGAAGAACTTTTTAACCCATTATTAATCACTTTTTTTGAAACGTGGGTCAAAAAACGGTGTTTTTGATGGCTGCACAGAAAAAAATTATGATTGAGGATCGAAAACTGAATTTTACAATTGCAACAGTTTTTTTTTTACAAAAAAAAAGGGTCAAAAAATTGCAAAGTATGCGAAAAAAGTTCTGTTTTTGAGTTGAACGATCCTTAAATTATATTTTTATGAGGTAATATTTTGAACAATGTATTAATTTTGCAAAAATTTACTTTTAAAGCGCGTACGAGAAATATTCTACAGAATGTGCTGTCAAGAAGAAAGGGACCTGGATCGACTCGTCCCAGGTTTCCACATATCTGAAGGGGGTTTCGCGTTTTTGTTCGAATTTGCCTAGCTTTTGCTAAGGGCTTGCACTGTCTCTTTCTAGTGTCTGCGTGACATTTGGATGCATTTTCTCAACGAACCACGCTCTTTTGTTTTTTTACCCAAAGCCAACGAGATCAAACTATGCGAATGAGGGTGAATACGACACACTCTCCGAAAAGCACAAAGTACAGATTGTCGGCAAGCTCTTAAGTAGAGTCTCCAAGGAACTCATTAGAAACTGTGATAAACCTAAAGTCATCTGGAAAGGTCGTTTGAGAAGGAGTCCCAAGAATCGGTAAAAATATGGCGGGTAATCGCATTTGATAGTAAAGACCATATTCTAGGGGTTATAGAAAAAGAAATAACCTTATAAAGATCCGAATAACTTTGTTAGTATATCACTTTGAATTATATGTTTGCATAGGGCGTATCACGCCCCCTTGTTTAGGTTTAATATACTTAATTTGCATTTTACTATTTCTTGCAAACACCGTGCAAGAAGCAACTTATTATCAAATAAAGTCTACTATTCTATCTACTAGTCTATTTTCAAACCATACACCCAGGATATATTTACTTTGTCCTTCCGTTTGTAACGCAGAGAAGAAAGCGTGGCAGATATAGAAAAGTATATATATTCTTGATCAGCGTCACTTTCTGAGTCGATATGTCCGTCTGCCTGGCTGGCTGGCTGGTAGGCCATCTGTCTGTGGAAATATTTTTTACGGGAAAGATAATTCAATGAAATTTGGAATGGTGGCTTTGCCGTAAAAGCTAGCTCGGGGGATTGAAAATGAGCGAAATCAGTCAACGGACATGCCTACCACCCATACAAAAAATATATTCAAAATGCAGCTTTAGGAGTATTTTTCACGACAATGCAACCAAAATACACATAAATACTAAGATTTGTAAGCGCAAGCTCTGAGCAAAAACTGGTTGAAATCGGACAAGAGGGCGTGGCACCTCCCATATAAGCAAAAGCTTCAAAACTCTTTACTGAAAGGTTTTTTTGGAGATAATCAAACTAAATTTTACTCGGACACCAACAACTATAAATGCAAGCTCTGAGCAAAAACTGGGTGAAATCGGACGAAAAAGCGTGGCACCTCCCATACAAGCAAAAGATTAAAAATGAGTTTTTTGAGATAATCCAACTAAGTTTCACTCAAATACTAAGGACTATAATTGCACGCTCTAAGCAAAAACTAGATTTATTATAATAAAAAAATAAAGTTTTTCCACTTGAACATTAACTCTCCGAGATATCACCCTTTGAAGTAAACTCATCTCGACCTCCATACAAAGGAATAAACTATATTTATTTCGAATAACCCATTTATTGTAAGAAAAAATTTCATAATTTTATACATTTACTTCAAAAATGGATAACTTGAAAAGTAAAAGCCTAAGCGGAAATGTTAGAGATCTAGTTTTATAAGGAAACTTAAGGCTATTCGATGCCATCAAAAAAATGGATCTAAACTTTTTTTCTGGAACTGCGTCGTAAGCCTGCAAATAGTGCTTTCTGGAACTTCAAACAAGGATATCTCAAAATCCTGCAGATATATGATTAATTCTGACCTCGGATTCAGATTTAGCACCAAAAATTACATAAGGTACATATGTCTAGTCTAAAGTTCGTAATATTTTTTTATTTTTTGTGCTTGTATAAGTAATCAGCGACTTTGTAAATCCAAGTGCAATTTTATTTGCAAAACAGTAGATAGTAACAGGAAGAGTTTATTGCCAGTGTCATAAGAAGTAAAATGTCTTATGGCGCAAAAGTGGATAAACTTTATATGACGAAGTAAACAAAATAAAATTTTTTTTTTTTTCTTAAACTGCACTCGTTAGCTAATCCGGCATTTAACCTTCACATACGGATAGTGAACTGCTAGTCCCAGTGTTATGAGTAAATGTTGCTCAACTTTTATCCCTTGATTTATTCTGGCGGAAAATGCAATGTGTCATATCCAAGCGAAAAACACCAGTGTGTACGATGTTTAAACAAACACATTGAAGAGATAATCAGAAGTTTTAAAGAAAATTTTCTTTCTCTGCATTTTAGTAAAAAAAAAAATGCTGTTTATGTGAACTTTAATTCTGTCTTTAATTCAGCAACATGTAAGTTTCTTAATCCAGTTTAACACTGATTCTAGCAAAGTTTGCCAAACGACGAAGAGTCAAAAACCAAAATGTTTTTTTTTTTTTTGTTACTTCTAACTAAAAGCAAAAGTAGCCAAATTATGTGCAAACTTTTCTGACAAAAATAAAAAAAACAAAAAAATTTCGTAAAGTTTTTAGTTAAGCAAACCTGTTTATTTTTATATTTCGACAACGCGACTTTTTTTTAAAAAGAAACTTTATAACCTGTGAAAAAAGATAAAAAAAATTTACTTCTACTGAAAACTTTGACATGGTTTGAAAAAAAAAAAAAACTTAAAACTCATTAAATCTTTTTAAGAAGTTTTAAAAATACTGCACTTTGCTTTGTTTTTCAAATTAATTAATGCACTTTTTTTTAAAGGAACGATGGAATCAAAATTATGTGCAAGCGTATAATGAAGGGAAATTATGTTATATGGTTATAAAAAAAAAAGTCTTAAAGAAATTTAGTATTTAAATTATCGCCCTTGCTTTTTGATAATTCGATCACTGGATTGTGGTGAAATCAAAATACACAATACCGAACTCTTTGTTTTTTGTTAATTTCATTTAAAACTTTACAAGTCACTAACATACATTTTTATAACAAAAAGTTGTTAACATTCACTTAGAACACTTTATCTCCACAGCGCATTATGGTCTATAAGAGAGCGCAAGCTGGTCATAAGTTTGAAGATGTATGTGTTCATAAGTGAATAATTTACCATATTTTAAGTACAAATATATCAGAAAACATAATCATTTCTGTGTTTTCGTTTCTTGAATTCAGAAAATGTTAATTTTTCCCATAAATCCATTAAAAAATGGTAAAGATTAAATAAGTATATTTTAACAACTGAATGGTTCTACCTTCAATAACTCATCAAAAAGAAAGTCACATCAAAATCACATAGAAATTTTCTTAAAATAAACTTTTCTATGAAAATTTTATAATAAATATTAAGAAGAAATCTTATTGTTTTTCAAGATTTCCCATAGATTGAAAATGATTTTCATATAATTTTCAATAGTATGAACACTAGAGTGGTCCAAATTTTGTATGGAAAAACCAAGAGTGTTAAAAAGTCAAGGTGCGCGCGACTTTTCTGATTCCGTGGATCCTTCTGATTACAAAAAGTGCTTTGGAAGCAAAAAAAAATGCGTTTAGATATTCCGTAACGAGCTTGAAGGTACTTTTTTAGGAATTTTTGAGTTTTTGAGTACTTTTTTTAATTTAAACGCTATATCTTTTTAACCAGATAAGGTATTTGCAAAAATTAAATTGCATTTTTGTAAAAATATTTTAAGCCATGTTTTGGCTTAATAATAATAAATCTAGTCTTTCCCAATTTTTTTTATCGGCACTTTAAACTTAAAAATTTGTTAATTTTTTGAGATGTTTGCACATTCAAGAACCGATTTTTTTCTTTTTTTGCTCTAGCAAATTTTTTTTTATATTATTATTTTTTTATGCATTAATTTATCTATCAAATGACTCCAACAACTAAGCTATAAGCTTCACTTTACTTACTAAAAACCGTAAAATATAATCAAATTTGGCCAAAAAAAAAACTTTGAGTTTAAAATTTTCGTGGTGAAACAGAAAAAACAATAGTCATTTGCGATGTATGTGTTCATGAAAATTCTAAATCTGGTCTCAGAATTGCTCTATCTCATACGGTTTTAGAGATATTCTAACCTAAAGATGCAAAAAACACCGTTTTTGCTAGTTTTGAAGCTGTTATATCACAACATGGTAACTTTCAGCCTGGTATGGAAGTTAAAAGTGACAGTCTTTTTCTTCAAAACCCAATTTAAATTATATCGATATTTCTTTGTTCCTCCGAAATATCGTAAGCAGAAATAACAAAAAAAACGTGTTTTTGCACTTTTTCAACTTTTTAGGTCAGGATAACTCAGAGGATAAAAAAGATATCGGTATAATTTAAATTGAATTTTAAAGAATCAGACTGGCACTTTTAACCACTATACCACTTTTTGCGGTTGAAAGTAACCTTGACTTGTAATATCACTTTAAGAAGAGCAAAAACGGTGTCTCTTATACTTTTATGTAAAAATATCTCCTTAACCGTACAAGATACCGCAATTTTGAGACTGAATTCGGTATCAGCATCAACAAATACATCCGAAATGGCTATTTTAGTTTCTTTTTGATTTATTTATTTTTTTGGTTTCCTTAGAAGATCTATGAAAACTATCTGTTAACCTATTTTGCCACTAAGATATCTTATTTCAGTGCCTTGAAAACATGAAAATTAATTTTTTTTTTAAGCCCAATTTAATTATACTTAATTGTTTTTAGTGAGTAAAAGTGTTACTAAAAGCTTAGTTGTTGAAATTATTTTAAAGATAAATTAATGTTTAAAAATATAAAAATTTTAAAAAAAATTTGCCAGAGCAAACTAAGAAAAAAATCGGTTCTTGAATGTGCAAACACCTCAAAAAATTAACAAATTTTGAAGTTTAAAGTGCCGATAAAAAAAATTGGGAAAGACTAGATTTATTATTATTGATGCAGAATTTGACTCAAAATATTCTTACAAAAATGCAATTTAATTAGTACTCAAAAACTCAAAAATTCTTAAAAAAGTACCTTCAAGCTCGTTGCGGAATATCTGAACGCAATTTTTTTTTGGTTCCAAAGCACTTTTTGTAATCAGCAGGATCCAAGGATTCAGAAAAGTCGCGCGCACCTTGACTTTTTAACACTTTCGGATTTTGGACCACTCTAATGAACACTGTTTCAAGAAAAAATCGTATTGAAAACGATTAGATTTCTTCTTAGTATTATGATTTTTTTATATAAATAGAACAATCATTTGGGAGAATAAAATGATGTTACCTGGAAAGTTTTGCGGGATTTTTGCAAATGAATTATTTTATAGATTTCGATGTGCTCTTTCAGAATTTCAACTTTGCTACCTCGAGTCGTGTTTGCTCGCGACGCCATATTGGAAAAATGGCGGCCAAAATCAGTTTTTTACAAATGTCTCTTTTTTTTAAGGCTTGTGGAGTGCAAAAAATGGAAAAATCCGTAAAATGTGACGAACTCTCCTCAAATAATTGTCAATAACTTGGCCATTTCTTAATCGAATTTCATGTTTAGACCTGTTTTGGAAAGGTATTGAATCAGGCTATAAGATTAAAATAAAATTTTTAGTTCAATATAAAATTATCAAAATTTTTCGAAGTTGATAAAAAGTACTTAATTAACTACTATTTTAGTACTAAACTACAAAAAACGTGCCCAGTTACACTTTTTTAACATTTCAAAATATTTTTTTTGAAAATACAGAAAAATAACACAGGTTTACAAAAAAAAAAAAAAATGTCATGGCGTTTAGATCAGACTATGTGTTTCCTAAGGACTTTGATGTCCTGAATCCGAATCCGGGGTCCGTTTTTTTCCAGAACGTCTGAGAAAAAAGATTTCAAGGTCATATGGAGGTCAAAATGGAGTTCATGTGTCATAAATTCGCTAAAATTCTGAAACTAATTTTTTATCATTGAATTCTTAGTCCTTAAAAAGAATATGTGATCACAAAGAGTATCTTAGACCTAGTTTCGGAGATATAGCCATCGGAAGATCCAGATATATCTTCTATGAAAACCGCTATAAGTTGGGAACCCCTGGATGGATTTAAAAAATATTGGTGTCATATGAAAGGTATTTTGACAACCTATAAAATTGGATTCATAGTTTTGGAGATATGACCTATTTTAAAATTTTAAGAAATTTTTCAATTACAACAACAAATACATCAACAACATCAGTAAGAACAATAACAACAACAAAATACCTTTCATGTGACATCAATATTTTTCAAATCCATCCAGTGGTTCCCAACTTATAGTGGTTTTCATAGAAGATATATCCGGACCTTCCGATGGCTATATCTCCGAAACTAGGTCCGAGAGACCGTTTTTGATCATAAATTATTTTTAAGAACTAAGAATTCAATGATAAAAACTAGTTTCAGAATTTTAGCGAATTAATCACTAAACGACACATGACCATTTTGACCTCCATATGACCTTGAAATCTTTTTTCTCAGACGCTCTGGAAAAAAACGGACCCCGGATTCAGGACGTCAAAGTCCCTAGGAAACACATAGTCTGATCTAAACGCCATGACATTTTTTTTTTTGTAAACCTGTGTAATCTTTCATATGAAAAAGAGAGAGAAAGTTGGTATATCTCGAGGCTTAGAAGCTATGTTTTTTTGAAAATTTAAAAAAATGGTCCGACCACAAAATGGCCCATAACTGAAACATTTCTTAACACATTTTCATGTTTGGTATTGGAAGGTATTGAATAACGCTATGCGCCCAAAGTTATTTTTGTATTGGGAAAAAAGTACTAAATTAACTACTATTTCAGTACTAAGCGACAAAAATCGCTATAGTACCTTTTTTTCGACCTTCCAAAATATTTTTCTGGAATAGAAGACAAAAATACCTTTCAAATGAATTTTAAATTAAGATGGTATCTTTAATGGTACAGGAGAAGTGATTTCAGGATTTCAAGGATTTTGAAAATAAAATACGCCATGCTGCAATACGGTTACGGCCTAAGGGAACAAAACTATGAAAATTCTGGGTCCCTGGTATGGCTTTTACATATTGAAAAGCGTTGGAGAGTTGCGATGCAGTTGCTTCATATTCACCAAATGCACAATAACGATAAATTATATCGGACTCTTCACTATTTGCCCATTCAAAAAGTGCCTTAGCATCAGTAATTTGGCCTCGGTAAGGTTTCTGCAAACTTGCTCTTGAAGCATTTCGTTTTTTATTTCCATGATATGAATGTGCAATTTCGAAAAGATACAACCTCCAAAACGAGACAAAAGTAATGTCATATAAATTATGTGCCATAATGATCGGTTATTTGATCGATACCATTTTTTCAGCTTAATTCTACATCATCGAGTAAATTTTTTATGAAAACAGAAATAAATTTTATTCATTCCTAATAAAATGTCAGCCAATCAATATTATGACATTCCTTTTGCCTCGTTTAGGAGATGTGACCTTTTCGAAATTGCACATTCATATCATGGAAATAAAAAATTTCATGTTTGATTAATTTCAAATGGCTGCTTTGATGAAATACAACTACATTTTCTTCTGTCGCAACCTTGCCGATTTCCTCATAATTAAGCTTTCATCATTCGATCGATGATTAACAATGGGGAGCAGAGCGCATCAATAGTGCTCTAATGCAGCAGTGAAGCTCTTCTCTGTCGTATCCAATAGCGCAGAAATTATCATGGCAGGTCATTGGCTGGAAGTGCTTCGTTGGGTTGTAACATTCTCATATATTGAAAATAGAACATCTTTTTGGAAAAACCAGGTAACTCCATTTTTGCGGAAAAGCCAGGTAACTGGCCGTGTTTAGCTGTATTTGTGCCTAAAATTGAGTGAAATGTCTTAAAAAATCTTCATTCTCATTAAAAATAGAGTTTCCCCACGTTATTTTACGCCAGAAAACGAATAAAAATGAAAAAACATGCTAAATTCATCAAAAAAATTAAACGCGTTTTTCTCCCCTTTTTGAAAAATGGAGTTACCTGATTTTTCCGCGCGGCCACAGATATGTACACTGGATGAAGAGCAATGAAGTATTCATTTGTTCATAACCTATCTCATTTGGAACCAGCTGTCTTACCCGGCCGTTCCGGTTTACATTTAGTTATTAAGGAGGGGTTATGCACAGATAAACTAAAAACAATTAATTGCAGTTAACAAACAAAGGAAGATTTGAGATGTTCTAATGTACTCTCTGCTTAAGGACTACATTAGATATTTTCCAAACAGGGCTGCAACAAAAATTCAACTAAACTCATCACAAAACACATTACCAAAGTAGTCAAGAAGATGCTGGATTATGGTATTTGGTTCATGTTTTTTTACCTACTGCTGTTACTGATGGTTTTTGTTATGCATTTTTGTAAATGGAATAAAAACTTTTGTTTGTGATTTTTTTTTCTCAGAACTGTTGTGCGACAAAAATTTGAGGCATCTTGTTTCATAACTTGCAATGTCTACCTGAAGCATATGCAAAGAAAGCAAAAAAATGCTTTTATGAATTTCATAAGTTGCTTAGGAGGATTCCGATTGCTGACATATTTTTCACCTAGAAATTCCAACAGCTAATGTCCTCAATAAGATAAAGAAGAATATTTTCACCCAAAGGACATTATTGTATACAAAAATGTTAACAAATGGTGCACAGTGGCACTTATACATTTAAAACTCAAATCATTGAAAATGCTTTGAGTTCCGAGGTGCTTTATAAATAAATATTAACAAATTACTAATATTTAAATTTTGCTCAAGATCTTCTAAAAGCATTTCATAAAACCTCCTTTTTTTGTTGTTAGTTTGAGTAGTTTTCAAATGCAAAGCTTTTCCCATACTTATTTAAGAAAACTTTCATTTGGAGCATAAGCCTCGCGGCGAATTCGCAAATGCCAGTAGTTGCGGTTTACACGACCGGTGATGACACTGCGGCAGTTTACATTGTTGTCGCGGTTGTTTTTCAACTTTGACCTCAGAAATGCCAACAAAACGTTGGTGCAGTGGTCAGAGCCGTGCGCAGGATTTTCTCTTAGGGGGTGGGGTGGATTAAAAAAAAGCAACTAACGAACAACATACTAAACACTAAATTTGTATATATGGGTCAAAGAACTTCCTGGGGGTTTTTGAGTCCCAAAACCTCCTCGTGTGCACGGGCCTGGCAGTGGCTGCATTAGTTGTTAACGTTTCCTAACGAAAAAGAAGATTCCTCTCCACTTGCGGTTAATATGGTTGTTGGGCACACTACTGTTTATGATTTGGCTGTTATCGCTCTTAATGGCGGACTAAATTATGTAAAGTAGTTGCTTACATTGTACATTAGAGTAGCCGTTTATTAAAATTTCCATAAGTTTACTCTTTTGGCTTCATTAAAAGTTTATTTAGGATGTCATCAAGAACTATAATGATGGAAAATTAAGGATAAACCGTCTCTTTTTAGAAACAAACTAACGTCGATGTCAACAACTTATTTACTATCAATAACCCAACAAACCAAATGTTCTGATTTTTTCTAAATTTAGAGTTTTTCGGAACAAATTCGAAACGATTCCGTTAAGATTTTTCTAAACAATTTATTGGAAATCCTACCAGCGAAACTTATCATAGGTATATCTTGAATGTATTGAAGCATTTGCATTTTATCGTGAAAATAAATGTTTCAGCAACTCCAGCGACATCGAAAGTACAAAGTAGGACCTCAAAAACTAATGATAATTGCGTAAAATCGGCAAATATCCCCGGTTACCGGCAATGAACAATAACGAGTCTGGACGCCGGTTCAGTCTGTGGCCGATATCTCGAGAAGATTTAGTCAAAAAATATTGTGCGACCACTCACCTAGGCTACAAAACTAGTGTCCGAGTAAAACAAATTTTTTCCTACGATTTGTGGCAATTTAATCTAACAAAAATCTCATATTTTTTTGTTTTTTTCGAGAGATATCTTGAATGTCTTGAAATCTTGGAATCTTTTCCAAAAACTGGCCATGCCATCGTCTTCAACGACCTCGAAAACATAAAGTAGGACAGAAAAAAAATTGTTCCTATCCATTTTTATCGATTTCCCCATTCTCTTACGGTCAAGGCAGCGCCAACTATCGCGCTTGCGCGAGTACTAAATCTCAATATTTTTTTATCAAAACTTACACACGTAATCTAGAGACTCTACCGAACATTTTAAGTGTTGAGCCCCTAAGATCGGAACACCTTTGGTTTTTTTGGATCAGTCTAATGTATAAGAACAATGCTCGCGTTAATTGCATCCAATAAAATAATAGGCGATGCCACGCCCCCGCCACCCGAAATTCGTCGTATCTCTGGAAATATTCGACTCAGGGGAATGAGATTCGGTACATTCGGCACTGGGAAAAAAATGTTCAGTAAAAAATGGGCGAGATCACGCATCCTCCTTCTAAAAAAACAAATTTGTCAAATCTCTGAAACTATTTTACACATATGAATAAGATTTGATTTCAGGTAAAGTAAAACGAACAGGATATGGCTCTGTAATTATGTTAAACTAATTTAAGGAACTTAGTTCGTATAGAAGCAGTAATTTTTTCTATTCTTATTTTAGTCTTCTTGATATAGACACCAGCAAAAAAAATTTGTTCTCGATCGGAACATATTTGATCGTTCCCCCAGGCCGTTAAAGGTCGGAAAACCGATGTTTATATGAAAATAAGGAAGCAATCATCCCTTACTTTGAAACTATTTGAGATAGGAGGATGAGATTTAGTACATATATAAAACAATAGTATCCAATCAAAAAATGGGCAGCGCCACGCATCCTCCACCCAAAATTTTCGTATCTCTGAATATATTTGACTCAGGTAAATGAGATTTGGTACATATCTATTTGGCACTGCGAAAAAAATGTTCAATAAAAATGGGCGAGACCATGCTCCTTCATTCAAAAAAAAAAAAAAAACAAATTTGTCATATCTCTGAAATCACAACAAATGGGTCGCCAAAAAAAAGAGTCGTAAATGGTATCGTCAAAAACGTGTTAAAATATATGTCGCCCAAAAAAGTGACGAAAAAATGTGGTCATAAATGTGTCGCAAAAAATTGTAGGAAAAGATGGCGTCAAAAAGGGGTGAAAAAACTTTACCAAAAAATGTGTGCCTAAAAAGTGTTGAAATATGAGTCGCCAAAAAAAGCTCAAAAATGTGGTCGAAAAAAGTGTCGAGAAAAAAAGTTTCGAAAAATGTGTCACCAAAAAAGTGTCGAAAAATGTTTTACTAAAAATGTGTCGCCAAAAAGTGTCAAAATAAGTGTCACCAATAGGAGCGTCAAAATATTTGTCGCGAAAAAAGTTACAAAAAAACTAGTAAGGGTGTAAAATTTGGCCTGGCCAAACATTAAATACCCTACACTGCAGTATTTTAAAAATTTTGCTCATATGGGAGGTGCTACGCCCTCTTGTCCGAGTTCACCCAGTTTTTGTTCAGAGCTTGCATTTATAGATTTTAGTGTCTGAGTGAAAAACGTTTTCAGCATAGTGTTTTGACGTTTTTGCATACTTATATAGGAGGTGCCACGCCCTCTTGTCCGAGTTAGTCTAGTTTTAGCTTAGAGCGTGCATTTATAGTCTGTAGTATTTGAGTGAAGTTTGGTTGGATTATCTCAAAAAACTCTTTCAGTATAGCATTTTGAAGCTTTTGCTCATATGGGAGGTGCAACGCCCTCTTGTCCGATTTCACCCAATTTTTGTTGAGAGCTTTCATTTATGATTCTTAGTGTTTAAGTCAAATTTGGTTCTAATATCTCATAAAACGCTTTCAGTATAGCGTTTTGAAGCTTTTGCTTATATGGGAGGTGCCACGCCCTCTTGTCGGAATTTGCTCTCAAAGCTTGCTCTTACAATTCTTAGTATTTATGCGTATTTTGGTTGCATTGTCGTGAAAAATACTCCTAAAATTGCATTTTGAATATATTTTTTGTATGGGCGGTAGGCGTGTCCATTGACCGATTTCGCTCATTTTCAATCCCCCGAGCTAACTTTGATGGCGGAGGCAGTGTACCAAATTTCATTGAAATATCTTGCTCAGTTTTCTCAAAAAGTGTATTTCAACACACAGCCAGCCACCCAGCCAGCCAGCCAGACAGACGGACATGGCTTTATCGACTCAGGAGGTGACGCTGATTAAGAACATATATACTTTTCTATATCTGCCACGCCTCCTTCTCTGCGTTACAAACGGAAGGACAAAGTGAATATACCCTGGGTGTAGGGTATAAAAGTGTAGAAAAATGTGTTGCAAAAAAGTGTAGAAAAATGTTTTGCCAAAAAGTGTCGGAAAATATGTCGCCCACAAAAGTGTCGAAAAATGTGTTGTCAAAATGTATCGCCAAAAAGTGTCGAAAAAAATGTGGTCGAAAAATGTGCTGTTAAAAATGTGTCAAAATATGTGTCGCAAATTGTGGCGACAAGTGCCGAAAAAGTATCAAATTATGTGTTGAACTATGTAATACCAAAAAATGTGTGGCCAAAAAAGTGCTGAAAAATGTGGTTGTGTAGAAAAGTGTCGCAAATTGTGTCTAAAAAAAGTGTTGCCTAAAAATGATCGTCAAAAAAATATCTAAAAATATGCTGCCAAAGATGTGTTGCCAAAAAGTGACTTTTTACATATTTTTAGATTTTTTCAATGTTTTCGAATTTTTTAACATTTTACGTCATTATTTGATTTATATAAGTTTTCCCACCATTATTATGAACATTCTTTTGGCATTACAAAATTTTTTAACTACACAGTAAAAAGTTTAGATTACTGTCTCATGAATGTTTCTTTGAAATTAGATCACTACGCGCTTATAAATAAATAAAAAATCACTTTTAACATTAATTTCTACCTTTTTTACTCAATCTAAAGCACACGATGAAGCCTCATTTAACAGAACATTGCATATTTGTGTTTACGCACATTTGGGCAAAGTATGCGATTTAGATATTATGTGCTTGATTAACGACAAGACAATATACTTTTATGCCTTTGTCAATGTTTTCATTAATTCAATGAATACAATTTTATCTTAATCAAGAAAATGAATACCAATTAATTGATGAAAGCATCTTTTATGTAGAATAAACCCATTCACCCATAATGCAGCAATATTTTTGCATAATGAAAAAGAAATTAAAATAAAAAAACATAAAAAAATGACAAAATATAAAGTTACAAGGGAATGAATGGCATTTGTAATTATCATTTTATTTCATGACACAAAGTACGACAAAGGACCTATCAAGTGCTTGCAAAAACAGAAGGAACACTTCGGGGAATAAGCATGCGAACAAAAGGTAAAGAAAATATTTGCAGTTGTCAATATGCATTAATGATTTAGTTGACAGTCGAAAAGTTAACCACAAAAAAAAAATATTAACATTAGACATTATTGATTCAATTGATAGTGAACTGACCTAGAAAAGAAACATGAAGAAAGAACCGTAAGCCAAAATTGCTTGACTTGTGTGGGAAAAACTCATAACTTATATTTTCTACACAATTCTTCAATGATTAAGCGTTAACAAACATAGCGTTGTGTACAAAAGATTTGACAATCACACATACGACTATATTGAACTTTATATACATGAACCCATGTTCCTTTCACTTTAAGCTTTAACACAGCATCTTTTGTAAAGAATGTGTCGAAAAAAAATAATACACCTTAAATAAAACTTAAACCGTTCAATTTAAAAACTCTTAAAAATATGTGAGTTTATTAATATATTAAAGAAATTCATTAAACATTAAAATATTGGAATTTATAAATCTATTCACCTTTTCCAAGAATCCTGTCATTGACGATTTTATAGTTAATTCCGTTACCTTTTTGGTGGAGCCGGTCCATTTACGCTTGAAGTCAGACATGTCCTGGGATAAATTTCCTGTGTTCTTCAATTCTCTTTTCACGAGAGCCCAATATCTCTGCACATGCCAGAGTTCTGGACAGTTTGGTGGGTTTGCCTCCCGTGGTACAAAATTTACATTATTATTTGCATACCACTCAAGGGCCTTTTTTCCATAGTGGCATGATGCTAAATCGGGAAAAAAATATGTGCTGTTTTAGGAAATGCAAAAGCCATTATTGAAGACACTCCTTAATATGCATTTCTGTATTTATCGTTCCTAATGTCACAAATGCTTGGCTTCTCTTTCCACAACTGCCAATGGCTTGCCACACAAGAAACTTCTTAGAAAATTGTTTGCTTTTTTGTCCGGTATTGTTCCTGAATATTACTTCGTTCATCAGTCACACAAAAATCTTGACCCGGAAGTTGTGAAAACTCTGCCAGAACATAGGTTTCATAATCCATCACACAGCACGTAAAGTTAGACCTCAATTTTTTAGCTCGTTTTTTTTTGCTTCTGCATTATACGAGCATTTAACTACACGAGCTGCTTTTCTGACAGAAGTCTTCGGAGGTATTCGAAAGAGTTGTTCGATATCTTTTGCATTACCACTATTTGTTGGACGTTTCTTTCTTCCTGATCCAAGTTTTCGTGCAATGTTTAAGTCTTCTTTATACAGTTTAATGGCTTTTGAAACAGTGTAACGATGAACCTTGAGATCTGTTGCAATTTTTTTGAAAGTCCGCAATGGATTTTTTTGAAAGGTTTTAATTATTTTTTCACGTACTTTTATATAGCTGTTCATTCTAAAAGACATAACAATTGAAAATAAATAATTTGAATAAATATGATCAGGCCTGTTCCGTAATCCGTGTGGTTTCAATGACTTTTCATTCATGAAGGTTTTTGATGAAAATGGTGAGTCACACGATAAAAACTATTATAATCTTTTTTGTAAATAATTACAGCTGTTTAGGAAATATTCGATAAAATCGATTTTTTCGACTTTTTGCGGTATTTTAAGAATTTTTCCAAAACGGTTACTTTTCGCTAATGAAAATCAATACTTGTTGTAGATCCTGTAATTCTACACAAAAGAGATTCCACTGCTTTTATCGTACGACTCACCGTTTCCATTAAAAAGCGTCCTAAATGAAAAGTAATTGAAATCACACGGATTTCGGAACAGGCATGAATGTCTTATACATTTTTAAAAGCTAACTTGATTCAAAAAAAATTATTCGTTGGGCACAGAATAAGTTATGCCTGAAAAAGTGTGTATAAGTTTTTTTCAACACACCTTTCAGGGTGTCCCAAAAGAAAGTTTATATTTAGTGGGTAAACTAAAAAAAAACTAGTAAGGGTGTTACCTTTGGCCTGGCCAAACATTAAATACCCTACACAGCAGTATTTTGAAAATGTTGCTTGTATGGGAAGTGCCACGCCCTCTTGTTCGAATTCACCCAGTTTTTTCTCAGAATTTGAATTTATAGTTTTTGAGTGAAATTTGGTTGGATTATCTCAAAAAATGTTTTCAACATAGCGTTTTGAACCTTTTGCTTATATGGGAGGTGCCACGCCCTCTTGTTCGATTTTATCCAGTTCTTGCTAAAAGCTTGTATTTATAATTCTTAGTGTCTGAGGAAAATTTAGTTCAATTATCTCAAAAAACGCTTCAGTATAGCGTTTTGAAGCTTTTGCTTATACGAGAGGTGCCACGCCCTCTTGTCCGAATTCATCCAGTTTTTGCTCAGAGCTTGCACTTACAATTCGTAGTATTTGTGTGTATTTTGGTTGTATTATCGTGAAAAATACTCAAAAAATTGCATTTTGAATATGTTTTTTGTATGATCGGTAGGCGTGTCCGTTGACCAATTTCGCTCATTTTCAATCCCCCAAGCTTACTTTGACAACGAAGGCTGTGCACTAAATTTCATTGAATTATCTTGCTTGGTTTTCCCAAAAAATGTATTTCCACACACAGCCTGCCAGCCAGCCAGCCAGACAGACGGACATGGCTATATCGACTCAGGAGGTGACGCTAACCAAGAATATATATACTTTTCTATATCTGCCACGCCTCCTTCTCTGCGTTACAAACGGAAGGACAAAGTGAATATACCCTGGGTGTAGGGTATAAAAATAAGCCATCTATCGAAAATGTGTTTATTATTTATTAAAGTAAACAATTTGGAAATTTATTTCTTAAAAATAATATCATCTTAATGTAAAACCTAGCGGTCACTGCACTCATTTATTCGAACACGGCCAATTTATGTTGAAAAGCGCGTACCCTTGGACTTTAATTCTTGAACAAATTTAGTAGCGGAGCAGCTTTGAATCTTCGTGCATAATACAGGGTAATGGTGATCTAGGTACACTTATAGCAGCTGCACAGTTTCGAATTGAAGAGTTCGGATCGATCGTTACTAGTAGACTGTTTGACACTCTCCAAGTCTTCTGTCGTTCTTGATGATCTTGGTCGCCCCGTTTTTGGCTTTTTCAAAGAAGCTAAAAAAATATAAACTTTCTTTTGGGACACTCTGTTTTTTATTTACCTTTGCCCTTTGACTTACATTTTCTGTCTATGCGAATACAATGTATAATCAATTTTTATGAATTTTTGTACAAAATTTAATTGAATTTTAGTTAACTGGAATGTGTTCACATGTGTATAAACAGGAGAAACAAATAAAAACCTACTGTCGAAGAAAATTTCTGATTCCACTTACAATGAGTCCTCAGAAAATTCATATGATTTGCACAAAATATTGATTACCATATCAATAATTATTCGTTCATTAATAGAAATGCAAAATGCAATTTTACAAAACCGCAAACAGATACCACTGTCAGCACTTATTTTCCCCAAAATATCATATGTGCAGATGTAAAAACAAATGTATTATTAGCTTTCAGGAGAAAAAAACACAACAATACAAACACTATAAACATAGACACCCGGGAGCGTTTCAAGGAAATGGGAAAAATAGAAAAACTTTATTTTTCAATGCTTCCTTGAACTCTACTATTCAATTAAGGCAAAACCGCTTTCTTTGCGGCTTTCCATTAACCTCGTGACGCTCCAAGACTGTAAGGGGTCACATAGAGTGGTAGTTATTCATTCGTTCTTCGAAACAGGTAATAATCACAGGAAGCCATGTCTACAATTAAGGATGAGTTTTTGAAAATATCAAAGCCCATCATATGCATTGCCGCACTCGCTGTGGCTTTTTCGGTGTCGCACAGTTCTGGCACTCTATACGACGGAATTTCCACAGTTTTAATTTGATTTCCATGAAATTTAGCATCCTGAAACAGTTTTTCATGTTTTTCTTTTTTTTAAATGCACCAAATAGAAAAAAGGATAATTAAATAGAAAATACCAAAAACAGAATACCGGTAAAAATTTTCTGCACAGTGACGAAATTTTTAAATCTACTTAGTTGTCAAATCCTACCGGTTTCCACCGGATGGAAGAGATTTATTTTGGCAGTAAATGTCATAACCAGGTAAATGAAAGTTGTTCTTCCTTTTCTTCTTTATATTTATATTCCAATTGCTTTCTTTTAATGATATTTAATGCCAATTGTCAAGCGGTGCCACTAGGCCGAAAATAGCCTAAATCGGTAGTTCTGTTGAGATTTATTCGAAGATTAAAAATAAATCACGTCAAAAGTAGATGAAGTGGTAGCATTATAGTAAATCACGTGATTTACAGCGAAAATTAGAGGTATATCTCGAAACAGCTGTAAGTCACCTCATAACCCTCCAGTGGAATCGTAGAATTAGGCTGTATTGAAAACATATGAAATTTATGAAAAAATTCTTTAAAACATAAAAATTTATGCTAAAAATTTTTCAAATTTAATATGATCTCGATCACTTTTTTTTTTGGCTAACTTAGAGTCACCGAATCGTTTTTTTCTATCAGACCTAAGATCGCTGGAAATGGGGTGTTTTACCCATTTTTTTTAGTAAATTTGATATTCCCAAAAGTCTGTTAAAATAAATTTCTATATTATTGATGCTTGAGAAAAAGATGGGCACAGTGAACCAACAAATTGTTTTCCCTCAAGTAACAATTTTCCTCGTTATTTTCTTTTTAGGGTATTTTATAACCCCTTTTCGAGATTTTGGACATAACGGTCCAGAAAACTATTATGATCTTTTCATTAGAAAAATTTACACCATTAAAAATAGTTAGGGTCACTGAAGATGTCAACCATCTAAGATGTACTGATTTTAAGATGTAGGGTCCCAAATGTAAAACTGCAATTTAAGGAAAAAAAATTTAGCATCACAACAATATTTCAATGAACACGAATAATAATTAAAATTTTTGAAAATCCACTTATGATTTTTAACTTGCATGATGTCATTTTGAAATGACCATAACTTTTTAAAAAAATTTCTACTGTCCGGTTCGTCACTGAAAAAGATAATTTGTCATCATTGCTTCACAAATCAAACAGCAAATGTGTAAAAATTAAGTGAAAATATAGTTTAGACACAATTAAAAAAAAATAAATCTATTGCAAAAATTAAAATTTTAATCCATTTAAAGTTGGTCACGTTCGTCACTCTTAGCTCAAAAGTAAAGTCGCTAGCACGCTGACGTTTACATGACAAAATCATCAATGACAACTCGATGCAATTTTCCTCTAAAACTCACTCGGAAGTATATGCATAGGTGACTTAATCATGAGTGAATCATACTGACGGTTACATGACAAAATCATTAATGACAACTCGATGCAATTTTCCTCTACAACTCACTCGGAAGTTTATGCATAAGTGACTTAATCATGAGGGAATCATATTGATATTGTCTGCTACGAATTACTAGCACACTGACGACTCAGCGATATTATCAGCATAAGTCATCAGTGATTTTTTGGACATTTGTTCTAAAAGTTCATGCATGAAGTCAAACAAATGTCTCCGTTTATCACCTATGATCTAATTTTGTCTCTATTTGTCATTGATGAATCGTCGTGCCGTTCGCCACCGGGGTATGTTTTGAAATTTCATTCTATTGTTAAATTCTAAAACTACATTTTGGATAAATATTTTCTCAAAATTATAATAAAATCAACGGGAAACATTTTCTTAGAACGCAGTAACCCATTATATCCTATTTTATGGTATTTTTGACACCTTTTTCAAAAAGATTTGGTTATAAAGGGTTAAAGTGTTCTACAAAAATATTCTACGTAAAATTTCAATGAGAGGCACCAAAAACAAGAAATCATTAAAACGTTAGAATAATGCTTAAAAAATGTAATACAATTGTTGCAGTTGACGGATAAGCAAATTTCACAATAGCCACCAATTTTCGCTCCCAAAACTAAACTTAAAATACATAAATATGCAAATCATTACCAAATTGAATCAAAATGGAAAAAATGTCACGTTCATATTGTCACGTTTCGATTCAGATTATGATCAAAGCAAACAAAAGTACAGAAGATATTTGAATCAAATAAAATATATTATAAAGTAACATTATTGCATAAGATTCTTAAATTAACCTTATTACAAAATTCTGGCTTGTTTCGCCGAATTCTGACTTTCTTTTAAATAGGCACGAAAACTGCTTCTATTTCTGTCACGTTCGTTTTGTCTTTTTTGCTGATATCTTGATTTTAGGACTTCGCATGCTTGGTATTAATTATAGTGCTATCTAAGAGCTATAATGTTAAGTAAAAACTAAAATAAAAATATGTTTCACTTGCACTTTAAATGTGTGCGACGGTCACGTTCGTCACTTGGGAAATGCCCATATGTACCAATCTTTTCAGCAAGTATATCAATAAAATTTATACATTTATTAAAAGATAAAATACATAATATATAATAGCTAAAGCTGATGTTTAATTTGAATTAAATAATTTAAGAAAAAAAAATATCAACTAAAATTTTTCCAATGGAAATTTAAGTGAGTTACGTTATGAGTGTTACGTTATTTACTAAAACTAATAAAAAAAAAACCAGAAAAAATTTTTAAATTTAATTACTTGGAAAATAAACTTGAATTATTTCAATTCCTACTAAAAAAAGTTTTATTCGAAAAGCCTTGTCCAATTCGCAAAGTTTTGCAATTTAGTAATCCAAGTCAAAGCCCATTTCTGTTTTTTGTAGTGTAACGTCATCGCATATCTTTGTTTATATCTTTAAATCCTTTGGTTCGATTGTTGTAATTTTTTTACTGAATATAGTGCTACTTAATTACTACGCAAGTGTATTAAAACCTTTTTAAGAATTTTACATTTTACATTTTTACATCTTTTTTTAATGCATTGTCGTACGAATGGTGAGTTATGTAAGTATATTACTAACAAAAGTTCGCTTAGTAAGTGACATGTTATAAATTTTAAGTGAATCAAAAAATTGCGTACTATTTGTTATAGTCTTACAATATACCATTTCAATTTTCAGAAAGATTGGTCAAAATGGAGAGCAGAAAACTTAAAAATTCGTGAAACAATGTCAGCAGATATTCCAGTGCCAACGCAACAAGAGATTCGGTTTGCTATTCTCTTTGGATTTCGACGTAAGCTCAAGCCTGTGGAAATATTTAATGAATGCCAAATAGCATTTGAAGTTAATGCGCCAGCTCTCGTGACCAGCTCTCGTGAACAAAATGGTTCCGAAGGTTCCAGACAGATAATTTTTCTGTGGAGGACGAACTTCGAGAAGGCCGCCCAAAATCTTCGGCTGATTATGCAAGTGAAACGCTGGTGAAGTCTAAAATTGACGAAGATCCAAGATTGACCCAGAAAATCGTTGCTGAGTAACTGGGCTTGAATGCCATGGCTGTATCGCGAATATTAAAAAATGATCTTGGAAACACGAAGAAATCTGCACCATGGGTTCCTAGAATTTTAAGTGAAGCTCAACAAGAGGCACGTGTGCGTTTTGCTAAGTATTTTCTTGAAAAAAGCAAAAACGGAGAGTCTTACACTTTCAAGAAAATATTGTAGTAACAGGTGATGAAGCATGGTTTTAGAAGTACGACCCTGAAACTAAACAAAAACTCATGGTATGGAGCCCAGAAAGTGGAAGTCCACCTGTTAAAGCAGAGCAACAAGTCAGCAACAAAAAAATGATGTCAGCTTACTTCACCAGAGAGAAAGTTTTAACTGCTTTTCCTTTGGAAAAAGGTCATACGGTTACTGCTGAGTAGTATACTGAAACCTGTTTACCAAAAGTTTTCCAAAATTTATTGGGAAAACGCCAAAAAAGGAGCTACGCCGCTACTTTCTACATCAAGATTATTCGCCAGCGTTCACTGCTAAAAAAACGACCGATTTTATTGCGCTTTCAGGAATCGAAGAAATTCTTCCAGCACCTTATTCCTTAGGTAGACCTTGTGACTTCTGGTTGTTTCCAAAAATAAAAAAAAATTGGAGAGGGAGAGTCTTCAACAGCAATGAGGAGATAATAAATGCGGATAATGATGAAATTGTAAAACTGCAAAAAGCCGATTTTGAAGACTATTCTTCAAAATGGATTTATCGATTTCAAAAATGTATCAAAATAAATGGCGATTACATTGAAAAAATGCAAATAGATGAAGAATAAAGTTATAAATCAAAAAAATTTTTTATCCAGTTTTTTCAATTCTACTAAGCGAATTTTTGTTAGGCCCCTCGTATTTACCTAATTTCCTGCACTAATAATTCTAAAACATTCTTAAGATAATTCTAATTACTGCAAAAATTGTGGGCATTCATGCGAAATCTTCAAAGCAATTTAATGCGTATTTTCAGAAGTTATTTTAAGAATTATTTTAACATCCACAATCAGTCATAATGTCTCAATTTTAATTTTGTACTTTTCTTCTTTTTTTAATTGCAGTTCATCTTAATTTCTAAAATTAAAATCTCTTCTTCAACTTGTACATTTAACGACACTCTTTTTAATCAAAGTTAAATTTAAAACATCAAGTGTACCGTACACACACACACACACGCACACACAGACACAAACGTACGCGCTCTATACGCGCCACTTTATCGTTTAAATCACTCCAATGGAAGAGCAGCAACAGGACGACGACGATACAACCACAGCGATAAAACTGCAGCTACACCTGAAATGGGTGTAGCTGCAATTAGCCACCACAGATTAACAACAACAACAAGAGCACGAATAACAATAACAACAAGAGCTATTGGTATTGTGATTGTTCAAGGTAACAATTCCATTCATAAAGGACCAAACAATTAACGGCTTGATAGGACGACGTGCATTGGAAAATTACAAGTCTAAAATCAACTGCACACTCTGCACAATAAAAGCATTCCGGATTTTATATGTAACCTCAACAACAACAACAAAAACACAAACAACAACAACATCAACAGAAGCATCGGAAACCGCAACAAGTTGTTGCATTTAATTAATTTTGTTCGATTGGAAACAATTGGAAACACCGAATTTAAATGGCATTAATCTTGGTAATTAGTGTTACTGTTGCTGTTGTTGTTTTTGCTGCTGCTGCTGCTGCTGCCGCCATTGCCGCCGATTCTGCTGTTGATGCGTCGAAAATGCGCATATCATCATCATCCATTTTCAACGATAACATCAGTGTTGATGAAAATACTTTTTATGATGTCAATTCGACGAATCCAACTAACAGGTAAGTTGGAAAGATAACATTTTGGAATGAAAACTAATTATGATTAATGCGTGGGCCATTATACATAAATAAAATATACTTTGTAATTCTGATTAGGTAAAAGTTCGGTATGCTATATTTGAATTTTTAATTTTTTCTCTAAAAATAGCTAATAATGAAGAGATAACCCATGCCAAGTTTTATAGGCGGCGTATAAGTCGTTTATGCGTTAGACCAGTTACAGTCATTTCACCAGTACTGCACTCGGAAAAAAAAATTCTTAAAACAAAAATTTTTCATTCTTAAAAAATTGTTATTTTTTAATTGTTGAAATTCATATTTTATTCTTAAATCAACAACTTTGTTCTTGATACTTAATTTGTTTACGCATTTGTCATAAAAAATATGAAAAATAGTTTTAAATACAAAACTCTTCAAACAGTCATTTCCCAATGTGCACAAAAACGGATGAGGATCCGTTTCGAACCCGTTACGAGTTCATAAAGGGATAAAAAACGTAATCCGCGGTAACGGATCAATTTCAAAACCGAAACGTGCATTAAAAACGAATTCAAAACGGATTTGCTCTTAAAAAAGTTAATGCTGTGTTTAAATAAAAAAAAAAAACATTTTGAAGCACTTTTTTATCGATTAAAAAAAAAAAAATAAAAAGAAAAAAAAATATCGATCCGCCTATGGTAGGATTCGAGCCCAGGCAATTCCTCAGTACGGACGAATTCAAAACGGATTCGCTTTTAAAAATGTTAATGCTGTATATTTACGGAAAAAAACCGTTTTGATGCGCTTATTAACAATTAAAATAAAATAAAAAGCAAAAAAAAGAAGAAAAATAAAGGATCAAAATCCACCTTTGGTAGGATTCGAACCTGGGTAAATCCGTTTCGAATCCGTAAATACTTCAAATACGAACTCAAAACGGATTTGCTTTAATTAATTTTAATGATGATGAAAAAAATATTTTTGATTTGTTTTTTTTTTTTTTGTCTTTTTATTTTATTGCGTATGATTTTTTGTAAACTTTTCAAACTCTGTTTGAAGAAATGTTTTTGATTCCAAATTTGAGAATATAATATTTTTCATCAAAAGAAGGGAAGAGAAGAACACAGAATACTTATAAAAAAACAACAGAAATTTGTTTAATCAATACAAACTTTAAATCTCAACATCAGATAAGTCTACATCAGATAAATCAACATCATATCGATCAATAGCCTAGTTCACTAACGTCTTGTGTATGAAAAAGTAATACCCCAGGAGCCTGGGTTCGCCTCCCGGCCGGGCTAATGATTTTTTTTTTTTGTTTTTTTTAATTAAAAATAAGCGCTTCACCATTTTTCTTTTTTTTATAAGCAGCATTAACATTATTAAAAGCGAATCCGTTTTGAACTCGTTTTTGATGTACGTTACAGGTTCGAAACGGATCCATAAAAGTATAAACAACGATTCGTTTTTTTTTAGGAATCCTTCCCGCAAACGGATCAGCAACGGATTCCGTTACGGATAAAAAGTACGCAAATATGAACCCGTTACGGATCCGAAACGAGTCCGTTTGGCACACTGGGATTTTTTTAAGCAAAAAAAATAAAATTAAATTACTAAATACTTTCTGTTTTATTTAAAAAGCTTTGTATCACGATTTAGGGTAAGAAACATTCATTTCATATAAACTAAACACTAATTTTTCCCATCTTTCTGGCAGCGTATAAATTCCATAATAAATTACGCTTTGTTAATCGTAACTTGGATACTTGGATTCGTGGATGCTGTAAACTTGGCTTCGCTCACGATCCACTTCGCTTCTGATTATCGTACTATGTCCTCTTTCTATCGCCAGTCAGGATAAAATGCAAAATGCTGCCGTTGAAGCAGCAGTTACACGTATGAAAACGCCGCTTGACTTCTTAGGCTTTAACTCATACTGCAACCAATGTTCATGCTACTGTATCTTTTTTATTGCCGTAAGATAGATTGCTAATAAAGACTTATATATGTAGAAACATTGCAACAATCATTTATTCTTCGTTCAACTAAGTGTTTCGTTTTTAAATATTGTTAACAGTTTCGCTTTTGAAACAACAATTTCCATTCATAAATTTCCAACATTTTTTCGCTTTTAATACAACAATTTGCGTTCTTATCCTTTCAACAACTTTTTACTTGATTCAACAATTTTTCGTTGAATAAAATACATAACAATTTCGTATTTAAAACAAGGGCAAAAGTTGTTGGGAAAATTTCAACCAACATAAATTCTTGAATCAAAACATAAAGTTGTTGGAAATACAATTTTTTTTTTCTGTGTGTGGTGCAAGTGCCGGCCGCTGGGCATTGAAATCCGTATACATGCAGATTAGTCAAATTTTTAAAGCCCTCTGGCTCGTTAATTAGACTTTACACTGTAAAAACATTTTGTATCTGGATCGACGACTTATCTATATATCATTATCAAATATTAAAGGAAGAGTGCCGCCAGCGGGCATGGTTCGAGTGTGGGCACCCCCCGTAACTTTAGTAGAAAACGGCTGTTCTGACAAATGTTAAGCGCGTGTTATGACAGCACGAAGTTTTTGTGCATTTGCCGTAGCAGAGGGACGCATTTGCTTTGTGCTGAGAAGAAAAAAATTTTTGAATAAGTGAAAGTCAACACAAAAGTTTTTTTCAATCACTATCCAAGTGAGATCAATCGAAGTAAATCAATCAAAAAGCTGAATGCAATCGATATTTAACCAAAATGTTTACACAACACAATGTGCGTATTGCTTTTCAAAGTGGCTGTCAAAGTCGAGTATGGGCCCCGAATTGGTTCGGGTGTGGGCACCCCACTTTTTTTTTATTTAAAGCGTGTTTTTTACTGAAATATCGTCGTACTAAATGTAGTTCTTATGCGTTTTTACGCTTTTTTAGTGGAATGGATAGAACCAATAGGCCCTTTAAAGATATCGCAGAAACAAAGTTGTTTTCATTATATGTGGGTGGTAAGGCGGCATACCACTTTGCAAAAAATCTCGGTATTGAGTTTAAAGACAAGTGGACCGAGGAGCAGCTGCCGGGCATTAATTGGTACAAAAAGTTAATGCTTGGCAAAAGAGCAATGTCAACAAGGGCCAGAAATTACTTCACCAAGTCGGCTTGATCTGCAAAACAATTGATCTGGCATTGACGCCAAAGACAATCAAGTTTGGTTTCAGGGCAACAGGCGTGATGCCATTCAACCCAGACGTTTTCAGTGACACCGATCTTGTTGAAGCCGTTGAGCAGAGTTTGTTGAATTTGTGGGAGTCAATGTTTCCAAAATAAATTTATTTTGCTTTCTTCTTCATTTGATTGAGGTTTACTTCATATTTTTTCCATTTTTAGCCGATTTTCTAAGGGTGTCCACAAGCGAACCAAAAATTTTTTTTTTTTGTCAAAAATGATTACTTCAATATTTTTCCAACTGACGAAATCAATTTACTTTCTTCACCAGTAGTTAGCTAAGGTTTCTAGCTTTCCTTTGATACTTACGTATATATGTCTGCATAATATACATTTGGACAAAAGTTATGAGTCAAAAACAAAACGGTGCCCACACCCGGTACTCTTCCCCTACTAAAAACGGAGAAAATAAAATTTGTTTGTCTGGTCGCTTGACGTGGGTTGCCCCATATGTCAAATGTATGAAATCGATAGTTGTCAAAAATTTTGGAGCGTGTTTTTAAGAAAACAGAAACAATTTTTTTATAGTTGTGACACTCATAACATTCTGGAATTTTTTTTCCGTCTTTACATGAAAAGTTTACACATAATTTTATCAACTAGAGTTTGACCATTTTATCATGGCCGAATTTTTACAATTTCGATAGTGCTTTAAAAAGACCACCCAAATGTTATTTTTAGCAAACAAATTCTCATCAGTAACCATGTCAGTACATTTTCTTTTCAGGGGCGTGGCAAAGCCGACTTAAAAACAAAAAGGTTCAGTGTTAACCCTATCTCCATACCGATTTTCATAAAAATCGATGCAGTGGCTTATCCGTGTGGGTGTTTTCCATTTATTGTAGTGGCACCACCCACTTTAAAACATAAAGGTCATGCTATCGTTCATTAGTCTAACCCTATCTCCATACGAAATTTCATCAAAATTGACGCAGCGCTTTAGCCGTCAGAGCGTTTTATCTATTTAAGGGCGTTACACCGCCCACCTTTAAAAAAAAAAAAAATCCTATGAACTCTTCCTACTCACAACCTCTCCAACAAAAAAAAAAAAAGTGATGTGACATTCATAACAATATTTCAATTACCAAAATTCCATTTTTTTTTTCTGCGCCTGTTCGGAAGCTTTAACCCATTTTCTTTGAGTTTTCAAACAGCAAAATTGACCATTTTCAATAATTTTTTAAAATATGAAAGTAAATGACACCGGAAAGAACATTGGTGTCTTGATCTTATGACTGTTCGAAAATATGTTTTACCACTTCTCCACCACCCTCCAGTAGTTAGAGGGGAGTGGTTGAAAAATACCTTGTTGAAATCTTTTTAAAAAATTTTTAAAAATATAAAGAAATGACAATGGAAAAAAACAGTTGAGTGAAGTAAAAAACTAGTAAGAGTGTAACTTTTGGCCTGGCCAAACATTAAATACCCTACACTGGAGTATTTTGAAAATGTTGCTTTTATGGGAGGTGCCACGCCCTCTTGTCCGAGTTCGCTCAGTTTTTGCTCAGAGCTTGCATTTATAGTTTCTAGTGTCTGAGTGAAATTTGGTTGGATTATCTCAAAAAACTTTTCAGTATAGCATTTTGAAATTTTTGCTAATATAGGAGGTGCCACACCCCCTTGTCCGGTTTTATGCAATCTTTGTTGAGAGCTTTTATTTATGATTCCTAGTGTCTGAGTCAAATTTGGTTCAATTATCTCAAAAAAACGCTTTCAGTATAGCGTTTTGAAGCTTTTGCTTATATAGGAGGTGCCACACTTTCTTACCCGAATTCGCCCAGTTTTCTATCAGAGCTTGCGCTTATAATTCGTAGTATTTATGTGTATTTTACTTGCATTGTCGTGAAAAATACTTCTAAAATTGCATTTTGAATATATTTTTTGTATGGGCGGTAGGTGTGTCCGTCGATTGATTTCGCTCATTTTCAATCCCTCTTTGACAGCGAAAGCAGTGTACCAAATTTCATTGAATTATCTCGCTCAGTTTTCCCAAAAAGTGTATTTCCACACACAGCCAGCCACCCAGCCAGCCAGACAGACGGACATGGCCATATCGACTCAGGAGGTGACGCTGATCAAGAATATATATACTTTTCTATATCTGCCACGCCTCCTTCTCTGCGTTACAAACGGAAGGACAAAGTGAATATACCCTGGGTGGAGGGTATAAAAAGTATCAACCCATAGGTGGGAAGGGAGGATGTCAAAAGGAAAAATTTTTTCAAAAAAACTTATTTTATAAAAATTTTTTTCAAGACGGATTTGGAATCAAAAAATAAAATGTCACATTATTTAAAAATTTCTCCAAGTTTCTTTACGCTGCAATCTTCAAAATAACTAACTCGATGATGAAAACAAACTCTACTGTACTCTAAGATTCACCGACTGGAAATTAACCAAATAAAGTTACTGACATCTCAATTAAAATTTCGTGTGCCACAGACCGTGAGTCTGAAGACCGTTTTTTGTCAGTATTTTCGTTTTTTCTAAATCATCTTATACAATTTTCTATTGAATATTATTAAAGAAAGTTTACTCCCCGTAAAGTAAAGAAAAATACATTTATACATATATCTTTTATTTTTGATGACCCACACATGGTATGTCTGAATAAACAAATCCTAACATGGTGCTTCTCAAATGATGTAAGAAATTATTCAGCAATTTAATATTTTTTATTGTTATTATTTAATTAAATACCATTAAAATAGTCTAACCATTATAATAGATTTTTTTTGGACAGTCACGAATTTTGATATAGTTTTAGAAATGTTTCGAAAATCTCCTGAATTATGGAACTATGTCCGCTTTCAGAAAAATTTAAGAATTTATTCACTTATACCAGGCCCTTAATATGTGTTTGCTATTTAAAGTATATGTATGAATGTGTCTTATGCGTATATGTATACACGAGATAACTAGGATGCCGCTTATTTGATTACAGATACGACAACCAGTCAACAACATCATCGTATGTCCATGGCAGTTGGTATGATTACAACATTTCACATAGTATTAGGGTAAATCCTTTTTGGCTGCACTTTCAACCGCCAAGTACAAGAGCTTATCACACAATGGCCATAATTTACATATTTATGGCCAGTATTGGTTGCTTTGGCAATGCTTTTGTCATATTTATGTTTATAAGGTAAGTGTTTATAATCCCAAAATGTACAACCTCAAAGAGGACCACATTTTGTTACTTAAATAATTTGTGAATTTTAACGATATGTGCATTAGATCTACTAATTACTTTTCTTACCGTTTTATTAGCTCATTTAACTTATCTTCAAAATCATATTGTTTAAATTGTTTACATGAAAAATATCACTGTGTTTCAAAACAGGGAGGCCTAGATAAGATTTTTTCGTAAGAGAGCTAGTGGCAATTTTGGAATCATTAAATGAATTGTTTGATACTGAAAAATTTTTCATTGCAATTAAAATAATTTTTAGATAATGAAAAAGTTTGCACTATCATTATATTTGGTGAAGAAAATTCATCACTATCTCTAAGTTCATTTAGTGGCAGTGGAAAAATGTCCACTATTAAACAATTTATTTTGTAGTACTGAAAAGCACAATGATCTAAAAATATAGTGCATTACCCCTATGTATGATAAATTTGAGCTATACAATTTTTTCGCATTATTTTGGGGAAAAAAAAGTACACAGCTGGGCAAAAAATAAGAGTGAGGATATTTTCCGAAAACGGTTGGCTTTTATATAGTTTTTTAATCTTCCTCAAAGAATAAGTTAGTTTTCAAAATAGACATACCACAACGTCAAAACAAATAATGAAAGTCTTTACAAACTATAAAAAATAACTTAGCAATTTCGGTTGGCCAGAATAATAGGTGTGCCCAACAAATTTGGTAATAATTATTGAAGTTTTGTTAGTTTTGGTCCCGTATTTTACTAAATTGATTAAAACGCACTTAATACCTTAAATATCCGACATTATTGTTGATGAATTTTTCTATTTTTCGGGCATAGACAATATCAACATCCGAAAAGTCTCTCCAGGAATGTTATAACAAACATTTTGAATATTTTCCCATACAATTTCTTTGAAAGTGCTCGCTTAAGTTCCCTCCAAAGGTTCTCAATAGGATTGGGATCTGTGGATCGACTTATCCACTCAAGAACGTCTACATTGTGCTCTTGGCACCATGATTTGACAAATCGCTATGAATGCTTAGGGTCATAGTCTTGCTGAGATTTCCACAAAAGCGGTATATTATTCTCGGTATATGGTATAGTGATGAGCAAACCAAGACCAAGACTATAGCAGTCTTGGTCTTGGTCTTGTTCTTGCACATTAAGTCTTGGTTTTGATATTGAGTCTTGGTCTTGGTCTTGATCTTGCTCCTTAAGTCTTGGTCTCGGTGTTGGTCTTGAAAAAATTTTCAGAGATATTAAGTATTCAAAACCATATTTTTCCAAAGCAGTTGGCTTTTTTAAGATGCCAAAATTCAAATCGAGAGATGATTTTATCTTCAAAACGGGCGTGAAACAAATTTTAACTATAAATTGGCAAGACTGAAAAGCAGTCTTGGTCTTGCAAAAATATAAGCATCTTGGTCTTGGTCTCACAAAATTAGCAAGACCAAGAACAAGACGCAAGACCAAGACTAATTTTGCTCATCACTAATATGGTAGCATTGCCGTTTCCAACAAATCCTTATACTCGAATTTATATATTACACCATCAATTCGCTGTATCGAACCTACATCTTGCTGCAAAAAATAGCACCTTACTATTAAGCTGCCACCTCCGTGCTTCACAGTTTTTTTGTGAGCCTAACGTGGAATTATTCGCCTTTTTCTAATGTTTCTCTTCACATCGTTACCATACAAAGTTATCTTTGTTTTATCCCTCCAGAGAATGTTGCGCCAATTTTTTTCTCCCTGTGGTCCGCACCAGATTATATGAAGTACTGCAAAGTTTTGCGTCGTCTTCAAATTTGCAGGTCCAAGCAGAAGAACTTAGCGTGCAATCCTGCCGGGTAGATTTGCGTTTACTAATCGTCGCCGAATGGTTCGTGATGAAACAACGCTCCTTATTTCGCTTGCAATTGTTATGGATGACTTGAACGGATAGCGTTAAGCTAATGTAGCGATGCGATTGTCGGTCACTGGTGGAGTTTTTTGGTGCTCACCGTGTTTCGGTGTATTATTCTGGTTTGAATGTATATATTATGAAATTATCAAACCGTCCCATTAATCTGGCAAGAAGTTGATATTGCCCATGCCCGGGAAATAGAAAAAGTCATCAGCAATAATATTGGAAGTTAGTTTCGTCTATCCGCGGGAAAACCAAATTTATCATTAATAATAGCGGATATTCAGGGTATTAAATGCGTTCTAATTAATTCAGTAAAATACGGGACTACAGCTAACAAAATTTCAGTATTTATTACTGAGTTTGCTGGGCACACCAATTATTCTGACCAGTCGATATTGTTTATATTTTATTATTTAATCAAACGTCATGTTATTTTTTTAAAGTTTGTAAAGCTTTTTATTATTTGTTTCGACGCTGAGGTATGTCTATTTTGAAAACTAACTTATCCTTTGAGGAAAAGTAAAGAAGTATATGATAGCCTACCGTTTTAGAAAAAAAAAATATTTTTGCACCTATTATTTTGTCCATCGCTAGGCATACTATACCTCAAAAAGTTCATATATATAATTTTTCAAAAGCTTTTTCAATGAAGAATGCAATTAAATACAAGCCTTAGGAAGGTCTGGACTTACAGGCATTGTGCATGTTTGTCAAAACTCAATTTGGACTATTAAGTTCTAAAATGACCATCTCATTGAACTCAATTCGAGTACTATTGTGCGCAGTCCATTGAGTTCTAGAGGAACACAGAAAAATTTAGTAACTTAACACAATCTTCCCCTACAATATTACTGTGACAATGAGGTAAAACTGCTTACTTTGAGGCAAAACAGTTTAAATATGTTAAATATAGGCATAAAGCTTATGTTTTTCATTTATTATTATTTATTTACTTTATACATTGCTCGACTAAAGCTATATACTTACTTTAATTTTTTTAAATTCTCGAACAGATTTAAATCCTTGCGTACTCCTGCGAATACACTTGTTATCAATTTAGCCGTAAGTGATTTTCTTATGTTGGCTAAAGGTCCGATCTCCATATATAATAATTTTAAAGAAGGTCCGGCTTTAGGTGACATAGGTAAGTACTTTAGTTATTACTTTTACTTTGAATTAGTTTTGAATTTTTCGTTTTAAATAACTTTCGTTCAAAAATATTCCATTTCCCTAGGATGTCGCATTTACGGTTTTGTCGGTGGACTAACCGGAACCACATCAATAATAACATTGACAGCCATTGCTGTCGATCGCTATAATGTCGTTGTTCATCCACTTAATCCAATACGTTCTTCTTCAAAGCTGCGCATACGTTTGACGCTCGCATTTATTTGGCTTTACAGTTTTACATTTTCGGTTATTCCAGCACTAGATATTGGTCTATCCGTTTATGTACCCGAAGGTTTTCTAACAACATGCAGTTTCGATTATCTGGATAAAACATGGGCAGCACGTGTATTTATGTTTACATTTTTTGTCAGCGCATGGTGTATCCCTTTCATGATTATATTGTTCTGCTATGCCTACATCCTGAAGGTGGTGTGCAATGCTAGCACCATTCAGTCGAATAAAGACAAGTACAAGACTGAAGTTAAATTGGCTGTGATAGTATTCATTATCATTGGTTTGTGGTTTCTCGCCTGGACACCATATTCGATTGTAGCACTTTTGGGTATAACAGGGCATGAGGATAAGCTAACGCCTTTGGTTTCAATGATACCGGCGCTATTTTGTAAATCATCAGCCTGCATAGACCCCTACATATATGCGGCGACACATCCACGATTTCGTAAGGAAATGCGACGTCTTGTACGTGGTGAGGTACAAATACGACGTTCGTCAACTATGAGATCAACGGTGATATCAAGATCGACAACATCGAAACGTTATAGGCGTGATGTTATAAGCGATATACATGATAAAAATGGGGGGGTAGCTAAGAACAATATGTCAATAATTGAAGAAAATGATGAACGGAGCAGTACACGCGACAGTCAACAGAGACATAGTGAAGTTGAGGAATGTAGATTCTAAATTATGAAAGAAAGAATGTTCAAATGTGTGACGCATTATAAAGTACGTAAATTTATATATACAACGTAAGTTAATGGTATTGATATTATTTATTTAATATATAGACTATTATAGATTAGTTAACTGCTTTAGATTGCTAAGTCTATTCTTAAGATTCAAATATATTTCATACTTACTCTCAACAGATCTAAGTATATCATGCTACCTGAATAAGTGAATAGTATAGAGAGAATATTTACAAACTTGCATATTAAAAATACAAATTTTAATGAAAAGACTCTTGATCTGAGTTATCAGTCAAATGTGATAGATAAATTATGAAGTACCTACACAAATGAATACAAAGATGAAGTATATAGAAATGTATTATTTTTGCTGGACTTGCCTTGTCCCACACAATAGGCAGTCGTATATTGTTAAACATTTAATCAAAGAAAAAAATGAATTACTTTTATAAAAAGAATATATATATGTACGTATGTATGAAGAACCATATTATATAAAGGGAATAGGAAGAGAAAAAATCTTTTTATCCGAATAAAAATTAACGGAACTGTGTGAAATTCACTGGAAAGCTTTTTGTTTTTGTAGTGCTTTTGTCATTTATCTGTCATTATGTTCAAGAGTAATCCAATACAATAGAATTTTAGTCATTTTTTGCCCATACATATGAAACAATAATAAAAGGGATTTAAAAAAAAGAAAACAGAATTTCTAAACATTTGGGTGTTTTTCTTTCTATTTTTTTTCTATTTTGTCTCAAAGGCATATATTATTTTTTAGCACACAAAATAGGGTGACACAAAAAAACGAAATACTTTACTCAATGTCATATACCTCATGTTTTATCTTACGAATTTCACAAAAGAATAGCATACTTTTTTGCTCTACGTTGCTTAAAACTTTACAATAACTTAGCGTACTTTAAGGCTCAACGCTTAAATACCCAATGGGGAATGGAGCGCATCAATAGCGCTTCTGAAGCGCTCTAAAGTAGCAGTGAAGCGCATCTCTTTCGTTTCCAAAAGCGCTGAAATTAACATTGGCATGTCATTGGAAGGAAGCGCTCCGTTCTCGCTACCAGAAATGCTCTTTGGATGCGCATCGCTCTCGCATCCAGAAATTCTCTTTGGATGCGCATCGCTCTCGCATCGAGAAATGCTGTTTGGGTGCGCAACGCTCTCGCATCCAGAAATGCTCTTTGGAAGCGCATCGCTCTCGCATTCAGAAATGCTCTTTGGATGCTTTTTGGATGATTATAAAAATATTTAAAAAATTAATTTTTAATTGAAATTTTACGTCTTTCACCACAAAGACTCATCAGACTATTATTTTTTTTTGATGTAGTTATAATTATTTTTATTTTACTAAATTAGTTATAATTGAAAAATTGCAAGTTGAAAAACTTTTGTGTTAGGTCTGGGCCGGAGTCGAACCGAGGACCTCACGGTTGCTACAACTCTCATTCGCAGTGCCAGTCGCTAGACTACTACTCCATCCTTGCGCTCTTACGAAGCTGACTTATTGACTTATTTTGTTTTGTGCGTAAATACGTGACCGAAAGTGCTTCGTTTTCGCTACCAGAAATGCTCTTTGGATGCGCATCGCTCTCGCATTCAGAAATGCTCTTTGGATGCGCTTCGCTCTCGCTACCTATAGCGCAGAAAATATGCGCATACAAATCAGCTCTTTAGATACGAGAAGGACGCGCATCGCTATTGCATCTTGGGGATGCGCATCGAAATTTTCTGTTAGGTAGTGACACGTTTAACATGTGTCACTAAGGCTGTGCAATGAACGCAGTTCGCTCGAACCAACTCGCGGTTCGAGCAATTTCAACAAAAGTTTCCGTTCGAACATTCGAACAGTATGTATCATTCGAGCGCTCAATTCCAATTTGTTGCATGAAACCACGGCTGGATTAACAGATTGACCAAGAAAGGCCGCCACACGAAATGTTTTTTAGGAATGCAACGTAAAATACTTTGGGAAACGATCTTTTTAAAAATCTAACATATATTTTAAGGGTTGCCACTTGCTTATTTTCTGAAATTTTGTTGAAATCATATTTATTTTGACTAAATTCAAGTTTTTAGTTAAGGAAACGGTCAGATAAACTTTTCAAAAACAGATTTTTTTTTTGTACCTACATTTTTTCTTGAACCATATATATATAAAAAATTTAATTTTAGTCCCAAAACGCTTATATAAACTTTTTAAAAATCCAATATCTATTTTTAGGGTTGCCACCTGGTTATTTTCTGAAATTTTGTTAAAATCATACTTTTTGTGACTAAATTGAAATTCTTGGTTTTAGGAACGGTCACATAGCTACAGATAGTGCAGATTGTACAGATAGCGAAAAAATGTCTGGCAACCCTAATATGGCAAACCTAAATTTTTGTTTTGTTGTTTTTGGGCCCAATATGTCAATTTATAGAGAGAAAACGATGATCTTAGCAATTTATTGAAAGAAAATTTTGATTTTATTAAAAAAAAAACAGGTGGCGACCCTAAAAAATTACTTTGGGTTTTTGGTTTTTGGGTTGGGTATGATTTTTCATTAAAGAAACTTAACGAAGAAATGCAATTTTGCGAAAAAGTCTTGCAACCCTAATATGGCAACCCTAAATTTTTCGTTGCTTATTCAAAATCCAAAAAATACAATTCAAAAAAACTTTATCTGATCGCTTCTGAAGCCAAGAATTTCAATTTAGTCACAAAAAGTATGATTTTAACAAAATTTCAGAATATAACCTGGTGGCAACCCTAAAAATATGTGTTGGATTTTTTAAAAGAACGTTTCCATAAATAAATGGAATTGTTTCCCAATCCCTTTTCCATAAACAAAAGGAAACGCGTCAGTGAGGGTGATAAAATATTTAACAGAAACATCGCTTGCAAAAAAAGCTTAAGTGCGGACCTGCACACAACTTGTATGATACAAGTAAAGCAGTGTATTGGCTGTAACGTTGCGTACACAGTAGCCTGTGCAACAACATGCAACAAGAGCGTAGCAGTTGGCAAACATGTTGCTAGATACGAACGTTCGAACAAACGAGCTGCTCGAACCCTCGATCTGCTTGTTTTAGGTTCGATACAATGACGGAAAGCTCGAACAGGTTCGAACAGCTCTTTGCACACACTTATGTGTCACTATTTCAAAAGTCAATGTCATTAAATGGGGAGCGACTTTCCAAAAACTTTTGCTTTTGAACTTAAAAGTTTTTAATGGAAAGTTTTCCATCAAAATATTGTGTTTCTGGTCCAAAAAAATTCTAAACTTATTAAAGTTTTGACATTTTTTATTTGTTTTTTGTATGGTGATCGACCCACTTTAATGTGTATATTAACTATAACACGATGATTTATTGACACTCTTAGTATTGAAATTTCTAAACGATAAGTTTGGAGAAATTGACACTTCAATTAATGAAATTTTTAGATACTGAAAGAATATGTTTTGTGAGACTTCCCGAAGGTATACAGGAGCCAAAACATTTTGGGGCAAGCATGAGGTATTCGCCTTTCATGGGGTTCGAAGTTCGATAAAAAGGATTAAAATAGAAAAAAATATTTTCATGTAACTGACCTCAATGTGCTCTGTTTAATGACCTCGGACATTTTTCTTCAAGATTTTTTTTAACATGTTGGCCCCCGATTTCTTACACCAAAACAGCCCCTATGCAAAATTAATCTGAAAATATCAATTTCTATTTTGATAAAATTTAGTGGAGGGATGATGACTGTTAACCATAACTTGCAATGGACCAAAAAATGGGAGGAATTGAAAAAATGTCACGCCCACTTTTTTACAATCAGAAAAATTTGTATCCATTATTATTCTAAAAATCCTGTAATGACTTCATGGGAGCTTAGGAGGTATTACTTCTGATAGCCAGAATTTATATGCAGTATGCCATTATGTATATTCGGATAACTCAAAAAAAGGTGTGGCATCGCTCACAAAACTTATATACGTTATATTAAAAGAACTTATTAAGCAATCTTTCTTAAATATAATATCGGAGGTTCAATTAAAGTATGGTATACGAGTATCCACCATAAAAGTTGGTAAAATATCAGCAGTGGGTGTGGCGCCTCCCATAGAAGTATATTTAGTGAAACCTTTGAGATAAAGGATAAATCAAGAGATATGATGTGAAAAAAGCTGTTACTAAGAATTTTCGGCCAAAATTTGAGGCAAAAAGATTTGCTTAAAAGTAGTGAAAAAGTGGAGATAGCACATTTACGCCCTTCAAAAAAAGAAAAACTATAAGGAATAGGATTTTTTTGGTTATCCCACACTTGTCCACGCGATAAAGAAGCTCACAAGGATACCATCGGTGTAAAAATCTTAAAATTGCAAAAAGTGTAGATAGGACTAAGTATAGTGCCCCAAGGTATCGATATAATTGAATACAATGTTTGGTACCCAAAAGTATGCTATTTATTTTATAGTCACTTTGATCTTAATTTCAGTCTATGTACATATGTATTTTATTTTAATTTGTTCAAATTTAATTAAACTTGTGGCTATTGAAATTATAATTGAAAGTAATTAAAGCGTTGTAGCCTATGTAAATACAAAATAAATGATGAATTATAGTGTGTAAAACAATTGGATTTTAGTATAAAATAAAAAAGAAAAGTGAAAATCCACAAAATATTTAACAAACACATACTTGCATACCTACACTTGGCATATTTACAACGCTTTCAACAATTAACAACACATTTTTCCCCCAATTAAAGTCCAATTATCTTTTTTCATTTATCAAAGCAATAAAAACATTTAGACTTTTTGAAATGGGATTATGGGAAGAACAAAAAGGATACTGTCCATTTTTGCGTTATGCAAACGTACATAATACTCATGATAACAGACAAAAAAAGGACCGACTGAATAATCAAAACATTCAGGACAGAGTATGTGATGGGTATAAAATACACAAACATACTTACAAACACACACAGATACTTACTATACTATAGATGCGCATATGTACATCTCATACAACAGGGTAATGTTAAAGTGCAATTGTATTAGGTTACTTACTGTGTGTTTAAAAAACATGTTAATGTGTAGCAATTTTGTGTAATTGTTGTAATTAATAAAAATCTAAATAAAAAAAAAAAATTTAAAAAAATGTAAAAAAAATAAAAAAAATAAAAAAAAATATGTTTAAAATAAAAAATGTTTTAAATGTTTTTTAATGTCAATTTCCCACATATTGATTTTTAATTAACGTAAGTAATTATTTACAAGGAAAATTGTGCCAAAGTTTTGCGTACATTTAGCATTTAATTTACATTTATTTAATTAATTATCAAAATTTTATTTATGTTTAATGAAAAAATATCCTTATGAGATTTTAACGCCCAGACCAATGTAAATAAAATGAGCGCATGTCAATACATCCAACTACTTAGTGTCAACAGTACTTTCATGGTAGACGTTAAAAATTCAATTGAAGAACCACAACAACTGATAATGTTGCTAGTAAAAACGCTCATGATACACTCAGAAAAAAAAAAGATTGTTAAAACAACGATTTTTCATTCTTAAAAAATTTTTATTTCTAATTTGTTGAAAATAGTATTTTATTCTTAAATTTATTCTTGAACTTAATTTTTTTACGCATTTATTATAAAAAATATGAAAAATATTTTAAAATACAAATTTTCAAAACTTCCCTAGTGTAAGCCCTACCTGTATATCCAATTTAAAAAACAATCAATTTAGCTTAGCCATGAAAGCGTTTTTCCATTTAGGGGCGTGGTACCGCTCACTGAAAAGCACAATGGTCATGTTATCATTTCTTAGCGTTAATCCTATCTCTATATCAAATTTCGTAAAAATTGATGCAGTGGCATATTATCTTAGTGACTACCCTATCTCCATACCAAATTTCGTAAAAATCGCTGCAGTGGTTTAGCCCTGAGAGCGTTATTTCTATTTAGGGGCGTGGCACCGCCCAATAAAAAACCTAATGGTTGTGCTATCGGTCTGCCCCATACTCAGTTTTGATAACACTTTTCGGGTATGGCTTCCAGAGAGAGCTCAGTGGGAAGATGGTACCGTTAACCTAAACTTTGAAACCACCATATACACCGATGGCTCCAAGATGGAATGTGGTGTAGCTACGGAAGTGTTTTCAAAAGAGCTGAAATTATCCCACACAGTTCGCTTGCCTGATTCAGCCAGCGTTTTTGCCATCCTCGAAGCCTACATGTCATTAGGGAAGATCAATACCTTTTCCGTAAAGGTGGCAATCCTCTCGGATAGTCAGGCTGCTATCAAAGCACTCAATTCAACAATAATACAATCTAAATTAGTAGTGGATTGCAAGGAAAAATTAGTCAGATTGGGGCGTCGGTTTGATCTTGCGCTCGTTTGGGTTCCAGGCCATAGAGGCAACGAAAAAGCTGACGAACTGGCAAGGAATGGCGCGGTGCGAGTTCATACCCCGCTAGGTCTAGTAAAGAAGCGGATCTTCTTATGCTATGTACTTAACCGAGGCGAACACTAATTGGAAGGCATTAACTACATGTAGGATATCCAGGTCAATCTGGCCTTCAATAACAGTTCAAGAACTACTTATTTACTAGCTAATAAGCGTATTAATATAGCAAAATTTACCGCAGTTTGCACTGGACACTGGGTCATTGGCAAGCATGCTGAAAAACTAGGCATGCCTTTCTACTCCTTTTGTCGGAGTTGCTTAGATGCAAACGAGCAAGAATCTCTTGAGCATTTTCTCTGTGGCTGCCCAGCTCTGGCTAGCTAGACTTAAATCACTAGGAAAGCCTTTCTTCAATACACTCAGCAAAATTGCCAACATCAAAATTGGCGCGCTGCTCAATTACCTTAATAGGACTAATTGGATATAGATATCGTTAATAAGGTAATTTTAAAATTTTCACATCTACTTATACAAGTCTGTCAGATCACTTTTGTGGTGTTAAAATAGCACCTTTAGTGCTACTTAGGGTTTTCCTTGCATCACTAATCCACCACTCTAACCTAACCTAACCTATGCTATCGGTCACTTAGCGCAAGCCTTATCTCCATACTAAATTTCATAAAAATCGATGCAGTGGTTTAGCCGTAAGAGCGTTTTTTCTGTTTAGGGGAGTGGAACCGCCCACTTTTAAAAAAATATAGTCATATGCACTGCTCCTCCTCACAACCTTTCCAACAAAAAAATAATCAAGCAAATCGGTTGAGCTTTAGGTATAGAAACAGGGACAATCGATTTCCTTTGGCTGGTTATATGTATATGGATATCTTTTTCCCATCTTTCTGGCAGCATACGGATTCCATAATAAATAAAACCATAATGATCCAACTAAATGCAGACAGCTTCGAATCTTGGACATTTGGATTTGCGGACGATGTTGATACATGCATCTGATTTGTATCACAATTTTTCAAGGGTTTCTCGTACTGATTCCATTGGCAGTCACAATAAAGATGATGTCGATGCATAGACCTGGCTTATCTCATGATTTTTCTTGAAATTTTCGTACTGCTTTCATTGACAGTCAAGAAAACGTACAAAAAATGAAGCAGCAGTTCACTCGAATGGAAAAACCTTGTATAACTCTCGGCCTCATCTCACGCGGCTCCCAATGTCCTTACTTTTATTTTTTTTCCGATTGCTGTATGTAGATTCTAAATACATACTTATAAAGCCACAAACATTTCAACTATCATCTATTCTTCGTTCAAAAGCATTGTCAACAGTTTCGTTTTTGAAACAATAATTTTCGCTCTTAAACTTCCAATAACTTTTTACTTGATTCAACAATTTTTCGTTTTATTTAATAAATAACAATTCTGTATTTAAAACAAGATCAAAAGTTGTTGAAAAGATTTCAATCAACAAAAATTCTTGAATTAAAACATAAAGTTGTTGGAATTAAAATTTTTTTTTCTGTGTGATAGAAATGAAAACACCAAAGCTACTTTCGAATAATTGGCAATCTTTATTTCTTCCAAGAACAATAATGCTCAAAGCTTTTAAAACTTTACAAAGGGTCATGAACAATTTTATGCAACGAATTCTGAAAATTTTGTGACCAAGGACATTGCTAACCAGATACCAATATAATTTCTGTAAAAATCTGATGGCAAAAATAGAAATGAATAGACCATATGCTGTGCTAGACACCGACAGACAGAATTCTGACAAAAAAACACTTATGGTCTTAATGGCAATTAGCTTGATAATACATTTCAACGAATTTGAGACTTTTGATTTTATCTGAGTAAAGACTGCGCAATTATTTTTGTTGAGAAAATTCACTCTATCTTTAATTACATGAATCTTGCTTAAAACAATATAAAATTAACAAAAGCTTCTCATGGACTTGTGCGTAAATATCACAGCTTTATTTTGGCACCAAAAACTTAAGGATTGGACCATGAATAACAAACTTGAAACCTTTTGAATGAAAAACTTAAATACAGGCATTTATAAAAAAGCCATTGAATTGAATTAACTCTGTACTCATACGTAAGTATTTTCATAACTAAGTAAAATGATTTGAAATTTTTGTTTCAAAAGCAAAATTAAGTTTATTGTTAATGGTTCAATCCTTAAATTTTTGGTGTCAAACAAATGCTGTGATATTTGCGCTCAAGTCCATGAAAAGTTTTTGTTAAATGTCCTCAAAAAAAATTACCTTAATACTTAGCATAACTACGTAAAAGGCAGACTGTATCTCAATTGACCACTGCTTTACATTACACTGTTAACTTTACAGGCTGTCACTCAAATGCTAAAGTTATACGATAACACAAAGAGAAATTTCCCATTATTTACACTCAAAATATGAAAAGAGAGCACCAATTGGTAAAGCTAGGAATATTTTTGCGAAACAGTGACAGAAATATTATACTGATGAAATGAACTGAAATGAAATGAAATGAAATGAAATGAAATGAAATGAAATGAAATGAAATGAAATGAAATGAAATGAAATGAAATGAAATGAAATGAAATGAAATGAAATGAAATGAAATGAAATGAAATGAAATGAAATGAAATGAAATGAAATGAAATGAAATGAAATGAAATGAAATGAAATGAAATGAAATGAAATGAAATGAAATGAAATGAAATGAAATGAAATGAAATGAAATGAAATGAAATGAAATGAAATGAAATGAAATGAAATGAAATGAAATGAAATGAAATGAAATGAAATGAAATGAAATGAAATGAAATGAAATGAAATGAAATGAAATGAAATGAAATGAAATGAAATGAAATGAAATGAAATGAAATGAAATGAAATGAAATGAAATGAAATGAAATGAAATGAAATGAAATGAAATGAAATGAAATGAAATGAAATGAAATGAAATGAAATGAAATGAAATGAAATGAAATGAAATGAAATGAAATGAAATGAAATGAAATGAAATGAAATGAAATGAAATGAAATGAAATGAAATGAAATGAAATGAAATGAAATGAAATGAAATGAAATGAAATGAAATGAAATGAAATGAAATGAAATGAAATGAAATGAAATGAAATGAAATGAAATGAAATGAAATGAAATGAAATGAAATGAAATGAAATGAAATGAAATGAAATGAAATGAAATGAAATGAAATGAAATGAAATGAAATGAAATGAAATGAAATGAAATGAAATGAAATGAAATGAAATGAAATGAAATGAAATGAAATGAAATGAAATGAAATGAAATGAAATGAAATGAAATGAAATGAAATGAAATGAAATGAAATGAAATGAAATGAAATGAAATGAAATGAAATGAAATGAAATGAAATGAAATGAAATGAAATGAAATGAAATGAAATGAAATGAAATGAAATGAAATGAAATGAAATGAAATGAAATGAAATGAAATGAAATGAAATGAAATGAAATGAAATGAAATGAAATGAAATGAAATGAAATGAAATGAAATGAAATGAAATGAAATGAAATGAAATGAAATGAAATGAAATGAAATGAAATGAAATGAAATGAAATGAAATGAAATGAAATGAAATGAAATGAAATGAAATGAAATGAAATGAAATGAAATGAAATGAAATGAAATGAAATGAAATGAAATGAAATGAAATGAAATGAAATGAAATGAAATGAAATGAAATGAAATGAAATGAAATGAAATGAAATGAAATGAAATGAAATGAAATGAAACATTTTGACACACCCGATTTCACTTTCAAATATTTTAAGAAACGCAAGTTTTTTTTCTTATAAGTATTTTAATAGGGTTTACAGGAGACTAGGGACTACCTTTGAAGATATGGTATGGAAAATTTGCAATATACCAATATGTGTGATACCATCCATTTTTGCCACATGATCTTTATACATAGAGCGTTTTGAGAATATAGTATCCTTAGTATTTTTTGATGAAACTTTTTTTGACAACTGAAAATTTTGACATTTTTTAGGATAAGTTTCTTCAGACCTCATTTTTCAGTTTGCATTGTGGCATTGTTTTTTATTTACTTAAAGAACTCAATTCATTGGAAAAATGGAATTATCTCGTAATGATTTTTTGCGATTGCGGTTTATCTTGACTGAAAAAGGCTTTTGGCGATGAAGCACCATCTAAGACCAGAGTGAATTAGTGATCAAAAAAGTTCACGCTCGAACGAACTTTTCTTAAAGAGGACCTACACGAAGGTATTTCAAAAGCCGCTGTTGTACTAGAAAACGTCAATGCTGTGCGAAAACTAATTGAAGGAGATCGACTTGTGACTTTTCGGGAAATCAAGGCATGTCAAGGCGTTGGTATGATCAGCAAACAAACAATATTGCATGAAAATTTAGTTATGCAGAAGCTATGGGCGCGTTGAATTCCAAAAGACTATCGTGTGTAATGGTGCCGTCAAACGCTTAATACTTAATTCGTCTTCGGTGCTTTCAAAAACGTCTACAACCCGAAACGAAAAACCAATTGACTGTTTCTTTCCATTCAAAGAAAATCCAAAAAAAGTTCGAGTTTGAAGCGGTGCGAAGCAAATGGTGGCGTGTTTTTTACGAAAACCGGTCAAATGGCTAAGGCGTTTAAGACTCATGCCTTAGAGCTATCATTTTTGGTCTGGTCGAAGTGCTTCGACAAATGGTTTAAGCGCATGACGTCTAAAAAAACATTCCCTAAAATATGTCACAAAAATTTGCATCGATAAGCACTACGATAGTACCCGTACTCGAAACTTTTAAGACAACGCGTTTGTACCAAACGCCAACCAGCTGCATTAAATTATTTCAAGATTTGGTTAAATTTGTTTATTAGAAAATACAAAATCTAATTTTTATAAAATATTTGAATAAGAAAAAATGTGTTTATTATATCCTTGCAACATCACATACGCCTTAAGTAGAAATTTCCCATAACATAGCTTATGACATTAAGGTCACAGTCGACCGGCATTTGTAGCACTATAAACATTTCTCTCTCTCTCGTTATATCACGCTCGCTCTCTCTCTCTCTCAAACTCAATGATACACATTTCCTTGGCGTTTTCCCACTATTTTGTCATAGCAACCAATGTAGATTTCTGTGCTTTTCAGCTGCGTGTATCCGCGAGAACACTGAACGACCTGCAATTCAGTTAGTTTTCTGCAGCGTCTGCTAAGTGATTTAACAAAAACAATATCAAAGCAAATAAATAGTTTCAAAAAAATATTTTTTTATTAAAAAAAGACAAAAATTAGAAAAATTCACATAAATAAAGTCATACATACACAAAAACCAAAAATTGTGTAAGAGTATCAAAGGAAACTGCAGTTCTTTCGCTGAAAAGTTTTGTGTGAAAAATTTGCAAAGTAATGGAAAATCTAAAGCATCTGTGAAGTAAAGATGCTTTATCTTAAATGCAAAATTTTTTTTTTTGTGAATTTTCTTAAAGTTATATGTAACCATAATGCAGTTGCAGTCAAAACTATTACACCCACTTATTTTTGAACAACAATTACAAATATTACATTTATTTATTTTTCCAAATGTGAAAAAAATGCATTTATTTTCGAAAAACAAAAATAGTTCAATTACAACATAAGAATTCAAGAAATTGTGTATCTCTACGTTTAACATCTGATTTTTGTATTTGATTTTTGCTGTTGCTGTTTATTTTCTATCTGGATATCATACACCACCCCCACATTTGCGTTGTGTATTTTCTCGCTCTTCCTAGAAGCCGGTACATAAGGGTGCCACTTGAATAGTAGGGTTAGAAGCTGCGAGCAATGTGAAAAATTGAAAGTCGAATGCATAATACTATGGCACTGAATAAGACATTTTCAGCGCTGTTTTACTTTCTAACTAAATTTTAAATAAAACGTCATGAAAAGTGGAATCGGTTGCAAGATATTTCATACAAATGCGCACAAAAAGGGATATAACCACCACGGAATTATTGATATTGATAAAACAATTGAATAAAATTATAATTTCAAACAATCAATAAGTTAGAATAATAGCCAAGCAAACAGTCAGTCCCGTGGCAACGATTTTTTGTAATTTTTCCTTTGTTTCCCTCGTAATTAATGAGTTCGATTTTCATTTTCATTTTTATTTCAATTTTGCCTCTTCTATTGGTTAATTATTCATTAAATTCAAATAAAACAAAACCAATGACACAAATTAATAACCGTAAACAAAATCGTGCAACATGACGTATGAGTGACATTTAATTCAAACACAAATAATTGCATGTCACTCATACGCACAACGTTCGTAACCCTTTTAGTAGATAATAAATAAATAGGTCGGTAAAATTCTTTCGCAAACAATGTAAGTTCGTGGAAATGCTTTTGTCTGTGTTAGGCAGTAATGAGGGAAGCAACTGTAATTGGTAGCAGTTTTTTTTTTTTTTTTTTTTTTTGACCACATTCAAAGGAACGGCATTTCCGCAGTTTTGTTTCGATTTACATAAAATTTACTACAACTTAATATATTTTTTCATGTTGTTTTCAAAAATTCAACTAATTTTAAAATGTTATAAATGAATATTTGATATTGATATATCGATACCTTAGAGCGCTATAGTCCTATCTCCATTTTTCCAATTGTTGGGAAATGCAAAAAGAAGATTTTAAACAGTGATTATTTAGGATTGGCTGCTATTTTGATATAAAAATACAAACACTATTTGTATCTATAGTATATTTCAACATAATTTAATGGTTTTAACCAATTTTATTAATTTCTAACGAAATCCCAGCCAATTTATAGTATGTCATTACTTTTGCCCTCATATAGAATTCCACTACTATTGAAATAAACGACATATTTAGAACATTTTTAGAATTTTTTCCACTAAAATGTCGGAGAAAGTCATGAAACGCGTAGAAAATACGAAAAAAACGAATTTTTTTTCTTTTTTTTTTAATTTTTGGTTCCGACAAACAAGAGTGGAGCATTAGATGCAACCAAATTTGTTCACTAAAATGTCTCAAAAAGTCATGAAACGCGAAGAAAACGCGAAAAAACGAAGAATTTTTTTTTTTTAAATGTGACTTATTTGAATATTTAGTGGATATAGGATAGTAGCGCTCTTGAAAAAATTACAGTTTGGAGATAGGATTTTTCTTAATTATCAAATATTTTGGTATTTTAGTATTATTTTGACATCACACAGTTTTCCACACGGTAAAGAATCCCACAATGATGCCATAACTGCAAAAATCTCAAAATCGCAAAAAGTGGAGATAGGACTATAGCGCTCTAAGGTATAGATATGATATTTGAATGAGTTTATTTGTAAGTGGCTATAGCTATATATGTCTTCTTTTTATATTTAAAACTACGGACTCGTTAGACCACGGTTTCATCATAATGTTTGTAAAGAAAATTCAAAAAAGCTTAGAATTCTAATGTCAAATTTGCTTTTTGCCGGCTGAGTCTTTTTGGCGGTATAGCCTCGATATGTTGCTTAATTTTTTTCGATTCCTGGAGACTTTTCGATTTTTTTGGATAATATAAGGCAATTTTTTCATCGTTTTCGGATACCTTTCGACAACACTGTACTAGTTGAAATTTGGTCTGACAGGAAATATGTCCTGCTTCCCTAATTTGAGCATGTGGAGTTTAGTGGTATTAACCGTTTTACTGGATTGGTTCATCGCCCTATACAAAAAGTTAAAATCAAAATTTTGTCTAGAAAAAAAAGTTTTTTTATAAAGAATTTCTTATTAAATTGTAATGAATCAATGATTTTTCCTCAAAAGTATGTTTTCTTGTTCAGGATGTATTAATTGGCAATGGAGTTGCTTATTTTTTTATCAATTCATCGGATACTTCTTAACTTTAACGTTAATTTTTACCGAAAAGTATCCAAAAACTCTGAAAAATCGAAGTGGGCCTGATGTTATCGAAATTAGACATTTACATTTACATTACAAAATTTAAAAAGATATTTCTTAAATCCAACTTTTTTATCATAGTCTTTTATATTTACTGATTTGGATTTCTAAGCATTTAATAGTACAAACTCTGTAAAAACAAAATCTACGAAAAACTCTAAGAAAACTTCCCCAAGTAACTATGGGCTGCCACCGAGAGACATAAGAATTCACATAACAAAAATTTTTTTTCCTCAAACTTAAATCTGTAAGTCCCTCGGCGGGAGCTCGATTTTAATCTTAGACCCCTAGTTTCTTAAGGTAATTATACCCTACACCCAGGGTATATTCACTTTGTCCTTCCGTTTGTAACGCAGAGAAGGAGGCGTGGCAGATATAGAAAAGTACATATATTCTTGATCAGCGTCAGCTCTTGAGTCGATATAGCCATGTCCGTCTGTCTGGCTGGCCGGGTGGCTGGCTGGCTGGCTGGCTGGGTGGCTGGCTGTGTGTGGAAATACACTTTTTGGGAAAACTGAGCAAGATAATTCAATGAAATTTGACACACTGGCTCCGTTGTCAAAGTTAGCTCGTGGGATTGAAAATAAGCAAAATCGGTCAACGGACACGCCTACAAAATGCAATTTTAGGAGTATTTTTCACGACAATGCAACCAAAATACGCATAAATACTAAGAATTGTAAGCGCAAGCTCTGAAAAAAAAACTGAGCGAATTTGGACAAGAGGGCGTGGCACCTCCCATACAAGCAAATGCTTAAAAACGCTATACTGAAATCGTTTTTTGAGATATTCGAACCAAATTTGACTTAGACACTAAGAATCATAAATGAAAGCTCTCAACAAAAATTGGGTGAAATCGGCCAAGGGGAGTGGCACCTCCCATATAAGCAAAAGTTTCAAAATGCTATACTGAAAGAGTTTTTTGTGATAATCCAACCAAACTTCACTCAAATACTAAATACTATAAATGCACGCTCTTAGCTAAAACTAGACTAACTCGGACAAGAGGGCGTGGCACCTCCTATATAAGCAAAAGCTTCAAAACGCATTACTGAAAAAGTTTTTCACTCAGACACTTAAAACTATAAATGCAAGCTCTGAACAAAGACTGGGTGAACTAGGACAAGAGGGCGTAGCACCTCCCATATGAGCAAAATTTTAAAAATACTGTAGTGTAGGGTATTTAATGTTTGGCCAGGCCAAATTTTACTCCCTTACTAGTTTTTCACAACACTTTGTTAAAACGTTTTCCCTAATAAATTGTGCCAAATTTCACACCGTTTAACATAATAAGAGAATGTGATCGCTTATCAAACTTTTAATTTTCATAACATTTGAACTTTAAGTCTGAGACCTTGTGTGAATTTAGCTCTTCATACTCCATCGGTATACAGAATTATGTAAGCAAGCATTTTAAAATTCAAATCAAACCGAACGAACATTTTTATACCCTACACCCAGGGTATATTCACTTTGTCCTTCCGTTTGTAACGCAGAGAAGGAGGCGTGGCAGATATAGAAAAGTATAAATATTCTTGATCAGCGTCACCTCCTGAGTCTATATAGTCATGTCCGTCTGTCTGGCTGGCTGGCTGGCTGTGTGTGGAAATACATTTTTTGGGAAAACTAAGCAAGGTAATTCCATGAAATTCGGTACACAGCCTCCGTCGCCAAAGTTAGCTCGGGGGATTGGAAATGAGCGAAATCGGTCAACGGACACGCCTACCGCTTATACAAAAACATATTCAAAATGCAACTTTTGGAGTATTTTTCACGATAATGCAACCAAAATACACATAATTACTACAAATTGTAAGCGCAAGCTTTGAGCAAAAACTGCACGAATTTGGACAAGAGGGCGTGGCACCTCTCATATAAGCAAAAGGTTCAAAACGTTATATTGCAAACATTTTTTGAGATAATCCAACAAAATTTCAGTCAAAAACTATAAATTCAAACTCTGAGAAAAAACTGGGTGAATTCGGAGAAGAAGGCGTGGCACCTCCCATATAAGCAAAATTTTCAAAATACTGCTGTGTAGGGTATTTAACGTTTGGCCAGGCCAAAGTTAACACTCTTACTAGTTTTTATTGTTCATTTAATTTCCTGCCAATATTTTAAGCGAACCCTTAAGAAATTAAAAATTTATTTGTGGAAAATTGTTTTTTGCTTATGAAAATTAAAAACAAAATCACTTGTTAGTACTTTAGTTACCTATGGGGGTTGGGATTCTAAAAGAGTACCATAACAATTTATAACCCCCCTTTGCACTATTTCCGTGTGCATGCATTTCTGAATGGAATACCTATGTGCATTACATGCTTTTAAGTTTTTCATAAGTATTATCGGATTTTTTTTTTTACGTTTATTGGCACTAATATTTCAACCATTAATATTCGCAACGAAACAACAACGGCAAAAAATTTCAATAAAACAATAGTACCAACAACTTTTTCGCACAGCATCGATGGTGCTCTTAGTTTTAAAACTATTTTGTAAATATATATATGTACGGGGTACAAGAATTTGCGTGGTGTGCAAAAACTATTGTTGGCACAGTGATTTGATTGTGAATATAATAGATTCTATTAAAAACATGCAAAAACGTTGCTTCTTCTGTTTTTCTGATCCTGAACTACCATGAGAACTACGACCAATATGAATTGTCTTAGTTGAATGCCTTCTATACTTATACATATGTGGGTAATTCTACTCACGAAAAAAAGAAAATGCAATATATAATCAGACAAGTGTAATTGATCTGCCCAAAAGATTATTATTGCCTTTTTCGAGAGAAAAAAGTTATCGAGATCTCATTCAGATTTTTTCACGCTAAATTTGTTGCACTGTGTAATTATCATTAAAATATCTTTTTCCATTTAGTGAAAATCTTCATTTCGTTTTTTCCTTTGCCATAAATCACTGTGCATCAGTTTTTACAACTCTCTAACAGTCGGAAATAGCACCTTCCGTCTGTATGTATGCACGTTTCCGTGCTGTGTATGCACTAGGGATGTCAACCCGGAATAAAAAAATCGCAAACTTAAATGTTGTCCCGTAAAACTTTCCAAGGTATTTTTGCACTTAAATGAACGTAAAAGCTTAAAAATAAAATTTTAATTACTTTCCGCTCAAGGTTTTTCAATTGGTGTGAAAGATACCTTTTTGAAGTAAAATAAATTTCTTTAGGTCACAAAAAATGGGATTTCATTCCACGGTAAAGCCAAGTTAATTGTGCGATCATAACTTACATAACTTTCAAGACTTAAAAAAACTTAATAATCAAATTTTGCACTACGGAACCATTTTGAACAAATATTCAGGATTTCGAATCAGTAGTACTTTTAAATAGATCAAAACTGTGAAACCACAATTTTTTACAGTTAAAAGGCAATGTTAAAATTTTTAAATCACTCAAAGAAATAGTCTAATAGTAATATTTCAAAAAAGTTTTATGAAACTTTCTAATTCATGATCTTTAAAGTAGTTAAGCCGGTTTGAATTAAATTTTTGTCACTAGGGACTTGCCACGGTACAGGCATTTTGACCAGTTCATGACGATAGTAATTTATATCAAATTTGAAAAACGTCAATAAATTATGAATTATTCCATTTAAAAGCCAAATATGAAATATTCTTGATTTAAAACAAGTGGGACGCAAAATTACGGCTTTTTTGTGGAACCGCCCATATGCACAAAATTTAAAGAGTATATACTGTTTGATGATAAGTATATAACTTTATTTTAACTTTGTTTTTTGTAATTTTTAAAAAATTCTATTATCGCGGTAACTCTTTTGAATCTCCCAGTATATCCAGGAGACTCAAAAATTACCATCCCTAGTATGAACTGTAATTGCGTGATGGTTTTGTCCACGCATTGGCATGATTGTGCAATCCTGCTGTCTGACAGTCTCGTTTGTTGCTGCTGCCAGTAAAACAATCAGGACTTTCTCACCCATTCAATTTGTTTATTCTGCACAAACTGTTGTTGCGTTTCATTCCGGAATAAAAACTTGAAATAAAAAACAAAAACATTTCAAAAAACTTTACATCGAAACCGTCACTATGGACTTTTACCATTTAAGAGCACAATTTGTTCGAAAATATCACGAATTTAAAGCAATTAAGAAATTTTTTCTTACCACATATGTATGCATGGAGTAATGGTTTACTTACGGCTTTAAAATTGAAAATAAATCGTTCGTAATACATACTTACTCTGAAAGGATTTAATATTAAAGAAACATTTTATGATTTATTTATAAAGTTTCATATTTTTGTGTACTAAGCTGAGATTATTGGTTCATATTATTATAAATATTCAAGTCGAAAGTTAGCAACAGCTTTTATTATAGCCTAATTATTTTAAAGATTTCATATTCAAATTGGCAACACCGTTTCTAGTGACACTTATATTGGCAAATAGTCTACACTATGATTTGCCATTTTATGCCTCATCTTCATGTACAATCTTACTTTCTAAGTTTGCGCAACGAAATCTTTGGAAGTTCAACCAAATCACAGGCTAAACTTTTGGACAGTACAAACTTTAGTTTTGCCGTTTGAATGGGGTTATTGTGGAAAAAATCTGGTTTCAACATGGCAATTTGTAATCAATCCATTTATTGAAGCACAATTTTACGAAAAGCTTGTGCATTGACCGACACAGTTGTGTCTCTGGATTATTTTCTGTAATGGGGTCGAAATTAAGATTCATCCAGAAACTTTCCCAAAAGCAAGAATGACTCTCAAAAAGGATATCTGCGCCATTTTTTTTTTTTTTATTTTCCTTGCGAGAAGAACTAATAAAATATGTTTTTTTCTCATTTTTTTCTTCACAGATACCCAAATTTACTAGAAAAATAAAGATTATGCTCAATTTTAGAGCTAAGATAGTATTATTATACACCTGTTAAATAAAAAGTGCTTGCACCCAAAATGTTTTTTCGGGAAAATGTGAAAAATGACTCTAAGATAAAACATATATAGCCCTTTTTTCAACGTGAATGGAACTCTTTCAAACCAGGGCCAAAATATAATTTTTTTAGCCCGGAGCTCTACGTAGGCTGCTATATACTTATATTTCTGGCCTAGGCAACACTAAGTTTTGCCAGGTGCAATCTAACATTTCCATTAGAAAGTTTGACATTTTTTAGCATAAACGTACTCATCATTTGTGTTGTTTACAGTGACTTGAAAAAATCAATTTGGTAAAAAAATGGAATTAACTCGTGAACATTTTCGTGCGACCATTTTTCACAACTTTCAATGTGGATTATCACAACAAGAGTGCATCGATGAACTTAAATCTTTATATGGCAATGAAGCACCATCCTATAGCACTGTGAAAAACTGGTTTAATGAATTCAATTGTGGCCGACGCTCGCTTAAAGACGAATTCAGTGAAGGTCGTCCAAAATCAGGTGTTTTGCCACAAAACATCGATACAGTGCATGAACTGATAATGCAAGATCGTCATGTGGCATATTGTGAGATAGAAACATCCTTGTACATTAGTTCCACTCCAACACATTCGATTTTGCATGAACACTTAGTTGTAAAAAACGTTTGTTCTCGTTGGAAACCCCATAATTTATCAATCGCTTAAAATATCAATGGCAAAATTGATTTTCTTTACTCACTGTAAACAAAAAAAATAGCACTTGTACATCAAAACGTTGTGAGTACGTTTATGCTAAAAAATGTCAAACTTTCCAATGGAAATATATATAGCAGCCTACTTTCTTTAAAAAAATTTAACTTTTCGTGCATTTTTTGAACTTTTTTTGGGTTAGGATATTTCGAAGGAAAATAAAGATTTTGATATAAATCAAAATGAGTTTTGATGGAAAAGAATAGTACTTTTAAAAACCCCATCAAGTTTTATGACAAACAATTACCTGGTCTTGTTATATAAAGTTGGTGAAAAAACCGTACATGTCAAAATTTCTGGTTAGAATAACTCAAAATTCAGAAGTGATAGAGCAATTTCAAGACCGGATTCGGATCAAACATCTTAAAATACATTCGAACTGACTTTTTTTTGTTTCTATGTATATGTTGATCATTATTTTTTTAGTACGCAAAAATTAAATTTTTTTAAAGAAAGTCAAAAAATTAAGTAAAAATGCAATATCTCGTAAACGATACCAGATAGGGTTTTCTAATTTACGGTTTTTTGATCTACGGACGAGCAGAAAACGTTCTGCATACAAATCTTTTGTATCCGTTTTAGTCAAACTTTGTTTGTACAGAGCCCAGTGCTAAAAAATGAGTTTTTTGGCCCTGGTTTTGGGTGCAAGTGCTTTTTATTTAAAATACGTGGGGATAGGTGTGAACATGCAGTTCCAAAAAACAATTTCAATTATTATGCGAGCATTTTTTTAGACATTTTTTTTTTTCGAAAAATTTTTTGAAAGTTATAAAATTCCTCAGGAAGCTCCGAAAAAATGCACACGTATTTCTTGGACGATTCTAAGCACTTTATGCCTCAGAAACTTTTTTCGTAAGATGTCTTGCCTTCGAGTAATAAAAGGTAATTGAAAATCGGGTAAAAAACTGATTATAGAACCGATCATTATCTGTAATATCTAAAAAAAAAATTTTATAACGCCAAAATTTTTCCAAAAATATAATCTTTATTTTGCAAGCAAATTTGAATATCTATTCTGTGAAGGAAAAAAATTATCAAAACATATTTCGCCAAAATGGGCCTTCAGGAAAATTAAAAGCGTTCCATTGGTTTTTCTCAGAACGAATATTGTTATTGTTTATACATATCGAGCCCTAACCGCCAAAAAGACTTAACCGACACGATGTTGGATTTTTGTTTTTTGACGAAAATCTATAACTCGCGTCCATACGCATCTTCTTTACAAATTTCATATCTGTAAAAAGTATCGTTACGGAGTTATAGCGAAAGCAATTAAGACTTAACCGACATTCGAAGTATTTTGTTTATTTTAACTAGCTACCATAAAATCACGTGTCAAATGTTTTGTGGTGTGAGCTTACTGTTCTGTGTTTTTGAGTAAAAACAACAACATTACAAAAACAAGGCAAAATGCATAGGCGCTTTGCAAGAAAAGTATAATATCAACGACTTACAAACAGCGGGGCGATGCATAACAGGGGAAAAAACAAAAAATTAGAACTTTGCATATGCTGCATTGAATTTTTGCTGTGATTCTCGTCTAATCTATGCAATAAATGAATAAAGCATGCTTGGTCGAGTTCTTGGTTTGTAGGTGAATTCGACTGAAGATCCCATATGGTTATGGGTGAAACGTATCGAAAACCAACCTACCAACAAAATTTTTTGGTTTTTTTACCTATGCATTTTGCCTTGTTTTTGTAATGTTGTTGTTTTTACTCAAAAACACAGAACAGTAAGCTCACACCACAAAACACTTGACATGTGATTTTATGGTAGCTAGTTAATGTAAATCATTATCTGTTCAAAACAACAAAAAAATATTTTGTTTATTTTTTTGTGACTGCGAGTTGTTGGTTAAGTCTTTTTTTCTATTTGAGTCAAAAATAATTTGAAAATAATGTAATAAAAAGGGAAAATTTATTAAAAAGTCTTGATGCGGGTTAAAAGTATACGTGACCACAAATATTTTTTGGTGCAAAAACTGAAGATCAGATGGGGAATCTGGAAAAGTAAAAAAGACTTAACTGGCACAACACTGAAAAATAGCCGTTAAATTATAAATAGGTGAATGAAAATACTTGCATCGCATATCTAACATAAAATATAGCTTACATACCAAATTTCACTTTAATAGCTATACTAAATCCACAGATATTTCAAAAAAACCTTCTCCTGTAAAATTAACTTTTTGTCAATTAAGTTTTTTTGGTGATTAGGGCTCGATATTTTCGTTCATTGAACATATACTAGTCATTGGTGATATAATAAACATAACATCTTCTAATATTACTTTCCACCCCACAATTTTTACCAGAAATAAACAATTAGTACCCAGATTCACAATTAATTTTCAAACACAAAATAAATATATGCATATGTATTTACTTCAGTATCTAGATGAAAATATTTAAAGTATGTATCATTTATAATTCGCAAATTTCTAATTAGATTTTGCATTTAATTTTAAATTCACTGAATGAATGCAACATAAAAAAATGTCAAAATGAGAATGAAAATAATGCTAGAAACGCAATTGGGCAAGAGAAATGTTGCAATGAATTAAAAGAAAGAATTATAAATAATGAACAAGTACCAGAAAAAATAAAGTGGGTCATATCCGACCATGAGACTGCAATTTATACTTTCTATACAGGTGACCTATGCTTTACTCTCAATAACTCCTATATTTATCGCCTTCGTCACGTACAGAAAATCCAACTCCGTACAACGATTATGCAATTTTCGGGTCATCGAAATCAAATCACACAGGCCTTTTTTTCCTGAAGAGCAAAACGCTTGCTAAGTTTATAAAAGTTAGCTTGAATTTTTTTAATGGACGTCTTTTTCGATCCGTCTTGCCTTACCAAAATTTCAAATCATAAAGCTCATAAAGCACAATTTCTCGATATTTGCCATTGTGGTAAAAGAAAAAAAAACTGTTTAAATTGATTTATTATTGATTAATTTTTTTAATTTGAGATGGTTTTTGAGTTATTATTTAGTACTTAATATTATTCAATAACGGAAAGCATATTTCATCAAAAACTTATTAAGAATTTGTTTCGTTTGTTTTAACCTTTTTGTCATACATAGATTTATATTCCATTCCATTCGAATTTTTGCAAGCGTTTACTACCACAATGGGAATACTCACCTACCCCAACAATTGTAGGGTATACAAATAAGTAAGCGAAAAGAGTAAAAAATTCTTACTACAAGAATAAACAAAACTAAATTTACCTCAATGAAATCTCGAACATTTTTCGCTTGGCACTCGCATCGTGATTACTGTGGTTGGCATAAATTAATGCTGACCAACGGCAGACAGATTAATTAGAAGATTTTATTTTCAAGTTTTCAGTTTTAAATTAAATTCGCGCCAAGAGTGTTTGTTGTTTCTTTTATTAACATTTTTCATTTTCTTTTAATTTTAACTTTGCAAAATCTCACAACATTTTCGATCGCTTTCTGTATAAGTTTACAGTAATTAACGCAAAAAGTATTGGCCAAGAAAGAAAAACTTTCTGTCCATAATGAAAAAAGTTTTCATCCCTTCACAGTTCCATTGAAGTGCATTATCAATATTGCTTGTGTTAAATGATAATTTGTATAACGAATCTTGATTTATTTTTGATGAAAATAAATTTATTGGCAATATGAATACCAAAATTTTATTTAATTAATTTGAGGTCAAATGCTTCTGAATAGATATTTTTTTAATTATTGTATTTAAGAAGGAAACACTTTTAATTGTACAGCCCGCTCGTTGTTGAATTTTTTGTTTTGTTTTGTCAGTGCCAAATATTTATTTAGTAATTATTTGTAAATCGCTCAGTGGTAGGGATTTATGACTGAATAAAATCTCTTTTATGTTAAAAATGATTAAATCGGAAATCGATTAGGAAACTGGATAGCCTGACGATTGCATAATGTTTTTTAATTCTGATGATTGATGGATTTTACAATAATCTTTATTAAAAAAAAAAAAAAAACCAAATATTCTTCACCCCTCTGAAAATTATGAAAAATACTTATATCGATACCTTAGAGCGCTATAGTCCTATCTCCATTTTTCCAATTGTTGGGAAATGCCAAAATATATTTCAAACAGTGGTTATTTAGGATTGGCTGCTATTTTGATAAAACGATACATGCAATACTTTTACCTATAATATATTTTAACATAATTTAATGTTTTTAACCAATTTTATTAATTTCTAACGAAATCCCAGCCAATTTATAGTATGTCATTACTTTTGCCCTTATATAGAATTCCACTACTATTAAGAAAAACGACGTGTTTAGTAAATTTTTTGAATTTTTTCCACTAAAATGTCGCAAAAAGTCATGAAACGCGTACAAAACACGAAAAAAACGAATTTTTTTTTTTTTTTTTAATTTTTGGTTCCGACAAACAAGAGTAGAGCCTTGGGTGCAACCAAATTTGTTCACAAAAATATCGCAAAATTAATGAAACGCGAAGAAAACGCGAAAAAACGAAAATTTTTTTTTTAAAATGTTACTTATTTGACAGTAGCGCTCTTGAAAAAATTTCATTTAGGAGATAGGATTTTTCTTAATTATCGAATATTTTGGTATTTCAGTGGTATTTTGACATCAAACAGTTTTCTACACGGTAAAGAAGCCCACAAGGATACCATAACTGCAAAAATCTCAAACACGCAAAAAGTGGAGACAGGACTGTAGCGCTCTAAGGTATCGATATTTATCATAAGTACTCACATGTTTTCCAAATCAAAATAAACTTTTTCCAAATCAATTGAATCAAATTGAATTTTGCAAAAAAATACGATTAAAATGATATATCGTTATGAAATTTGGTACATACATACTCATATAGATTTATATTGTGTCTACATATAATCATTATAGAGTAATTTAGGGTAATGTGGACTATGCAGGTAATGTATGTATGTATTCTCCTTTAACTCCTAGGAGGAGCATAGGGCCAATATGAAACATCTCCATTCGTCGCGATCCCTTGCGATGACTTTGATCTCTTGCCACGACTTTCCCGATTCTTGGATTTCATTTTCCAGCGACCTTTTCCAGTTGGTTTTGGGTCTACCACGTCCCACGTGTGTGGGACACCCTATTTTGAGTAATGTAGACCACTATTTTACGTATGATTTAGTAACCCTTATTACTTATTCTCTGGATAGTATGAATTAGGTTTATCTTACTAAAAAATATTCTTTAATAAGCCTATAAGCTATTTCATAGCAAATATAATCCAAAAAAATACTACTAGACTTTTAGTCAAAAAAAAAAATTGCGAATAATGGTACTACTTTAGGAAATGGACAAGGTGATCCACATTATTCGACACTTTTCTTTTTCAGCTGTTTTTAGGTACTGTCAATTTAACTGGCCTCATGCTTGAAAATGTTAATATTTTAGCATATAAATTATCAAATAGTAAAAACAATAGAATTACTAATACAAATAAATTGATCAAGCTAACCTACTACCATTATTTGGTAGAAATTGGCAAAAAAAAAGAGGTAACCACATTACCCTAAGTTACTCTAATCATTTTAAGCGTGTTTTTTTTTTTTTTTTTTTGCAAAGCTTAATTTGATTTAAAAAAGTTTATTTTGATTTGGAAAAAGTTTAAATTGAATTAAAAAAAGATAAATTTGTTGTAGAAAAGGTTAAATTAATAAAAAAACTTAAAAACGTTTTTCTCAATTCCAAAAAAAGAAAAACACGTATTTATTTTACTGCAGTTTTTACTTCAAAATGAGGTTCTCAAAATTTACGAAAAATAACTGCCATACCTAAATTGGAGCGTCAGGCGTTGCGTTAAGTCATTTGTTTGTCAAAATCATATTGTTGTTTCTTTTTTTATTTTTCTGCAGCTAACTTCACTCCATAACGCTTTGTCAAAATTGGAAATTCGAATAGCTCAGCGTTGAGCGTTGGCAATATCGATATGCGCCATACAAATTGTATGTGCATGGGAAATTTTTGACAGTAAAATAACGCCGACGCTCCAATTTAGGTATGGCAGTAAGACTTAATAAAAAATTGGCGAAAAGCGGAACGTTTGAAAATTTAGTCGAAAAGTAGCAGGTTTCTCGATGCGTCTGACAAAAAGGAGGCTGTTTAAACGAATTTCATATAAAATTTGTGAAAACATTTCAGGATACTTCAATCATAATTATACCCACGGGCTCCCAAATTTATAACTTTTTATCAATCCTTGAAATTTATAGTCCATTATTGGTGAATCAGTTCACTTATAAATATATGAATATGAATTTGGTCTTTTTCTATCCCGTCAGAATTCTGAGTTCACCTTGCTTTAAAGTGCAGGAAAGTTCGTTGATATGGCGCTATTCCACGAAAGAATTTACATAATTAAATTTTGCTTTAATAATCCTCGCTTAACTTCACCTTCTAACTTTCCTATTTGATCCTAACTTTCTTAGCTATCATCAATTCAAGGAAAGCAAATCCAACTCAGTACAAAAAACTAAATTTTATTTGTTTGAATATTAAATATCTTTATTTTAATCAATGATAGCTCGTAAAGTGAAGGGTAAAAAATTTTTAATATGGAAGATTATAGGTATCTGATACCATTGGCTGAAATTAGTTGTACTATTTAGTGTAAATGTGATATAACATTTCTTCAAATTTGTAATTTTTATACTTTGTATCAAGGATATCTTACAAAAATGATGTGATAAAAAAACCGTAAGCACGAAGTTTGAAGCGCACATAATTGGCTATTTATAAAAATCTAGAAGAGAAATCCAAAGTAGGGCTGTCTGTCTCATTACCTCATTTATTACACCTTAGATGTTGCACTTCCCATTTGATGTGATTAAAAATGTTTTCATTATATGGCCACAAAACCATAACAAGCAAAACATGCTCACAATAATCATACAATATCAGTAACAAAACCCAACGGGAAATAATAGTAGCTACCAAGAAATCACGTGTCAAGTGGTATTGTGGTGTGAGCTTACTGTTCCATGTTTTTGATTAAAAAACACAAACATTACAAAAAACAAGGCAAAAAATTGGTAGGTCGGTTTTCGATACGTTTTATCCGCAACCATATGGAATCTTCAGTCCAATTCACCTTCAAACCAAGAACTCGACCAAGCAAGTTTTATTCATATATTGCATAGATTAGACGAGAATCACAACAAAAATTCAGTGCAGCATATCGTCCCTTAGCTTCCAACACCGCTTAAGTCATTTTTAGCAACTTTACAGGAGACGGTGCTCAGGCGGTGTTCAGAGGGCAACCAACTTGCGCGCTGTTACTACTTTTTGAATTACGGCTTCTAATTGTCTGCAATCTACATAATGTAACGAATGGTTAGACGCGCAATGAGCAGCTCTATCAAATACATTAAAATGTCAAAACCGCCAATTTTCGACTTGAGCGGTGTTGGAAGCTAAGAGACGATATGCAAAAGTTCTAATTTTTTTTTGTTTTTTCCCATGTTATGCAACGCCGCTGTTTGTAAGTCGTTGATATTATACTTTTCTTGCAGGGCAAGTTTCAACCCAAGTAAAAAAGCTTGCATCCGAAGTCGCTTTACAAGAAAAGTTTAATATCAACGATATTATGGTACTAATTGTACCACATAATATCACTATTGGTAAATTGTTACTTTTTTGCTGCTATCCTTGGTAACAGCTACAATTATTTCCTAATGGTTTGAAACTTTCTAGTATAGCTACATATATCAACAGGCTGTACGAGACAATAATTACGAAACAAAAGAATATTTTCAGTTAATGTAGGAATACCACAAAACTCAATATGTTCGACACAACTTGGCTACCAGCTGCATGTGGCAGTCTGGCTCCGGCTCTCATACCTCCAGCACATATCGCCGTACTCTGGTATTTCTGGCAGAATTATGCACGTTTTGTCGATAAACATTTTTGTTCGTGCTCCTGCTGGGATACCGTATTCAAAGGACCCTATGAATCAGGCATCGCATCCTATAAGCACATGTACTTCAATGCAACGCAGAATTCATTTAAAATGTGGCTGCTGACAGTGTTCGCTGTCATTGGACTCTATGAGTGCATCAAACAACTGATTGCGTTAATTATGCAGCAACGCATACGTTATTCGATGCTTTTGCTCTTCTGCTTGTCCATATTCTCACACTATTACGCCTGGTGGGCGTATATAAACTATTACAATGATGAGTACTATCATCAGTGGAATCATCAATTATTCTTTACGGTAAGTAATTTGTAGAGGAATTTCTATATAAATGTGTAGATATAAGTAATGTTGTTAACGATTATAGCCTTAAATTGAGGTTTTGTTAGGAATACATTCATTTAAAGTTTAATTTACGTTCAAAGGCAATACACAACTTACATCTCTTATGAACAATAGAACTAGGAAATCAATGCCAACTTTTGCGTTTCATCGCCATGAGCTTTCCACGTATCGAACGCTCCCTTGGTCATAAAATTCTTCGATATGAGGAACCGCATAGTTTCTTATATCGTTTGGCTCTTGCATCCACTGTGTATGGTTAGTGGCAAATGACTTCAATGCTCTACAACAATTGAATCGGTCATTTTTAAAAGGGGACATGTGTCGCTTGGTAGAGAATTATTCTTTTGCTTTTTTGCCACTGTGGCGACGGCATTGGTTGGTTTATCTATTTTCCAAGTACTCAGATTACTGCTTACTATTATTGTTAGTTAACTCCTATCACTAAAATCGCACTAAAATAGGGTTTACCAAACTTATGAGGGTTTTTCTTAAATTTGCCATAAGATTTAATTTCGTCACATATCCCCTTTTAAAAATGACTGATTCAATTTACAGCATTAATGTTTCAGCGATCGACGATATGGATCGATCTTGTCCAGGAAAGATTTTCTTAATACGTCGCCATTTTCGACTTTTGATAATTTGCTCATCTGTGAGACAAAATTCTCGTATGTAGAGTAGAACGGGGCAATGTCGTGCACTCAACTTTGACATGCTCGTAAAGCCGTACATCTCAAGCAAATGCGACGAGTAAACATCCGATCGAAAGATAATTTCATTGGTTATATCCATTTGTAACAACATTTGCGTAGCGAGAAATTGTGTTTGTGTAAGTGAATGTGCACGACATTACCCCAATGGTCGTTTTAAAGGTCAACTTCGATAACTCGGTGTTGCGTTTCAGAAAACACTTACCTGTTATATTTTCCCGGAAGGAAAATTATTTTTCTGGCCCGATAAAAAAACACTTTTATCGTCCCGAAAGCGTGCGTTTTGAAAAAAAGGTTACTCTGTAGAAACGAACTGGTGAAAATTGCTAGTATTATATGCATAAGCTCAGTAGGTCAGCAGGTCCCTACCTTACGAACAGTTGGTAAATCATTCAATTCTTTGGGCTAAAACAGCCAGTGCACGACATTACCCCCTGCACGACATTACCCCGTTCTACTCTACATATATTAACTATTGTGTTTTTCTTTCAACGAAATCAAACCGATTTTCATTATTCTATCTGGTTGTTGTTTTTCAATCATTTGATATTTTAATTTAGTAATCAAGGCTCTTTTTAAATTATACTGAATAGTAAATGTTGCTGTCGCCTACTAACATTCTGAAAAATTAAACTTAGACTGAGACCTTGCTTACTTTTTTTGGTTCATCTCTGGTAGCTTAATCTGAATCTGGTAACCATTTTACTTTATCGGATCTGGAATCTGGATTATCTTAAGTCCTGTGTGAATGCCCAGCGTTGGCTAACCGACATTTTAACTTGTTCAAAAGTCACTTCTTCGAGTCTCTTGAAGATATCGCTCGAAAAACTCCCAAATTAATTTTGGAGTTTATAAATTTTTCTAAATGGTTCATATACGTATGTGTCGTTAAATATCAAAACTGCCTAAGTCCCTCTCATACAACATATCAGAGAGGAACTTAGTTATATAGTTTGACAACAAAGTTATATTTCGGATATACAATGGGCCTAATCGGGGTCTAAGATGGCAACTGCCATCTCCCTCGCTAATTTAACCTAACTTAGGTCCAAAGTTCAGAAGAAGCTTATGGCGTTCACCCAAGCATTAGGTGAGGTAAGGTTAGTCAAGGGTGGTGGCAATAATACCACACCAAGACCAAGACCATAGCAATCTTGATCTTGGTCTTGTTCTTGCACATTGAGTCTTGGTCTTAGTTTTGATATTGAGTCTTGGTCTTGAAAATATTTCTAAAGATTGTTGAGTAATGAAAATTTTCAAAGCTTATTTTTACAAAGCAGTTGGGTTTTGAAGATGCCAAATTTCGAATTGAGAGATGGCTTTATGCTTGAAAAGGGCGTAACACACCTATTAACTATAACTTTGCGAGACTAAAAGCATTCTTAGTCTTGGTGATCATCGTGATGCTATGGTCTTGATCTTGCAATAATATCAGCATCTTGGTCTTGGTCTTGCAAAATTACCAAGACCAAGACTAAATTTGCTCATCACTCTGAGTGATACCCTAAGCTCTCTTTTTAATCTATTCATAATTGATCCATGATTTTTGTTCAAACTGAAGGATTCTATCAGCAAAGCGAATCTCTTAATGTGACTTACGTGAAGTTTTGTGAGATCCTTTATGGAACTGAAAAACGGCTGACCAAAGTATTTAAGTCTAGTTCTTATCAAAGCAGGGCAGAGGCATAAAAGATATTCAATTGTTTCCTCTTCTTCAGGCCCATGCCAATTTCTGCACTAGTTATTAGAGACTATGCCCATTAAAAAAGCCTGATGCCAAATTAGACAATGACCAGTCAAAACTCTGGTCTGCAGAGTTTGGAATATTTTGTTAAACCGATGCCAGAAGTACCTACTTTTTTAAAGCGCTAATGGGGGATTGTTTCCTGTGTATATTTGCCACTGTGAACATTCAATAGATCTTCAAAGAGAAGAAATGTTGAAGTGATGCTTATTAAATCTTACCGATTAAGTTTTCTGATTGGATCATTACTAACCTAAATATCATTTATTGAAGGACTAAATTATATTTGTAAAGAATTGAGATAGCTTTACTTCAATGGATGATATCCGGAAAATAATGATTCAATTTTAAAAACTGGCAGATTAGGTCTAGTGCGAAAAAAAATAACTATCATATGCCGTTAGCAAAACGGAATTACATAACTTATTAGATATGTGTCATAAATAAAAGAGAGTTTTCTGCACTTTGTATGTATGCTCCTTCAACTCCTAGGAGGAGCATAGGGCACTTTAAATCAAGGTAAACTCGAATCACAGACCCGGTAGAGAAAGACGGAATTAACGAACAAAAAAAGTTACCGAGATCTCATTCAACATTTTTTGCTCTCAATTTGTTGCGATATTAGATATGGTGTATCAGCTCAGGATTTTCATATTTCAAAGTGCAAAAGTCACTGTTTTGAGGCATATGACGCTTTTCTAGAAAAATAAGTAAATCATTTTTGTAAATCTAAGATCTGCTAAATAGTTTTAAAGCAAAACAATTTTTTATATTTTATTTATTCAAATTTTTCCATTTTCTATCAGCTTACAGAACTTATTTCCACCGTAATGGTTATGCACTTGGCAAATACAACGAACGCGATAACATCGAGGAAAATTTGCTGCATCGTTGGCATTGCAATTCTTCACATTACAGCCAGTAGTGTTGATCAATTCATTATCAATGTAATACGTGGCGAAGGTTACGCACATCAAGTAGTACGTGATATTGGTTTTATGGTGCCTGATATTTTGCAATTGATAATACCGATATGGCTTTTTCGCCAAAGTCGTAAAGAAGCCTTCAATACGCGACCATTCGCCAGAGATCGCATGTTGCATAGGGATATTGTGACAATGTTCTTCTTTGTTTTTGCCTTATTCACAATATGTTGGCTTCTCTGAGAAGAGTTGTTAAAGCTTCAATCAAATATACACGAAATGCCGACAATCGGTAGTAATTTAATAGAAAAATGAATGGCAGAACAATAACATGGTTTCGTCATTTACGAGCAACTATGAAGATCCAGTGGGATGGGATCATAGAATGATCATACATAATATTGACTCTGAGAGTCGTGCCGATGGAAGGATTCAGCACTGTAAGTTATTTGTAAAATGTTCATACATGCATACATATTAGTTACATATATAAAATATCAATAATAATAATCGATGTGATATCATTCATTAATGCTAAATAGACTTTAGCATAAAGTAGTGAAATTTTATTATAAGCCAATAATATAAATAGTTTTTTAGTACAATATCATCTATGTAAACGTCATCTTTAAGCTTTTTAAGACTTTTATTTCGCCAAAGAAAATCTTTAAAAAATCTTTAATAAAATTTAACTTAGTACACGAGATAGATGTGAAACTTCTTTGGAAATGTTAAGAAATGATTATAAGTAGTACGTACAAATAGAAAAGGTTGACTTATACATACATACAGAACAGAAATATTAACAACGCGTACAAAAATTATCATTGACTTTTCCAAAACTAGCTTGTAAACTACAATATTCTGGTCCTATCATATGTAAAGTTATATTTTAATTTTGCGTTGCTTGTCATTGGACATAACCAATTGTCTTCTTATGCATTACATTGCGACCAGTCAAAGACCAATTGTGTTTTTTCGCATTACAAATAGACTACACTACGATCAATCCAAAATTGATTCCTGAACATTTTGTTCCGGTTCCCTGAGCTGGTGAAAATTGTTTTAATTTTTTTTTTTGTTGGTTATTTTATACTCGTACCTCGACTATGTTGACACTTGTTTCATTTTCCGCTCCAAAGACTCTTCAGAGCAATGTATTTAACTTATAGAAAGTGAAAAATTGGAATTGAAAATTACCGAGCGGTAGTTTTGAACCCTGGACCCTCCATTCTGCGCAAGTCATTAGACTGATATACTATCGTTTCCTCTTCGCACAGTAGGCGAAATACAAAATAGTACGTAGTCAGTAACGTCTAAATTTCACAGACACAGTTGATACACAATTGGACTACATTAGGTACTAATGACGAATTATGCATAACATTTGGACCACTTTTGATACAAGTGACGGACCTCATGCTGTTGAAGTTTTTGTTTGACTTTTTGTTTAATTTTGGACTACTTACAAAACAACTAAAGATAGAACTATTGAGAATATTATCGCCTCCAGCCCTACAGATTTGCATATCATTAGGTCTCACTCTCACATACACACAGTTCTATGTAACAAAAACTTAAGCGACCTTGAGCGACCACAGTCAAAGAAGTTTCACTTCAAAAAATCTATAGTGAATACTTAAGTATATTTATTTACATTCATTGAAAGTTCATTTTTATTATAAATTTATGTACTTCACTTTAAACTATGTAGTTCAAGTAATGCCATACCCGTAAAATAATTTACGCTTCTTCCGTTCAGTAAAATTTTGTAATACAAGCGAAATGGTGTTGGCGATAAAAAACGCCTCTGAAACGAAGGTCCGTTTTCATTTCGAAATCAACAGCCGTAAATTCAGCATTGCCTTTCATTCACTCCGTGTCCAAACAAATGCAGTTCTGATACTCTGTTCATTGTCCGGCTTAAGGGTCTATTAGAAAAGGGCAGGCAAAATTAATGTACAGCAACTACTTTCTGTTATATTTCTAAAAGTCTCCACGAAGATGTTTTCGCTTATATCATGGTACGAGTATGTAAACTCATTGACTGCAACGAAATCGTACCAATCCATGGTCATATTCTCCGCCAATTTATCCAACACTAAGATATTTTCAATCGCAACAAAGGTTTTGCAGCTATATAGCTATATTGCTTAGCAGCTAGACTAAAATGCTTAAGAGTAAGACCATGATTTATTTGTTTATCCTTGTTTAAATTGCATTTTCATTAACTTAACGAAGTCTGCTAGAAATCTAGAATGACCCTGATGCCTTACTATGCTCCTCCTAAATCAGATTCTGTAATATATTGAGCCCAATTATAAGTAGTTGCCAATAAATTCACAAAATGGTGTTATTTATTCTTTTGTTTGGCTCGAATAGCAAATTTATCATTTGTAACACACATGGAATTAATACATAGTATCGCATGAAGATGGGGTTATTCCATGTAAAAATTATTTGTATGCATGTATTCTCCTTTAGCTCCTAGGAGGAGCATTGGGCCAATATGAGACGTTTCCATTTGTTGCGATCCTTGCGATGACTTTGATCTCTTGCACGACTTTCCCGATTCTTGTACTTCCTTTTCCAGCGACCTTTTCCAGTTGGTTTTGGGTCTACCACGTCCTCTACTGCCTTGTGGATTCCACTCAAGAGCCTGTCGACAAACTTCGCTGTGTGGTTTCCGGAGAGTTTGACCAATCCATCTCCATTTGCGCAGCTTTACCTCATTTGCTATAGTCTTCTGATTGCATTTTTGATGTAGCTCGGCATTTGATATAGTGCGAGGCCACCAAACCTTCGGTATACGCCTTAAGCATTTGTTGACGAATACTTGCAGCTTGTTCGTTAGTTGTTCAGTAACAAGCCATGTTTCGCACCCATATAACAAAACCGATTTCACATTCGAATCAAAAATGCGCACTTTCGTTTTGGTGGATGTAACGGAAGATGATCATATTTTGTTCAGATGGGCTTTTGCTTTTGCTATTCTTGAGTTGATATCCTCTTTTGCTACACCATCCATGGAGATAATGCTGCCTAAATACGTGAAGCTATCGACGTTTTCGATGTCATCACTGCCAGCTCTAAACGTGATGTCATTCCTGTTTGCGTTTAGCTTCATGCTTTTAGTCCTGGGTACGTTGATTTTTAGGCCAGCCTTTTGTGATTGCAAGACAAGGTCTTCAATTTTGGTTTGCATATCTGAGTGTTTGGACGATAAGAGGCAAATGTCGTCAGCGTCGAGATCTTCTAGATGTTCAGTAAAGTTCCACTGGATACCCCTTTTGGCTTTATTAACGGCTTTATCTAGGATATCATCAAGAACGATAAGGAAGAGAGATGGTGATAGTAAACACCCCTGCCGTACGCCCGAATTAGTGGTGAATGTCGTTGACAACAACCCGTTGTGTAACACACTGCATTTAAAGCCTTCATATTGTGCACCTACTAAGTTTATGGTCTTTGCGGCAATACCTCTATGCTACAGTGAAACCCAGATGTTTTCTCTGGAGACGTTGTCAAAGGCAGTGCTACGAAGTCTACGAAGACAAGTTGAAGTGCAGCACGCCACTCACATGATTGCTCGACAATTATTCTAAGGGTGTTGATTTGATCCACGCATCATCGGTTTGGCCGGAAACCTGAACTATTTGCAAAACAATAAAGTTTTGGCTTTTCTTTATATCACATTTCATAATATCATATATTTTATAATCACCTCAATACTACAACTAGGTAACTCCTAAATTATAGTTTTTAGGCCCGTGACATTCATCTTGGTTTGGTGCAAAATCTAGTCCAATTGGAGTACTCTAAATTGGCAACATTGCACACTTATACGAAAAAAACAAAACTATAAAAATCTTAAACTCAAATTTTTAAAAATCTTAAAATTGAATGATTTCAAATATAGAAAATTTGAGTTACCTAGTTGTAGTATTGAGAGAACAATACGTACTCAATTTAGAAATAGTATTTACTTAACGTTAACATATCCCAACTAAACACAATAATATTTAGCAACAAATAATTAGCATTTAGAATCTTCCAATTGATTCCCAAGATATAAATAATATTTATAAGTAAATAAGTAGTGTGAATAAATTAAAAGTTTATTAAATATAAATAATAAAAACATACATATATTTAGATATTTTTAAGCCAGTTGTATTAAAACAAATACGTCTAGATTTATTTTAGCTATATTAAAATTTCTACCGATTTGAGTTTGTTTATCACTTCCCGTTTTTTCTTGGCAAATAATAATGACATACTTTATGTAATTGCTTTTTACAAAATGAAAAAACAATTTATTTATTAGAAACTAGTAATATTGGACATTTACGAGGGGAATAACAAAAGTTGGTCAAATAGAGTATCGTTACAACTCTACAAGTCCACAACAAAAAGAACTCAACAAGTACCTCAAAGCTGATATTATAGAAAGGTTGACCGACCTGCTTCGCAATCCGTGCAATTTCAAATAAATTTTCTTTTCGATAACCTTATGATGATGATTTATTTTCGAAATGGAACTGAAACATTTTAAACTTATACTAGCTGGCCTGGTAGCGGCTTTGTTCGCCCGTTCCCGATGCCCTTTACATATGTTCCAAGTCCCATCCATCTCCGTCGCCCTTCTCTTCTCAAGGTGAATAAAATATATATTTATGTACCAACTTTTATAATGATAGCTAGGCGTAGAATATAGTATTTTCTGTACGGGGGGTGTAAGTCCCTTTCATTCAATCCATCTTAAGCTTTGCATGCTGAATAGTAGACGCAATAAACATCCATGTACCAAGTTCATAATGATTGCTGATATAGGAACACTGATATAGCATTTTGTGTTTTTTTTTTTTTCATGTTGGGGGCGCAACGTCCCCTCGTTCAATCCCCCTCAAATTGAATGGTGGATGGCAGGTACATTATGCCAACTTTCCGCAACTTTCATAATCATAGCTTGTATAGCTGCAGAGATATAGCATTTTTTGTATTTTTTTTCATATGGGGGGTGCAATTAATTTATAAGGACAGCGATTATGCAGCAGTAATAAAGCTTTTTTCTGTTTCCTTGAAAAAATTAATTACACAGGCCCACAAAAAAAAAGTACCCTACGCGAAAGATCAGACCACCTGAACTTTATGTTTTCGGGGTCGCTGAATCCGAATATAGTGTCAGATTAGCGAAGTTGGTTCGCGTTTTTTCAGAAATCAACAATTATGCTGAAAAATTTGAGATTTTTTTCAGCATTATTTCTGATTTGCGAAAAAGTTGAACCAACTTCGATATTCTGACACCATATTCGGACTCAGCGACCCCGAAAACATAAAGTTCAGGTGGTCTGATCGTTCGCGCAGGGAATTTTTTTTTTGTAGTCCTGCGCACAGGCCAAAAAAAAAAATACCCTGCGCGAAAGATCAAACTACCGGAACTTTATGTTTTCGGGGTCGCTGAACCCGAATATAGTGTCAGATTAGCGAAGTTGGTTCGCGTTTTCTCAGAATCCAGGAAAAATCTCTAATTTTCAGCATTATTGTTGATTTCTGAAAAAACGCGAATCAACTTCGCTATTCTGGCACCATATTCGGATTCAGCGACCCCGAAAACATAAAGTTCAAGTGGTCTGATCTTTCGCGCATGGTACTTTTTTTTTGTGGGCCTGTGTTATTAGTCCAAAAAAGCCTATTTCATTTATTTTATTTCACTTACCAAATGCAACTGGTTTTGCTTTATGAACAGTTTTTATTGGAAAAAAGATTTAGAATTTATGGCAGAAAAAAAACACAATTCCAATAAATTTCCCTGGGTAAACATAAACATCGAGAATATTTTCTCGCACTCTTTAGCGTGCAATCGCAAAAAACTTTTTCTGGAAGGACTAAACTCACTGAAAAATAAAGTTGTTGGCTATAAATGCTAGGTCTATAAAGTGAGCTATGCAGGTGTGACGAATTTCGATGTTTTTTATTTGGGAATTTCGAGCTATTTTCGAGCTTTTCAACAACAATTTCGAGCTGCCTGGGAAATTTTCCATTTTCAGGAAAAGCGGAAAAATTGTTCTGCATAGCTGAGTTTATTTTTTCAGCCAGACGAATCCGCGGGAAGAGTAAGCGATGAAATCTTTTTGCGCAGGAATTTCGAGCTACTTTTGAGCTAATTTTGAGCTAAAAGCATTTTCCGGAAAACTCCCAATTTTCCCGGAAAATCCCAAAAAAAAATTTTTTATGGCAAACTTTATTTTTTTCAGCCAGACGAATCCGCGGGAATAGTAAGGGATGAAATCTTTTAATGCAGGAATTTCGAGCTACTTTCGAGCTGACCTTGAATGAAGTGTTTTCCTTAAATTTCCCCGGAAAATCCCAAAAAATTTTTTAAGGGCTTGCTTTATTTTTTCAGCCGGTCGAACCCATGAGAATATTTCGCGATCATATCATTTAACACACGAATTTGGAGCTAGTTTCGAGCTCATCAAAAACGAAAAGTGTTTTCCGGAAAACCCCAAACTTTCCCGGGAAACCCTAAACTTTCCCGGAAAATCCCAAAAAATCATTTTTTATGGCGGTGCCATGACATAATCCCCATTTCGTAAATAAGTGTTATGTCCGCAAATTATTGGATATATTACCGACTGATCCGCGGCCGAAGGCCGCCGCGAAGCCAGTGTTGGATTTTTGGGAGTTTTAAATCCTGAGCTGCGGCCGCAGGCCGCCCACTTACCCCTACTCTTATGTAAAATTACTGTGGCTACCAAACTAGGTGTTGGAAATATTATAGGCTGATCCGCGAAAAACTTTCGGACATAATAATAATAATATGCGGACATAACACAGGGAAAAAAAAATTTTAGTTTTTTGGGATTTTCCGGGGAAATTTAAGGAAAATACCTCATTCAAGGTCAGCTCGAAAGTAGCTCGAAATTCCTGCGTTAAAAGATTTCATCCCTTACTTTTCCCGCGGATTCGTCTGGCTGAAAAAAATAAAGTTAGCCATAAAAATAGTTTTTTGGGGATTTTCCGGGAAAATTGGGAGTTTTCCGGAAAATGCTTCCAGCTCAAAATTAGCTCGAAAGTAGCTCGAAATTCCTGCGAATTCGTCTGGCTGAAAAAATAAACTTAGCTATGCAGAACAATTTTTCCGCTTTTCCGGAAAATGGAAAATTTCCCAGACAGCTCGAAATTACTGTTGAATAGCTCGAAAATAGCTCGAAATTCCCAACCAAAAAACATCGAAATTCGTCACACCTGCATAGCTCACTTTATGCACCTATAAATGCTGTCCATAAGCTCCGTGACGCTAAAATTCACTATAATTATCCCCCTGTGATGGTAGCTTCATATAAAAAAATAAAAAATAAACCAAGCGTGACGCTTCCTTGAGGCCCTCCCTAGGAGCGTCACGGAGTTTATAGTATGTTTAGTATTTCAATAAAACGTGTGCCGTTTTATCAAAAAATGTTTCGTTCAGCTGAAAGCAGAAAAATTATGTTTGGTTCATGAGAGCAACACATCCCTGGTTTTTCTTGTTTTCTGAGCGGATAAAACATATGACGTCCGCAAGTTCTTATCCAAATTGAAGACATTACCCGACTATACCACAATATCCGAGTATCCCTATTTATTGGGCGAATATTGTAAGAACTAAATTCTCTGCGGAAAATGGAATTTTTATTCTCAAAGTATTCTCGATTGCAAATGCTTCTTCCTCTCGAGAAAGGAATACATTCTCGAAAGGGAATTTCCAGACAAATTCATGATAAGGCCCACTATCTTACTGTTGAAGTTGATGCTACTTCTTGATGTGGACCTACAGAGCTGATCATATATTATCATTTGATTTTTAGAATTTACATTAGAAATAACACCAACTGACCGAACTTTTGTTCAACTTCTTGTGCTGTATTTATACAGGGTGGTTGGAAATCAGTAGAACACTGAAAAATTAAAGATTCCTCGGACTGTTCTGAGCTACTATTTCCAATACCTTTCTTCGAAATTCGTTATTTCCAAATTCATAATGTCAAATCTAATATGGCGGACGAAAATTCAAATAATCGCACGAATTGGATGAATTTCGGTACTAAAAGATACTAACTGTACGTTGCTGCTGGAAAATGCTGAGGGGAGGGACATGGGGCGTCTACGAAATACCACTATTGGCTCACTTTAAAATCAAATAACGCAGTTGGTTGTGGAAATTTCGAAAATTGGCGGAGGAAAAAGGTGTTCAGAATAGTCCCAGAAATCTTAAATTTTACGGTTTTCTACTGGTTTCTACCCAACCTCTATAAAAAATGATTAAATTAACACGCGCCACATTAAGAACATAAATTTTAGCCGTAGTGATTAGAGGGCTAACAAGAAAATGATTTTGTTTATAAAATTATATAGAATTTGAAAAATCACAAAAATACTATACATAGGTATTATGTATTTTTTTACTAGAACTGAATAATATTGTTAACATTAGAAAACATATTAATTATAGTTTATGTATACATGTTATAGATTTAATAAAACATACAATACCTTTAATAAACGTTAATAAAAAAAAAAAACTTTGAATACATTATTGTTTTTTGTTTCCTTATTTACATAACTGCTTTTATATTTGATAGTTAAGTAGTTCACTTCAGAGCCTGTGCAGATACGGAATAAACTCAGCTTACCTTTTATCAAAAGTAAACTTTGCCAACTTTCGACAGCTTTAACTTTCACCAAGGCCGGGATCACAGTCATTAGTTAACTAATGTCAAGGGTTTAACCAACAAAATTTTATTTGCAGCCATTAGTTAACCATTAGTTAACCATTAGTTAAAGCCAAAAAAGTTTATTGGTTAAGCATAAGTCAACCAAAAGCTGATGCTGAAGAAATAAAATCCACATAAGTTTTGTCAAAATTCTAAAAATGTTTTCAGACCCAGAAAGAATTTTGAATTTATTATGGTTGGTCGTTTTTAGAAATCGCCTGCCTTTTACCAAAACTACGACGCTAAGGAATTACGTGAAAGATTTTGCTTGCACTCTTTCGATAGTGAAAGAAATGTCACTATCACTAAATTAAGTGAAATTTCTATTGAAAGTTGATAACTAAATTTAGTGATAATGATAAACTTTTCACTACCACAAAATGCATGTTTTGATAGTAAAAGATTTTCACTAACGTAAAATAAATTTCTTGATAGTTAACCTTTCTTCACTAGCACTAAATTTATTGAAAAAAAATTTAATGCAAAACGCTCAAGTCTGGTGAATATAAAGCATTAGTTAGACTGTTGTCTTCATTTTAGTTAACTAATTAGTTATGTAATGACTGTAAAGCCGTGTCGAAGAGTTTACCTATTCACTAATAAAGTGTACAAATATATAGTTATAGAAAAACACATTTTGTGTGTGTATTAATTAAAAATTTATATTTGTTTTCTTTTATAAATCATTCATTGACATTTCGTTTTATCGTTACAATTTTTATATTGATGTATGCTCTTGTAAATAGATACAATTATTCTTACATTTATCAGATTCTCTTTTGTTTTTTAAGATAATTTTTATTTCTTTATAAATTTTTTAACAACTAAACTCTACAAGAAGAAGAAAAACTATAACTTTATTATTGTAAAAAACTACGAATAATGGAATGTTTTAATGTAAACGCAATGAAGCACATGGTAGCTGCGTCAAAAAAATGCACTTCAACATGTATTTAGATAGATATTAGATTTCTTTTTCTTTTCGCATAAAGTATGCACAATTATTTCTTTTCGAAACTAAAGCTTCAATTATAGTTTGTTTTTTACGTCTGAAAGATTTAATTTTTTTGAGTTCGTTTAAGTTATATTTTACGTTATTAATATTTACAAGCTATAGTTTTTTCAAACTTGATTTTGTGATTTCGAGAGCGATTGCTTTTGTAAAATAAAATAAAAGTATAAAAGCTAAATTATTTTAATACGTAAAACAATATAAAAAAAAAAAAACTTAAGTATAAATATTGGACGGTATAAAAGAAAATTTGTCACATTTGTGGACATTTTGACTATAATTAAAAAAATTTAAAATTTGTATAATAAAAGTTAAAATGATATGCAATTTGTTGTTAGCAAATTAATGTTAGCAAAACAGAAACAGCACACAAAAGCAATCCATATATAAAAAAAACGAATTAAAATATTTAAAATTGCATAATCTTGGCAGTGAGGCAAGCCAAAAAATTAGCAAATTTAAATTAATTTTAAAATTTACTGTTGCTCTGTTTTTATTCTTTGATTATCGTAAATAAAAGAAATTTTGCGTTTTGAACACGAAAAAGAAAAAATTGAGAAAAACCACGGCTTGAAAGGAGGCAGCAAATTTAAATGTGACAAAAAATTTAAGGATAAATGTGGTCCTCAGAAACGTCGTTTAGGCTGAAGTAAGAGAGCTCATTAAATTTTTAACACTTGTTACTTTTATTTCCACCAAAAAGGCTTAATTGATTTTTATAAGATCTTTTTATATAGCAGACCTTTTTGAATTAACATTGATCGAATGCTTTGACCACCAAAAAATAATTGTATTTAGCTCTTAATGCCAGAACTCGGCAAGTTTTATCAACATCGATAAAGCTGTTTTAGAAATAATAACCCTAAGCATAGACTAAAATTGACTATCATAGCAATAATACGAATGAAAATCGTTTGACGGGGTGAACATAACAAGCGTTTATATATAAAATAAATGTCTCATACCATTAAATTTAGGAGGTAGGAAAAAACACGCCCAATGAAATAACACCCAAAAAAAAATGAAAATAATTTTGGCGTAATTATTTTGGAAATTACACCCAAAATTTGGGCTTTATTTCGTTAAAAATTTGGGCGTTATTTCCAAAATGATTTTGGAAATTACTTTTTCTCTTTACTCTTTTTCGTTTTTGGGCGTTATTTCCTGTCGCCATAAATTTTGCCATTAATAGAAATGTATCGGAAATACGAAGCCCAATTTTGTTATTGTTCACATTTTTCTAACGTTTAAAGTTGTTGCCCGCCTGCACGCCTTGTAACAGTAGATATGGTCTTCATAATTTCAAAAATTATTTAGTGATTGAGAACTTCCCATCGATAGTAGTATATGTATATATGCCAATGAGAAAAGATTTATAGCAACAGGTTGTTCTCATTTATGGCACATGTCAAAATTTGTATTCATTAGGTTACTCTCAATTTTCCAAATAATTTTCATAAATTACGTAGACCAATCTTCTACTGCGGGCATATCGAACTATATGAACCACTCCTTTCGTTTGGTCACCTGGTGACCTGTTGTTGAATGCATAACAGCCTCGTCTGGATCATCTGCACCGTCAGCTCCATGATCTTCATGTGTTATATAATTGCCCTTGTGTCTGGATAAATATCTGCTTATTAAGAAGATCATAAGGCACAGCAGTAGGAATAAAATAGCTAAAAGACCTGCAAAGAAAATAGAATTATCCACAGTTAGATATTTTTAATGTTAGAAAAAGTGTTTTACACCAAGGGTGTCAGCGCAGAATAAATATGAGCTAATTTTGGCTCGCCTACAGCAAACACAATATTTCAATATTTTCCAAATGTATCAGAATTACAACACACATGAAAACTTGCAATAAACACAATTTGACAATATTTTTCAAAATTTTGAGATTTACTTAATTTGTCGTAAAAAAAAGTGCGAAAAATGCAGAAATTCCACTGATAGATCAGTTTACTTATCATATAAGTTATCGTTTTCAACCAAACTATCAAAGGATTAAAGGTTTACTGCTCAAGGACTAATATCATACTTTCGGCACTTAAGGGCAATATATCTTTGAATCAAAACATTATAACAAAAATTTTGAATTTATGGTGAGATTAGGACACCAAAACTGTTCAAGACACTTACATCCAAGTAGTACTGAATCAACCTCATTGTACGCCTTCCTCAATTTCTCCTCATCGAGTAATGGTGGTGGTCTGGTCTCACTTTCAATAGGAGGATGTGTAACTGGTTCAACGCCGCAAAAGTCTTCAGTTAATTGAGCTTTGGAGGGGGAAAATTAAAAATTAAATTAAATAAATCATGTATTTCTGTGTTCATTCACTTACTTCCCAATGACTTAACATTTGATGGTGGATTCTGTTGGAACATCAATTTCAAAGGATATATATCATCGAATTGTACACGTGATACACAACCAATAAAACCATCAGTCATCGATTCATTCTTTCCAATATACATATACTGTATATTATTAAATTGTGCATCGGCAGAAGCTTTTATATCGAAATGATATTCAACAGGTTCGTAATTGTCCACTTGAAGTATAACAGTTGAACCGCTGTTCTTACGCATAAAGCGCACATCATGATATTGGCCTAAACCAAAATTCTTTTTCGGAAAGATAATTTCTTGACGTTCAAAACCAAAATCGAATATACAGCGTAAATGTCCTATAATAAGAAGTTTTCGTTGTTTTAAAAAAGTGAAAAAATCAAATTATGCTGCTCTATTTCTTACCTGAATTAGATATTTGTATAGTTAAGTATTCACCGGTAATGTTCGATGAAAAGCCAAGCAAGAAACCTTTTGGTATAGTTGTTGTAAAGCCAACACGTATATTTTCGGCAATTGAAGAACGGAAGGAGCCCTCAAATTCATATCGTATGATTGAGCTTGTACGCAAATTGACGCCAATTTCTAATGTACAAAAATGGTTAAAAATTTTTAATAAATTGCAGAAAGTATATAGAAAGTCTGCTCACCATCAGCACAAATTGGACCTTTAAATGCACTCCAACGGCAATCGCATGAATATCCATCATATCGTTCATAGCAAGTACCATTGTTAAGGCAAGGACTTGATTCACAACGCCCAATGCAATCGGCACTGACACCGTAAAGACCGCGTTGCGCATATTCCTTTAAGTCAACCATTTTACCATTTAACAATAGCGCACGTATGCAACCAACATAGCCATCACGATATTCCGTAGTAGCACCAATAACTAAATCTGAACTTAAATGTAAGGCACGTACTGGACCTGGTGGTTCGCGTACTTCGGCTTTTAGTGAACCATCGATAACCAGGCGGGCTTCTTTTCTGCGAATGGGAATACATTTAAATTAGATTGATAGATTGGTTGTTTGCAAACACACAATTGGCATAAATTTGCCGTTTTCAAAACTTTAATGACTCATTTTGATTATTTACCTATTACGCTCGACGCTTACGGTGTGCCAATTATTATCATTTAAATGATAGCTTGTTTCGACATTTACACCAAGCGGCCCACTTCCAGCTTGATACTGGAATTGCAATTTAGTGCCACCAATAATACTTAATTTAATATAATCAGTTGGACCAGTTGCATGGAAGAGCACAGCAGTTTCTGTTGTTGTTTTAAATTCTAAATAAATGTCACCGGAGTGGCCCATATCAAATGGTGGCAAATTTATTGTTGCATCCGAAACACGGAATGTTACCATATTACTGAATAAATCATCTCCCTCACAACGCAGTGGGCCTAATGTATAACGCCCTTGTTTTTCATCTAATGGAGTGCCCGTATCACCGAATTTAACCGCACGCACTGGTAAATATTCTTTTTCACGTATATCGCCACCATCTTCAGTCCATTCCAAACTGTTAGAGTCACAATTACACCATTTTGTTGGATCATGACATTTACCCAAAATACCACATTCGCATTTACGCGAGCCAGGCAAAGCTCCGGCCCAATAATCCATTGGTTGATTATGACGTGATACCCACCATGAAAATGGACGGAAATTACCAGGTTCAGCTGGTGAAATGAAAAGCAAAGTTGATATAGTTTAGTTGTTAATAATCTAACGACTTACATGGCGAATTAAAAAGACGTGATGAACGACAGGAGTAACTTAAACGCTGCCAACACGTATGGGATCGATTGAGCAAAGCTTCAATTTGTTGCAAATTTGCATCGTATTGAATGTTTTGTTCAAAAGACCCTGGCTCTGAGAAACCATCCACAGTTGTTGTATGCTCTTGGCTATGGCCTAGGGTTGTTATAACACGTCCATCAGCTAAAACGTAAAAAAGAATAGTTGATTTATTAAAATTTGCATGTATTACGTTTAAAATGAATATGGTAAGTGTCTCAGTTTGGTAATTATTAACAAGTCAATGTTTGCGATAAATAAATATTTGTTTCAATATATGACTGATTCAAATATGATTAGGTGCTAATTACTGATTATTAAATTGTTCGCCTAAATACAGGATGTTCCATAATTCACGCAAAATTTGAATTACCGGCATTTGTGCGGTAAAGTGATGCCAACCAAAGAAAGAAAACAGTTGGACAGCTGACAGTTTAGGGTTGGTAAAATTTATTGAAGAAGGAAATTCTACGCTGCATCAACGAAATTTAACCACATTTTTGTAAAATGGTTATGGAAAATTTCGAAAAGAGTGCAATAAAAGGGTGACCCATAATTCACGCAAGATTTGAATTTTCCGGCATTTGTCCGGTAAAGTGTGGCCAACCAAAAAAAAAAAAAAAAGTTTGACAGTGTAGTGTGCGTATGCGCCAGCTAAGCCTTGGAGGTCATTTGGTCAATGTGCTTTTCCATACATGACCCTGTCGTTTGTATTTTATGTTTCAATAAACCAAAAAAAAAATACAATTGAAAAAGTCTTTTCCTTTTAATTCAAATCTTGGGTGAATTATGGAGCACTCTTTACATTCATTATTCGTTAACTATTACCAAATCTTGATATTTATAATTTAAAAATTTTCTGTCCATTGATGTTTTTTACTTACAATAAAATTCACAAACGACTGGGAAAGGTTTCAGCGGACCACTGCCATCAACATCTACGTTAATATTCACACGTTGTTGCACATGCTGAACATTTTTGTAGGCCTGACATGAAAGCGGATGTTTAGCTGAAATAAAGATGAATGATTTTAATTTTTTTATTTTATATTGGCTGATCTTTTTTTAAACACTTACAAGTATGACACACTGCACCAGCATAACCAGTTGGTGCACAATCGCATAAAAATTCCATTGAATTCTGATGACATATACCATTATGTTGGCATGGATTCGGATTGCAACGATCAATCATTTGACAGGCATCAACGACCACCTCATCACCGCAACAAACTTCTTCACCCGGTGTCCAATCCTTAGGCAGCTTATAGTTACCATCAACCGAAATTAAACGCATACAACCAACAAAACCAATCTTATCTATACCGCCAGCAATGTAATACATACGTCCTGTAGATATTTGTATATTTTTAGTGGTAGTCATCGGTCGTTGATCAATGTTTACAACTAGTTTATTTCTAGATATAGTTAAGACGAATGAGTGCCATTTGCCATCATTGAATGCTTCATCATAATTGTCCAATATAATCCGTGGTTTTTCACCCAATTTAAGATCAAGTTTCACTTTACCATAATCAAGAAAAGCCTTAACATAACCACCTGATGCAAATTCATGATGCATTATCATTCCTTTCTCCTCGTATGTACGGAAGTAGAATGAAACATTCATAGCTTTTTGCGCTTCATAGCCCTTTAGACGTACATAGGAGCCTCGTGTTGTAAATGTCACCGGATATATTGGTGGTGATGGACAGGCATATACAGTGTTCACTTTAGAATAACGATATGCCTCACCATATTCATAATTATCCTTCATTTCACGAATGAAATTTGAAGAATTCAAGAAGAGATTTTCAATGCAGCCCGTGAAGTTTTGTGTTACAATTATACCCTCCTGTACATTAGGTACACCACCTAGATAAAGGTCACGATTCAGATTTAAACGACTGAATTCGCCTTTCATTTTGCCACGCACAATAACTCGATCAACAGAAAATATGATATCACGGCGATTTCTCGATATAACAACATCATGCCAAACATTGTCATCCAGTAAACTACCAACAGATAATGAAGTCATTAAACGTGCTCCCAGATCCATGTTTAAAACCATTTTGTTATCATGCAGTTGGAGCGCTAGGTAATCGCCTTGCGTACCACGTGAATACATCAGTATACCATTAGCGTTAGCGGTTTTAAAACGAAAGCGTATGGCTTCTCGTGTCGAGGCGATGGGATCGCGTAGTAAATCATAGCGTACTAAGCCAGTTCCATTGAAATATAAATCTTCAGCGACTAGTGGTCAGAAATAAAAAAAATCATTAATTAAAAATGATGAATGTACGTTCATAACGTATGTACACTTACCATAATCACAGCCATAGAGTTCAACACGCATTGAGATTCTGTCATGCCATCTTGTAGGGTTAACACGTACCCATTGAGCAATTATTGGAACTTCGAAAACATTATAATGTATTGAGTTACCATCGGAGTTACCCTTAAACATCTGAGGAGATAAAGGTATGAGAAAATAAAGTTTAACGTTTCTTCTAGAACAAATTAAAGTTTTATTTGAATCAATTACTATAACCGTTAACTGGTGATTAGTATGTTAATGTTAGTATACGTAGTTATTATGAACAGTAAAATTAAAATTTAAATAATAAGGGTATTCGAAGAAAATAAATGTATATGAATGTTTCCACATGGAAATCGTGTAGAAACAAACCCATAAGTTGCTCTTGAAGCTTAGCGCTTCAAATAGCCTTTTTTTTCGCAAAGTCTCAGCCAAAATGTTAAGTTTTCGCTAACATTGGCTCCTCGTTGTCTCTATCGGAAACTTATAGGAATGTTTTGTTAGAATTGTTACACAATTTTTTTAGGAATCATGCTTTATGTGTAGAAAAATCCATCGTACGGCAAAGTTTCCATATTAATTCTTAAAGTAATGTCCGAGAGAGATTCCGTACATTTTCCTTAAGCAACGTCCGGGATACATTCCCAAAGCAATTAAGGGGAAACTCCCATATACTACATTCTTAAGGAGTTGAAAAGACGAAAATTTTTTGAGTACATATTTGTTCGACTCATATTAACCATTCTTAGCTCATACTAATTGATCGAAGTTTTCGATTTGCGAAAACCATATGTTTCTAATGACGATGCTGATAAAATAGATCCATTTTTTAAGTGTAAAAAAATAAAAACAGATTGATAAGCTGATTAAAAAAGACATACCTGGAGACCGATCCCTGCTCGGTCAACAATCTAATCTTATTATTTTAGTCGATGTTTTTATTCATAGCTATTTTTTGTTATGAAACTTGTATCTTTTCACTTCTAACGGTCGTGCTTTCAAAATGATAAATAAACCGATGAGAATAATAATAAGAAAAAACTCGGAAAGCATCGAATGGTATAGAAAAATATCAAAAACTCAAATTTTTTTTTGGCGAAATAGAATGCCCTAAAATAAATAAATGGGATATGCCACGCACCCAAAATATTTTGTCTTTTGTATGGCGGCTGAAATATCTTATCTTCAAAGGATCATAACTCGGAAAATAAGAATGCTATTGGAAAAATCTGAAAAGATATTTGGATAAGGAAGAGTGCAACTATCCGATGCTATTAATAAAAAAGAATTTCGCCTTTTCTTGTAGCTACGCTGTAAGACTGAACACAGCGTTTTCTTCAACTTCAAGCAAGGATATTTCAAAATCCTGCAAGTATAATGACAGTTCTGCTGATTCAGCGTCAAAAAGTACATAAGACTGCATATAAGAATTAAACAGTTCATTCCATTTTTTTTTGTGCCTGAGTTATTAACAAAAATTTTTATTTTGATAAAAAAGTGGTCGTGGCAATTATTAAACAAAGCCATCTTTTTGTTATGCTTTAGATCCTCCTGATCCAGATTCGCATACCAAATTTCATCAAAATATGTTGTATCATTTGCGAGAAACAGCATTTAATGTGTTTTACTTGTATGGGAGGTTCCATGCGCACTTTCGATATTTTGCCTACTTTCAGGTCGTAGGTGCCTAATAGCAAGTAGACTCCCTACAGTTAAATTCAGAAAGATTGCTTTAGTAGTTTTCTTTTTATAGCGCAATATATTTTTGTGGGCGGTGCCACGCCCTTGAATGAGTTTTCCCAATATAATGGCATATGACACAATAATTGTTTGAAGAGGTAACAGATCCTAAATTTTCATCAAAATTGTCGGAGTCGTTTTCGAGTAATATTGAATCAAAATTTTCAAGGGTTAAAAATTGGGCGTGGCACTTACTCGATCCTGCCCACTTTTCGTTTGTTACAAGATATTATTAAGCAGTACCTTCGTACCAAATTTCATTAAAATACCTTGTAACATTTGCGAGAAATAGCATTTAACGTATTTTGCTTGTATGGGACGTTCCACGCGCAACGGCGATATTTTGCCCGCTTTCAGATCAGAGATGCCTTATAGCAAGAATGCTCCCCACAGTTAATTTTAGAATGATTACTTTATTAGTTTTCTTTTTATACCGTATTATATTTTTGTGGGCGGTGCCACGCCCTTCAACGAGTTTTCCCAATATAACGGTATATCACATATTAATACTTGTTTGCAGAGGTAAAATCTCCTAAATTTTCATTAAAATCGTTGGAGTCGTTTTCGAGTAATATTGAATCAAAATTTTCAAGCGTTAAAAAGTGGGCGTGGCACTTCTTCAATCCCGCCCACTTTTTGTCTGTCACAAGGTATTATCAAGCAGTACCCGCCTACCGAATTTCATTCAAATACCTTGTATGGTTTGCAAGTTATGACCAAATCAAATTTAAAACTTAAGGCGGTGCCACGCCCTCTGGTGAGCATTTACAAAGTTCAAACCTAGCTCATTCTTCATTTTATGCTAATATCTAACACTGTTCCAAGTTTTATTAAAATCGCTGTACCCGTTTTCGAGAAAAAGTTTTGCCCGTTCCGAACAAACATACATAAGTACATAAGTACATAAGTACATAAGTACATACAATTTTATCTCGTATAAGAAGAGAAGATAAAGTTTACTAAGGAAATGGATGTGTCGACCATTCCCAATTGGAAATGGTTTCGTTTCGTTTGTCACTGCGTCGTAAACGACATTTCGACGTTTTAAAAAATAAAACAACAAATATAAGACACGAAATAAAACAACCACATTAATATCTTTCCTTAATTAAATTACCTGAGGTTCACTCGTTGGATTAACATATGAGCGCCAATATTCACCGTCATCTGAATATTGTACGATATACTCGGTGACAAATTCATTAGTATTTGGACGCCCCGTTGTGGCAATTTTACGTGTCATGCGTTTATCCCCCAAATCGAGGGTTAAAAAATGATTGTAAGTATTTTCAACTGGAGTCCAAGCAGAGTTACCTTAATTATGTTTAGTATGGTTAAAATGATAATAAATATAATAATAAAGAAATGTGTGGTTAGCTTAAGATTAGTTAAGTTAATAAAACATCTTTCAAGCCTTATAATGAGTAATTAAAAGTAAAAGGTAATATTTGTGGCTTTTTCGCGATACATTTTCCTCTAAATTAAAAATAAGACGACCTACGTGAGGCAAATCTATTCATAAAATTCAATAAAAAACTATATAGAAGCAGACAAAAATGCGGGCAGAAAGATTGCTCGCAGAAAAATAAAAGTATTATTACTGTTATTAAATATTTGTCATGACTGTCACGTCGTAAAAATGGTAAGTATAAAATTTAAATAGCAAGTACATATAAAATTTTCATTGCTTTCGAATACTCTTTCAAATGCATATAACTTTTAAATTCAAAAACAAGCGAAAAAATCAACTTGTCATTAGTGTCACAGTCATGACTGCCATGTTATTTAAAAGATAATATGTATGTTATTGCAATTATTATACGTAGGTTGCCTTTTATATTTCGGGATTGGGCAACACTAATGTCAATAGCTAAAATCTGGCAACACCATAATAAAGTTTGACATTTTTTAGCATAAACGTACTCAGAACGTTTTGACGTACGACCATCATTTGTGTTGCTTACAGTGACTTGAAAAAATCAATTTGGCAAAAAAAATGGAATCAACTCGTGAACGTTTTCGTGCGATCATTTTTCACAACTTTCGACGTGGATTATCACGATAAGAGTGCATCGATGAACTTAAACCTTTGTATGGCGATGAAGCACCATCCTATAGCACTGTGAAAAACTGGTTTAATGAATTCAATCGTGTCCGTTGCTCACTCCAAGACGAATTTCGTGAAGGTCGTCCAAAATCAGTTGTTGTTCCGGAAACCATTGATTCTGTGCGCCAACTGATATTGCAAGATCGTCATGTGACCTATCGTGAGATTGAGACAACCTTAGGCATTAGTGGGACCAGCATACATACAATATTGCATGAACACCTGGCCGTAAAAAAGGTTTGTTCTCGTTGGAAACCCCATAATTTATCAATTGCTTAAATTTTCAATGGAAAAATTGATTTTCTTAACTCACTGTAAACAAAACAAATAGCACTTGTACATCAAAACGTTGTGAGTACATTTATGCTAAAAAATGTCAAACTATATTATGGTGTTGCCAGATTTTAGCTATTGACATTAGTGTTGCCCAATCCCGAAATATAAAAGGCAACCCTCGTAGGCAACCTATGTTGTTTAAATGGACTTCCTTTTTGACACAGATATGCTTGGAAATATTTCTTTATAATAAAATAAATCAATTACACAGGCACACAAAAAAAAAAGTTCTGTGTAGCGGATGTAGTTTTTATGCCGAGTCCGAATACCAAGACCTCACGAAAATTTATCGTTTTTTTATGGGAGAAAACTTGTCGACTTCTGCGGATACGCGCGAAAATAAACTAAAACGTTTTTTGTTTTCAAAATTTTTTATAAAATGTAATTTTATGCAGAAAATTGCAGTTATAACAAATCTTGAAAATTTTAAAACAAAACACGAATTTATATATTAGGGGAGAGTCAGCGGGTATGGGACAGGTTTTGTTTTTGAGCCATATTTTGATACTGGTTAAACCGTTTCGGGTGTTTTATAAATCATTCGAAAGGTAAGTAACATACGAAACATTTATCCAAAGAACGGATGATTATTTCATTAAAATTTAAGCCGCGCCCACCTCCAGTTCTTAAATACCCTAAACTTTGTTATACAAAGCTTTTTTTGTGTGGATGTGTATTAATAATACAAGCTAATTTATTGACCTTAAATTACACTGTGTCATGAGTGTCACACTGACAGAATATTACCTTTTATTTTGAATGACCCAAGTATTTCTAAAAGTTGACTAGATCTGACATGCTTTAGACTCAAGCTGTGGGCACGATCTCAGAGAGAAATAATATATATTATGCATAAAAACTATTTATCCCTTTGATTGTGCCTGCAGTTTGAATTCAATATTGTGTGCCTAAAAGATATGTGAGTAGTCATCATTTAATAATAATTTTATTAAATTCTGCAGATTCTTATATAATAAAATTTTAAAAATTTGCACAATATACTTTTCTTTCAGCACACCAAACAAAATATTTGATTGAAAATCAAAAGAAATAACTAATGAAAACACAATTTCTAAGTAAATTAATTACTAAACATAACTAAAAGCAATCAAGTGATATGATTAAAAAAAAAGTATGTGTAATAAAAATATAAGCGGATTGATTAGTGCGGCAAGCGAAAACAAAATTAAAAATAAAAAGCGCACACCATTTTTTTAAGAATGCAAAAATAGCAAATCCTTTGTTGAGTTTTCTGCTTTAGTTTTTAGTGCCATTGTCTTTTTTTTTATTATGGGGTGCATGGATTATTGATGCAAATGTATTTATCCTTTTTGGGCAAATGATCTCGCTGTTAAATCAAATTGAATATGTATTTATTAATTGCAGACATTGAATACACAAAACATTTTTTGTCTAGCACCATTTTATCCAACACCAGCAGGGTTCTATTCCATTGTTTTCTCTCTTACCTTAATGTTGCCTCCTGGTTCTTTATAATCAGCAAATTCTAAATCTGTGATACCATAACTGATAGAATATTCAGTAACGAACTCTTCGCTGTGTGGTCGTCCCTGCAGTGCTATATGCGTAACATTTTTTACGTTGCTCAAATCGATAATTAAACGCTGATCAAAATCAGAATTTTTTGCTGACCAAGATGTTCCAGCTAAATGTTTGATGTTTATTAAAATTTAAAATTGCAAATTAAAAAAGATTAAGCATTTAAAATAAATAAAGCATTAACTGGTAACAAAAATATAATTCAAAATTAAATATGGAACGAGCGAAATACAACACTGTACTACTTAACAACAAAGCACAACTACACTACATTCAAGCATTTTCTATAGAATGTTTGATTGAGTCCTTGAATTAAAAATAAACTTCACCTACATATAAAACTTTCTGGATTTTTTCTTTTCTTTCATTATTAATGTTTCTTAATGTTAGATAGAAGGGTTGCAGATATCAATATGACAATTTTGCTTAATCTTGGGTCTTATCATCATTCTCTAGAATTTTCCTCAGAAAATGTTTCGATGGCCAAAATTTACTGGAATGTAAGGTTATCGTCAATAGTTTGGGAGAGAATATTTTGACATTTGTTGTAAAAATTTATTCTCCAATTCTCGCTTTGAGAATAAATAAAATATCGGCATTTATACAGAAAGGTAAACCGTGAGCCAAAAATTTAAATCATTATATCTCTGAAACTATTTAGCGTACATGGATGAGATTTGGTACATATGTAAAAAGCACCAAGACAAATAATGTGTACTGGGGAAAATGGGGGTATTACGCCCCACAAAAATTACTTCATTACCTCTGAAAATATTTAACACACAAGAATGAGATTTGATACATGTGTACAGAGCGCTAAGACAAATAACGTTCACTGTGAAAATGGGTGATGCTACGCACCTAAAAAAAAAATTTATAATTTATGAGCTTTGGTACACATGTGAAATGGATAGGGACAAATGACATCCTTTGGAAAAATTTGTGATGACACGTCAACTTAACAAGACAAGGTGAACCAACATTCACTGGGAAATCCTGCACGGTGAGCTTGAAAAGGGGGTAAGTGGAGCGAAAATGGATCCAAAATCGGCTAATGCAGAAAATTTCTGTATTGTTTCTAGATTATAAAAATGTTAAAATTAAAATCCTAGCTGCTCGTCTTCGGAAGTTATGCACATTTTTTTGTTCATGGTATTCACTTGCATGAAAACCATATAAAATTAAAAAAATGAAGAAAAAAAAACAGAACAAACAAATGTAAAAACAGTTACATTTAATGTATTTTGCAATGCTGAATCCGAATCCAGCCTTAAAATTGCTGCATCTCATACGGTTTTTGAGATATCTTAGCTTAGAGAAGGAAAAAATACCATTTTTGCTATATTTTGAGGCTATATAGCTTGAACACGGAACATTTATACGTAGAATCCGATACAATTACTCAAAGCTCTTATCTTTTACTTTAAAACCTTATTTAAATTATGTTGATATCTTTATTTTTCTCGGAGATATCCTAACCTAAAATGTTGAAAAAGTGCAAAAAACATGTTTTTTCATTATTTCAGTCTACGATATTTCGGAGAAACATAAAGTTATTGACATAATTTAAATGAGGTTTTAAAGAAAAACATTATAACTTTTAGAAACTGTATCAGATTATATGTATGAATGTTCTATATTCTAGTTATATAGCTTCAAAATATAGCAAAAACGGTATTTTTTCCTTGTTTAGGCTAACATATCTCAAAAGCCGTATAAGATACAGTAATTTTAAGGCCGGATTCGGATTCAGCATTGCAAATTACATTAAATGTAACTACTTTTATATTTGTTTGTTCTGTTTTTTTTTCTTCATTTTTTAATTTTATATGGTTTTCATGCAAGTGCATACCATGAACACAAAAATGTGCATAACTTCCGAAGACGAGCAGCTAGGATTTTAATTTTAACATTTTTATAATCTAGAAACAATACAGAAACTTTCTGCATTAACCGATTTTAGCCGATTTTAGCCTAAACAAGGAAAAAATACCGTTTTTTCTATATTTTGAAGCTATATAACTAGAATATAGAACATTCATACATATAATCTGATACAGTTTCTAAAAGTTATAATGTTTTTCTATAAGTTGCTATCCGAGATCCGAGCGAGACTTTTTAATTACACATCTTACTTAGAATTAAAAGCTTAGTAAAATGAAAGAGGTTTAAAAAAGAAATATGAGGTGTCACTAAAGTAAGCTTCAAGTCGCGTACTCATACCTACTTTTTAAATTTTTACTTCGACTTCCCTCAATTACTAAATAAGGGCTCTTAAGCTTCCAAATATGAATATTTTACATATATAAAAAAAGAAAAATTAAGCAAACATTTTGACCAATTATTTTATTTTTCTAATGTAAATAATTTATTTCCTTTCGGAGCACAGGAGCTCTTCAAAACTTTTTTGCATGCTCGTTATCTAGTTAGTACTTTTAATTTTCTCCAATGATTACATTGGTGATTCGCGTAGTATCTGACCTTAAGGCTTCCATTTTTGTCATTTTATTTGTACAGAGATAGTATCTTGTTTTATGCAAAAAAAAAACTCCAGATACAAACAGCAGATTTTATTTAAAGAATTTAAGAGAAATGCGCTTTGTAGTATAATTAAAAAAAAAAAAAAACATTTATGCTGCTGCTTATTGTCAGTCAGTGACTTTTGCCACATAAAAAAATTACATTATATTCCAATTTCAATATTGAAAAAAAATTTTACTTTTAATGTTGCACGCACGCAAAGCACTGCCTGGTACGTTGTACAGATATCAAAAATCCTACAGTCGTTACATTGATTAAACTTACAAAGTCAGCATAAAAATAGGGAATAGTAAAATAAATAACAGTTGTTATGTTTGTATGCCATGCTCAGTTCTAGCAGCTCTTTGATTTGTTTACATGACTGGCGCAAAATAAAGCACCCTTAACAATTTCATACTGCCGGTCTGTCTACCCTATGTCTACTGCATGTTTGGCCTCTTTTCAAAACAACCTCAGCTTAGAATTTTTTCTAATTGGAATCAATTTGCAGTTGATAGTAAATAAAATTAATGATTTCTTTAGGTATTTATGTATGTGTGTTAAAAAAAGGTTAGTCGTTGTACGTTAGGATAATTTATTTAAGAAGGGTGTGTAGTTTATTACTCGTAATTGAACTAAACTTTTTTAGCTACTGAGTTTAAATATTGACTCTTGAATCTTATATAATTTTTTTATAGAAAAGTTTAAGTTACCTATACATCATCATAATCATGAATTTCAAAAATCCTAAGAGATGCAGTACCATTTTATATTCAAACCAAGTTTGCATCCACCAAATCACATACTGATTTGTTTGACTTGTAAATTGAAATCGCAAAATATTCTAAAAATATACGCCTTTGTAGGGCCTAAATATTTGATACCTAACTTGCGTCTATTTAACGATACTTATTGCATAAAATTAAAGCAAAAGATCCCAAATTTCTCCTTACTGTCATTCTTGGTAAATGATAGAGTAAAAAAGAGACTGGTTCAATCTTTTTCATACATGAAAACTTTCTTATTTTCCTAAAAAACGTTTTCAAGATTTTTAACTTTTATCATAAAATAAAGAAAACTTTCTGTGATGAACAAATACGACAGAGGTAATAATTAAGGCATTCAGCAATATGAATAAAAATCAATTAATTTAATTTTTAAAAAAGTAAAAAACTTATTTATTATAGTCACAAATATTTTTTTTAAAAAGCGGGTTTTTTTTTTACAAAATAGTGGTGTATGGAAAAATAAATTGCCCAAATTTTTAAGAGAAACATACTGTAGATTGTAAGCTTTTACATTCCAATTTTCTAGCTTATTCAATTACCTCTCATGTGATACCCATATTTCGAAACTTTAATCAGTAAGTTCCCAAGGAATACTTAAAAACTACATTCTATACTTTTGATAAAACATATATTCTTTTTGAACAAATTTTATTCTATTTATACCTTAACACTACTTTTCTCACAAAAGCAATTGTATAATTATGTGTCTTTAAATTATGATAATGCTATTTTACTTAAATTTAAAAATTTTTTTTTGGTTTTTTCAAAACATCTTTACAATAGTTAACAACATCGAGATTCTCAGCTTTTGCATGCGGCACCAACAAGTCTTTCACATTTAGCATTTCAAAGTTTCCAACAGATGGTCTACAATTCTTAAAAGCAATCGCTGCGCAATATTTTGGTTGCAATAAATGTTCTTCGAAATACCAATTTTTCATGGGTACATCATTGCAATGTAAAGTTGTACTAGACAATGGTTTTGTTTCCAAAGGACATAAATCCGATACAACTGCAAAACTTATTTTCTGTAAATCAATCGTGATTCCAACACCAAGCTCTTTTACATAACTTTCTTTCAGACACCAATGGCGCATAAAAGCTTTTAGTTTGTCTGCATCTGAGTTTTGCTGATTGTTAATATAACGCCATTCAGTATCTGAAAACTTATTGTGCATCAAACGAAAAAATTCTTTTAATGGTTTTCCACCAGAATATTCAATTTTCATGACATCAACACCAACACCGTAGTCAGAGAAGGAAGGATCTGTCAGAGCATTATCCTCAGCAGCGATGAGGCCAGCAAGCACAACGAATTTGCCTTGATGTGAAACATTGAAACTAATTTGTGGTAGCGACTGCTGAAAGTTTGTGTTTGTATCCCAATTCGGTTTACCACGTGAATCACGTACGAATCGCACTTCATGATAGTTGATGCCAGTTGAATCGCTCACGAATTTTCGCATTAGCAACCTTCCAATTAATGAAGACAGAAAATCATCAATAAAATAGAATTTCATCAGACGTGCCTGCTCCTCTGCTTGCACAGCAGCAACAGCTTGCGTTAACGCCGACAATGTTGGAGTCCAGGTCGATAAATCGACTGCCCAACGACGACAAACAACTTTAGTCATCAAATATTACTAAGAATTATGATGATTTTAATAGTAATTAATCAACAAGAATATGTAAATAAATCCAACAACTTGCTCCATTCCGACAGTTCTAGCTGTCAAAAAGTTTATTGAGGAACCACTCAACATTTTGAGTGGAAAGAGCACACGCGATAAAGAGAAAATGTTAAGCAGTGCAGCCAACATCGAAAAACTCATATGATTAACGTAAACTACAGTAAAGTGTAGCATGCTAGAAAATTTGTAATCAATTTTTTTTTTTTTTAAATAAAGTTAAGGGGGGATGGTTCAAGATTTGCTTATACATGGGGAAGGAAAAGTCGATCAAAATCTTACGCAAGACAAAAAAATACTAATTTTTGAATTTAATGGCTCACGGTTTACGATTTGCTTATTTTTGCTTGAATGGGAGGGAGGGGGTCTAAAATCATCGAAAAAGTGTTTACGTAATGCTTTTGCTTACTTTAAAAGCTTTAAACATACTTTTACTTTACCTTAGATTTTTTGAACTAAGTTTGTTTTCTTAAGCTTTTAGTTCTAAGAAAAATTGTGTAATCAAAAAGTGATGGTCGGATCTACTTTCAGAGGCATAGTCATCGGAAGACCCGGATATATCTATTATAAAACCCGCTATAAGTTGGGAACCTTTGGATGATTTTAAAAGTATGGCGATTAAATTTAAATATGGCGATTTTTCGAAAATTTAGACCATCTTTTTGTCAAAAGAATCGGTATCATTTCCAAAAAATTCACTACTAACCCATAATTTCAAGAGCCAAATTAGGAAGCCTAATTTATTTCCTTTTATTTGATATGGGAAATGAACCTGAAATATTTTCATTAATCAACTTTTTTAGAAACAAAAGAAAAATGTGTACAGGCCTGTTCCGTAATCCGTGTGGTTTCAATTAGTTTTCATTTAGGAGGCTTTCATGAAAATGGTGAGTCACACGACAAAAAGTATTAGAAACTTTTTTGTGGAGAATTACAGGTTCTACAAAATATATTCATTTGTATTTACGAAAAAGTAACCGTTTAGGAAATATTATTTAAAAACCCCAAAAAGTCAAAAAAATCGACTTTATCGAATATTTCCGAAACAGTTACTTTTTCGTAAATACAAATGAATATTATTTGTAGCACTTGTAATTCTCCACAAAAAAGATTCTTATAATTTTTATCGTGTGACTCACCATTTTCATCAGTCTCCTTAGTGAAAAGTAATTAAAATCACGCGGATTTCGGAACAAGCCTGATAATAGAAATTTTCTTGAAATTTAGCAAACTTTCGACTACAACAACGCCAAAACAGACAACAAATGAGACCAGTATTTTTAAAATCGCTCCAGGGTTTACCAACTTATACCGGTTTTTATAAAAGATATCCGGATTTTCCGATTGCTATACCTACGAAAGAAGATCCCACCGCCCCTTTTTGTTGTTGTTGTTGTAATTAGTCCTCAGAACCCTATCAAAGGTGTTTCTAGAGGTAAGTTTTTCCACTTTAAAATGATTGCAAAAATCATAACTTCTAAACCATTTAAGATATTTTAATTATATGTTTGGTTGTGGATAAAAAATTCTCATAGCTCAAAGGGACAAAATTGACTGATGATTTTTTAAAAATAACTGGTCAAAAACGTCCAAAAACAAAAAAAATCTCATAGCTATAGACCCCAAATTTCATTTAGATTGGCATTGCAGGGTGAAGAACAATGTTTTGTTGAAGTTCGATTTTCTGTAAATTGCATACATGTTGTTAGAAAAATCACGGATCGGTCAAATATTTTAAAAGCTGCACGTTAAATAAAAAATCAAAAAACACGTGTCCAATAATTTTAAGAGACCTATTCAACGATACCAATCGTGTTCACCTGTCACCACAAGACCGATAACGCTATTAGGAAAAGAAAAACTCTTTGCCATAGTATTTAACCTAAATATAAAGAATTTTTCTAAAAAATTTAATTTTTTCGCTAACTTCAAAATTTACTCAACTTTGAGAGGCTGTAGAAACTAAGCCACTGGCCCGAACGGGTCAAAATTTTCAAATTCTTTGGCTGCGAACGTTGATCTATCCGATGCCAATATCTGATTTGTATAAGAGACCCACTCCAAGATTGATTTTTGCAACGTATTTACGTAAAATGACATTGTGCGTTGTAGCCCTAAGAAAAATGTTACTTTTGCGATTTTTTATAAACTGGCACCGATTTTTTTCAAGAAAATCTAATTTTTTTTTTTTTTTTTTCAAATCATAATTTTAATTTGACACTAATATTTTCAAAATCCATCCGGATTATTACACTATTTTTTATAAAAGCTTTGTTGCAACTTCCGACGTCTATATCTCCGAAGTAAGATTAGAGCGATACTTTTTAATTACAGAGTTAAAAAACTAAGTAAAAAAATATAATATAAGAAAGCTTCTTCGGAAGAATTCGAGGTCGCTGAATATGAATACGCTTAACGTTTTTTCAGATGGGCTCTAGATGTTGACATATTTAACACTTAAGTGCACAAATTACGTTAATGGTACTTACATATCGTAAAAACCTAACACGCTTAAGAGATTTTGATGTCAAAAAACTCTGTTGGAAATAAATGATAACTTTCTTTAAACAACAAGTGCTAAGTAGACCTTATCGAAGTAAGTTGTTTATTCAACGGAGTTCAAGGCTGTTTTACCATTACAAATTAAACTCAAATGTTAAGACTAAAAGCACTACCAGCACATAATATTAAAAAAATAAATAAATAAAAATCAGTCAACAACGAAAGAAAACTGTTCTATCTCTTTAGACTCTAGAAATTTGTTGAGTGCTTTCAAGTAAAAAAAAAAAAAAAACAAAAATATATACTACAAAAGAAAACAAATCAAAATCTCATTCACACTTCATCATTCACGCTTAGCAATCTATCAGACATTTTATTTGGTAATAATAATAAACTTCAAAGTAGCACATACCATTTAGTCTAGCCTTCTCTGGTCCTCGGTCATTCAATGAGGAAGTTGCTGTTAACACCGCATTGTCCATCAACGGTGTGTTGCACTCATAGTCCGAAAAATAGTCATTGTAGGAGTCTAAAAAATTGATGTTAACATTATTTAAAAATAGTATAAACATATGTACATACATAGATATACAAACAATAAAAAATCTTTTTGGTTAAAAGAATAAATAAACGTACGATTTATCAGCATACGGCAAAAAATAAAAAAATATTTTTCCTTACAATTGGCTAGGTTCCAAAACAATTACTTTCTGATTTTAATTAAAATTTTCCAACTTGATGCAATACGTTGCCCCATATTTGAAAATTTAGACATGTCTTTTACGATATGTATGTAAATCATATTTCAGCCGGTAATAAGAGTGAAGATTGCAAATACACAGAAAAAGTTGTATAAGTCTGTTCGAAATTTTTTGCATTTTGAAGCAACATTTTTTTACCACGACTTCTTTAACATTATTTTGTTTGGGATAGCTTAAACTAAGTAATATAAGATATCACACACAAAAATAATTTAAAAAAAGTCATAACATTATAATGTATAGCTTCGCAAATGAATATTTTATTCCCAAGGAAGATATCTAGTTTCATTCAAATATTCTAAGGAGTTCCTAGAGAAGACGTGTCGAAAAACCCAAATAAGATACTGTCATCTGACAACAGGTTATCTTATTTCAATAAGTTTTTCGCATTTATTTAAACCCTGGAGCGGCTTCGTTTGCCAGTTTCCGTTTAAAAATGTATGTTCCTAATCACATCAATCTCTGTCAAATAGCTTCAGAGACATGAAATATTTTGTTTTTATGGATTTTTTTTTTTTAATAAAATCCATGACTGGAAAAAAATCATACGAATCGGTTGAATGGTTCACGAGTTATGGGTTTTTTTAATATCCCATGCGAAGCCGAAGGAATTTCAAAATAATGTGTCCTATAATCTCACAGGATAACATACCCTTGAAAGAAAAAAAAAATCATGTAAATTAGATAACTGATTTTCGAGTTACGGGATTTTCCAAGAACCCTTCCTTAAACCTAACCAGGCAAAATATCTATGAACAAAAAAAATCATGCAGATCGGACAAATGGTTCTCAAGTTATGGAAATACAGACATACGTTATATCTGATGTATATTGTAGTATGAAGAAAAAATTTTCGGGTATATTAAGCTAGATATATTGCTAAGAAAAAGTTTTACAAGTACTTCGAGGCTCGTACAAGTTCCTTACTCGTTTAAATACCTCAAAAGCTTCACAGTAAATGATTCAGAATTTCAACTAATGTTTGAATTTTTAATATATAAAAAGTTATAATATCAATTTTTCATAAAAATTCATACTTGGTCGAAGTTAAGCAAAATAAAAATAGAAATTCAATTTATTACTGAATAATTATTGTGACAAATAATAACTTACATACATACATTTTAACAAAGCGAAAATAGCATCTAGCAAATTTATAAATACGATGAGTTGATGCTTTGAAATTTTATTTAGTAAAAAAGATAACCTTTCAAAAATTTTGCACATAAATGTACTAAGTATATAATTAAGAGCTTCAATGTCTCAATGAAAATTTCAAAAGTCTTTTTAAATACAAATAGCCACGAGTGTTTGTAGAACTTAATGATTTAAGATAACCCTTCGCTTGTTAAGTTCACTCTACTAAGTAGACAGGACACAAGTAAGTGAAAAAAGATTTTACACTATCCCTTAAGAAATACCATAGAATAACATAGGTATGTATGTAGAAATTATTTTGTTTTAAAAGGCGTTCAACCCTTGTGAACATTGAAATGTCTAGAATTAAGGACAATGTGTAAAAAAAAATCAATTGATTTGCTGTGAAACTAATGTTTTGGCTTCGCTAATGAAGGGTATGATTTTATATTTTTATAGAAAACATACATTTTTATATTGAAGACAAAATTATTGCCTTCATAAAAAATTTTTAATTTCATATTTTGCACAAGGAAAAGTTATGCAATTTGTTTTTTAATTACTTTTCATCGAATTCACATTTAATGTGCATTATTAGTTTTTCAATTACTGTTATGAATTTATTTTGAAACAAAGTTTAAATATTACGATGTAAGGACTGTCTATGAAAAATTTGATACTTTTTTTTTATATGTCATACGAAAACAACTTTCATATAGCAAATTTTCTGAGCTACAAAATTGTGGACAGTTATTGCCTTATAATCTAACTCGATTAAAATTGAAACTAAATCGAATCGAGATTTTGCTATCATATATTTGGATTTCCAGAATCGAAAACGAAAAGTTTTGCAATCAAAATCGGTGGTAAGGCTGATTCGATTTCGATTGAAAAAATTGGGATGATTATCTCTAAAATGTAATCGTTTATTTGCAACAAGCTGATTTTCGCGACCTTTGAGCCTGAATAACTATGTAGTGATCTGGGTGTGGATTTTTTGACTTTTTTAAAAAAACACCAAAATAAAGCGATTTCAATTAAAATTTGCTGGGTTTAATTTTTTTGATCAGAAGGTCTTACTTACTGGACTCTACATTGTAATTCGAACTATTTTGCAGAAAAGAAATAAATTTAACAAATTTAATGTTTAAAATCACTTTAGTTGAAAAAGTTTGTGTTGAAATAATTGCCATGTCAGCGAATGAGTGGGTGAAATCGGCATTCGCACACTTGGAAATGTTTGAACGAAATTATTATTAGAGCAACAGACTTATGTAATTACTGCACTTTATTTTTAATTCTCTATGCTGAAAATTAATAATTTTTAATAATAATGCTAGCATTAATAAAAATTTGGTAAAGATGTTTTAGAAAATAAACTACACAATGCTACACTAAAAGATTTTAGGGAAAAAGAAGCATAAGGAAAGTTGCATGAATTCAACAAATTTAATATAGCATCATGTAAAAATAGGTTTTGAATAAAAACAGTGACAAAACTAGTAGCGAATGACTAGTGTTTAGCGTTCTTTTTTTAAATGAAATGTACTGATCAGCCGTAACAAAATGTAGTCGCAACTTAAGTTACGGCCTTTCAAATGTTATTTTCCTGTCGGATTAAGCAATTTTTTATATATATTTTGGACTTATCGCCCATTTATAAAAAAAAAAAACGTTTTTCATAATTGCCATCATAAAATGCAGTAACTTCATACAAAAAAATTAAAAATATAAGAGATTTAATATGAAAGAGAAATAACTGCCTTTAATGAATAAAATTCAAAATTGGATTTTCTCAAAACAATGAAAAACGAGTAAGGTTTTTTTATGATTTAACGGCAGTGATAGCCAATACATTTATTTTCGTTATTGTTACTAATTTAACACCCTTACTTTACTTGCACGTTACTATGACTACGGTTGAAGAAACTTCAAGTTTAACAAACAATTTATATAGGGCAAAATTTATTTTGTTGTATCAAGATCTAAACTTATGGCCTATAACAAATTTTTTTACACCACGCAATTTCTTAGCTGTGCTTATTTTCTTAGTTAATTGTATGTACAACGATAATACTAAGAAAGCGTAAGGAGAATTAAAGCATTTTATCAAGAACAACAATGGCACACTTGTGCAGTGTAGTCTAAATATTAAAATACGCTGCAATCAAATATCTTGCATTAATTGAGTGTATCGAATATGAAAATAAGTTTAATGATTTCACGAATTTTATTTGAAACCATCAAGCTCACAAGAACTTAAATAGCATTATGTTTAAAGAAAATGGTTGTATCAGATAAAATGACTTAAGAATTCTTAACTGCGCCGAAAAAATAAGTACTCTTCCTACCATAGCCATTACCACTCTTTATGCTAACGTAAAATCTTAGATGATTTTTAAACTCAATATCTACACGAATCTTTACAATGTTAAAATCAATTTACTGTTTGGGGACTGCACAAGACATCTTGAAATAGGACTGTGTACTTTTTTTTACTCGAACATTTTATACTGAACTGAAGTATTTGATCCAAAAAATTCAAGACTCAAATCTTTACTGTAAGTAAAGAAAAACCGTGATTCTATAAAATACTTCAGTATACCATATTTTATACAAGCAAATACTTCAGGTCAGTGTAAAACGTGCGAGTGAAAAAAAGTAACACTACATACAGTAAAATATATGATATGGTAACATTTGTACAACGCATTGGTAACCCAGGAGTGTAGTAGCTTTCATACATTTTCGTTTTTGGCCCAAAATTATCATTTTGGAAAAATCTTTACGTAAAGAAAAGTAAAAATTGCAACAGGTTCAAAAAATTACGTGATTCAAAACTTACTTGTTTATATAAGTTTGTTTTATTTTCGTTATTCATTTTCAGTATTTTTCAATCCGCAAACAGCAACAACAACTTAAGCAATGATCGGCACTGCATAACTTAACTGAGCTTTCTATCTATCTCTGTCTGTCTTTTTCTATCTCCTATCTACCTTCTCTCTGGCATAAACTGTACTGAACTACAGTATATTCACTCAACTGAACTGAAACAAATCAAACAAGACAGGTCTGTGCAGTATTTGTTTTTCTGCATTCATATTCAAGTACTGTCAAGACATTTGCACGCGACACTGAACTGAAATATTTGATAAATAAAAAGCGGGTAGAAGACAACGTATCTCAATACGAAAAGTCTTAAAACTCCATCAAGACGTCTTGTGCAGCCCCCTATTTCCGATTTTCATATCTAAGAGCTGGTTCACACACGAGATAAAATACAACAAGGGTTTTGAATCAGATTATTTTTACAATTCATTAACTACAAAATTGATTGTTTTAAGAGATTTGGACTTAATTTTAGTAAAAATGTCATATCTTGAAAATAAAGCCTCAAATTTAAAAATTTTGCAAAGAAATAATAGATCTTTCAGATAGCATCAACATTTTCATACAGGGTTTCCCCTATAAAAGATGTATCCGCAACTTTCGATGTATTATATCTCCCATAAAAAATCTGTTTTGATAAAGTATTTATGTTTTACCTCTAAAACCCTATAACCACATTTAAGAAAGATAATTTTTTTTTAAACATACGCGCCATAACAGTGCAACTACCTTCCTAGTCAACATTTCAAACAATATTAATATTTCAAATCACCATGTCTGAATTTGTATGAATTTAGAAGTGTGAAGTTAGAAGTTTTGCCCCCCACCCCCTTCTTAACCACTTTTATCTTATCATCATTAGGTGTAATGACGCTATCCAAATAATTGGAGTCGTCCATCAAGAAAAAAAAAGCAAAAGGCGCGTTTGCTCAACTGAACGAAATATGGTCTTCATCCGTTATATCCACTAAAATGAGAGTGCGCATTCGAATGTGAAATCGATTTTGCTATATGGATGCGAAACATGGCTTGTTACTGAACAACTAACGAACAAGCTGCAAGTATTCGTCAACAAATGTTTAAGGCGTATACTAAAGATTTCGTGGCCTCGCACTATATCAAATGCCGAGCTACATCAAAAATGCAATCAGAAGACTATAGCAAATGAGGTCAAGCTGCACAAATGGAGATGGATTGGTCACACTCTCCGGAACCACACAGCGAAGTTTTTCGCGAGGCTCTTGAGTGGAATCCACAAGACAGTAGAGTACGTGGTAGACCCAAAACCAACTGGAAAAGGTCGCTGGAAAAGGAAATCCAAGAATCCGGAAAGTCGTGGCAAGAGATCAAAGTCATCGCAAGGGATCGCGACGAATGGCGATGTTTCATATTGGCCCTATGCTCCTCCTAGGAGTTAAAGGAGAATACATGCATCAAGAAACGACTGCTGGAGACTAGTAAAATCGAGACTTACTACTGGTGAGGATATCATACAGTACTACCAAAAACAGAATCCGAATGCTTGCCGTTATGTTAGAACTTACTGATCATGCATGAAAAGGAACGTCTATACAATGCATCCCAGTTGCAATAAGGGGTCGATACTATCAAAATCTATGAAAGTTAAATGTAAATAGTCTACCATACATTCATCAGCTCAGCGGTTATGTGAAGGGTCTTTATTTAAGCAATGCTTGTTGTTCCTGATTAAATGACACATTTTCTGCTTGCAGTTGAAAATATCATAATGTCTAAGTAGTTCTTAGTACTTTTTACCAAAGTTCCTATGGCCCAATCATCATAATGTCTTAGTAGTTCTTAGTAGACTTTTTACCAAAGTTCCTATGGCCGAATCATCATGGTACGTTATTTCAGTGGTGAGTTCTAGGAATACTCTTAGCATTTTATTTGTACCAGTCGCTTTTACGACATTCTCTGCTTTTGTTATTATTAAGTCAGGCATGGGATCAGGCGTTTTGGTTCTCCCCGATGGAGCGGCGTACGAATAATTAATACTACAGGCGGAATGAAAGGCTGACGGTCTCCGAAAAATTTAATTTTCAACTTTTAACGGATATGGCAAAGATATGAAGATTATTACCAGCTAATAAATTTAGATCGTAAATTGATTACAATTGACATTGGATGTAACAGGTAGGATGTGAATATAAACAGACGACCAGGATAACGGAAACAACCATTTTTCTATTTATATGGTAGTTGTAACATGGCCTAAGGTCATTGAAAACGAACGTTTAACTTATGCATTTCAACTCATTACGAAAGAATTCCAAGAGATCTCAAATCAACTACATTCGATTCCATTTCTCTGTTTTGCCAACGATATTCGTAACTGAAGCCAAAGTAAACAAATAATAAGCAAAGAGTAGAAACAGATCGTGACTGCAAGCTTGAGAATAACTCAAAACTGATCACAGTTTTTGAGAGCGGAATTGTTGTTTCTCTCCAACGATTGGAGCGAAAAAGGTGAACAACTCATGGAGTACACGCCCAAAACTTGGCTTAAATTGATTTCAACAAAGTTATGATTCAAATTGGATTTTTTTATTAATTTCTGTAAGGGAATTTACTTAAAATTTAATTTCTAATGTTATTTAATGTTAATTACCTGCTTGAACATTCCAATTTCCAGACCAAAATATATTGGGGAAGCAGATGAGAACTGCAGCCAACGCAGCCAAATGCATTTTTTATTATTTTTTTATGTAAATTTTATCCAAATCTAATACATTAGTATTTTGTTGTTAATGAATAAAACACAAATCACAATGAAACGAATTCCTTAAGGCTCCGAATCTTTCAACTGCAAAACTCACAACAAAATGGCCAGCGGAGCCCCACAGATTGCATGCGATATTTCTGCACGTACTTATATCAAATTCACTTTTTATTTAAACTGGAAAAGAACCAAACCAAATCAGTTACACAAATCACCAAATTCTAAAGATTTTTTTAATTAATTTTGTATTAAATTAACAAAAAATAACACACCCAAACCGAAATCTTAATCGAATCGACCGTAAAAGAAAATGCTTTTCACTCTGATGACACACGTCTAATGACAAGCAAGACAAGAGAGTCGCTTGAGCGATTTTCAAACCACTCTTTCTTTTTGTCTGACGTTTAACGCATTCTATATAATTATTTTTATATTTAAGTGTTGGCTACAATGCTTTGCTCAGAGTTGCTAACAAAAATCGCCATAAAAATTTCTGGAAGAACAAATTTCAGAAATTATGATTTTGGGAATGATTTGGAGAAAGAATATTTTGACATTTGTTGTAAGAATTAATCCTCTTAATTTTTTAAGCCGAAAACGAAACGCGAATAAATAATTCATGTCAAATTTAAAACTTTCGTATGACATTTTTATAGCTTAGGGGCTGTCCATAAACTCCGTGACGCTCTTACTGCCATGCCTAAATTGGAGCGTCAGGCGTTGCGTTATTTAACGTTACGCAAAAGCGTCAAGCGCCATACCGAAATAAAGAGCGTTGGGTTGAAGTCATTGTTTGCCAAAATCATATTGTTGTTTCTTTTTTTACTTTTCTGCAGCTAACTTCACTCCATAACGCTTTGTTAAAATTGGAAATTCGAATAGCTCAGCGTTGGCAATTTCGGTATGCGCCATATAAATTGTATGTACAATACATGAGAAATTTTTGACAGTAAAACAACGCTGCCGCTCCAATTTAGGTATGGCAGTTAGGGGGGGGGGGGGGGTTCGAGCCAGCGTCACGCTTGGTATACATATTTTATTTATTTTTTATATGAAGCTACCATCACATAGGGGGGGGGGGGGGCGGTTCAATATAGCGAATTTTAGCGTCACGGAGTTTATGGACAGCCACTTTTTAAAATACTTTTCATATATTTTTGTTATGGGTATTTCCACAGAAAAGTAAGCAGTGAGCCAAAAAATTATATCATCATATCTCTAAAAATATTTAACATTCATGAAATAGATTTGGTACATATGTAAAAAACGGCGTTAGGAAATAACGCCCAAAAAAAAAACGAAATAACGTCCAAATTATTTTTATATAAATTTGGGCGATAATCATTTTGGAAATAACGCCCAAAAATTTGGGCTTTATTTCGTTTTTTTTGGGGGTTATTTCCTTTTTTTTTAAAAAATCGAAATAACGCCCAACAAAAAACGAAATAACGCCCAAAAAATAAAATGACGTAATAACGCCCAAAATATAAAACGAAATAACGCCCAAAAAATATGAAATAACGCCCAAAATCAAAAACGAAATAACGCCCAAATTATTTTCATATAAATTTGGGTGATAATCATTTTGGAAATAACGCCTAAAACTTATTTGTATGAAAATAATTTGGGCTTAATTTCGTTTTTCGTTTTTGGGCGTTATTTCATTTTTTAAAAATAAAACGAAATAACGGCCAAAAAAACGAAATAAAGCCCAAATTTTTGAGCGTTATTTCCAAAATGATTATCGCCCAAATTTATATGAAAATAATTTTATGCGCGTTTTTAAAATAAATCTCCCCAGAAATAGATTTATTTTTGTAAGTTTAATCAGATGATTTACCCCAAGACTTAGAGCTAAATGTCGAAAGAACCATATATTACCTCATAAATCTCTGGTGGAAACGTAGTACCAACGACGTATATTTTTATTTACGTCGTTGGTAGTACTACTTATTAAAATTAAAAACATCTTAAAATAACCAGAAACTATACCTAAATTGTAGCGTTATTCAAGCGTCAGTGATACGTAACCATCTCTATCTGTTTCAAGTCCACACATTTTAGATGAAGCATACCGAAACAAATACGCTTAAAAAGCGCTTTCGCTCGAACAACGATCCAATTTAAGTATGGCTGTGAGGTGCCACTAAAGCAAACTTGATTCAAATTTAATATTGAGAAAGGCATTGTTATTTTTCACTTCACTTTTTTTTTACTAACAAAGTGTGAAGGTTTGGAAATTTATTTAGTCGAACTCATAGACCATCACTAGCTTTGTGATTATACTTTGTTTTAATTGTTTAAAGGAAATTAAGAAGTTTATATTTTTTTTATCCATGTTTCTAGCCTAAGCTGTCAAAAATAAATGGAAGACACCAAGGCGGCATGGCATTTTTTGAGGAAAATTGGAATAAAAAAGTAACCCTGCTAACCCTGGAATTTCAATTCTCAAAATATTGACGATTGCAAACGAACGACAAATTCATAAAATGGCCCATAAAGTTGCAACGATGTCACATACTTTTTCTTAAACCAAATTATTTCTGTTTTGTGAAATGTCAAACCCCCATAAAAGCTTAAATCAAGGTTTGGGTTATTCTCTGTTGAAATATGGAGAAGCTTCTGGGAAATAAAATTGATGAGAAAAACTTTGGAGAATTTATCGTGTAGGAAATTTAGTGGAGAAAAATTTAAACCTTAACAGTCTGACAACCTGGAAGTATTTCATTTATCCAGGAAACTTCTGGATTTGCTCAAAAATTATTGGGGGTTAACATGAATAAGTATTTCCTGGGAATTTTCGCAGACTGCCGTGCATTCTCTATTGCAGTTTAAGAAAGTTCCCCGGGAATCTTGATTCGAATTAAGCTATGGGTTTTGAACCTAGATAAATAAATTTTAACAATTTCCAATAGAGATCGCTGTGAAAAATATGTTGTTTACATATTTTTGATTTTTCTTTTTAATTTGATTTTCAGTTATTCTAAATTTACCGTTTCCATTATTTACAATATAAATTTTTTCCCCCTAGTTATGGCTCAAACAGATGAAAACTGTGACAATAAAACCGCTTTGGATAAGGCATTCGACGAAGCAATCGCATCGCTGGAATATAAAACTTGCTTCTATGCATCCAAAGAAAAAGCGGTTGTATCAGCGTGGATAGCTAAACTTAAAAGTTCAAACACAACGCTGGACGAAATGCGTTTAAGAAATGACATTGTGAAGTATTTACTGGATCTTGCAAATGCTAAAGCAGTAGTCCCAGCGCCTTTTAATGAAGCACCAAAAACTGGAACAATAACTGAATTGGCAAAGAGTTTTGTAAATATTAGCACAGTTCAAGTTTGCTGTTAATAGAATATTTTTAATTCTTTTTTTCTTTCCTTCGTTTAGCCTCCCAGTATACCGATTGTATGTAAAACAGATGCGACGCGTAACTTCTTACTCGAAATGTTTGACAATTCTCCAGATAATGGGAACTTTTTAGCAAGTCAACCAGTGCCTAAAAGTGGAACCTTTTGTTATTTCATCTTAAGAAAAGTAAAAAACTAATTTCAATAGTTAGTTTAATTAAATTACATCATTATTCGGATGATCTTGAACTGATTGAGTGAAACAAACTAGTAAAACAAACAACAATATTATATAGTATTGAATAAATATTTATTTTAATAGCGAATATACATATATATTTTGAAATAATTGTAACTTTATACACACATATATATTTTGAAATAAATTTAACTTAATCTAAACAAATATTACATCAATGTTAAAAACAATACAAGTATTTATTAAATATTATTCATAAGGTATACAAACTACAATAATTCTTAAAATATTTGCACGCTTTCTATATTTAGTCTTATGGCTGTAAGAGAATATTATATAATTAAATTTTAGATAACTGAGAATAGAATTTAGGTACCTTATATGAACTGACATTTTTCTTACTCTGAAATATTTTATAAACTTTAATTATTTACACTAAAAATATATACACAAATTTCTTACTTACAAATTACTTCATGTGTAATAAAACTTCATACATATTTTTTTTTTTTTTTTTTTTTTGTTTACTTAAAACAGTACGTATATTTGAAAAACTATGTATATGGCTGCGTCAGTATTTTTCAATTATAATCAGTTAAGGTTAATAGCCTTATTATTTCTGACGAAACTGCTTGCATCTTAAAAGTTAAGACATGTATTGAAATTTTTGTTTAAAAACTTGAATTTTTGAGCTAAACTGAACGCTTAAGTTAAAAAAATTTTTTAATAAAAGGTTTCATTCACTTTATTCGTTCCGTCATACATGATAGGCTATAAATATATTCGAAATAATTTGAATTTAAGTAAAATTGCTAAGTGAATTTCAATGATCATAATGCATAACACTTTAGACATATTAATTATTATGTTAAAAACTAAAAAATTCTGCTTGAAGTCCTTACAATTAACTCATAATAATGCACATAAAAATATATACAAACACACTATTTCTATTATTGACTCACGTTATGATGATGATTTATTTAATTGCTATTTTTAAGATTAATTTTTATTTCTATAAACGGACAATATTATTTTTGAGTATCTACGTATTTACTTACATATGTTTAATTTAAATACATAATTAAAATTTGAAATACTTTAATATTTTAAAATATTATTTATCTTTATACATATTATGTCGTTTAAAACTACAGTACCTGGAGACCGATCCCTGTTCGGTCAATAATCTGATCTTATTTTAGTCGATATTTTTATTCATAGCTATTTTTTGTGATGAAATTCGTATCTTTTCACCTCCAATGTTCATGCTATCAAAATGATAAATTAGCCGATGAGAACAATAAAAATAATAACAATAAAAAACTCGAAAAGTATCGAATGGTATAGAAAAATATAAAAAACTCCAAATTTTTTTTTGGTGAGAATGACCTAAAATAAATAAATAAATCAAATTTCATCCAAATACCTTGTATGGTTGGCGAGTTATGACCGAATCAAATTTAAGATTTAGGCTGATGCCCCGCCCCCCGGTGGGTATTTACAAAGTACAGACCTAGCTCATGCTTCATTGTATAATAGTTTTTGCCATTATCCAAAGTTTCATTAAAATCGCTGCAGCCGTTTTGAGAAAAATATTTGGCACAGATATATATATATATACAATATATAATATATATATATAAGCAAATATACTATTTGAGCTCGTATAAGAAGATAAGATATACTTTTATTGCAAAAAAAAATAAAAAATCTGAAAAAATTCTACCTATGAAGGCCATGTTAAACATCCTTTTCCTGTTTATTAAGCAATATTCAGATCAGATAATTAAAAAATTACACAGAAATTTCGTACTTATTTTTTTTTTTTTTGACAAAATTTAAAGACGTAAGCTTCCAATTTATATAGATACATACTCTTAGTGTAAACTATTCCATGTCTTAGTGCTGGTCATCAAATCGTTTTGAACATAGTTTTCTTATGAATTTTTTTTTTTTTTGTGCTGTTGCTACTTTTGGCGTCAATTAAAAATTTTCTTTGGTTGTTATCATGTCATTTTGTTATTATTTATTTTTAGTAATTATACATTGTTAGCAGTATTTTTTAAATTGCATTAAAAAAAAAAGTCTGATAAGAAATTTCTTTGTATAAATATTTTAATGTGTTTTATTTACGAAACTGTTTTCAGAATACAAGGCCAAGAATATCGAGCCCTAACCGCCAAAAAGACTTATCTGACAAAAAGTTAATTTTACAGGAGAAGGTTTTTTTTAAATATCTGTGCATTTATTATAGCTATTACAGTGAAATTTAGTATGTAAGCTATATTTTGTGTAAGACATGCGATGCCACTAGTTTCATTCACCTGTTTATAATATAACTGCTATTTTTCAGTGTTTTGTCAGTTAAGCCTTTTTTCTTTCCAGATTTCCCATCTGATCTTCAGTTTTTGTACCAAAAAACGTTTGTGGTCACATATACTATTAACCCTCATCAAGACTTTTTAATAAATTTTCCTTTTTATAATATTATTTGCAAATTATTTTTGACACAAAAAGAAAAAAAGACTTAACCAACAACTCGCAGTCACAAAAAAAAATAAACAAAATACTTCGAATATCAGTTAAGTCTTTATTGCTTACGCTATAACTCCGTAACGATACTTTTTACAGTTATGAAATTTGTAGAGAAGATGCGTATGGACACGAATTATAGGTTTTCATCAAAACACGAAAATCCGAAATCGTGTCAGTTAAGTCTTTTTGGCAGTTAGGGCTCGATATGCTGGAGCAGTGCCTTTACTTGCTTCTTCCTACGGTCGTGCTCAAATTTTTAATGCGCCCTTTTTAAAGCTTTTAAGTTTGAGTATTCTTAATTTTTAGAGGGAAGTAAAAAAAAAAAAAATATTTCTTTATCACATCAAGATTTTTTAACTATACTAACCAAGTGCAAACAACGCAGTTTCTGCCTATTTTTAAGGTTATGTAGAATCACGACATAATTTTTTTTTTTTTTATGTTAAAGTATAAGTTATGTCCTTTCCAATGCCGTAAGTTTACTTAAATATATTTTTTTCGTCAAAGTGGTATTCAATTTTAAAACTAAGTACCTATGCTGCTATAGCTTCTGAAAAATTCATGCCATTTAAATAAATTCAAAATTAAATATCTCGAAAAAGAAATAGAGATATTTGAGGAAACTTTATGTTGTTTGAAAGGTCATAACTTAAGTTTTAAGATATTATTAGGCATATCCTTAAAAATTTGCAAAAATCGCGTTTTTTGCAATTTTTGGTTAGAATAGTTAAAAAAACATGGTGTGATAGAGAAATTCTGTAGGCAAGTTCGAGTTCAGCGACCCAAAATCTACCAGAAATGAATCCCATAATCCCATCCAAAACAGAGATATCACGTCCACCAGAGTATTCTGTCGAAATAAAATTGATAAATCTGTAGAAATAAGATTTAAATATCTTGTTCCTTCCATTTGCTGTTTGCGGCATTTTTTTCAACTGAAAAAATTACTAATTTACTTTGACCCATTGAATTCCGAAGATATGTGTTGATAGCTTTGAATTTTGAATACGATAAGAAACTGGAATCGTAATAAAACTTCGAAATGCGATAGCTACATTCGTAACTATGTTTTCCATATGTTACTTATGAATGGCATTCAATATATCGACAGCATGAACAATATTTTCATTACTTACCAAAGGCGTAACCATATATGGATATGGATATGCATAGCGAGTTCTGCAAACCGGCCTTGTGGCGCAGTGGTAGTGTACTGTGCTTGCAACCCAGAGTTCCCAGGTTCGACTCCTAGTTCGAAAATGGTAATACACTTTCCCTATTTCGTGATTTTAATTTGTTTCTAATTATTTACTTATCCTCTCCAGTATTTTCTGGTGGTTTTTACGAACTAAGTATGTCCAAATAAGCGCCACATTGAGCTTTTCACCTTTCCATGATTACTGAAGGGCAATTAAGTTCAAAGGCATAACACTTGTTTCTGACCACTATCAATATCATTGTAACGCCAAAATAATATTCGAAAAATATGGCGCTCAGTAGCTCAACCACAACCCTTTCTTCTATCTCCCCTTTTGAAGCTAAGACGCCAAGGTCAAAGGATTATCCCCTTAAGTGGTAGCTTTAAAAAAAAAAACTATTACACTTTTGAGAAACACAACTTTCTAAGCTTGGAAAACTGAAATACAAGATCAGCAATCAAATTATGGGTGAATGATAAAGACCGCTCTAATATTATTGAGCAAAATGCAACGCATGATTAATGTTTCAAAAGAACTTTTCCAGCGGCCAGTGGAAAAGATGATTTCGATGCCAAGGAAGGTTGCATCAAAAATTTTTAAAAATACCTTTAAACAATCATACCTGTCGATTGCCACGATATTATATGATATTGAGATCCTCTTAATTTTTTTTTAAAATAATTTTTACTGTTTTGAGATATTCTTAAAATTTTCAATTGTGACCCAATTTGGAATCCAAATTGTTTCTGGGATCCAAATCGTTTTTGGGATATTCTTAAAATCTTTTTCACTATTTTGGGATCTTCTTAAAATTTCTTATATTAATTCCTGAAACATATATTAAAATTTCAACATTATTTCGATATAGTAAATATATTCGATTTCCCGTTTTCGATAATAATCTTCGGTGTTCGTTTAGCTTAATCAATCTGTTTCTTCATATCTCTCAAGATGCAAAGTTAGGATTTTTTCATTTTTGCTAAATGTTCCATTATTTCATCAACACTAGGCGCTTTTGGTTCCCAAGCCGTAGGAGTGGTTAAAGGTGTTTGATTTTTAGTACCAAATTTTCTAGAATCGGATAGTTTTTTCTCAATTTCGCTAAATTTGTTAACATATACTTTCCGATTATGTGATTTTTGTTGTTGTTGTTGTTGGTGTTGTTGTTGGTGTTGTTGTTGGTGTTGTTGTTGCTTTTGATGTTGATATTGTTGTTGTCTACTACAGTTAGAAGTTGACGACGATTTAGAAGAGTTTCCATATTTTTTGTAATGTGCTTCTAAAGACTCACTACTGGCTTTACGTTTTAAGCGTTGAGCTTCTGCCTTATATTGCAATATTTGCCTTTGTTTTTCTTTTTCAAGATACTCTAAACGCATTTCTAGACGTAGTTTTTCCTCATGTTTTTCTAGTTTAAGTTTTTGCTCAACATGTTCTCTGTAAATTTTCGCAGGTGGTAAACTTTCACTATATGCTTTAAGTTTTGCTGCCAATTCTTTTTCATCTGATTCAGATAATTTAAAGTTGGTTGCAAGCGTCGAAGCATCACTTTTTTGCGAATGTTTAGAGATATTAATTTGAGTTTGCAGTTCGGGTGCTACTTTATTTATTGGTGGGGGCTTTTGGTGTTGCATTGTATTTGTGGGTAATTGAATTTTTTCTTTTTTGGCAGTTTGTTTAGCATCAGCGATACTAGGAACTCTTTGATAGACATATTTATTTCGATTATTTGTAGTAGCATCATTCGGTGGTTGAGTATACGGATGATAGCGATTGTTTACGTTTAGTGTTGGTGTTGTCGTTGTGCTTTCTTTCAGATTCAATTTTGCAGCAACTTGAAATTTAGTTGTGGAGTGAGGTGATACTTTTGAACTATTTGTAGATACTGGTGTAGTTGGCTTTTTCGGGGATACTGTTGATAATTCCGTTTTATTTGAAGATGATTTCGCTGTTGATACTGTGTGACTAATTTTTTTGATAAATGCAATATCTGTATTAGATTTGTCTATACCATGTGTTGTTGTCTCTTTTACCACTTTATTATATGATTCCGTGAAAGAGCTTTTATTTGAAACTGGCGAGGACTTGACATACGTTGATGATGGCGATGTATTTATTTTGGGCGTGATTACTTTAGTTTTGATAAGCTTAGTTTCATCTACGTTAGTTTTTGTTTCTACTGAACTATCAAAATAAGGACTATTCTTAGAAATTGCTGGAGATTTATAAACGTTTTCGTGGGGACTATATTTTGTGTTTCTAATTTTCTGATTGTGATGATCTTTGTTATCTATATGAACAATCTTAGAAGAACAACTTTCTACTGAACTATCAATAGAGACCCTATGCTTAGTAGTCGCTAGAGATTTATGAACGCTTTCGTGGTGACTTTGTTTTGTGTTTTTAGTTTTCTGATTCTGATGGGTTGACATCGAATGATCCTCGTTATCCTTAGGGGAACAACTTTCAATTGAACCATCAAAAGATCCTCTATTTTTAGTTATTGCTAACGATTTATGAATGCTTTCTTGGGGACTATTTGTTGTGTTTTTAGTTTTCTGAGTGGATATCATCTGATTTTCATAGTTCGCAATATCAGGTAAACTTTTTGGGTTTTTATTTTTTGTATCATTTGTTGTTAGCATTACCCCTTTACTATTTGACCTTTGAATTTTTACATCTTCATCACATATACTCGATTGAATTTTTTTGTTAACGCCAGTTAATTTGTCCTCATTTATTTCTTCAATTGTTTCGATTGTAATTTCTTCGCTATGATGTGGAGGTGATGAAACTGGTACAAAAACTTTGTTTAAATCGCTAGACCCATTCGCATCATTTGTAGATGAGTTACAAGGTACAGTGTTAATTGGAGGTTCATTTTTTAATATATCAAAAATATCACTCGACGAAATTTTTTCTGGGATAAGCTGAAGACATATTTTCTTCTGAGGAGGTTCATCCATAGTTGGAGTACTTTCTCTTTTGAACGGAGATCTGTCTTTGCTACTGTTACTAATACTACTGCTGGCGGAATCACTGTTTCTTTCCTCAAGAAAAGACTCCTCGTCCAATGTAGGTGTATGTTCTCTTTTTGAGGAATCGTTTCTCGTACAAGGTAAACTTGAATATTCATGATTTACTGTATTCTGGTTTGGAATCTGGTCCATTCTTTGTAATCGATTTGTTTGACTATGAATTGTAATTATCGGTTGAATCGAAATTGTTGGGTGCATTTCCGTTGTTTTTGGAAGTGTCGTAGAAAACGAACCAACATCTTTTGATTGTACTATAGATATTATCGGCTTACTTTCTAGACTGCAGCTATTGATTTTTGATTCTTCGGCGACGTTGACCATTACAGGTTTTTCCACTATCTCATTTTTTTTGTCTGACGGTATTTCTAAGCAATGCGAACTTCCTGTAGTAGACGCTTTAGTTAAAGCTGTAGTTGGCACTTTAGATAGCACTATAGTTGGAGCAACAGTGGATACTAAAGCTGAAGCAGTAGTTGGCACAACACTACCTTGCGCTAACGTTGACACTGAAGCTGGGGTTGTTGTTGATACAGCTGGAGCTATGGTTGATACTATAGTTGAGGGTGTGGTTGATACTATAGCTGGGGCTTTCGCTGAAACTTTGGTTTGCGCTATATTTGACATTGTAGATGTTTGGGCTGTAGTTGACACGATAGATTTTGGGGCTGTAGCTGACACTGTTGGGACTGATACTGTTAGGACTGTAGTTGACAATGTTGGAGCTGTATTTGACACTGTAGGGGCTGTAGTTGACACTATAGATGTTCGGGCTGTAGTTGCCACTATAGACGTTGAGGCTGTAGTTGACACTATAGATGTTGGGGCTGTAGTTGACACTGTTGGGGCTGTAGTTGACACTATAGCTGGGGCTGTAGTTGACACTATAGCTGGGGCTATAATTGATGCTATAGTTACCAATGTAGCTTGTGGTGTAATTTCTGGCGTGTTTGGCATAATTATCGAGGGTGAAGTTGGCGGTGTATTTGGTGCTGTAGTTGACGCTATAGCTGACGGAATTATGGACGCTGCAGTAGATACAGAGACCTCTCTTATACTGTCACGGAAGGCTTTAGTGGGTGTATTTTTATCAGTTCCTTCAGTTGGCACAACGCCACTTTTCGTTGGCGATGAATTTTCCTCTTTTCTTGGTTTTCTCCAAAAAACAGTAGCATTTACATTGAGTTTTGAACGTGGGAAAAGTAAATCTTTGACAGTAGTTGATTTTGGAGATTTTTTCCAAGTCTTAGAAATAAAATCCTTATTACATTTTTCTAATTCCTGTGAATTCTTACGCATAATTAGTACACGCTTATCTGGACAACTACTTGTAGCTTCAGGAATGCCGGTAGATGTTGTAGATAGTCCTACATCTAGATCCAACAATTTATATAAGTCTTTATTAATCTCGTTTATGTTTACTTCATTAGATGTCGGTGGTATCTTTGCAGATACATCCTTAGTATCTTCTATACATTCAATTGTTTTGGTATGTGCCATATTTTTATCTTGATCCTTGGCTTCCTTATTATAGCTATGATCACAAGCTACTGCCTTTGTTGCATGAGATATATCTTCACAAGAATCATTTGTAGAACTGGCACAAATTTCAGACTCAGACGAAAATGAATTACTGCGACTTTGAGATTTGTCGAGCTCCGAGAAAGGAAATAAATCATCACTATCGTGAGCGAGTAGGTCCTCAACTGTTACATTACCATCCAAATCAAATCCAATATTTGTGGCAACATCGGCTTCATCAAAAAATATTGCATTTGTATTTGATTCGAATATTTGTGAAATATAAATGTTATGATTTTCAGAAGGTGCTGGAATTGGAACAGCATCTAGATTTTTAGTTTCTTCTACGCCTTTATGGGTATAACTACTTTCTGACCATTTTTGCACATAGTTCTTTCCCGATATCATGCAATCTGTTGTCTCCTGAGACTGTGATTGAGATTGAAGCATTTGATCCAAAATATCAGGAAAGCTTGTGAAATAAGGGTCAGTTGTTATATCGGAAATTGAAGAAAGTGCTAAGGTTTCTAAGTTAGATGCATTCGCTTCTTCCAAATTAGTAGGCAATTCTTCAGCGTCACCTTTTAAGTTATCTGTCACATCATCATCATGTGGTATTGAGGGAAAGTAGCTTTCATGGGACGAAGCATCTCCACTACTACTATTATCACTTTCATCATCTGCAAAAACCCGATCAGGTACATTAGCTGATACAATTTTAACATCTGCAAAAGACTTTTTACTGACTGGTTTTTTAGCTGTTTCATGTTCTCTTGGGCATGTTTTCGCTTTTGTTAGCTCTGCAGCGGTTTGTTTAATTTTATTGAAAATTTTCTCAGTTGATAGATTTAAACTTTTTTCTAAATCATACTCAAATGCACTGTTTTTGCTTTTCTCTGCAGCTTTTTCCACAAAAAGTGCGTTTATTTTCTGAGCAGTTAATATGCCTAGCTTTTGTTTATTCGTTGACAGCTTTTCCTCTTTGTTTGTTATGGTCATTTTATCCTGATGTGAAGTCCTATTTGAAGAACCTAATATTGCATCAATTCCACGATCTAGTTGCTCAGTCGTAATTTCTGAACTCCGTTCTTCATGCGTCATAAGTGTGGTTTGTGTTTCTGATTCCATTGGTTTAGTTGTTGATGTGTATTCCAAGCCTTCCCCTGGAGATGTATCCAACAAGCCCTTTTCTATGTTTGATTCGTTTTTATTGCCAAACACCATTTCTATGCTGTCATCTAATTTCTTCCGTATTTCGTCATCCGGATCGACTTGCATTTTGTTTTCGATTAAAATTGACTTTTCTGTAATGGTTTTCGTTTTATCAACAGCTATAGTAGTTTTTTCCATTTTATTTTCAGCTTTTTCAATAGAAATAGTTGCTACATTTTTTTGCTCGACAAAACTTAGATCTTTAGTTGATTCAATAGCATTCGAAAAATCAGAGGTTATATTCAAAATAAAGGAGTTTTCGGTGTTAGAAGAAATGGCTGATTGGACTGCATCAGCTTTATTTTCATTTGTTGAAATTTTAATCCTTTTCTCAGCAGGCATCTCAACGTCTACTACTGTTTTTCTGATATCGTCTGTTTCAACTACAATTCCAGATGTTAAAGCTTTAGTAATAACTTCAGTACTTTTTTCGATAACTTTTTCTTGAACTGTAATATCTAATGTTAAATTTTGATTTATTTCCACAAATGACTTTATTTGGCTATCAGATTTAATCGAAGTTTCGTCTGTTTTAACCGCATTCGTTGAAGTTTTTACAAAATTTTTACCTACATTATTGGTTACTTTTTCAATGACTTCTGAAATTGTTTGAATAGTTTCAGCGGGTTTAACTAAATTATTTTCAACTATTTCAGTATTATTTGTTGTTTTAGTAACGTTGCTTGCTTCCATATTTATTACGGCAACATCTTTGATTTTGTCATCTGTAAGTGTTTTCATTTCAGCAGACTTGGGAGATTTGCTGTTATCAATAGCAATAGAAGTGTCCTTTTCTTCTACCGTAAGTTGTTTTGCCTTCGTTTGATTGGTTTTAAGTTTTTTTTCTGAATTTTTATCCTCAATACTTTCCTTCACAACCATTCCGATGTCATCAGCAGTTTCAATAACGTCAGCTGCTTCAACTAAAATTTCTGATGTTAAAGCTTTATTTTTTTCTTCAAATGCCTTTTTAATATTCTTATTTGTTGAAGTTCTAAATTTATTGGTTGTTTTTAAAATGACATCTTCAGATTTAGTTAGAGTGGTTTTAGCTTCTTCAGCTACAACTTTCAAGGTTTCGGTATTATCAACAGTTTTGACGAGTTCTGATGTTAAAATTTTACTTTTTTCTTTAGACGACTTGTTGATCTCAGAACTTTTATTGGTTTTATCGGTTACAGTTTGACTGACTAAAATTTTTATTTTATTGATTCTTCCTGGAGTAAGATTTTTATTTTTTGTTTGTGTGATTTCAAGTGTTTCCGAGGTTTTATCATTAGCACTTTCTCTCACAACCTTTTCAGTATCATCAGCAAATTTAGTGACGTCAACTTTAATTTCCGAAGTTAGAACTTTAATTTTTTCTTCCAATGGCTTTTTGTTGTCCCCAGAATATTTAGTGCCTTCGTCAGCTTTAGTCTTTTTTCCCACAGTTACACTCTTAATTTTTGTTTCTGTGATTTTAACGCTTTCCAACGTTGGTTCCTCAGCAATTTTATTTATTTGTTTACATGCAGTTTCGTATTTAGTTTTTGTTGGTGTTATTTCAATTTGTTGCGAAGCCCTATCCTTAGCACTTTTGTGCACAACCTTCTCAGTATCATCAATAGTTGCAAGGACGTCAGTGGTCGCCAATTTTAAATTCTTAGCTTTTCCTTTAAATGCTTTTTTGTCATCTGAACTGTTAGTAATTTCATCGGCTTTTACATTAGTTGCTAAAGGTTTGATTTCATTTGTTTTTTCTAATGCTACACCCTTAGGATTTGTTTGCTTGGTTTCAACACTTTCTGAAATTTTATCCTCAACACTATTAGCCACCAAATTTTCAGTAACATTACCGGCTTCAAGTCTAATTTCTGACGTTAAAACTTTTGTTTTCTCCTCATGTGCCTTTTTGTTGTCATTATTTTCTATAGTTCCTGTTTTATTGATTCTTGCCACAGCTACATCTTTGGACTTTGTATGTGTGCATACAATTCTTTTCTGAGTTTTGCCTTCAGTACTTTTTTCCACAACATTCTCAGAATCATCAGCAATCTTAACCGTTGTTAAAACCTTTGTTTTTTCTTCACATTCAGTTTGGATATCTTCGGAAGTTTTAGTAGTTTCACTTAATTTAGTTTTATTCGCTAATGTTTTATTTGATTTTTCCACAGTTAAATCCTTTACTACTTTTTGGCCTACTTTTAATTTTTTGGTCTTACTCACTAGAGTTTTCTCAGCTGTACTAATGTCGAAAATAGTATTTGTTTCAGTTTCATTTTGTAATGTGTTTCTATCTTTCGATATTATTTCTGTTTTACTTTTAGAAGTTTCAATATCTTCAACTACCAACTTTTCAGTAATATAACCGGCTTCAAGTCTTATTTCTGATGTTAAGACTTTTGTTTTCTCCTCAGGTGCTTTTTTGCTGTCATTATTTGCTATAGTTCCTGTTTTATTGCTTCTTGTCACAGCTCCATCTTTGGGCTTTGTATGTGCGCCTACAATTTTTCTCAGAGTTTTGTCTTCAGCACTGTTTTCCAGAACCTTCTCAGAATCATCAGCAGACTTAACCGTTGTTAAAACCTTTGTTTTTTCGTCACATTCAGTTTGGATACCTTCAGAAGTTTTAGTAGTTTCGCCTAATTTAGTTTTATCCACTAATGTTCTTATTTCATTTGACTTTTCCCCAGTTAAATCTTTTACTACTTTTTGGCCTACTTTTGAATTTTTGGTCTTACTTGTGGCTGCTGCATTTGTTTTAGTAGAAATCGCACTAGAGTAACAAGTTTTCTCAGCTGTACTTCTGTCGAAAATCGCATTTGTTTCAGTTTCATTTTGTAATGTGTTTTTATCTTTCGATATTATTTCAGTTTTACTTTTAGAAGTTTCAATATCTTCAACTTCCTCATGTATAGTTTTATTTGATTTTATATTATTATTTGAGATTTTACTAGTTTTACATATTACAATTTTTAAATTACCTTTTTTTTCTACCGCCCTAGTATCATTTAAAGGTTGAATTTTACCTTTTGAAGTTTCAACTTTATATATATTTTCAATAGTATCATTCTCAACATCATTAGCAATACATTTAGTTTTGCTACCTGCATTTTTCTCTGCAAGAGTAATAGAAGTTTCAACACTTTTATAAACTTTCTTTTTATTTTTACTTTCTATACAAGCAGACTTTTCTAATTTTATGTGCTCGACTGCTTGCTTTTGACTTGTATTCTTTTTGTACAACTGTCTAGTTTCTATTTTAGAGGATTTTTTTAATTCGTCAGCTTGAGCGTTTATAATATCTTCTGTTAGAATGATGTCACATGGTCTAATTATTATTTGTTTACAATTAGATTTCCCTTTAAAATTTTTATTCGCACTATTACCGAAGTTCACGGACTCTTGCCCTATTTTCATATTAACAATGTTAGGTGCAAGCTCAGATTCTTCTATAGGTTCTTGTTTTATCTGGTGTTCTTTAAGAATTGTATTATTTTCCTTTAATTTCTTTTCACCTATGGAAACATTTTTGCTGAAATCCATTCGTTTAAGTCGAACTAGAGCTCTTTTTGTTGCAAATTTTTGTTTTTTACTAGGGTTTTCTTCTGCATCTGGCACAATGAGCAAATTATTTTCGCTTGTAAGTTTATCAGTTTTGCCATTTGAACTACATTTTGTCGTATTGTTTGAATTCATAAAGTTTTGATTTTGAATTGTATCAGGTATTGGTAAATCAACAGCTTTCACTAAATTTCTTGTAGTTAGACGCACCGGATAAATGCATTGAGCTGTAACATTATCTTGTTTATTTTTCGTAATTGGATTCAACGAAATAATACTATTTTGCTTATCATCTTTTGGATCCTGATTGGTGCTATTTTTCTTTTTACGACCGCGGCTTGATTTCTTAACTCCGTATATGTCCATTAACTGCTGTTCATCAATTTTTTTGGTAGTGATAGGACTTTCAATGGCAATATCTTTACAATGTTCGTCAATTATTAAATCTTCGATATTCTCGCTCATTAAAGCGATTTCTTTTTCAAACTTTGCATTAATCTCTGCCAGTCTTTCTCTAACAGAATTCTTGCTAGCTTTCTTTTGTTGGACTTCTGCAACACGTAGTTTCTTTGATTTCTTTTTAAATTCATTAGTACGCTTTAAGGATTTTTGTAATGCTTTATTATTCTCCAAGTTTTGTTCGTCATAAGTAAGTTTCTTCTTTGGAACATTTACATTAGTTTTGCTTTTAAATGCAGATTTTAAAACTTTAGTTGCTGAACCGACAGAAATCGCGGGCACTGGGGTTTTATCTTCAGGTTGATCTTTTTTTGCAACAGCTGAGGCATTCGTTTCTTCCTCTAGATTAGGCAACATATTTATGTCAGCTTTATTTTGGTATTTTTTATTTTGCATATTCATTAATACGGTAACAGCAACAATTTCTTCTTCCTTATAACTTGTTGGCATTTGATCAAATGATTCTGCAGTATCTAAGCTTTGTTTATTTACAGTTTCTAAACCTTGAGTTTCTTTCTTTTTCCGAATATTTTCTTCAGTTAAACTACTGCGTTTATTGTTCAATAGACCGAGATTTCTAAACCAAGCATCTTCAAATGCTGTATAGCTATCTTCACCACTATTTGAATCACTTCCAGATTCTGCTCTTTTCCTCTTTAAGTCCAACTTTGAAATATTTAATGCAAGTTCATCAGCATCACTTCCCACATTTAAGTTATTTACAGATTTATTTCGTAAAGAAGTTTCCAAATCATCACAAATTGTAGATGCATCATTTCTATGTTCGTCTTCATCGCTATCCAAGCTACGATTACACCGTCGTTTGATACGCATCTTCCAATGTGTGCGCTGTCCAATTTCATTTCTCATTGATAAATGCAATTTTGAAAAAGGTTTAACGAAGTCAATTTCGGAGGATGATAATGACTCTTTTTCAACTGTTTTTGCAAGAAATAAGCTTGTCGTTTTTGTAGTTTTTAGTTCTATTTTGGGTTCAATTTCACTTAAAATAAAATTAGAGTTTGTTTGGGTACATTCTTTAGTTGTATCAGTTGTGTTAACATTTGTACTTTTCTTTATATCTTTTGTAATTACAGAAGATTCAACTACATTGCCAATAATTTTGTTATCTGCTTCATTATTTTCTTGATTTAAATTTGAAGATTCCTTCAGATCTTTAGTTTTGTTATTTTCATTTAAGTTCGAATCAGTATCGACTTCGACTTCAATAAGAGTAGTCGTATTTAGATTCAACAATTTAACTTTATCATTTAAAATTTCTTTATCGCATTTTTCTTCAGAACTTGACTGAGAACTCAAGTTATCACTTTCTTTAACAGTATTATCAATGAATGCAAGGTTTTTGTCCAACTCGACGGCAACGATCGCTTCATTTTTAATATTACGGTTACTTGTTTGAGTTTTCAGCCCACTTTCTACATCGATGTTAATTGTATTAATTATTTCTTTATCTGTGGGTTTTGAAGTTGAAATTACCATATCATCATTATTTGGTTTAGTAATTTCATTTATTTTTTCCGTTGCTTCATTTAGATCGGTAGGACTTTTCGATACATTTTCATTGTTAACTATTTTTTTATCAACGCATTCCCCTGTTTTGGAAACGGTTTGATTTTTTAAATCATTAAAGTTACAAGATTCAGTTAACTCTACAGTCTTATCGCCAACTTTAAATGAGTTCAGTTTATCTTTTTTTTCACCATTAACCTTAATAAATGCTGATGCGTATGTTTGTGTGTCAAGATTATATGCCTTTTCAGTCTTCTTTTTCTGAACATTTTGTTCATCTACTTGGTCAATGGTCACTTTAGTTTTATCAACATCACTTTCAATAGTCTTGATTTTATCTACAACTCGAGAACTTTGGTTAGGTTCCTCTTTTTCATCGTCAACTTGAATTTCTGGTAATTCCAAACTCTTTCCTTGTGCATTCCCAGTGGAAACTTTTGTTTTATCAACATCACTTTCAATAGTCTTGATTGTATCTACATCTCGAGAACTTTGAATAGTATCCTCTTTTTTATCGTCAGTTTGAATTTCTGTTAATTCCGAACCCTTCCCTTTGTTTTCAATATCATCCAATCCAACTTTTTCAGTTTGAGATGCTGATTGTTTTTTATCGTCAACTTGAATTTCTGTTGATTCCAAACCTTTCCCTTCTGCATTTTCAGTGATAACTTTACTTTCATCAACATCACTTTGAATACTCTTGATTTTATCTACATCTCGAGAACTTTTACTAGTATCCTCTTTTTTATCATCAGCTTGAATTTCTGTTAATTCCAAATTTTTTTCTTGTGCATTCCTAGTGGCAACTTTTGTTTTATCAACACTACTTTCAATAGTTTTGATTTTGTCTACTTCTTGAGAACTTTGATTAGTATCCTCTTTTTTGTCGTCAACTTGAATTTCTGTTGACTCCAAACCTTTCCCTTCTGCATCCTCAGTGGTAACTTTATTTTCATCAACAACACTTTCAATGGTCTTGATTATATCTACATCTTGGGAACTTTTATAAGCATCCTCTTTTTTATCATCAGCTTGAATTTCTGTTAATTCCAAACCTTTTCCTACTGCATTCTCAGCGGCAACTTTTGTTTCATCAACATCACTTTCAATTGTCTTGATTTTATCTACTTCTCGAGAACATTGGTTAGGTTCCTCTTTTTCATCGTCAACTTGAATTTCTATTAATTCCAAACTCTTTCCTTGTGCATTCACAGTGGAAACTTTTGTTTTATCAACATCACTTTCAATAGTCTTGATTGTATCTACATCTCGAGAACTTTGATTAGTATCCTCTTTTTTATCGTCAGTTTGAATTTCTGTTAATTCTGAAACCTTCCCTTTGTTTTCAATATCATCCAATCCAACTTTTTCAGTTGGAGATGCTGATTCGTTAAGTACGTTAGTTAAACAATTTTCATTTTGAGGTATTTGTTGGGTTTTGTTTCCGTTTTCTTGATCCTGTTGTAGTGGTATTTTTTTTACAATTTCATTATTTATTAACTCTGTTCCATAGCCTACTTCTTTTTCTGCATCAGCACATATTGTTGTCTCGCTGAAATCGGGTACATTTAATGATGTAGAAGAATCGATATATGTTTTTTCATTTTCATTATTTTTTGAAGATTCTGTTAATATTACATTATCTACTACTGTTTTTTTCCCATCACAATTTTTATTAGAATTTACTAAAGGTATTTTTTTACTGTGTTTAGGTTGCTCATTCCTAGTGCATGCAATGTTTGGTGCTAGAGATAAAGCTTTTTTAACAACATTCTCAGCACAACTTATATTACTCGATTCGCACTGTTTGGCGCTGTTTTCTTGTTTATTAAAATTAAATTCATTTAAGTGAGTATTTTTGGAAATATCTGTTTTTGTTATAGTATTTTCGGAATGTGGTCTATCCATGTTAATGTCGATGTTCTGACAATCACAAACTAAAGAATTACTATCAATGGAATCGATAGAGTCTAATTTGGCCGCAATTACAATCTGACTTGTAGGTTTATTTGAGCTATTATTACTTGTTTTTTGAACCATAGGCGATACTTCAATTATCTCTACAGTTTTATCTAAAGCTTCTAAGTTGTTATCATTAGTTGAGCTATCTACATTTTTAGAAATGATAGAATCAGTTTGGTTACTTATTAATAAACCGGGTTCGTTGAGTGAAGATGTTTTCTTTCGTTCCTCCACTTCATTCGCTTTAGTATCAATTGACTGAGCTGAGGTAGTACCTTTGTTTGAAGAAGTTTGATGTTTCGTTGAGATCATTTTATCTTGTGCACTTTCTTCAACATTATATGCTTGATTTTCTGTAGTTTTATTCAAAATTAGTACGTTAATGCTTTCAAAAACTTTTACATTTACTGAATTGCTGCTCACTTGCTCAGTCGTAAGCTGTGTAGTATTAGTAGACATAGTTTTCTTAAATTCTGCATTAGGAACTACCTCAGTAGATTCCATAATAAGACTTTGTTCAATTATGTCACCGTGTTCTAAATCTAAAGTTAAATTTTTCGAAACGGTTTTTTTATGCTGAATATCACTTTGTACGTTAGTATCCTTAGAAATTAAAAGCTCTTCAGAATGTTTGCTCATTGATTCTTGAGATAAAGAATGCTTTTTGGTTTTAACACTTTGTGCTGAACATGTCGAAAGTTCCTTCGTAGAATCAATTTCTTTTGATTCTGACTGATTCTGACTGAAATCAGCTTTATTTTTAACAAATTGGAAGTTAGTATCTATGATTTGATTGTTTTCGCTTGTGTCGCTAACATTTTCTGATACTTGTTCAATTCTATTTGAAATGTCCTTACGTTCAATATTAAAATCTTCTCGTGGTCTGTCATCAAGTTGCATTTGCTCATCTTGCGTTGAAACATTTGTGCATTTTTGTTTCGAAATTAGCTCTGCAGTACTTGTTTTATTTACTTTGGTTTGATTTTCTCCTTCCGTTTCAGTACGTTTAGCACCATACTTCACTGAAAGCAATGGACTATTTAAAACTTCTTCTGACGCTTGGATATTATTTATATAAATTTTATTTGGGACTAAATATTCTTCATCCGCAACAGATTGTTTCGTTGTATTTTCACTTATATTGACGACTTGAATAATATCATTAACGGTATTTGTTTTTATTGGAACATCTGTAACTGTTGATGAATTTTCGTTTTGTTGGCTGTCTAATACGAGTTGTGTTTCACTGCTATTCTCAGAATTAATACAATTACTGGGGAGATCAACTTGGCTCTCGTTATTAAAACTTGACTTGTTTAAATTAATGTCATCGATCTTGGCAATGTCTGCATTTTTGGAAATGTCTGTTATTCGTGCATGTGACATAAGCAATATTTCATTTTGTTGGGCGTTTATTAAATCGTCAACAACGTCAGTAAAATCATTTGAAATCGCTGCTTGATTCTCCGTGTTACAATTATTGCTTTGTATATATTTTGAACACATGGGTTCATCATGATTTGTGAAAACTGTTTTAGTTACATCTTTTAAATTACTCTCATTTACTGTTGGATTAAATACACTTTCATCATCCGAGCGACTTTTACCTCTTCGTTTATGTCGGGAAGATTCAGATGTTTGCCCTTGAAACTGTGATCGGTCAAGCCGTGTCGAGAATATTACATTATTTGATGCTAATACCTTTGGAAATTCAGAGGTTGAAGATGTTGCTTCTTTTACAACTTTCCAATTTCTACGAGACATATTTTGCGATTTAGCACCATTTTCATGCTCCTCAACAGACTCATCTTCATCATCATTTTCAGATGAAACATCATCATAGTACACTCCTAGTAGTATAGCTCTTTGGTTTGCAGGTGGACATGGATCAACGCGATGTTGTATTGCTTTAACCACTCCAACTTCTCGGCCATTTTGCAAAGTTCCACCAGCACTATGAACTTCTAAAACAGATTGCTTAAAACTAAATGAAGTGGAAGTTTGCTCACGTGCTGCAGTTACATTCAATGAACATTCTTCATTTTGAGGGTGTAAAATTTTATTTTGCATTACAAAATCAGGTGAAGTGGTACTGGACACTTCGCCTGGTATACAATTTTTTTCTTTTCTTAAAGGTCGACAACGCGGTGGTATTGCAGCAATGCGCGGCATACATTGTTCTACAAATAAAATATTTTCATTGTTAATTGGTGATGGACTTTCGAACGTATCTGAATTTTGACTGTTATTTTCAGGTTCTGTATTGGGCATCTGTGTGCGACTATTTTCTTCATCTGAAGAACTTAAAATCATCATTTTATCTTGCTCATCATCATCATTAACAGTTAAGTCAATTGAAGTATTTACAAAATTTTTAGTTAAACTATTGCTTTTAGAACTTAATGTAATATCACTTTGTGTGTTTGTATTCTTAGATCTTAAATTACTTACATTACTTACAGTAGAGTTGCCTAACTTACTTTTATCTGTATCACAATCAGCGTATAAATGCGGTTGACGGGGAGTTGAACGATGTTTTAACAGCTGTTTGGATGCTTTTCCAACTGCATCATTTGATGTTCTTTGTCTTTGTCGTTGGGGTTGACAAGTTGAGATATCAGTAGATGCCACGCTTTGTGTATTTCGACATTGGGTCTGCGCAAAAAAAGATTAATTAGTGTTTTTTTTTTCTTTTAAATTTAGATTAAATCAATTTCAAGTCATACTTAGATAAAAGGAATTTTCCAACTTATTATACTATTTACTTTAACTTTATAAAATTAAAATGTTCTGAATCTATTGTTACATCATTTTTTTTTATGTTTACTTTAATTGCACATTTTTATTTTAATACATTTGTTTTTTCATTTAATCATTTAAAAATTATTAATTAATTAATTATTGTAATCATCTGATCAGAAATTTGAATGAAAATTACGTTGATTTATTGAATATGTTGATTAAATAATAGGTTAATTGATTAAAATATTTGTTGATTGGAGTTTATGTTGATTGAAGATTATGTTGATTGGAGTATATGTTGATTGAAGAATAAGTTGATTGAAGAATATGTTGATTGTAGAATATGTTGATTGAAGGTGTTGTTCATATCTCGATTTCGGAGTATACGTTGATTGAAGATTGTTATGATTGGAATCCTTCTTGTTGACTGGATTTCAATGTGCGTACAGATTATATTGATTGAAGATTGTGTTGTATTGCTGGTTGTAATTAATAATATATCTTGTTGGAAGAATGTTTTGTTTCAAAACTTATTTCAGACTACTGATCTTTTTCAATATAATAAATATAAATTTGTAGGTATAGATAAAAACAATACTAAACAAGTATTAAAAATTATTTGTGAATTTAATTTGTTTTTATAAATATACATAACTGTTGATGCTGATTTTATACATTTCCTGAAAGTGTACTATACATTAAACTATACGCTTCTATTTAAAGCAAATTAATGCTAATTTAAACAACTAATTCTTACAATTAGTTTTAAATCAGACAGATTTTTGTTTATTTTATTAAGGTTACAATGTTAAAATTCACACTACACAATCTTACCATATTTGTGTCATCAGTACCCATATGTAATCTATCCGTATCCTTGCATAATGTTGCTAAAACATCAGTTGTTGCATTTCTACTCACATAACGTTCATATAGTTGAAAATACTTTGGTATAGCAATTTCAAGATCCAATGTTTGATTTACAAGTAAAAGTCTATAATTAAAAAAGTCCAATGATAAACGTAAAACCTAAATATATGTACACCTTATACAATTACCGTGTTCCAGTTTTTTTATGCTCACTTGCAAAGCGAATAAGATCACTAATTGAAATAAATGATTCATTCTGTACATTTACTTTTGGTACAGATTTTGGCATTATGGACTCGTCCGTCAAGTCGACTACGTTAGTGTTACCTTTCATTAATTTTCCTACTGCAATTTCATTGATTGCTTCCCGATCAGTCTTCAATGGCGTTATCATTTTCCAACGTCTAAAACAAAATATGAGCCGGAGATATTCCACTAAATCATTACTTTTATGACGTAGATTTTGATCAGTCAGATATTTTCTATATAAAGTATTATAAAATATATTTTTGCATAGGAAATAAATTTTATGTATTATTATATGTATATTACCGAAATATTGGATCAAGTATCAAACGATACTTTGATTTTAAGTCAATCCGTAAAAGGACCATAAGAACATGAGAAACATTTCCATTTAGAATGACGATGAAAGTTTGTATAACTTCTGAGACTTTGTCTTCAATTATTTTCGCATCGTTGTTGTTGCAAAATATAGTTGTTATATAGTTTAAATATTGTACCATAAAGTCAATGAGAATTAAATTAAATCGTTCATTATTAAGCTGAAATATAAGATAGTATTAAAATAATTGTTGGTTTGAAGTGAAGAAATTTACTTACATCCATTGGATCTAAGGAAAGCTTCACTGCCGACAACCATTGTATAACATTATTCCACAAAAAAATTAATTCTTTTTCGTTGTGGGCAAAGTCTTTTTGAAACTTATGAAGTTCTATGCCAAGTTCTTTAAGCCTCTCACACGGAAATAGATTATCTTCCGTAATATTGTCAAATGCCACCTCTTTATTGCCATTTGAATATCGCTTAAAGATGGTAAAGATGCGATGAAAAACAAGACAGCGTGCCTTTTCCCGAAGTTGTTTGTAACCTTAACATTGAAATAGAAATTGGAAAGTTAATATTTATATTGTTTTCCGTTTAGCCACACAAATGTTCTGTATGTAAAAATGATGGTGATAGTATGTAAGGAACTACTTAAACTTAAAACATTTTTTTATTGAATAAAAATCTTTGCATCAAATACATTATACATATTACAATAAGTTATTGGCCAAGGGAACCGAGTCTTAAGTATAATTTAAGCTAGTAAACCTTTTTTAAAATAATTAAATTCTAAGTAAAGTATTTCAAAAATGGGTTTTATGTGGTCAATACCTTGGAATAACAAGCTTTTTATAAGACGAATCAAAACATCGACAACCAGTTTGAGTTATGTCATAAAAGATATGAGCACTTTCATAACAATTTATTAAATACACTTAGTCCTAAAGTTGTTATGGAGGGATCACAACAATTTGTTGTATGTTTCAAAGGGAAGCAGAAACGAGATCGGACCGATTCGGTTTCCTATAAAGGAATCAGAATCAGACGAAAAGGGGGAATCTAAAAAATAAATGATATCAAAGGTGAAAAAGGTTAAAGAAAAAAATTAAGAAATGGTCTCAGATACAATATATAAGAAAAAATAAAATTAGACTATAAGGATGAAAAGCAAAAGATGATAAAGCGTTTAATTGCTTCACAATTATCCAGTCTGTAATGTGAACCAGCTCTAAGAGAGAATCTACGAAAATTCGAAGACTTCGAAAAAGTCAGCGCCATAGGTTGAGAATCAAAGAAAAAGATGACGAAAATCAACCAGATACAGTCCTTGGACAAATAAAGGCAAATAACCTCAGATAAACATTTTCGAATTTACAATGACACAAAAAAACAAAATAAAAGAAGTAACATTTTTGCCAACACTAAACCTACTGTTTGTCTATCTAATATTAACAAACACAACATTAAAAAAATCAGACAATTTTTCAAAGAAGCCAAAATTTATCATGAAATATAAACTTAATTCCTAATTTTACTCCTCCTTCATAATAAGTATATTGTTATCTATATCACTAATAGGTATATAATTTATAATTCATATTGTTAAATTCATTTTCCTTTAATTGTTGATATAGCCGAAGACCTAAGAAGTCAGTGCTATAAATACTTTTTTGTTAGTTTAAGTTTTTTATAATTTTAACTATCAATATAATAAATAAAAAAGACAAAAAGAGAGAATGAGATCTCAGCAGCACATGAAGTTAAAAAACCTTCAGAATAAGTTGCACAAAAGAAAGCAAAAGAAGAAGAAGGCAAACCTTAAGGAAAATATAAGAAAGTCCCAGCAATAAATTTAAGGGAACTATTTTCTGTTCCCAAATCTCAAAAGATGGCTCATCAATAAAAAAATTCAGCTCGCGCGAGGAGACCATCGACGCCGCGGAGGAGTATTTGCAGACCTTCCGGAAAACTACTGTCAAAACAAAACGAATGGCTGTATCGCGTTGAAATTTGACATGTATACCTAAATATGAATAGACTATAAGGCACTATAATCTTTTTTGCGATCGCAGCGCATTCTGGCGGTCAAGGAAGTTACTTTTCACCCCAACTAGTACATGATTTAAAGAAATTACATTTATATAAAATTATAGCCGTTTATAGTGGATTGGGACTTTTTAATTACGAATCTGAACATAGTTTTTTTCTGTTATGTCAGAATCCTGAGTTATTTTTGCTCAAAAGTGCAAAAATCATTGTTTTAAGATATATTTAAAGCTATGTAACAAAAACAGCAAATACCAAAATTTAATTTTGTTATTGTATTCGGATAGGTAAAATCACCCTTAACGCTCTACATTTTCAAATCTATTCCTACTTTCCAAATTATAAGCCATTAAAGTAAGGGTATCTCTCAATAACATACAAAGAAATCTTCCGGACCGAAAAATTAAAGAGTTCATAATTTATTATTTTTTGTCAGTAACATATTTCATTACAAAAATTTCAAGCACTTGCAGAACAAAGTCGGATGATAAATGGACGCTCTATTTTAGAGAGGTGGTGCCTTCGTGAGACATCGGATACAAAAGGTCGAGAAAATCAGTTTTTTGGTGTTTCAATAGTAGGTTTGAACTTTTGTTCTAGTCAAACCTTGAGAAGTGCCTTCCTGAGAAATCTGGTGCTAAAGGTCAAGCAAATACCTTTAAATAGGATATAATTTGTACGAAAACAATTTATACAACTTTTCTGTACGAAATTTTCTGAGCTAAAAAATCGTGGATCAAATTTGTGAAAAAGTTTTGCGAAAAACTGATTTTCTCGGCCTTTTGTACCCGATATCTCACAAAGGCACCACTTCTCAAGATCCATTCCAGTTAAGGCTTATCTGAAGAATGCAAAATCGGCACTAAGGGCCAATTTCACAATGTCGAGTTAAGCATTAACTGGAACTTTAACTGGCACTTTGACATAAAATTTCATACAAAATTTTTATTTTTGTATCTGAAAGTTAAACTTTAACTGAACATTGTGAAAACGGCCCTAAGCGTGTTATCTTTGGCCTGATAATGCCTTTAATGCTACAAATTGATTATACCCTGAGAGTAGGGTATAAAAGTATAAAATTAATGAATCTTCGGCTTCGGCCAAAAAGTGACATTCGGTCGGATACTACTAATTATATACTAAGAAACATGTCATGTTAGTTTTCTAGATCAGTTACTGAAAAAATGTTATAGCCACTTAAATTAAAAATTGATGTAAAAAAATCCATTTTTTGTCTCTTGTTAGAAGGCACATACAAAAAATAATTCTAGCAGATAAAAAAAAAAATTTTAAAATGCTTGAAAAGTTGTTGCCTAAGGAAGGTCATATCTATTATTATCCGCAATAGAATTAACATTTTCAAAAAGACTCATTTAGACACCTTGCTATTTACACATGAACATTACAAAATTTATGAATTATCATTCTGTTTATTCAATAGAAGTTCAAGCGCTTTTTACCAAACTGGTCAAATGTCACGCAGGGGCTTGTATATATGTAAAATGATGCTTCATTTCAATAATTTATTTTTTATTTTATTGCGTCTGTAACATATAACATACCACTCTTGCTCGAAATAGGCTCGTCGTCTGTATCTGAATCTGATAGTACAACGATATCATTCTGCTGTTGATGCTGCGATTCCCCCAATTCATTATTTTCACATAAATATGCCACTTCCGCAGTTGACGCTTCGTTGTTGTTGGATGATTTGGATGCGGATGTCACATCTAATGTTGGTCGGTTAATCGACGCCACCGACGCTGCTGATGATGCCGTATTTTGTAGGTACTCAAAAAAACTCTTCCAAGCATTTTCATCCATTTTGAATTGTGTTGTTATTCCTAATCTGGACATTTTCTATGCTCATTAATTTTATGATATACATAAACACGCTAATTTTATTTTCTTTCACCATTCGGTGGTGATATTTTAACACTTTTTTTTTCTGAAAACAATGTTATTCTGATTTCTTTATACGCTTTACACTTCTTTAATTTGTTGAATTTTCTGACTACTCTTTAGGCTTTCCATTTATCCTTCTGTAATATTAAGATTGTGCACTCTTTTAATATTTTTCCACCGTTTATTTTCTTCAAAATTACACCCAAAAAAGAATATATGCACGAACACAATTTCACACGCACTAACACCAACTTAATATACCCCATCCACCTTTTCACATTTCACAGCGATGAAAAAAAATTTCGAGACAGTTTTTTAACACTTAAAATTTCGTTGGATGTGCTCTTCATATCTCAAATGTTATAGAACATTTAAAATTAGTTTTTTTTATTATTTGGCTATTATTTATTCAATTTTCTAAACTTTTATTTGCAATTTTAACTACACTTATCTTTGCGCATCAATGAGTTAAGGTGCTTTTAATCTGTTCGTTTTCTTCGCGTTTAGCCGAGTTCACACTTCAAACATATATTCTGAATTTGAGTTTGCTTGGCATCACTCAAAATCCGTACGGTTGATGTCAAAGCGAGAAACAGAAGTCAAATGAATCAATTGGCATCACCAAATTCAAAAAATCCCAGTGATTTTATGAAATTTTTTTTTTACAAGTGTAAAATGTAAGCAGATAAAAACTTTAATAAAAAAACAAATTAAAGCTAAAATCAAAAATATATCCGTCTCAATTGTTTTAAAAAAAAAATTTGATTAATGAAATACTCAAAAACATAAGTGGAAAAAGTGAAAACTGTTGTGATTTGTTAAACTTCTAACTTATTGTCAGTCAGGGCCATTGATCAAGGTAAAGGTATGAACGATGATGATTAATTTTCTTATTTCAGTAGGTTAACCAGGCAAAAGTGAATGTGGAATAAATCAATTTGCATATAAATGCATATTAGATCAACTTCTGAAGAATATTGCATAAAAAGTAATATTTATTTGTTTCCTTCTTTTCATCGACGAATTTTCGTAACCATAATTTACCCACTACGGCGATGTTGCTTCTTCGGCATATAATACCCTATTTTCACTTGCTTGGTTAACCAGCCTAAAATCAGAAAATCTTGATAATCACAAAACCACGTTCACACCTTTTATCTGGATGAGTCATCTATCATTTCAATGACACTTGTTTGGCGTTTACCAAATCACGACACTATTTTCACTTTTTTCAAATATATTTTTATATATGTATTTAGTTATTTAAATTTTTTTTAAAACAATTGAGACGAACACATTTTTGATATTAGCTTTAATTTGCTTTTTATTAAAAATGTTTTATTTTTTTACATTTTGCATTTGTCAAAAGAAAGGGAAATTTCCTAATTTCCCTGGGATTTTTTGAATTTGGAGATGCCACCTGCCGATTTTTTGGGATGAATGATTTAATTTTTTTTGGTTAGTGCTTAATCAGCATTCAACTGGTTAACCAGGCAAGTGAGAATAGATTATTAGTATATCGCACATTTTTCCAGTGAATATTATTTATCCCGGTGCTCTTTTCAGAAACAGTTTGATTTTTCGGAGGGACTGGTACCACCCGCATTTTTGAGTAGTATTTATTACAGTGCATTTTATACTTGTACCAAATTTTAACTACCTGCGTCAAGTAGTTTCAGATATATTATGAATAAAATTGTAGCGGGGCGTGGCACTTCACATTGTCTTAGTCTACAGGACCGTTCGCACTTTCAAATTTTGTTGTTTTTTGTTTGATGAATTCGAATTTGTTTGGCATCTCTAATTTTGAGCTCTGAGTGTACACATTATCAAATCATTTTTCAAATTTTAGTTTTCATTTATTATTATGGATAAATTATGGCAGTGAAAATTGATGTATCAGGATAGCAGGATGGAAATTATTAAAATGTAGTGGAAATACCACAGAGTAAATTTTATATTCAGAAATAAATCAATATATCCATTGAAATAACAACTACAAAAAAATGTATTTGCGGTCACACTTTCAAATTGTTCATCAAATCATTCGTTATATCGGTAAAAAATAGAGCTATGTTTTAGCATAACTAACTGAATTATTTTATACTAAGAAGAATTTATGTAATCTGCAAGGTTTTACCTAATAATAAATAAAAAATCAAAAATTTCTGTTTTTCTTCGAAGCTTTTGACAAATTATTTGAAAAGCATTCTAATCATCAATAACTCAACAAATCCAAGCAAATATTTTGACTTAAAAATTACTGATACTAAACAAATTCGAATTCATCAAATAAATTTTGGTTTTTTGTTCTGTACATAAGGCATAACCCACAGTTTTCTAATGACAAGACAATGTGATCGGGTACACGGTATGTCGAAATTAGTGATGCCAAACAAATTTGAATTAAGATATTAAATTTGTAAGTGTGAACCCGGCCTTTAATCTGTTCGTTTTCTTTGCGTAATACGCTTTTATTTATCATTTTGTTTTATTTTTATGCTTCGTAAGAGTGAGACAACTCATGATACAATTAACAAGGGATCATGGCATAACACAAAAGCGTGAAGCGCCTTACCGAAATAAAGAGCGTTGCGTTGAAGTCAATTGTTTGTCAAAATCATATTGTTGTTTCTTTTTTTACTTTTCTGCAACTAACTTCACTCCATAACGCTTTGTCAAAATTGGAATTTAGCTCAGCGTTGAGCGTTGACAATTTCGGTATACGCCATACAAATTGTATGTACTTGAGAAATGTTTGACAGTAAAATAACGCTGACGCTCCAATTTAGATATGGCAGTAACTAGTTTTTTGTTTTTTTTAGTTCTTAGTGAACTAAGAAGAGGTTACTGAAGTTGACAAATTTTTATGACGAAAATATGCATACTACAAACAAAAACGAAATAAAAGCGGCCGAATGGGCTGTGCGTGCCTTCTTGAAGGCAAAAATTTAATAAAATGTTGAAAGGCATTTTGACAAGCTATAAAATTTTGTGTACAGAAAAGTTTGAATCTGTGGCATTGTTTTCATGGCATAAAAATTTTATTTTGAATGCGTCCGATAAAAAAAGAACTACCCATAATAGCTTGAACACGACGAATATTCGCTGCAAAAAAATACACAAGAGCATATGAAGTTGAACACAACCGCACCGAACGACGAAATTCACCCGACGAATATTCATTGCGATAGATCTAGTTTTAATTTTACCGCCGGCGATTTTGAAATGCCATAGCGGAAAAAATTCGTTTTATATGTAAAATTTTTAGATTTAGTAGAAGAAATTCAAAGGATATGAGATTTTAATTTATTATTTGTTTAGTGAAATTGCCATCAGAAAACATCAACAGCGATTTCAAATAAAACAGCTATTACCGCTGATAGTGTTTAACAAATTTTTATTGACACCGAATATTCATCGGTCGCAACTATCTTGTCTATTGTGTGAACCAGCTCTAAGGGAATGAAAAACTTATTTTCTTCAATTTAAATATTTTTATATTTTGCGAACGTATTTTCAAAAGTGATCAGTCACAATAGACTTTTGCTGAAATCAATTACACTAGTTCCAAAAACAAGTGTATCAAAGAAACGTCATCACAACGAGCACGAAATATTTAGATTAGCTTTTTCCAAGATGTTTACTCTGTGGACTCTAATTGAGGCGTCTTTGCTGTGTCTGAATGCTGTTTGTGTACTTCACGAGGAGCGGTTTCTTGCCAAAAGTAAGATTTTCATTTGAATTACACGGTAAAAACTTTAACAATATACTATTTCCAGTTGGCTGGGGCGTAAATACCCACTCTCAAGATTTTGGTCATCCAACCGCCAAGTCTCAAGCACTAAACTTAATAAGATCCATTCGAACAGTAGCCAAAAGTAAGTTACTTTTTGTATATAAATTTTAGGAAATGTCTATACGGGGCGTTTCGCGTACGCGAAAACTCCTCTCACTCTCTCTCAATTTACTCAATTAGCGTACGCGAAACTCAATTAGCGTACGCGAAACTCAATTAGCGTACGCGAAACTCAATTAGCGTACGCGAAACTCAATTAGCGTACGCGAAACTCAATTAGCGTACGCGAAATCCAGTGAAGTTTTTTCCCCCGGGAAACTTGATTGATTTATGTACTGATCCGCGGCCGATCCCGGGGGAAAAAACTTCACTGGATTTCGCGTACGCTAATTGAGTAAATTGAGAGAGAGGAGCTTTCGCGTACGCGGGCCGCCCCGTATAGACAGACTCTAAAATTTAGAGTCTAAATTTTATGGCTCAAACTTTGTTTTTCTTTAATTTCAGTTCCTCTTATATTTCTGAACATAATTGCAATTATTTTTAAGCTTATACTTGGTTAAATATATGTATTTAGAAATAAAATTGTTATTTTAAAATTAAAATTATTTATCTTGTTTCACTACATTGATTCAAATAAAATCACAATTACAAAACATTTCTGCAGACATCATCTGTTAGGTAGCAAGATTGTCATGTTTTTCTGCGTTGCAAGACTGCCTTAACACGGTTTTCCAGGGCTATACTGTACGCATCAAGTTTGTAGGCAGCGGCTTCTAATTTATCTACAGTATCTGAAATTTCATCTATCTGCTGCATCAAAGGAACCTATTAAAGAAGTTTTAAGAAAATTAATAATCTTGAACATTAATTTCCAAAGTACCAATTGCTGAAATTTTTCGCTCAATTCGTTTGTGGACACATTTAAATTTTCTGCAATTTGTCGCATATCAGAATATTTTGCTATAGTTGCCTTGTTCATGTCTTCCAGCAGCTTATAGTCCTCCAAAGGTGCATTTAATTCATGTGTTAAGTATTCTTCGGTTTTACGAAACATTTTGGTCGCAAGCCTACTCAAATTTGGATCATGAGGATCTAGAAAAAAGGCAGAAGAAAAAGACCAGAGAAAATTTAAAAACTAATAAGGGTTTTACCTTTGGCCGGGCCAAACATTAAATACCCTACACTACAGTGTTTTGAATATTTTGCTTGTACGGGAGGTGTTACGATCTCTTGTCCGAATTCACATAGGTTTTGTTTGCTCAGAGCTTACATTTATAACCCTTAGTGTTTGGGTGAAATTTAGTTGGATTATCTGAAAAACCGTTTTCAGTTTAACATTTTGAAGCTTTTGGTTATATGGGAGATGCCACGCCCTTTTGTCCGACTTCGCCTTGTTTTTGCTCTTAGCTTGCGCTTACTGTCCCTAGTACTTACATGTGTATTTTGGTTGCATTGACTACACAGGCAGTGTACCAAATTTCATTGAATTATCTTGCAGCCAATAAATATTAAAATTATTTCAACAGACAGGCGGACATCCAGACAGATGGACATGGCTATATTGACTCAGGAGGTGACGCTGATAAAGAATACATAACCTTTTCCATAATTGCTACGCCTCCTCCTTGTTATAAACGGAAGGTCAAAGTAAATATACCCTAGGTGTAGGGTACAAAAACAAAAACGCGACAAAAGTATTCTCATGGAGATTCCAAAAGCTATTGAAGTAACTGTAAGCCCAAAAAAAAAAAAATAATTTCCCTGCTATACCTAGTGCTTCAAAGCTCGAAGTACTGGTAGAGAGCGTTGGTCCTCGAATGGGTGAATCCAGCAACTCTGTATTTGTTGTGTTTTGTGGATCAGAAGAAGACATTATATTTTTGAATTTTATTTTTATTATTTTATTTCCTAAATTTCAAGTACTTCAGTTTGTTTTGTTTTATACACTTCTATATTTTAATATTCACAATAGGCCTTTTTACATTACCAATTTAGCCATCAATACGCCAATGATGCCAAGTTACCTTTTTTTCATCAATCTGAGAATGTATGCAGATTGATAAGAAACTGATAATGGGTCATATTAATAAAACTTTACTTTGCTAAAACTCGAAGCAATTGCTTCAATTTGTAGCATTTACTTCAATTCGTATGTGAAAAAATATTTTTTAGCATTTGCTATGTTCGAAAAGAGCTTTTGCTTAAATTGGTATGAATAAAAATACGTAACTCATAGCATTTGCTTGAATATTCTAAGTCTGCTCTCTAGCTGACTACGAGAGTTTGCTAGGTACTTTTTAGACATAAATCATCAAACATTCCATCAGAGGGCTATAGAAAACGAGGGCAAGCTGCGTGGAGATGGATTGGTCATACTCAACGGAAACCACACAGCGAAGTCTGTCGCCAGGCTTTTGAGTGAAGTCCACAAGGAAGTAGACAACGTGGTAGGCCGAAAACCAACTGAAAAAGGTTGCTTTAAAAGTAAAAACAAGAATCAGGAAAGTCATGGCAAGAGATCAAAGTCATCGCAAGGGATCGCTATAAATGGAGCCGTTTGATATTGGCTCCATGCTCCTCCTAGGAGCTAAAGGAGAATACATACATACAAATATTGGTTGCCGTAAATTTTCATAGGGAAAGAAATTAATTAAATTTTAAATTTAATGACTTAAAATGAATCTGCATATTATACTACTTGTGCCGATTGTGTTGGCAAACAGATTTCGTTGTAAAATCAGTATAAAGCCAAAAACAGATAGTTTACACTATAGGCATATGTATATATAAGGCAACGCAATTAAGTTGCGCTGTCTATAGTGATGAGCAAACTAAGACCAAAACCATAGCAGTCTTGGTCTTGGACATTGAGTCTTGGTTTTAATATTGAGCCTTGGTCTTGATCTTCGTTAATTAGTCTTGGTGTTGAAAAAATTTCTAGAGATTATTGAGTATTCAAAACTTCGACATTTTTTACTTCACATTACCATCACATAGGGAGAGAATAGGGTTTTAAATTTTTGGGCGTCACGAAGCTTATAAACAGAAACTAGTTTTTGATTTTTATATCCTTTTACAATGGCATCAAAAACGGGTCGTTTTCATATCATTCATTTTTAAAACGAGAAACAAAAATAGTGTTCACACTTTACAGCTTGATGTCTACTTCCTTTCAAATAAATAATAAAATCATCGTCGAAATAATTGAAAAACAAATCCCAAAATAAAAATGCTTGATTCATCAGCTTTAACTTTAATTCCATTAACTCTTTTTTTACTATTTATTTATGAAATATGTATGTTAAGCTTCTTTTACGTAATCCTGCTTCGAAGCAAATTCATGTGTCCTCATCCGTTCCAAACTCTTGTAATGGCACCAATTTAATTAAATACATTTTTAGTTTCGCTTCACTTGGTTCATCAAACAAAAAAGTCATGCAACTATTGCACCTTCTGAACCCACAGAAGCACAAAAAGCATTAGTTGTATGCTTTTGTGTTTTTGTGGTTCAGAAGGTGTAGCGAGTGCATGATTTTTTTTTGTTTTGGTTAGGTTGGCACTTGGTCCGGCAGCCATCGTTCCTTTTGGTTGTAGCGTGGAAGAGAAAAGGAAGCCAACTTGTTCGTGGCAACTTCTTGCTGATTTTAATTTAATTTATTGGTATTTAAAGAAAGTAAATACTATATTTAAAGTAAGAACTATAAAATTTAATACAGTGCAGTACGACAGAAAAAGTAATTGCCTGAAAATAATAAACTTGAACAACAAACAAAAGTGTATTGAAAGTGTGCTGCATGGGCTAAAATTTCTCAATCATATTATAGCGATTTCCTTCGAATCGTTTGGATTGTGGCCAGGAGCCAATGTCGGGAAAAAAAAACTGTGGAAGACCTTTTGGCTGCTTCTATTTTTACATTGCCCCATCACATGCGGCTTGATGTGAACATTTTTAAGGCCTCAAGAAATGCAGCTTTCAACGCCAATCACTTGGACAGCACCATTCAGAAGTTATAAACTATAAATTTGAAAATCAGCAAGAAGATAGCTCACAAGGAAATGGTGTTCTAAAGAAAAATTATAAAACTAAACGCAAAAGGATATAACAGCGTAAGCCGCATTTATACGATTTCTAAGTTGAAGGTATGAAATAAAAATAGTCTTAACGATACTTATGGAATTTTTAAACCAACCGTTGCACCAAATCTTATTCGTCAATCATTATTATTGTTCATCGTAATATTCTGGTCATAGCACAAACTGATTAAATTTTGCATTAGATATTAGATTATTCAAATTAATAACAATTAGCATCTTATGTGTGGCTTTAAGCAAAACAAACAACACACAAATAAAGCAAATTAAGTAATTTTAATAAAAATACCATTTAACTTTAACGTTTAAATTAATGATCAAAATATATAAAAAAAAAAAATTTAAGTAATGTAAAGAAATATTTCATAGGAAAAAATAAAGTAAAGTAGATTTAAATAAGTAAAAAGTAATTATTATAAAAAGGATTTAAAAGAGATTGTAAGGGCGCCCATAAGAGAAAAAGATAGGTTAGTTACATATATATATAAAACATAAAAATAGGTAAAACTAAAAATAAGAAAATTTAAACAAAAATGAATTTAAAAGTAAATAAAAAAATGAAATTATAAATAAAAGAGAAAAGAAAAGAAAAAAAAAAATGAGATAAATTTAATTTAATCTTTGGTCGGATGTAGGGTGTAGGCATTTTAGTTGGGTGGACCGAAAAATCAGCCCCATGTCCACACGGTAGGGTGGGTTAAGTCGGGGCACAGGGCATCTCCATCTTGTCCCTGTGAGGTGTAGTGCACTAGCGGTCAATTTTTTTTTCTTGTTTTTGTTACGTTAAATTAAAAAACCAGGATATATCTAAAGTTCCGATTTCACTGATGCTTGTTACGCACGTGAATTAAATTTGTAGGCGGAGGTATCATTCCTGCAGCAGCGAACCCAGCCAACATCCTCACCGAACTGCTAGCATCGGCACAAATCACGTGCGGCCGCTGTAGTAAATGGTCCGTGTTCCAACCGCCAGTCGACTAGGTCGATTACACTCTAATCCCGAAATGAACAATATATAAAACTTATCTTGACAGGCATTGTAGCATGCATTGACTGTCATTAAGACCTTGGAGAAGATATTTGTTAATGCGAATATAGTTCAGGTCATTTGGGGAAAGCAGCCTTGGCTGCAGTAAAATCTTCTCAGGCAACTTGAACATTTTGACGGCTACAGTTTTATTGAAAGTCTTGCTTCATGGATGATTTGATGGCAGCACTCCAAGCGCTTCTAGAGAGTGGGTTTTTTGTATTATGCACAAGTTTTGACCAGTTCCAAAAAAAAAAATTTTATTATTTGCTTCAAACTATTTGTATTTTGAATAAATAATATCAAATATGACAAAGCAAATGCTAGTTTTGAATTTTCGAACTTGCTATAGCAAGCATAAATTTTATTCATACCAATTTGAAGCAAATGCTATTTGCATTTACTTTGCTACGAAAGTTATCTTGAAGCAATTGCTATTTTTTATTAATACCACCCAATGTAAAGACTCATCAATCTGTATTGACAATCTGATTGCCGAAAAACAAAATTTTTTGACTTTCTGCTGTATTTATGACTTTATTGATGGGTAGGTTGACTGTGTAAACGCAATAAAAATTTTTCAGTACACTTTTACTCAGTTAAGAAAAGATTTCAACGGGTGCACATCGTGCGGAAATGAAAATGGCTTGCAAATTTAATTTGTTTTTACTCAAAAACGGATAGTTTAATGATTTTGGTTTTTGCTGAAGCTTAATGGTAGCTTGAAGAGAACTTTTTTATTTTATGACTGGGACAAAATCAATTTACTGAAACCTGATTGTTATTATTTTTATCAAAGACTCATATTTTTAATTTAAAAAAAAAGGTTTCAATAAAAAAATTCTAATAAATAGCCAAAGCCCATTTTTTTGGTGATAAAGTGCATTTGAAAATGACAAATTGTTGCTGTGGACCCATTTAAATAAATTTATGACGTATATTTTTATGTTTTCACTATATTTTATTAATTTATTTCTGTTATTTCCATTAACCTATAACTATCTATCATAACAATTTTATCCGCTCTTGCTTTGTTTCCTCTTTGGCGTACAAAGCAAAACTAAATATTGACAGTTTATTGAACATGTAAACACTAACTCGGTTTGACATATTGATGACCAGATTGATGGCTACACTGATAATGTAAAAGGGGCTAATAAAGTTCTTCTGAAAAACTGTATGTTCACAATGGAAACTTTCGATAATGGATGAATAAAAATTTTACAGTGATAAATGAAATTTGCGGTTTTGTTCGGAACGATTTTACTTTAGCGACTGTTGTTGTTTTTTTTTTATATTTTTTTTGCCCAAATAGGGCTCTGGGAATTAATTACAACAACAAAAAATTCAGCTCGGGACATATCTTTCAAAAAAATCGGTATAAGTTGGGAACTCCTGGAAGGATTTTAAAAATATTGATGTGATATGAAAGGAATTTTTCAATTTGAGTGATAGTTTTCGAGATATGACAATTTTTCAAAAATTTCCCAAATTTTTTTTCCCACAAAACCGTTAACCCCTATAATTCTAATAACTAATTAGGAAGCCCAATTTATTTACTTTCGTTTGATATGCGGCATGTATCTGAAATTGTGTCATTAATATATAAATTAAAAAAAAAAAAAAACAAAAATTTACCAAATCAATTTTCTTGAAATTAGGAACATATCAAATGAAAGGAAATAAATTGGGCTTCCTAATTAGTTATTAAAATTATAGGTTAATAACACATTTTTTGGAAAAAATAACGGTTTTCTGGGAAAAAAATGGGGTGAATTTTTGGAAAATTGTCATATCTCGAAAAGTACTACTCAAATTGAAAAATGTTATACTGGTAAAATAAATACCTTTCCATCAATATTTTTAAAATCCATCCAGGGGTTCCCCACTTATATCGATTTTTATAAAAGATATATCCCGATCTTCCAAAGGCTATCTCCGAAAGTAGATTTAAGCAGGAGTTGTTGTTGTTGTAATTGATTCCCAGAGCTCTATTTGAGCAAAAAAAAAAAAAACAAAAAAAAAAACAACAACATTCGCTAAAGTAACATTAAGCCATAAATTTAATAAAAAGCATTTTGATTTACCGCCTTAAACAGTCGTTGAACATAAAAAGTAATCAACAAGTAGAATCATGTAATTGAAATTACTCGGATTACTGAACAGGCCGATATGATTATGTCAAAATCAGCTGTTTTAGAATTGTAAAAATAAAAATAAAAAAAGATAAGGAAAATTTAACTCTTATAATGGCTGCAATGCTTTGCCCTATAATGTTTTGCGGTCATTGCTTCAAATCGCAGCGCTTTGAGTGGAACACTTCAGCATTACTTAGCAAGTATCGAAATAAAGAAAAAAATGGCAAAACAAAATGAAGAGAAACTGCTAAAGAATCTTTTTGATGGAAGTGATTGGAACGTTTATGAATCGCAAATTCTAAACTTGGGTGTTGGTGCTCCCGGTACAGATTTACTGGAAAATTGTTGTGATATTTTTAAAAAAGCCACTATTCATCGCTTGGTATGAGATGAGATTCGCAAGACGAAACTTTTGCTTTTGAAATTAACGCATTGCAATTTTGTTTTAGGACTATGAAAAGAAATCAAACTCTTCAATGTTATTTCAGTATGGACCAGTAAGTGGAATTTATAGTGCACGCAAAGAAATAGCGAATTATTTCACAACAGCGTACGGTGACGAAGTTAATAGGTGAGTCTACTGTAGTACATAAACTTATCCAGAACTGTGCATTACCAGTACCATTTAACTACTTTATGTATATATTGAATAAAGCATTTTTATACCCTACACCCAGGGTATATTCACTTTGTCCTTCCGTTTGTAACGCAGAGAAGGAGGCGTGGCAGGTATAGAAAAGTATATATATTCTTGATCAGCGTCACCTCCTGAGTCGATATAGCCATGTCCGTCTGTCTGGCTGGCTGGCTGGCTGGCTGGCTGGCTGGCTGGGTGGCTGGCTGGGTGATGTGTGTGGAAATACACTTTTTGGGAAAACTAAGCAAGATAATTCAATGAAATTTGGTACCCTGCCTCCGTCATCAAAGATAGCTCGGGGGATTGAAAATGAGCAAAATCGGTTAACGGACACGCCTACCGCCCATACAAAAAATATATTCAAAATGCAATTTTAGGAGTATTTTTCACGACAATGCAACCAAAATACACATAAATACTAGAAATTGTAAGCGCAAGCTCTGAGAAAAAACTGAGCGAACTCGGACAAAAGAGCGTGGCACCTCCCATATAAGCAAAAGCTTCAAAACGCTATACTGAAAGCGATTTTTGAGATATTCGAACCAAATTTAACTCAGACACTAAGAACTATAAATGAAAGCTCTCGACAAAAATTGGGTGAAATCGGACAAGGGGGCGTGGCACCTCCCATATAAGCAAAAGCTTCAAAACGCTATACTGAAAGCGATTTTTGAGATATTCGAACCAAATTTAACTCAGACACTAAGAACTATAAATGAAAGCTCTCAACAAAAATTGGGTGAAATCGGACAAGGGGGCGTAGCACCTCCCATATGAGCAAAAGTTTCAAAATGCCATACGGAAAGAGTTTTTTGAGATAATCTAAACAAATTTCACTCAAATACTAAAGACTATAAATGCACGCTCTAAGCTAAAACTAGAGGAACTCGGACAAGAGGGCGTGGCACCTCCTATATAAGCAAAAGCTTCAAAACACTATGCTGAAAACATTTTTCACTCAGACATTTAAAACTATAAATGCAAGCTCTGAACAAAAACTGGGTGAACTCGAACAAGAGGGCGTAGCGCCTCCCATATGAGCAAAATTTTAAAAATACTGCAGTGTAGGGTATTTAATGTTTGGCCAGGCCAAATTTTACACCCTTACTAGTTAGATTTAGGATAAAACACAGTTTTCATTAATCTAATTAAATTACCACTGGAAAATCAAGGATACAACGTAAATTTAATTTAACAAGAACAGTGTTGCTCATCGTTAGGTTGCTATAAAATATCAGACTGCTGTGCTTATCTAATACTCTTGCCCAAAACTATGCTGTTCGTAACTTATGGTTAGTAATTAAAATTAATGTGTCTAATCTCTTAGCATTCCTTATCAAAGATGACAAACAAAGTTTTCTCATAGATTTTGTTTTTAAATTATCTATAAACTGTCTATATACCTTGTGACGCTCCGAGCGAAGAGACGTTAAATATTAGCGTCACGAGATTCATGAACAGCCTCTAGCAAAACATTGAATTATAAACTCTTTAATGTATTTTAAAACTCAAGTTGAAAACTACAGATTTTTAAATCGTGAAATTTTACAAAGCAAAAATTATGGATTAAGCCATACGGTTGCCACCTCCTTAATCCATTACAAATAGATTTTGTTATTTAGAACTATCCAATTAACTAGAAGCTGTCAAAATCAATACGAAACAGTTTTATGAGTTGCGAATCTTTCGAGAGACTTAAACATTTTGTGGAATACCCTTAATGATGTCGAAAAATGTTAGCATAATAAATAATTTTTATTGTTTAACTATGATACAGTAGTGTAGTGTTAACGCAATGTTATCACTTGACTTTGCGGACTGCGATACAATTGTTTTTGCAGCATCATCATTGTAATAAAAAAAGTTCCTCAGTTTTAATAGCGCTAAGTTAAAGCACATTCCACGTGTCCCTCTCTGAGCTTGGAGCTTGTTACGGTTCGTCCCTGAATGCGACAGTACTTCTATTGACACTTCAAAATATTTATTGGTCAATTAGAAAATCTCGTGACAAAACTTTACATTATAGTACCTACATATGTAGTAACTACACGATAAAGCTGCGGTACTTAAACTCGATAATCATCATAACCGCATTTACATCACAGGCAACAGAGTTATTAAATATTACTTTTCATTTAAATAATGTTCTTTAAATTTTTTCACGCTTTTATATTTTGTTGATTAAGTATTTTTTTTTTATTACAGTGAAGATCTAATAATAACATCTGGCGCCACACAAGGATTGCAGTTGATTCTCTCCACATTGGTTGATTTTAACGGCTATATTTTCGTTGATGAAGTCACTTATATGATCGCACTAGATACGTTAAAGCAGTATACAACATTAAACCTTGTGCCAGGTAAATAATATTCAGATTTTTTTGTTTACCAATCACACTTTGAAATAGTAAGGTCACGCCACATGTACATTTGTGAAAAATTTTATTCAGAAAGTTGTTACTTATCGATGAAACTTTAGAAATTGCTAACGAATTTGGAAAAAAGCGTATTTTCATAACTTTTCTTCTTTTCCAACCATAATGCAAAATGCATAAAAGAAAAACAAAAAAAAAAAAAAAAATTATTGGAAGACTGGTTTGCGTTACTAGTTTCGGGACCCACCATAGGTCGTCCTCATCAAACGCATTTCAAGCATACTATATTCAACCTTTAGTATAGATATGTTGAGAATCAAAGCAAAAAGAAAAAGAAGGCACATGCAAAAAGTTCTAATTTTTTATTTTTCCCTTGATATGCATCGCCCTGCTGTTGTAACTCATTGATATTATACTATTTTTGCATAGCGCTATTTTTATACCCTACACCCAGTGTATATTCACTTTCTCCTTCCGTTTGTAACGCAGAGAAGGAGGCGTGGCAGGTATGGAAAAGTATACATATTCTTGATCAGCGTCACCTTCTGAGTCGATATAGCCATGTCCGTCTATCTGGCTGGCTGTCTGTGCGTGGAAATAAATTTTTTGAGAAAATTAGCAAGATAATTCAATGAAATTGGGTACTCTACCTCTGTCGTCAAAGTTAGCTCGAGGGATTGAAAACGAGCGAAATCGGTGAACGGCCACGCCTACCGCCCATACAAAAAATATATTCAAAATGCAACTTTAGGATTATTTTTAACGACAATGCAACCAAAATACACATAAGTACTTGAAATAGATAGCGCAAGCTCTAGGCAAAAACTAGGCGAATTCGGACAAGAGGGCGTAGCACCTCCCCAAAGTTTCAAAATGCTATACTGAAAGAGTTTTTTGAGATAATCCAACCAAATTTCACTCAGATAATAAAGACAGTAAATACAGGCTACCAGCAAAAGCAGGGCGAAATCGAACAAAAGGGCGCAGCACCTCCCATATAACCAAGAGTTTCAAAATGCTATATTGAAAGAGTTTTTTGAGATAATCCAACTGAATTTCACCCAAACACTAAGGGCTATAAATGAAAGCACTGAGAAAAATCTCGGTGACCTCGGACAAGAGGGCGTGGCACCTTCCATATAAGCAAAATTTTCGAAATACTGCAGTGTGGGGTATTAAATGTTTGGAAAGACCAAAGGTTACACCCTTGCTAGTTTTAGTTTTACATCAAATGATGAGACCTATAAAAATAAAACATTTGCATTTAGCGGTCGCTTTATTGGAATACAGTACGCAAAAACAAACTCCTAGCAATACCGATGGCTAAAGTGTAATGCAGAGAAAGTCAATAGAATTTCGATAAATATTTCAATACAGATTGGCTATCATATCGGGTTATCAAAAGATTATTGGCACTCTGATTACAGAACTCATGTTCTGGTTATGTTGTGAGATTACTTTTTATGGTCCCTATTTTTAAATGCTGTTGTGATTACTTCCAGTACATAATATTAAACATTAAGCTTCTCAATATCTCATTGGGCTATTGAGCTAAAAATTTACACGTTATTACTTTATCTTTTGTGCTCGTTAATATATTTTAGTAAAACTAAACGATGATGGCGTTGATTTGGTCAATTTGGAGCAAGTTCTAAAAGAAAAACAATTCAAATCAAATACAAAAGTATTTTGGGGCATGTATTACACTATACCAACGTACCATAATCCAACTGGCATTTTATTTTCAACAGGTAATTAACGGCTTTTAAAATTTTATTTCAAATCTGATAACATTTACTAATTGTTAATAGATGTCTGTAAGGGACTTATAAAATTGGCACGTAAATATGATATTCTGATCATATGTGATGACGTTTATAATATACTCTACTATAAGGAAAGTCAAGCACCAAAACGATTGTTTGCTTACGATGAAAGTAAAGATGAATCCTATCGTGGCAATGTAATTTCTAATGGCAGTTTTTCAAAAATTCTTGGACCCGGTTTACGTTTGGGTTGGCTTGAAGCTCCAGCTCGCCTTAAATCTATCATAGATCAAAGGTATAGAAATTACTAATTTAGTACAAAAGTTTAAATAATTTATATACTTAGTTTCCTTTAACAGCGGTATTCCAAACAGTGGGGGTGGCTTGAACAATTATACATCTGGCTTATTATCAAGTTTATTTGAATTGCAGTTGGCACAACCTCACATCAACGCTATGTTTACTGCTTATAAAGAGCGAATGTTAGCAACAAGTGAAATACTTTCCAGTGAATTACCGAAATCATGTAGCTTTATACAACCGGAAGGAGGATATTTTATTTGGATAAGTCTACCCATTGATCAAGATGCAAGTGATTTCCTTAAGTTTTGTATGAGCGAAGAGAAAATATATTTTATTCCCGGTTCAAGATTCTCTTTAGAAAATCACGCCAAAAATTCTTTTCGTATTTCAATTGCATTTCATAACAAAAATAAGTTGGTCGATGGCACAAAGAGATTATGTGCAGTGTTAAAAAAATATTTAAAGGAATTTTGATTTGTTGTTTATTTATTTAGTTTGATAAGTACAATGTGTAGCAAAATTTTACCAAATATATAAAACTAAAGTATTTTCTTTTTTCTACTGTAGATAAATTATAAAAAAAAAAAAATTGTTACATCAAGAAACCTTCATTCAACATGTAACTACTTCAAATAGCTAATGTAATGTTTTTTTTTTTTTTTTTTTTTTTGAAACGATGACTGCGACTTTTTGCGATAACTTAGTCCTTCTTAACGACCTCTTCCATGTAACATTTGGTATAACAAGAATCTTTGTGTATTTCACCCAACGACGGTTTTAATGTCATTTTTGCCAGCTTTAAATATTCAGCTTCATACTTTCAATGCACATTTGAGTTCATAATTTGGATGCATTAATTTTAAAATCTGCACCATCATGAAATGGCATTGTGTCAATAGTGGATACTAACAATATCCAAATTTACATCTTTAGTTAAAAATTTGACAGACATCTGGCTGCGTTGTTGGTAATCCTTAAAACCAATAAAAAACATTTCGCTAATTTGTACTTGTACCATGGTCGTGTTTGGCTAATATGTGACGCATCAAATCTATTTTCCGCCAAAAACTACTGCTGCATACATTACAATGCAGTTTTTTTCCAGATGTATGTATGGCCAAATGTTGCTTTAGATGACAGAGTTGTGTAAAACGTTTAGCACACACATGACAAATATGCTTACGTTCATTTTGATGCTGACTTAGATAATGCTTTTTCAAATGATCCAATGTTGCGAATTGCTTGTCACATAATAAACAGATATGTTTTTTTATTAACGAATGTACAATTCGTAAATGTTGCTTTAAATTAATATGAGTCTGAAATTCCTTCCCACAATAAGGACAACTATGTGGTTTTGATTCAGTAATCGAATGAGTTTTAATATGATAATTGAGTGCAGCAGAAGATTTAAAGGATTTATCACAAATTTTGCATAGATTTCCATCGGTTCCATATGTATCGTTTATGCGATGATTTGCTTTATGTTTCCACAATTCTTCCCAGTGTTCGAACTTTGCCTCACATTTGTTGCAAATCAATACGCTAAGTGAATGCACTGCTGCTAAATGTGTTGTCAGCATTTTTTGATTTATGAAATGATCCGCACACATTGGACATTTGTATGCACTTGCGTTTTCTACTGCTGAAGTGACATTTTCGTCACTAACATTTTGTTGATTATTGAGATGAAGTACGTCGGGCAAATGCAAATCCAATGCATCCCAACATTCAGAAAACTGAAAGGAGTTTTCTTCAGCGCTATGCAATAGAAACTCATCAAGAAACTCTTCATTCATTTCTATTTTAGCATTATCATCCTCATCGTCCTGATTACTGGGCATGAGCAAATGAACGGCTTGAAAATGTTGCTGTAGTGCTAACTTGGAAGCGTATTGTGTAGGTAATGTTTGCTTGGGACACAAGCAGCAATAGTAAATGAGTCCATTACGATGATGTATTTTTGATATGTGATTCAATAGATGACCTCTGTTTTTGTACTGCTTTGGGCAAGTGGGACATAAATAATTCATATCTGCATGTGCTTCTTTGTTATGCTTTTCCAAAGCTTCTGCATTTGCAAAGAGACCGAAACAAAATTGGCAAACGTTAATTTTATCCAAATCATGTGTAGCTTCATGGCTTTTAAGTTGCCGAAACGAAGCAAAAGACTGTGGGCATTCTAAGCATTTGTACACACGATGATGAACGGATTGAGAGATTGGCGGCAATGGATATTGATTGATTTGATTTTGTGATTCTGCTTGTTTTGGTAAAAGTAAACGTAGCTTCTTTGATGCAATGGCTTTTTTGGGTAACTGCTGTAGATTATATGGTTCAGTGGGAGAGTTAGTTGGTTTGGCTTGGTGTAAGGATTGTTGTGCCTTCTGTATTTGTTGGGCAAATGCAAAACATGATTTAACAGAAGTTTGGCACCTAAGGCAAATGTGACCCTCGTCAGATTTATTTTTATTGTAGTCCTAAGGAATAATATTTTTGTGAAGATATACTTATGATTGCAAGGCTTCTTAATGCGAGGTCACACGAAGGGCACGGGCACTTAGAATTTGTAGACAAACGGAGGAAAACGAAAAGCACCGCTTCCCTCCGCTGGCCCACAAATCCTAAGTGACCGTGCTCTTCGTGTGAGTTCGCATTTAGGAGTTTTCCATTAGGGAGAAGATTTTGATAGCTTCCCATTAACTTATTTATATACAAACCTTCAAAATTCCATCCCTAAATATTTGCAAAGCATCATCGGCGGTCAAGTTATTTCCGTCGTATTCAAATATGAATTCATGAATAGCCCTCCAACCCCTACAATCAATTTCTACTGCACAAAATTCACAAAACACCATGTTTACGATTTTGTTTATTTACTATTCATTTCTAATTGTTTATTGTGACGTTTATTTTTGACGTTTCCCGCTGTCAGCTTCAATCTTTTACAAAATCATTTAAAAAATTTGTAAGAGATAAAAAAAATTTACTACATTGCAGTGTGGTCAAAAACAGTAATAGGGCTATTCTGGCGTCAGTATTAGAGCTGTCAAACAGCTCACCACAGTCTTCACTGCTACGAAAGTAGTAACGAAGATGTTTTGGTATTCTGGTTGCATTTAGAAAGCTCTTTTCCGTCTTTATGAATACGACTTTTAATACCTGCTACGTAGGAGGTCTTACAGCGATCTTAAAACTATTAGTTGCTTGCTGTCAGGTTTTTATTATGTGAAAAGTGAAGAATTATAAAAAATTTTATTTTATTGCTTGTTAATAATTTTTTATCATAAAACAGCTGCGCTTAATGTTAGATTATCGACTGTTAATATTTTTTTTTTAAACCTAATTTGGCTTATTAAGCTTTTAATTTTAAGAAAGAAAATATAATCAAAAATGTCTGGTCGGATCTTTTTTCGGAGATATAGCCATCGAAAGATCGGGATATAGCTTTAATAAAAACCGGTATAAATTCGGAACCCCTGGCTGGATTTTGATAATGTTAGTGTCATATGAAAGCTATTTTAACACACTACAAAATTGTTGTACAAAAATTTTAAATCCGAGTCAACATTTTCGAGATATGGCGTATTTTCAAAAATTTTGACCAGTTTTTTTATTTTTAAAGCACTATTTCTCCAAAAAATTTCTGATTAACCTATAGTTTTTGAAACAAATTATGGAATCCTAATCAATTTCATTCGATTTGATATGCAATTTATACCTCATTTCCTTCATTAGCACATTTTTTATAGGAAAACAAAAAAGTAAGCCACAGAAATTTTCATGAACAACAACAACATTGGAAATTTGGAATTTTGCTAGCAAACTAGGTGATGGATATATTATAGACTGATCCGCGGTCGAAGACCGTCGTGAAGTGGATTTTTGGGAGTCTTAAATCCGGAGCTGCGGCCGAAGCCGCCCACTTACCCCTACTCTTATGCCAAATTACTGTGGGAAAAAAAATCGGCCCAAATTTCAGAAAAGTCATAATATCTCGAAAACTACGAGCCAGATTTAGTAAATTTCGTATTCAGTTTTGTAGCTTATTAAATTACCTTTCATATGCCGTTTTTGTTAATAAGACATTTTTGGAAAAATAGTGCATTAAAAATAAAAAAACTGATAAAAATTTTTGAAAATTCGCCATATCTCCAAAACCATGACTCGGATTTAAAACTTTTGCATCGTTTTTATAGCCAGTTAAAATACCTTTCATATGATACCAATATTATTAAAATCCATTAAGGGATTCTGAACTTTTACCGGTTTTCATAAAAGCTATATCCCGATCTTCCGATGGCTATATCTCCGAAAGTAGATTTGACCAGAACTTTCTGTTGTTGTTGTTGTAATTAATTTTGAGAGCCCTATTTGGGCAAAAAAAAATATAAAAAAAACAACAGTTTTTAAAGTAAAATTGTTGCCTAAGATTTGGCAGTTGTTAAATTTTTGTTTGTGTGAGTGATAATGATAAAGGGAAAAACAAAATTATAACTATTTTGGTTTAATATTTGCTCTAATAGTTACAAAATAAAAGAAAAGTTTGTGTAAAAACATAAAGCAACAATTTCTGCACAATATAATATGGCGGCGCGCAAGAAGAACTTATTTTGCATGTCAAAATGAAAAATGTAACCCGGCATCTTCCCTTGCTATCTGTCAAAAGTCTATAATCAAAACAAAGAATTTTGACATTTTCGTAGTTTAAGAAGAAGCAGCATTTGTTATCGCTGCAACCAGAGCAATTCAACCATGTTAGTTTGCACAATTTGACAAGTTCACCTCGAAAGCTTTTATGTGGTGAATTTATGAGCTTTTTCTAAAAGATTTCTGCGCCAGAATACCGAATGTCTTCGGGAATCTTAGAAAGTAATTCTGACATGTATTCAGAAAGACTTTCTGCTGTCTTAGCCAGAATAGCCCTATAAAACACATTTTACGCAAAATAGGGGAAAATCAAAAGTAAAGTTTTATGTCCATACATTTTATACGGACGTGCATATGAGGGGTATAGAAGCAAAGGTATCAATCTCCATTTTTTTCATGAAATTGTCTGATAGCGTTTGACCACAAGCTTTCATCAAATGGAATTAGATGGCGCTATCAAAAAGGTATAGAAACAAAGGTGAGAGTCTCTCCTTTATTCATGGACATGTTTGACAGTGACACCTAGTTGCACTTGATAATAGCTTGAGATCAAACACTATCAGACACGCTCATGAAAAAAATGGAGATTGCCGCCTTTGCTTCTATACCCCTCATATCTAGTCGGATTAATTTACCTTTAACAACACCTAGTATTTTTTTAATTTAGTTAGTTTTTTAAGCTTTTAATTCTAATAAAGAATATGCATTCAAAATATGTCGGATCTACTTTCGGAGATATAGTCATCGGAAGATCGGGATATATCTTTTATAAAAACCGGTATGAGTTGGGAATTTTAAAAATATTGATGTCATATGAAAGGTATTTTAACAAGCTATATAATTGGATTTTCATTTGGTTCAGTTTTTGAGATATGATGAATATTCAAAAATTTTAACCATTGTTTTCAAAAGAACCTTTACTGCCTTACCTAAATTGGAGCGTTAGACCAGCGTCAGGCGTATTTTACCATCTCTGTCTGTTTCATGCTCATACAATTTGTATGGAGCATACCGAAACAGTGATGGTTAAATAACGCTGACGCTCGTCTAACGCTCCAATTTAGGTATGGCAGTTATTTGTCCCAAAAAATTCACTATTAACCTATATTTTGGAAAAATTAACGGTTTTTTTGGGAAAAAAAAATGGTGTAAATTTTTGAAAAATCGGCATTTCTTCAAAACTATGACCCAAAATGACAAATTGTGCAATAATTATAAAACTTGTTAAAATGCCTTTTATATGACAGCAATTTTTTTAAAATTAATCTAGGGGTTCCTAACTTATACCGGTTTTTGTAAGAGAAATATCCCGATCTATCGATGGCTATATCTCCGAAAATAGGTCTGATAGGCACTTTTTGTTGTTGTTTTAAGTGATTCTCAGAGCCTTGGGCAAAACAAAACAGGTGTTTTTAAAAATAAATTGTTTCCTTTTTTTAAGTGGAATGTTGTCTTTTTATATAACTTCCCGGAAGCAGTATGCCTACTTTTGTCGTACATGGAAATTCGCTTTCGTTTTTTAACTTTTTTGCGAATTTTAGCATCACGAAGTTTATGTGCAGCCCCCTTTTGACTGTCATCCGGCTGATGGAATAAAAGTCGTTCACCCAACACGTTTGGTGGTATTTGTATAGGATCTTGTGGCATGGGCTAACGGCCAACGTTCGATTAGTTGAATACTAACTTTGACTTATACCTGGGCCTATCAGGTATCCACAGGTGTTGATTTTTGGAATGAAAATGATAGTTTGATCTTTTGGTTATAAAACCTCATAATTAATTTTTTTAATTCAAATCATTTACAATAAAATAAGTATACAACATAAATTGAAAGACAAAAGTGCATTTTGTGTTTTTGCAAGGAAGACTTGGTCCCATCACATTTTTTTCCTGCATTTTGCTTTTGGGAACATCGTAGGCAACCGGTATTTTTGGACATCGAAGACAACAGCTGGTCATTCATTATCATTTTTTGATATCATTGTGATATACGCAAGGCGTAACATTCCGTATATCACTGTGATATCAAATTTAAATATGTCACTGAGAAATTTTGGATATCATTTTGATATAATTTTCTTGATCGGGTGGCTACGCCTATACCCAGGGTATATTCACTTTGTCCTTCCGTTTGTAACGCGGAGAAGGAGGCGTGGCAGATATAGAAAAGTATATATATTATTGATCAGCGCCACCTCCTGAGTCAATATAGCCATGTCCGTCTGTCTGGCTGGCTGGCTGTGTGTTGAAATACATTTTTTGGGAAAACTAAGCACGATAATTCAATGAAATTTGGTGCACAACCTCCGTCGTCAAAGTTAACTCGGGGGATTGAAAATGAGCGAAATCGGTCAACAGACACACCTACCGCCCTCCATACAGAAAATATATTCAAAATACAACTTTTGGAGTATTTTTCTCGATAATGCAACCAAAATACTACGAATTGTAAGCGCAAGCTCTGAGTAAAAACTGGGCGAATTCGAACAAGAGGGCGTGGCACGCTATACTGAAAGCATTTTTTGAGATAATCCAACCAAATGTCACTCAAATATTAAGAACTATAAATTCAAACAAATTTTCAAAATACTGCTGTGTAGGGTATTTAATGTATGGCCAGGCCAAAGGTAACACCTTTACTAGTTATATTTGAATTTCTTGGACTATCGTTCTGTTACAATTTTTTTATTTTTATAAATGACTGACAGTACTTTTTAATTAAAAAAAAAAAATAAAATTTAATTAAATATCTTCAAAATTATCTTTATTACGTATATTTAAGTTCAAATCGAACAAAATGCTGATAATTACTGAAATAATTATACAAAATGCAGCTGCATGTGGTGCAAAAAAATTTGCAGCAAGAAAAAATTTAAAGCTACTAAGCCAACGGTTAAAGATGCCTCCACAAAAAGGCGACAATCAAAACTTTCTTAGTTGTCGGACGAAACGGCTTCTTCTAGGCCAAGTTATGCAAAATAACAAACATCGAGAAAATCTCATCCAACCTGCAACTGGTTTGAACTGGATAGCTAAAACGGGATTCTGATGCATTTTTTATGTTAAAATTTTTGTGGAACGTAAATAAAGTTTATTTAGAGCAAACTTTTCAGTATAAAAGTAAAAAGCCTAATTTCGACATTAAGTGACAGCAGATATTTGGTTCATTCTTCTTTTGGTCATGTAATGAGACCAGACGCTATAGAAGTATTTTCCAGAGGACAGCAAACATGTGCGGTGCTAGACCAAATGTAGACGTCGGCGATACCTACTTTGCGAGGCCTTTTTCAGTTCCGAGAATGTAAACTATAAATAGATTGAGACTGATGTATGAGTATATACACAAGTTATATTGTTAATCAAATGTTACCAAAAATATCAAAACCAATCAGAACTTAACTCATCTATACCTCCAGTTGAAGAATTGCAAATCTAAATATTATTGACATTTGCTCAACACGGCTCACGGCTAGTGCAATTGAGCATGATGGCGTAGTATAGTAAGTTCGGGTAATGTGATATAGGCATTTTTGTTTTCTAAATTACACGTAGTTTTCAAAGCATAGCTGCTACCATTTTATGTATTATGTTTTCTTGATGCATTGTTGAGTATATTATAATTTTGGAGTTCTTTAGCGTGAGCCAATTTTGAGATACTTCAACAAAATGGAAAAAAAGTCAAAAAAGTTAAAAAAATAAAATTGGCGGGTAATGTTATATACTATAACGCATATGAAAACAAAATGCATTTTCGGAAAAAAAATCATCGTGTTATAAAGTTACTTTAGTTGTGGAGCTTTAACTTCAGGTTAGGAGTGAGAAACATTACTAAAATCGATTTAACAAAGCTTTAGCTCATTTTTCTTAAAAACTGTGACCTTTATATAAAAATGTTGGACCAATAAATTGTTAATAAGGCAAACGTTTTAGATTTGGGCCTAAAGACCATCGTGCCAAACATTTTTCATTGCAAATGGAGCTTCAAATATTTTCGGTGCCAGAAGTCCACTATATCACATTACCCGAATTTCAGTTTAAAAATAATCAGGTTATTTTTGAAAAACACACTCCAGCAAATAAAAAATTCAATTGATTTATGGTTAGGTATATTCACCCACTAGCATAATTTAATTTTTCGGGTATGATATCAATTTTTTGTTTAGGCTAGATCCTAACATATAGCACATACAATAAAGTTTTGATTCACTGCCAAATCAATTTTACCACACTGAAGGCAGAAAAAATAAAGGTGGGCTCTCAAAAACTTGCAGAACGTTTCTTTTTCAGTTACTCCCGCGTGAAAAAGAACGGTGGCCACTAATAATACTGATAAACACTAATAGTGCATAAGTGTTTTCGCGGTCGAACCACTAATGAACACTTACCGTGGCAAATAAACCACTGATGACCACAAATAGTGGCAATCGTACCAATTATGACCACTAATGGTGGCAGAGGTGATTTAAAATTAAAAAGGCAAGAAAATAGTGTCACACTTTCGTTTCTTTATTGTATATAAAATGAAGAATGATGTAAATTTAATGTTTAATAAAAATTTTAGCGTATTTTTTCATGAATTATTGCCGCCAACTTCTAAGATTTTTATCGAGTGTTCCTTCCAGGATTTTGCTTGCGGCAATTTTTTTTTCATCGAGGCAGGTGGTTGAGGCGCATCGATACCATTGGGCCAATTCAATAAAACACTCAATTTCTTATTCTTCACAGTATCCAAAGTTTCGTCGTCAGGCAAGTCTACCCATCCACCGTAGGCGACATCGATTTTGTTGCTGTAATTCTCGAACTCGCACAAAATGCAAATTTCCAGATCCATTCTGTGAATAAAAAGCACATTCACTCTAACCTCAAAACATTTCGCTAAATCCAAAATTTTAGTCGTAACCACTATCGTTCATGCACAAACCGAATTTACCTTTTCTTTTCTATATTGTCGGAAGCCATTTTCACTTTTGGATTCACACGACGGGAAATTGCACGTAAATTAATATGTACTATTATATCCGCACATCGATTATTGATCCCACATGTGATCGGACTATCGAACGATTGCGCATGTGCAGACTTATCACGCCAGCACTTTCGCTGGTACTGTATATCTGTCTCTGTATTTCCTTATGAACACAACAAGGACAGACATACTCAGATCTTCATCAATGGTGCATTAGTGGTTTATTAGTGGTTATTAGTGGTAAGTAAGTGGTCATAAGTGGCGTATTAGTGGTACGTTAGTGGTCATTAGTGTTTATAGGTGTGCATTAGTGGTTATCAGTATTCATCAGTGGTGCATTAGTGGTTATTAGTGGCCACCGTTCTTTTTCACGCGGGCTGTGGTTTTGACGAAAAAATCATTATCGAGAGTTGTTTATTTAAGGAGATATGCTGGTATACCACATTACCCGCCTATATCACACTTCCCGAAGTTACTCTATTTTGTTTGTTTAACTCTGTTTGTAATTTCGTCAGTAACGGATTTAGACATTAATAGAGTTTAAATTATTCGAGTAGAGTAAGAATTAATTACTAGAAATACCCTTTTCCCCGGATCTACATCTTTAAATGGCACTCTTAATTGATCCGCTTGCTCTTGATTTTCTGCATCGCAAATCTGCCCACTTTCTAACTCTTCATTGGATCCAAAATCTTGGATCTCAGTTGATTCACTCGATTCTGAAACTATGTCAGAAATTTGGGAACAGATTTCATCGATCCTGAAACTAATTCTGCCTCAGAAACTAAAGATACTTGGGTAAGTGACTCATCAGAGGATCCTGTAGTAGTTACAGGCTTCATTAGAAATTTCATCATACTGGAACTCAAAGCTTTCTTGGACAGAACGGCTTCAGCATTTATTTATTTTTTTTAGATGCACCAGATTCCCATTTCTTCCCTATATCTCTGTCTCTACTGAGTCCTCCAGACATGATGACCTTAAATAGATGTAAATAAATAAGTTAACCAATTTTAATCACGCAATATTTTCGTCGGGCAACTAAGTATTTCTGTAAAAAATTTCATTGATACATATATCGACGCCCGAGTTCTTTTTTTTTCAATTAGACTAAACGTCCCAGATTTTGCGGAACAGTCCCGAACTTGCTCATCTATACTATTTATATAAAATTGCTTATATGAAAACCGTATGTAACGATTTGGTGCAAAATATACCGAACCGATTTTAATAATTTTTTTTTTTAAAACGTTCTACGTGTGGTAAGAAACAGGATTGTATACTTATTTTTTTGGTTTTTATAAGATAAACCTTTTTTTTTAGAATGAAGTTGTTGAAAAAAAAAAATTCAATGCTTGCATAAAAATGATCGTTTGCATTTCAGTCGCTATTGCTTTCTGCGCCATGAGTTATGTGTTGTTGTTGTGTTTTCCGTCTCTTTCATTTATTGTTTTTTTTTATTCTTGATGTTGTGTTGTTGATAGGAGTAAAAATGAGAGTGATTTCGTCAGTGATGCAAACTTAATATTTTCAATATATTTGGACTTTTAACGATGTTTTACATGTTTTTCAATATTTTTAATTCTCTTTGACTTTTTTCGATATTTCGGATATTTTTCGAAACACTTGGACTTTGACCGATTTCTTCGATGTACATGTTTCACTATTTTTCGAAACTTTTGATTTTGTTTCGATATATTGGATGTTTTGTTTTTAGACTTTTACCGATTTCTTCAATGTGTTTCAATATTTCTCAAAACTTTTGGGATTTTACCGATATATAGGATGTTTTTCGATTTCTTTTTTGTAATTTTACCGATATTTTGGATGTTTTTCGATAAACTTAGACTTTTACCGATTTCTTCGTAGTGTTTCAATATTTTCCGAAACTTTTGGACCCTTTTCGATACATTGGATCTTTTTCACTTTATTTGGACTTTTTCTGATTCTTTTATACATAGTATTTATTGATTTGAATCGTTCGCATAGAAGAACTTAGTTTTTTAACACGCCACTTATTCATAATAATAACAATCAAGTATTATTATTATTATTTCTTCGATGTTTTCCAATGCTTTTGGACTTTTACCGATTTTAGGATGTTTTTCGATACATTTGGGCTTTTACCGATTTCTTCGTTGCATTTCGATACTTTTGGACATTTACCGATATTTTGGACGTTTTTCCATAATCTGGACTCTTACCGATTTCTTCAATGTATATTTTAATATTTTGCGATACTTTGGCATTTTACCGATAAAATAAATATATCGGAGCATCTGTTTGTGGCACATTGTTTTAAAAAATAAAAAAAGGTTTCGTTATAAGCTTTTTAGTGCAATCTGGCTTTTTATTAAAACCCGTGCAACGCCGGGTAAAACAGCTAGTACTAGGTAAAAAATTACTTTGGTTTTTTTTTGGTTTGTTTATTAGCACAATAAAATTAAATATCTGAATGGAAAGAATTGCGCAATAATTGACTCATTCTAGTAACCGAAAAAAGCGGCCTATTTTAAATACATTTTTCGATCAATTTTTGTGCTGAAAAGTTTGTTTGTTTGTAGCTAACTCCACGAATTTGCTCAAAAAGTTTCCTAGTTTAAAGGAAATAATGAAATTTGAAATTGGATTATTTAAATTTTTTTTCCGAAGCCCCTTCAGGTACGAGGCCGTCGGCAGTCGCCGATCGATAAATGGTTCGGAAATTATCTTACCGATTTTGATGAAATTTTTTCAGTATATTAATCATTTTGAGGAGGGCTTACGTGTGCAAAAAAAGTCGACACCATGTTGTGCCTCAAAATTATGATTCATTATTATTTTATTTAATTAAATTTATTTTATTTACATACGTTCTATTTAATCAAAGAAGTAGCAAACAAGTTGTTAGGAACTTTTAGGTGTGGTACGATGTAAAAGTTTTTTACAGGCAGCGACTCATTTTTAGAATCAGAATAAAATGAAGTAATGCATAAGATTTAACAAAAATATTTTCATCTTTATTTTTCTAAAATAACATAGTCGTATTTATAAAAATGCATTGAATTAAAATATAATAATTAATTTAGTTTGTACATCGAAAATTATACAAAAATATGCCTATTTAAAAGCTCTTGTCATTTACTAAATTTTTTCATCCGATATGTCCGTATAAATGTTATATCGACTATAAGTTTTTGTTTTGCGAAATAGATTGCATTGCATTAGAAGCACAAAAAAGCTGATAAACTTGGGTCAAGTTAAATTTCAATTGTTGCATATATTACATGTCTATAGATACTATAGTATTATAAAATGGCAAATAATATCGAGATAAATAATGTTCAATACTTTCTTTAACTTTCAAGCTTAAAAAGATTGAATATCAATAAAAAAAACAGAATTTCAAAATTCGACGCACAAAAGGTAACAGTTATATGAGTCACCCAGAAGCCAGTGCGAATAAGTCCATTTTTTCATATTCTCTGATTTTTGCAAATTTCAGTAGAATAAACAATATTCTTCCTGGTTAATAAAGGATCTAGTGGATTCTTCATGTTTTCTAGGCTAAAAAGTCTTTTTTCTTACAGCTTCAGAATATTTTGTAATAACATTTTAAAGTAAGCAAAATTAAAAACACAAATTTTCTCAATTTCAGTTTTTTGTTCTTAACCGCATTGGCTTCTGAACGACTCATATGAAGATAAATTAAATTGATTTTTGCTATCATTATCTTATAACACGTATAAAACTACTAGTTGTCATATATTTATTTATATCACAATTGTTTAAATCCTTATTATTAAGAAGATGCTCATCTTTCTGCAGTATTTTCAAAAAAATGCGACAATTTTGATTTACAGCTCAAAAAAAGTTCTGTTCTAACTTTAATACTTTTCGATTGATATGCGGAATGTTGTTGGCAATGCACTGCATTTTAATCAGTAAATGTTGCAATTATCTCTGCCAATGATGTGTACGTTCCAATAACAAGACCCAGTATGCCAACAATGATGAGGACGAAATTACTAACTAATAGCCACACTTTACCAACACCAGTTCTGTGATACCAATGTGTAGTAATTTGAATTAAAGCTGGAAATGCCAGACCTAATGCTGACAAGCAGAGGGCACCAAATAGCGAAATAAAAAGTTCCAGATTTGGAATGGCAACAGCAAGTAGAACTAAAAATAAAAAAATATAAAATAAATTTTAGAGTTTAATTTCATTTAAAAAGTTCAATTGTTCACTTACAAGTGACCAAGACAAGACAGGTGCGAACAATATATTCCCATAAGACTTTCTTGCGTTGTGGTCCCAACTTTTTGGCAACGTAGTCATTCCACGTTATGTCAATGGCTACGTAACATGCTAATCCATGAGTAATGAAAATAGCAAAGGCCAACATACCCTTGACACATTGTGCGAGTCTGTGAAATTGGAACAAAAAAGAAAAAAAAAAAATATAATATGTAATTAAGACTGAACTAGATTAATCGATTTTGACTCATACTTACACATCTTTAGCTGGAAGATTCAATGTAATGGAACCTTCAACATCGTTGCCATAATTCAAATAGCCAAACAAACCCATGCCAACATACAAGAATACGATTAATATCATTGATACATTTAAAACACCGCAATTGCCGCCAAAATTCTTTGGCGTTTTCATTTCGTTTTCCAGTGGTAAGATAACACCAATAGCTTCCAAGGCAAATAGCACTGTTCCAAAGAATAATGGAAAATTTTGCACTTTGCCAAAGTCATCTTTACCCTCGACATCAACTGGATCGCGGAAAATGTAATAGCAGATGATACCAAAGGAAACCATGGTGATGGCGTTGGCTAAAGTTGAGAATGGTGCCAAGTATTTGAGATTACGTACCTTTTGAAATAATACAAAAATTATAATATTTAATATTAAATTAAAAAAAACTTTTCTAAAAGAAATAACCCAATATGTGCAAGTGTCTCGAAAATCTTGTAAAACTGTCGACATTCGTATTGATTTTGACGTATTACGGAATACTCCAATTATCAGGCCTGTTCCGTAATCCACGTGGTTTACTTTTTCGTTAATGCCAATAAATGTTATTTATAGAACTTGTAATTCCCCACAAAAAATATCCTAATACTTTTTATCGTGTGACTCACCATTTTCATCAAAAAGGCTCCTAAATGAAAAGTAATTGAAAACACATGGATTATGGAACAGGTCTGTATATTTGCTTTTATTTCGACTTTTACACGACCTTATATTAAAAAGTCGAGTCTGAGAATTTATCTATAAAGCGATTACTAGGCAAATATTCTAGAAAACCGCATTACGACCAGTAAAATCATTCGTGATAGAAACTAGTGATGAGCAAAATTAGCCTTGGTCTAGAGTCTTGGTCTTAGTAATTTTTCGAGTCCAAGGATCTCAATAATCTAACCTAACCTAAGACTTACATAGTGCCTAAGACAGAGATTTATAGGTCTTTTCTGGCTAAGACAGCAGAAAGTCTTTCTGAATACATGTCAGAATTACTTTCTAAGATTCCCGAAGACATTCGGTATTCTGGCGCAGAAATCTTTTAGAAAAAGCTCATAAATTCACCACACAAAAGCTTTCGTGGTGAACTTGTCAAATTCTGCAAAATAACATGGTTGAATTGCTCTGGTTGCATCGATAACAAATGCTGCTTCTTCTTAAACTGCGAAAATGTCAAAATTCTTTGTTTTGATTCTAGACTTTTGACAGATAGCAAGGCAAGATGCCGGGTTCCATTTTTTATTTTGACATGCAAAATAAGTTCTTCTTGCGGGCCGCCATATAATATTGTGCAGAAATTGTTGCTACATGTTTTTACACAAACTTTTCTTTTATTTTGTAACTATTAGAGCAAATATTAAACCAAAATAGTTATAATTTTGTTTTTCCCTTTATCATTATCACTCACACAAACAAAAATTTAACAACTGCCAAATCTTAGGCAACAATTTTACTTTAAAAACTGTTGTTGTTTTTTTATATTTTTTTGGCCCAAATAGGGCTCTCAAAATTAATTACAACAACAACAAAAGAAAGTTCTGGTCAAATCTACTTTCGGAGATATAGCCATCGGAAGATCGGGATATAGCTTTTATGAAAACCGGTAAAAGTTCAGAATCCCTTAATGGATTTTAATAATATTGGTATCATATGAAAGGTATTTTAACTGGCTATAAAAACGATGCAAAAGTTTTAAATCCGAGTCATGGTTTTGGAGATATGGCGAATTTTCAAAAATTTTTATCAGTTTTTTTATTTTTAATGCACTATTTTTCCAAAAATGTCTTATTAACAAAAACGGCATATGAAAGGTAATTTAATAAGCTACAAAACTGAATACGAAATTTACTAAATCTGGCTCGTAGTTTTCGAGATATTATGACTTTTCTGAAATTTGGGCCGATTTTTTTTCCCACAGTAATTTGGCATAAGAGTAGGGGTAAGTGGGCGGCTTCGGCCGCAGCTCCGGATTTAAGACTCCCAAAAATCCACTTCACGACGGTCTTCGGCCGCGGATCAGTCTATAATATATCCATCACCTAGTTTGCTAGCAAAATTCCAAATTTCCAATGTTGTTGTTGTTCATGAAAATTTCTGTGGCTTACTTTTTTGTTTTCCTATAAAAAATGTGCTAATGAAGGAAATGAGGTATAAATTGCATATCAAATCGAATGAAATTGATTAGGATTCCATAATTTGTTTCAAAAACTATAGGTTAATCAGAAATTTTTTGGAGAAATAGTGCTTTAAAAATAAAAAAACTGGTCAAAATTTTTGAAAATACGCCATATCTCGAAAATGTTGACTCGGATTTAAAATTTTTGTACAACAATTTTGTAGTGTGTTAAAATAGCTTTCATATGACACTAACATTATCAAAATCCAGCCAGGGGTTCCGAATTTATACCGGTTTTTATTAAAGCTATATCCCGATCTTTCGATGGCTATATCTCCGAAAGTAGATCCGACCAGACATTTTTGATTATATTTTCTTTCTTAAAATTAAAAGCTTAATAAGCCAAATTAGGTTTAAAAAGAAAATATTAACAGTCGATAATCTAACATTAAGCGCAGCTGTTTTATGATAAAAAATTATAAACAAGCAATAAAATAAAATTTTTCATAATTCTTCACTTTTCACATAATAAAAACCTGACAGCAAGCAACTAATAGTTTTAAGATCGCTCAAAGACCTCCTACATAGCAGGTATTAAAAGTCGTATTCATAAAGACGGAAAAGAGCTTTCTAAATGCAACCAGAATACCAAAACATCTTCGTTACTACTTTCGTAGCAGTGAAGACTGTGGTGAGCTGTTTGACAGCTCTAATACTGACGCCAGAATAGCCCTATTAATATCAAAACCAAGTCAATTGTCCATTGGCCTTGGTTTACTCATCATTAATAGAAACAGACGGTACAAGAAATGATTAATGACTTTTGATATTGAAATATTCCGGGATAGTTTTGAAGACTTATGAATAGTATAGTATAGTATAGTATAGTATAGTATAGTATAGTATAGTAGTGTAATGGAAATACTTAGACTTAACTAAATCTCGAATTATGATAAATTACTTGTGCTGTCGAAATAACGAAATAATCGAGAACAACATACAACAACAAACTCAAAGATTTCTTACCCAATTTATTAATATAAGTGGAAGCAAAATGATTAACATACAAATGCGCACATCAATTGGAGTATCTAAATAGTAATCAGCAATAGATTTGATATTTGATGAAACGAATACAACATACACACAGCAGGTGCCAAGTTGATAAATTAGTAAGAAAGTGTTGACAGTATGGCCAATGTATGGTGCTAATTTCCGGAAGAATGCGGGACCCTCACCCATTGCAGTTTCTGCTACACAAGGGTAATTCATGCTAGGGATCTTTAATGAAAAAAAATTAAAATAAAGTGTTACAAAAAACAAAAATTAAAGTTATTACCTTTTTTCGTCGACATAGCTCAATTTCGGCTTTGACCAACTGATGTATACAATATGTACATATAAAACCAATGATAATTGTACCGATAGTGCCTGTGATATAACCGGAATTCCTGAATGCATTTGGCATTGCAAGTATACCAGTTCCCAGCGAACCTTTCAGTAAATGAAATAGTGTTTCCGAATTGCTACATGGATATGAAGATGTTTTTATTTTTTAATAAAATCCGAATTTTTCAAAATCATAATTTTAGTTTTGAATATTTTTTAGCACTTACGTGGTAGGATGCTCTACATCACGGTGTTCATAGGGGTTATAAGTAGATTCTTTGCCATTTTTGTCGCCCTTCTCCGCTAACTCCAAGGAATATTTAGATGAGATTTTATCATTAACATTATCGTTAACAAATGCTGGATTACTGTGTCCATTGCTACTCATTATAAGTTCTATGGTTTATCGGAACAAATGGTTTTTAGTAATATGTGACAGATTTAGCTGAAAAGGAAGAAAGTTGCAAATTAATTTTGAGCAATATCAAGGATTTGATTATAAATTATAGTAGCAATCAGTTTAGATCATATATTTTACAGTTTAATGGACTACTCTGTAACAGTTGCCACTTTAAACAAATACTTTGTAACAGTTATCAGTTTAAGTTGCCAATCAGTTGCGTTGCCATACGTAATAACCCAGCAAACATTTTCAATCAAGGAAGAATCGTATTCGATTCGCCTAGACGATTAAATCAATCGTCCGCGACAGTCGTATTCTGCTCTTCCGCGAATGTTCAGGCGTGAGAAATTGTCCGGCCGAATACGATTGTTTTAGAAGAATCCTCTAACAACTCCCCGAAATGAATCCGCAAACGATCCCCAGGAAGAGTCATCTGGCGACTCCCCAAGATGAATCTGCAAATGATCCCCAGGATGGGTCAACAGACGACTCCGCAACATGTTTTTCAAAGCGAAAACAAACTTGAAAAAACTTGAAAAAAAAAATAAAAAAAATAAAATATGAAATGGCGACATAAAAATAATTTCATAACAAATTGCTAATTTTTGTACAATAAACTGTCAAAATTTATGTGCCGTTAAAAATATACCGTGTAGTTTGACATTTTGCTTCGTGAAAAATACCGGGCCTCAGAAATATTGCCTTTTAGAAAAAAAAATTATTAATTTTTTCGAAATTTCTCAGGAGATGACGTCATGTCGTAGTCGGCCATCTTGTATCGTGTAAAACTCGTCTGAAGGAGTTGTTGGTTATTCGTAAAGAAGTTCGATTTCAAACCATCATCCAGAAGAGACTTAGTCGAATCTTTTTTTATTCGTTTTGGGCTTTTTTTTATGAATTTTTTTTTTGCACCAATCGATGGGGAAAGGTCGAAAATATATTTTGGTCATAACCAGATTTGGTGCCGGGCCCTCTAAGTGACCGATTTGGACCCATTTTTGTAAAAAAATTTTATTGCACCAATCGATGGGGAAAGGTCGAAAATAGATTTTGCACATGTCCAGGGGTGTCTCCGACCTCCTAAGTGACCGATTTGGGCCCATTTTGGTGAAAAAATTTTATTGCACCAATCGATAGGGAAAGATCGAAAATACATTCTGGACATGTCCAGGGGTGTCTCCGACCCCTCTAAGTGACCGATTTGGGCCCATTTCGGTGAAAAATTTTTATTGCACCAATCGATAGGGAAAGGTCGAAAACAGATTTCGGATATGATCAGAGATGTCTCCGACCCCTCTAAGTGACCGATTTGGGCCCATTTCGGTGAAAAATTTTTATTGCACCAATCGATAGGGAAAGGTCGAAAACAGATTTCGGATATGATCAGAGATGTCTTCGACCACTCTAAGTGACCATTTTGGACCCATTTTTGAAAATAAAATTATTGCGCAAAACTCGCCTGGAAGAGTTGTATATTCATTGCGAAGATGTTTGATTCGCAATGATCTTCTAGAAGAGTGTAAGGAGGAATCTTCTATTACTCGCGCTGAAGTTTTGTCGCGTAAAACTCGCCTGGAAGAGTTGTATATTCATCGCAAAGATGTTTGATTCGCAATGATCTTCCATAAGAGTGTAAGGAAGATTCTTCTGTTACTCGCGCTGAAGATTTGTCGCGCAAAACTCTCCCGGAAGAGTTGTATATTCATCGCGAAGATGTTTGATTCGCAATAATCTTCCAGAAGAGTGTAAGGAGGAATCTTCTTTTACTCGCGGAAAATTTTTATCGCGGAAAGCTCGCGTAGAAGAGCTTTAAATGCATCGCCAAAAATATGGAAGATTGTCCGCGATTGAAAATGTTTGCTGGGAAGGTCCTTAATTTACACATTCAGACAATTCTAATTTTATGATATATGCATATGTACATACGAGTAGGTACATTAGGCCGGGTCAGTCCCCATACAAAAAACCAGTTTTAAAAACCGCCCACTATTTGAAAGCTTACCTTGAGAGAATCTTTGTGACAAAAAAAAATTTTTTTTGGACCACTCAAGAAAAAAGGCAAAATGGTATTTTTTTATAACTTGGTAACAACTTTCTCTGATTCGTATTTCCCTAAATGAAATTTTTTTTTTTTCATATATATATTTACATTTTGAACATCGGGCACCAGCTGCCGAAGTTATGAAAAATGTACCATTTTGGCGGTTTTTTGAGTGGTCCACAAAAAAAATTTTTTATGCCACCCGTATTCTCTCAAGGTAAGCTTTTAAATAGGGGGCAGTTTTTCTGAAATTTTTTTCATCGACCCGGTCTTAGGTACATGCCATATTATAATATATTCACTAACTTGGCATATTAAAAATTATACTTTATGTGAATCGTATAATAGGTATTTACAAGTGCTGTAACTAAATATTACTTACTATGTTCACTAAATTATTTTGACATTTCAATCAAAAGAAATTTATAGAAGATACTTTATACCCTACACCCAGGGTACATTTACTTTGTATTTCCGTTTGTAACGTAAAAAAGGAGGCGTGGCAGATATACAAAAGTACATATACTCTTGATCAGCGTCACCTCCTGAGGCGGCATAGCTATGTCCGTCTGTCTGGCTGGCTGGGTGTCTGTGCGTTGGAATAGATTTTTTGGGAAAACAGCAAGATAATTCAATAAAATTTGGTACACATCCTCCGTCGTCAAATGAAGCTCGTCTTATTCAAAATGAGCGAAATCGGTCAACGGACATGGCTACCGCCCATACAAAAGATATATTGAAAATGTAACTAAACGAGTATTTTTCACGACGATACAACCGAAATATACTTAAATACTAGAAATGTTTAGCGCAAGCTCTGAGTAAAAACTAGACGAATTCGGACAAGAGGGCGTGGCAGCTTCCGTATAACTAAAAGTTTCAAAATGCTATACTGAAAACGCTTTTAAGTTAATCAAACTAAATTTCACTCAGACACTAAGAACTATAAATGCAAGTTCTGAGCAAAAATGGGTGAACTCAGACAAGATGGCGTGGCACCTTCCATATAAGCAAAATATTCGAAATACTGCAGTGTAGGCTATTTAATGTTTGGCCAGGCTATAGGTTACACCCTTTCTAGATATTATTATTGCAGACTAGAGCTCGCAAAATACACTATGCAACAAATGAGTAAAAATTTTTTCCCCAGGGAATGGCATTATTCATTTTATATGTAAAATGGGCTCCTGATTCCGAAAATCGCATTATTTTTTTTTTATTTCGTGTCGTTTTCGAGATATCGGTCATTTTCGGTTTTCGCACCAAAAAAAAAAGATAGTTTTATTTAAATACAAATGTCTCAAGAACCAATGTTTGGTCTTAAAGGGTTAAAATTGTCTACAAAAGTATTCCTCGTAATATCCTGCATAAGTTTACTAAACACATAATATACCTCAAATGTAAGGATCATATAGTTAAATTCATCGATTTAGCACAAGAATGCGCTATTTTCGTATTTTTCATGTACAGTGGATTAAAAAACTTCAAGAATCGATTAAAAAAAATCTGACGTGCTGGAGAAAAACGACGAGACACGGGTATTCTTTTTAACGCCTACTTTAAGAATTTTTTGGATTTTCTCATGTGTTTTACAAAAAGTTTCATATTATCGAACAGTTTATTACAAAAAAACGAAAAAAAATAGGGAAAAACGCATTTTGGTAACTTTTCAATGAATTGTATACAACTTTTGCATCTTTCCATTGATTTTTTTAAGTGGTATCTTATTTTCTTCACAAATATATAGTCTATGATACAAAAGAAAGAAAAATTATAAAAAAGTTATTTCTTCTTGTATAAATCTGCAGTTGATTTTGATTTTTTGTTAATTTTTTCCAAAAAAAAAATGTTTTTTTTAGAAATCAATTTATTTCGCCGAAACTAACAAGCCAACCAAAAAGTGATGTGACTATTATTAGTAGGTAATTTAATTACCTTTAATATGAGATATAATACGTTTGAATACAAATATTGGTTCTTGAGATATTTGTATTTAAATGGAAATATCTTTTTTTTTTGGTCCGAAAACCGAAAATGACCGATATCTCGAAAACGACACGAAATAAAAAAAAATAATGCGATTTTCGGAATCAACAGCCCATTTTACATATGAAATGGATAGTGGCATTCACTGGGAGATTTGGCTGTTGCATAGTGATATCGATCGCACTATCGATACTATCAATAGTCTCGCAATATCGCGACTATCGCTGGTTTATGACAGACTATCGATAGTAATTATGTATTTAAATTAATTTTTTATCCTAGAGTTGTTTTCGTACTTTTGATAATATCGAATAACAGAACTTCAGTGTTATTTTCACTTCTTCAAATGCGTTTGATTTTGACAATGACAATGTTATTTTCTTATGTCAAAGTGAAGCCCAATAGCGCCAAGTTTTTATTCTGTGGGTGATATTTGAAATGTGGACAAATTTTTACCTTACGATAAAAAAGGTAATTCAGTTAATGCGAATAATATATTAAGGGGATACCTTTAATCTCGTAAACTCGAAAACCATGAAAAACTCGAAAGTTTACGAGCTTGTTTTCAGGAACACACATTTCTAAAAACGTGTAATAGGTTGTCATATAATTTGAAAAATATTCAATTCAAATTCAATTTTCAAAACAAAAAATATTTTTTCAATACATTTATTTGACAACAATCGCTCTCGTACTTTTTCGAGGCTATTTACGCATCGAATTTGCCTCGTAAGTTTTCGAGGCCTGGTAAACTTTTTTTTCATACAAATTTTTAAATTTTGTTTACGAGACTCGAAAGTTTCGAGGTTTACGTGCTTTTCGAGGCTTTTACGAGTTTAAAGGAATCCCCTTATTGTATATTTTTCTTATATAATTTTGATTTTATGTTGAAATAGGTGAAGTTTGCACTGGAACATATACTATCGATAGTTAGTATCCAAACTATCGTCCACTATTAATGGCCGCAACTATCGACAGTTTGCGAGCTCTAGTGCAGACAAATTAGGTAAAATTATGTAGTTTTGATGAACAAACACCGATTCTGATCTGACATGTGTCATTTTGTTAGTAATTGAACTTAGAAAAAAACCAAAACTTTAGATTTATGCAGTTTAAAAGGTCGTAAAGCTTTTTTGCATTTAACAGAAAAGAGCAAAATAATTTTGTGCGTCTTCCTTACATTCTCAAAAATCGTGTTTTTCAACATTTTTGAATATTTGCGGTAGAATACTCGGAAACCATACAAGGTATAGCGATTCTGATGCTAGATCCGGATTCAGTTGACAAGTACGTCGAATATGACTATTTTTGTTTTGAATTGTTTCTACTTTTTTTTCTAATATGGTTTTTCGACCTTTTAAAAGCTGCAATATTGTTAAACAATAAGGTGCAGCAAAATTCAAAAAAAATAAGTGCATCAAAAATTATCATAGATTAAGATCTTAAAACAAAAACCGCATACTAAGTTTTGGTCAAAACCCCCGAATAGATGGCCCACCCGGGGCTTGGATGAAGGTCTAAACCAAGGGTGTCAGCGTTTTCAAATCACTGAGCCAAACGCATGCAGCGCAGTCAGCGTTGCTTTTACAACAACTTTAAATTCGAGTAACAACAAACAAAAAAACAATTTTTTGTTGTTTTTTCATGCCTCGTTTACAACAACAATAATACTTCAACAATTTTCTAAATTTCTAAGAACTAGTACACACACAAAAATTAGGGGAACTCACGCGTTGATGCGCAATGCCCTTGCGTCGTTGCGAAAGTGCAATTTGCTAAAGTTTGATATTAGTAAAATAACAAAAATATTGCCGAAAATTTCGTTCTACTTTTGCAATTTTTCGAGATGGAAATATTCACATTGATCGTTCAGGCGTTAGTGCGTAAAAGACTTGCATTTTCGCTACTGCGCATCAACGCATTAATACCCATATTGTTTGTTGTTTTTGATGCGACGTAGTCTTTGTTGTTGTTTTATGTTGGTTCGAGTTCGATTTTGTGTGTACGCAAAAAAAGCAACAAAAACGCGAAATTTTGACGAGCGTGAAAAAAACAACAAAAATTATTTCTGAGAATGTTGTACAGAAATATTGATGTTGTTGGGATTGTTGTACAGAAATATTGATGTTGTTGTGTCGAGCCAAAATTGGCTCACTTTTCTTCTACGCTGACACCCTTGGTCTAAACGATAAAAATCATTGTTTTTTCGCAGTTTTTTTATTTTATCTCAAAAACCACAAAACTATTAGTAGTAATTCTTCCTAAGTCTTTGAAAGGGATTAATTTTCTACATTTTTTGTGTTTTTCTCATTGCTCTACAGTGAAGTTTGCCCTATGGAAGTCCCGGAAGAAGTAAAAATTTTTTGATTCAAAAAACGGTTTTTTTCCTATAACTCAAGATACAAGAGACACACAAAAACTTTAGAGCTCAATAAATGTAGGAAATCTGCTTTCCTATAGTTTTGCTTTGAAATCTTGATTCCAAAAGTAAACGGTTTTCCGATAGAGGCCGAAATTTGTTAAAAATAATTGTGTATCATGAAAAAGCGACCTTTTATTGTTTGGTTTTAAAATATACCCAAAAATTTGATAAGAAACTAATGAAAAAACTAAAAGCTTCTTAACATGGTCTTTAGAATGGAAATCGGATTGAAATTGCGCGAGATATGCCAATTCTTACATACTTGGTATTTTTTGTAAAGTTCTAATTTTGGGTATTTTTGTTTCACAGTGTGTTTTGCATCCACAACTTAAGATTTTTTTATGATTATTACTTTGCGTTAAAGGACAATAAACAGCGCAACTTTCAGGACCAAGAATATCAAAATCGGTTTGTAGTTTCGTTGCGAATTTCAGCCTGAGAGTTTGGATTTTTTTCCATTTTTGTCAAATACGGCTTTTTTTCAGTATGAGTGACTGTATACCCTAAATACCATAAAAAATGTGTACTATTGTGTTCTAAGAACTGTAGGAAATATAATTTGCTACATTTTGCTTCTGATAGCCATCTTTCCACAGCTAATAGTTTGTGCCCTAGAGGCCGATTTTTGTGATAAAAAAATCGAATTTTTAGAAATTTTTATTTCGAAGCGACCTTTCGATGTTTTTGCTTGCAAATTTTCAAAAATTTTTGTAAAAAATTTAAGATAAGCTTAGAAGCTTTCAAACGTAGTCCTTAGAATAGAAATCGATTGAAATTTACGCGAGATATGACAGTTTTTATATACTCTGTGATACAAAAAAATAACCAAAAATCATATCTGCACAATAAAAAAATACTCTTATGTCTCTCTCTTATAACTTTTATATCTTGCGTAAATTCCAACCGATTTCTTTTTTAAAGACAACGTTTGAAAGATTTTTACTTTTTCTTAAGTGCCCTTTTAAAATTTTTGGAAAATTTGCAAGCAAAAACATCAAAAGCTCACTTCGAAATAAAAATTTCTAAAAATTCGATTTTTTTTATCACAAAAATCGGCCTCTAGGGCACAAACTATTAGCTGTGGAAAGATGGCTATCAGAAGCAAAATGTAGCAAATTATATTTCCTACAGTTCTTAGAACACAATAGTACACATTTTTTATGGTATTTAGGGTATACAGTCACTCATACTGAAAAAAAGCCGTATTTGACAAAAATGGAAAAAAATCCAAACTCTCAGGCTGAAATTCGCAACGAAACTACAAACCGATTTTGATATTCTTGGTCCTGAAAGTTGCGCTGTTTATTGTCCTTTAACGCAAAGTAATAATCATAAAAAAATCTTAAGTTGTGGATGCAAAACACACTGTGAAACAAAAATACCCAAAATTAGAACTTTACAAAAAATACCAAGTATGTAAGAATTGTCATATCTCGCGCAATTTCAATCCGATTTCCATTCTAAAGACCATGTTAAGAAGCTTTTAGTTTTTTCATTAGTTTTTTATCAAATTTTTGGGTATATTTTAAAACCAAACAATAAAAGGTCGCTTTTTCATGATACACAATTATTTTTAACAAATTTCGGCCTCTATCGGAAAACCGTTTACTTTTGGAATCAAGATTTCAAAGCAAAACTATAGGAAAGCAGATTTCCTACATTTATTGAGCTCTAAAGTTTTTGTGTGTCTCTTGTATCTTGAGTTATAGGAAAAAAACCGTTTTTTGAATCAAAAAATTTTTACTTCTTCCGGGACTTCCATAGGGCAAACTTCACTGTAGAGCAATGAGAAAAAAACAAAAAATGTAGAAAATTAATCCCTTTCAAAGATTTAGGAAGAATTACTACCAATAGTTTTGTGGTTTTTGAGATAAAATAAAAAAACTGCGAAAAAACAATGATTTTTATCGTTTAGACCTTCATTCAAGCCCCGGGCGGGCCATCTTTTCGGGGGTTTTGATCAAAACTAAGTATGCAGTCTTTGTAATAAGGCCTACTCCTTAGATAATCTTTAATGCAACCTATAATTTTCCCAATATTTCGAAAAAGTGCTGCACCCTATTGAACAATAGTTTTCTCTAGAAGTAACTGTCCGCGAGAGCGGACAAGATACTAGATGGCAAAGTGGAATCTCGGAAAATGCATATCGAAATCTATAAAATAACTCATTTTCGAAATCACGGAAAACTTTCCAGGTAAAACTACCAAATGACTATACTATATTACGTGTAGTGAAATTGGATTAACTCAAAAAACTATGGAGTCAAAAAAAATTTTTTTTGTGTCGCCCTGTGTAATTGAGATTCCAATTCTGCAAAAGAGTCATCTGCAATTACTCTTGAGAAACAAAGTTTGCCAAAAATGTTTTTTATATAAATTATTTTTATACAAAATGACGATAAAAAAAACCTACGCAAATATGTAATAGCAAACTCATGTGTGAACAAGTTTATTTATCATCTCAGAGAACCTAAGTTTAATATTGTAGGTATGTACATTAGACTGCTTCAAATTTTTGATTTTGTTTCCTTTTTGCTTTCAATTAAAAAGAGCATTAAATTTTTCATTAAAAAGTTTATAATAATTTTTTTCGTGAAGATCCCACTTTATTAGTTGTTTAGTTTTTAAAGGTCAAGGGCCGTCCACACGCACAGTCTTACCTGCGTAAGTAAACCTTGTTCGTGCAAACTAAAGAGTTCGCGCATACTTTTTTTATAGCGTCCACACGACACAGGCAAGTCTGTGTAGTTTTAAGTATACTTCATTTTCATAGAAACATGACGTTAAGAAAATATTTTATTTTCATCTAACGAAAAAATGCATAATTTTCATGACAGAACTATCACATCTAAGCGATACATTGAAGGCATGGCTTGTGCGCCGTCCACAAGTTCCAACTTACCTGCGCAAGCTTAGTTTGCGCAAACAAATCTTTGAAAACTTAAAGAAAGCACAGGCCACACTTTTGGACTGTGCAAACTGGACTTTTGCCGACCACACGTAGAGACTCACCTGCATAAACCGGTTTGCGCAGGTAAGTCTTGAGGTAAAACTGTGCGCGTGGACGGCCCTTTAGGATAATTTTAAAAATTAAAAAATTAAAAAAAAGTTATTTTCTAAACAGTTTTGTGTATATCTCGTGAAAGTGTTTACTTAGGCGAATGGGGCTTATACCATAGGAAAAAGCTTAAAATTTTTCATAAAAAAGTTTATAATAATAGGATTCCTGAAAACGTGTAAAAGCCTCAAACACCTCATAAACTCGTAAATGTTGTCAAAATCAATACGAAATTTGACAGTTTTACAAGCTTACAAAGTTTTCGAGGATTTTACACGTTTTCAGGAATCCCCTCAATAATATTTTTCCTGAAGATGTCAATTTTTCATTACCTTTTATAAGTTTACTCGTAAGGTCACTTTAGAAATTAAAAAAAAATATTTTATACCAAAAAAAGAAAAAAAAAAAAAAGAAATTAAGGTCTCTATTATATTTTTTAAAAAAAATGTTTTTAACCCTTAATGGGCATCGGCTTTTCATAAAATATCTGCAACAAGTTTCTATTTCCCGAAAAATAAAATATTTAAATACAAAACTGTTTAGAAAAGTACTTTTTACCATACAAGTTATACTACAAACAAAAAAGAGAATGCGCCACCAGTAAATAATAACGGGTTATCTTTGCACCGGAATTATTAGTTTATGTCCTTGCAACTATGAAACCTGTTGAAAGCAAAAAGAAAACAAAAATTTGAAGCAATCTTATGTACATAGTACAAGAATACATTGTCTGATAGATGAAGATTCATTATAACTACTACATGAACTTTACTCACTGCCCTGTTACCGAAAATATGTATGTCCCCAAATAATATGTTCTTCTTAGACGACCAGTCAGCCAATTCTGCCAGACATTTCAAACAAACCTTCTACTTAAATATGTACATATAATACATATGAATATATGTATGTTTGGTACTTGGATGATACTATATGTAATGATGAATATGTACCTACGTCAACACTAAAGATGATTTCGCATAAGATAATAAATAAATGAAACAGATTACTTAATTGTTGGCACACATTTATTTCGCCAACGTGCAAGAGTTTTGTGTGCAAAAAGAATATCATATTTAAGTGAAATAAAATTTTAAATTAAAAGTACAAAAACGCAGAAGAAGAAGCAGAACACATTCATTTATATCAACTAAAAACATTGTCGTTTACAAAGTCAAGTTCAATATAAAAATGTGCATTACCGAGTTGGCTGCATTCCGAATGAACGTGATAAAATTATAGAAAATGCTTTCTTCATTTATTTTTGTATGTGACATGGTGCACTGATTTCGATCTCTTTGTAAATTGACTAAAAGGTATTCACGTTGCATACATACATTACGGAAAGTAATTTTTGAATAAACTAATGTACTTTGTAGATATTCGTACTCGTATTCACATGCAAGCTTAAATGAATCCAGTTGACTTATCATCGTCTTCAAATCGCACATTTTTGACCATTGCAATTAGAATTAAAAAAGCACGTGAGATTTTCATTCTAAATTTGTGCGATTTTTTTTTTCAGAAACATTTATATAAATTGCTGCAATTTCAGTCACTATACTGCGAATTAAAACTGAAACATTTAAATTGTAATGAAATGAGTTAAGACTTAATGATACCTAGTATGTGTAACAAGTGTTTCCTGGTTTTGATCAAACTGCTTACATATACAGTGTCTCGCATAAAGTTACGAAGCTTCTGGGAGGTGATAGAGCAGGCTTAGACTAAAAAAATTTATTACCCTAACGTTTAAGAGAAAACATTTCTATGGCAAAGTGTTTTTTTTAATTGTATGAGCTTTTAGATAATTTATATGGTTTATAGGGCTTAAAAGGATTTCGCAAAGTTCTGGACCTTTAAAGTTGATGTTTTAAATTTTTTTCCTATTTTTTGAAATACTTTTCTATGTAACATACGAATTACTCGAAAGCATTGCAGTGCATATGATGTGTGCGATACACGCGCTGCCCTTTATCTACTGGAGCCTTCAAACGCGTTGTTCTTGATTTTTCTGAGCTCAAACTAACAAATTGGTTAGACAAGTGTACTACCAAATTAAAGAAAATTGAACGAGAATCTCAAAAAATATTATAAAAGGATATATTAATAGGACCTTTTTCATACTAAAATGGCCGCAAAATTCAAAAAAATAGGAAAAAAATTTAAAATATCAAATTTAAAGGTCCAAAACTATGCGAAATCCTTTTAAGCCCTATAAACCATATCAACTATCTGAAAGCTGATACAATAAGCTGAAACTTTGGCATTGAAATGTTTTCTCTAAAACGTTACGGTGATCCAAGAAATTTTTTTTGTCAAGTCGGAAAATCAGTTTTAACCCTGTAACTCCTCAGGTGTACATTTGAGACCCATCAGGTGCAATTATAGGCCTCCCAGAGGCTTCGTAATCTTATTCGATACACCCTGTAAATTGTATTATAGTTTCAAAATTTCTCATTAATAATTTTATAGCCTGTTTCCAACGGAAATTTATGAAGTGATTTGGCCGTAACTCACCTCATTCATTAATGTATTAAACGTCAAATAAATCTGAGGATAGCCATAAATCTCGCTCTGGTGGAAACAGGCTATTAAGTGTGCGTCATCTACAGGTTTTTTTAAAAAAAAAAAAATATATTTTGAAAGCCTTCGCAATGAAGCTATCGAAAGGTAGTCAAAAATTTTGGTCGTTTGTGAAAGAGAGAGAGAGAGAGAGAGAGTGAAGAATGAGTCCTTATCTATTTTTCCAATTCTCCTAATGAACGACCAAATCTTCACTGATCTCGTCGATAAAGCTAATTGGCTAGTATCATTTCTAAGAATGCTACAATCCCTGATAGCAATCAATCCACCATCCAATATATCTCGACAGAAAGTCTTCGGCTACGTTGAGGATCTCCTTTCAAACAAAGATGGTGAAGGGGGTTCTTGCTAACCTCAATACTAATAAGGCCCATGCGTTGATAAAGTGTGCCTCAACACTTAGATACTTGCCGGTGTAAAATTTGTATATCTGGCCCGGGGCTCCAAAAACTACATTGGAGCTGCTAGACAGAGTTCAACGACTTGCAATGAAGCTAATAGGGGATGCCGATATTATCTCCTGTCTTGTTTCTCTTGAATCACTGTCCTTACATTGAGTGTGTTACCCTTTTTTTTAGATCTTATATTGAGGTGTCTCAGAAAAATTTCTGAGCTGATTTCATAAGTTCGTATGATCTTACGCAGCACTCGGGCGTCTAAAAAATTTGAATGATTTCACTGTCGTTTTTGTGGATTTTTTTTTAGACATATGTGTGAGAGGCCATTGTTACAAAACTCGGGTACATGCATTTACCGTTTTGCCTGATTGGTACATGACCCAAAACAAAAATTTCGAATAAAAATTGTCTCTAAGAAGCGGTTATTAATTTATAATAACACTGTACAATACCAAAATCTGAAATCTGATCTTGATAACTTTTTAGACTAATTCAGGATCGTTGATTCCGAATATGGTATCCGTTTTTTCCTGTCAGGTCTAAGATCCGAGCTATTCTTGATTTAAAATGCAGAAAACGCTATTTTTAGACATATGGCGAACATTCAGGAAGTAGTGAAGTTCACTTTTGCCAACAGTATTAAATAGCCCTTAGCTTCTTCGTTAAATCGTATCTTTAACTTTTTCAATTGAATAATTATTTTCTGAGATTCCATCCATTGAAGTAAAGATATCTAAGCTGCATACAAATTTAATGTAGACCTTTACATGGATTTTCGATACTTTTACTTCAATGGTTGATATCTAGGAAAGTAATGATCTAAATGATCTAAATGAACTAGTTGAAAGGTATGGTTTAAGGAAGGAGCTAAGGGCTCTTCGATGATGTTAACAAAAGTGAACTAGATATCTTGCTTCCTGGATGTGCGCCATATGTCTAAAAAAAGCGTTTTGTGCACTTTAAATCAAAGATAACTCGAATCTAAGGCCTGATAGGAAAAACGAAATCAGCGACACTGAATAATTGAAAAATAGTTATAGAGATCAAATTTAGATTGGTTTCCCCTCAATTTGTTGCACTCCGTAATCGATGATATACTCGTATCATTATTTTTAATGAAAAACCCACATCTTTCAGAAAAAAATTTCCGTTTGAAATTTTTGTATGAGGTCCGGGAAAACGGTTAATATTTGTATCCGAATAACGTGGGAACTTCCTTAAAAAATAGTACTTACTTAAAATAGTATTGTTTTAAATTCATTTCTTGTTTGTACAGAAAATAATTGCCACGGTAAGCTTGCTGTTATATATCTATTGTAAGTGAATATCCAATATATAGTACATACATTTAATTTTAATTTTAATTTTAATTTTTTAAATTTACTTTATCAATAAAGTGCGAAATACATATTTTATGAAGAAGCTAAATTACATACGCGTGCCTATACTATACACATACATATTGTACAATATGGATAAATTTATTGTAAAAACCACATATTTATGTTTATAGATTTAAGTTTATGTCTAGACACCAGAAACTAGAAATCCGGTATTAAGCCACCTACCAAATTTTTTTCTCCATAAAATCAAATTCATATAAAATGCGCCGCAAGAATTGTTAAATAAAAAAATTTAGCACAAGGTTGACGAGTATTTGGAGTTCATGTACCACAGTCAAAATTATAAAAAACATTTAAATATCTGAATTTGATTTATTTGTGTACTTTGTATGTAATAAAGGCTCGCCTTTTTGATATACATACATATATATGTACCTGCATATAAAAAAGCTAATGTTTAAACAAACGAATTAAATGAAAGTTTTAAATAAAATGCAAAATTGATTAATGAGTTTGAAGTTTAACAAACATTTTATTAAGGTCAACTTGGAACATTGAACTTAAAGCTAAAAACCAGTTGATTTTCACCAAAAAATTGCCATTTTAGAAATTGCAATCACAAAAAAAAGAAAAAAAAAAAAAAAACAAGTGATTTTTTATCATGGCGCCTAGCTTTTAATACGTCGCACATTGTGGCCAAATTCAAATTTTCTGGCCAAAAGTCCAAAAAAAAAAAAGACATTTTTTTCCGGGGCATATTTGTAAGATATTTTAAAAAACAATTATCCAGAACATCATTAATCGAGCAAATAATAAGATTATGGCGTATACTTAACAGCGTACAAACGTCAGAATACAGAAAAATGTTTGATATTGAGAATTGTGAATTAAGTTGTGGCAAATGCAAAACATTTAACAAATTATGTTTTAAGTTTAAAATTTTGAATATTCTTTCGGGTTCAAGCCTTTAACCATGTTCTTTTCTGAATATTGCGATGTATCACTAAATTGCATAAAAGAAAAAAAAGAGTAAAAGTGGCGTATTTCCAGAAACCAAAAATTTCCATCAAGTTTTTTAAAAACTAGAGCGTCAACAAAAAGCACAATTTCTCATCAGCCACTGATACTCGTATATAATTAAACTTTATAATATCGACTTACATTGTAAATTCATTGAATAAAACTGTTGTTATTATTATTATTATTATTCAAAGGCTCTGGATTGCACTGCGCCCTAAGATATCTTTTGTGCAGCCTCTTTCTCTATCAGAACAGTTATAGACACGGCCGTGGTATTAATTTTACCAAGTCATTTGGATCTAAAATCTCGGCATCTAGGTATCTTATTCTGCGTCTCACCGCAGCGGGGCAAGTACATAGTACATGTTCCGCTGTTTCCGAGTCCTCTAAGCAGAGTCTACAGGAATCTGAATAAAACTATATAATAGCTATAATAACGAGAAAAAAAAAAAAAATGAATTTTGATACCTTCACCGTTCGCGACCAAATTAGAGGTTTCTGACTTAAGATATGGGTTAAAATGTAAGGTCACCTTTGAAAAAAACGAAAAAAAATTTCAAAAATTCATATCTCGAAAACCATAAAATTTTTTTTTTATGATTTTCGCGCTTAGGGGGCTAAAGTGCATCGGAAAAAAATAGTGGCTACTCTGGTATATTTTGGCTGTAAACTAGTGCAATTTCTCATTTGAAAATAAATATTTTTTTTAATAAAAATTGGGTTTTTGTCATACTGTGCGAAGGGCCAAATTAACATTAAATAATTCTTCAACATCTGTTTCACGTGGTAAAAGCATGCCGGATGGATTTTGTTGAGATAAAAAAGTTGAAAGAACAGAATTCGAAAAGCAAAACAAATATTAAATTTAGTCAACAAATTTAAAACTTAATGAACCTTAAAAAATATGGTATTTGGTTAGTTGTGGATCACAACAAAACTCGGAGAGCCAGAGAGCTCATAACGTAAATGAATATTATATGAATGAATATTTTAGAAATTGACCATTACATTTAACTTCATTTTATAATTGAAGAAATTCAAAAGAAAGAAAAAGAAAGGAAAGAAAAAATGTACTAAAATTATGCTCAAATCGTTCTAAAATGAAATATTTAGAATTGAGCTCAATATAGCACAAAATATGCAAAACTTGTTCGCCATTCGCTCTCAAATTTGGGCATAACATAAATTTTGATAATTTACTCCAATTGTGCTCATGCAAGCGTCTTTGTACTTGTTCAAGCCCATTTGTGCTTGTTATTCCAATTTTTGCTTAATTTAAGACCTTTTTTGCTGTACAATTTTATTCTATGTGTTCTGATTCTTAATAGGCTTATGCCAACTCTTGCTTAAATAATTTAGGCTCGGCAGACAAATTTGGTATTTATGGTTGAGTATCTACTACAGAAATCCAATAATAGAATGATCCGATGTACTGAGATGTGTTTATGGAAATTTTGTCACATTGATTTTTGACAATGCAATGCCATTTCTTGAATATGGGTAAAAAATAGGCATATTCATATTTTTATAAATAAGAAAAAATTACTTCAATTAAGCACAAACTGGTATATTGACTTTTTTAATAAACAATCAAATTTGGGCTTGATATCTGAGAATCGCACCCAAAAAGTTCTCTCCGTATGGACATGTTCATTTCAAGAAAACCACAAACTGAATAAAATACAAGGTATAGCAAATCTATGAGATTTTGTGATGCATTTAGTTTCATTAGTCCCTTATATGTACAATCATTTTTATACCCTACACCCAGGGTATATTCACTTTGTCCTTCCCTTTGTAACGCAGAGAAGGAGGCGTGGCAGATATAGAAAAGTGTATATATTCTTGATCAGCGTCACCTCCTGAGTTGATATAGCCATGTCCGTCTGTCTGGCTGGCTGGGTGGCTGGCTGGCTGGCTGGCTGGCTGTGTGTGGAAATACATTTTTTGGGAAAACTAAGCAAGATAATTCAATGAAGTTCAATGCACAGCCTCCGTTGTCAAAGCTAGCTCGGGGGATTGAAAATGAGCGAAATCGGTCAACGGACACGCCTACCGCCCATACAAAAAATATATTCAAAATGCAACTTTTGGAGTATTTTTCTCGATAATGCAACCAAAATACCCATAAATACTACGAATTGTAAGCGGAAGCTCTGAACAAAAACTGGGCAAATTCGGAAAAGAGGGCGTGGCACCTCTCATATAAGCAAACGCTTCAAAACGCTATACTGAAAACATTTTTTGAGATAATCCAACCAAATTTCACTCAAATACTAAGAGCTATAAATTCAAACTCTGAGAAAAAACTTGGTGAATTCGGACAAGAGGGCGTGGCACCTCCCATATAAGCAAAATTTTCAAAATACTACTGTGTAGGATATTTAATGTTTGACCAGGCCAAAGGTAACACCCTTACTAGTCACTGTTCATCCATTAATTACACAATCCTGCGTTTTTGAAAAAGTTAAAAAAGTTTGAAATGAGAGTAAGTGATTTTTATAGATTTTTGATCGCTGAATCCAAATGTGACCTCTGTTTTGCTCCATCACGTCTGAAATCAGAGTTATCCTTGATTTAAAGTACAAGAAACGCTATTTTCAAACGTATGGCGTACATCCTGAAAGTAGTCTAGTTCACTTTTGATAGCGGCATTGAACAGCCCTGAGCTTCCTCTTTAAACCGTACTTTTAACTTTTTCAATTGAATCATTAGTTTCCGAGATGTCATCGATTGGAGTAAAAGTATCTCTACTCCCTGTAAAGGACTATATTCAATTTGTACACCTGTACTTCAGTTAATGATATCTCGGAAACTAATGATTCAATTGAAAAAGTTAAAAGTACGCTTTAAAGAGGAAGCTCAGGGCTGTTCAATGCCGCTATCAAAAGTGAACTAGACTACTTTCAGAATGTACGTCATACGTTTGAAAATAGCGTTTTTTGTACTTTAAATCAAGGATAACTCGGATTTTAGACGTGATGGAGCAAATCGGAGGTCATATTCGGATTCAGCGAGCAAAAATCTAAAAAAATCACCTACTCTGATCTCATACTTTTTTTAATCGCAGGACTGTGTTATTTAGATCACTGAATGCAAAGGCCGACTATAAGCTATTGAACCTCACAGCGGTTTTTTAATAAAAGCAAGAATGGTATTACGAATCCAAATTAAGCCCATATAAATAAGGTTACCCATTAGATGCTTGGGTTTGAAAACCATCCACGTTGATTAATACATAATTTTTGCTTCAAATAAATATCGAACTAGTACAAAAGCTCTGAATAATATGCTCCGGTGATCGTTTTGTCCTTCTCGAGGTAATCGATGTTGATGACACCACGTAAATCTAAAAAAACTGTAACCATGATCTTGTTGGCCTATTTTGGTATCCGTTCTACCGAAGAAAGCCACTGTATTGTTTATTTCTTGATCTCTGGAGTGTTGTAATGGATTCATGATTTATCCACGTTGCCGGAACTCGTTTGGATCGCTGCTGAACATCGCCAAACTCTCCTTTCCAGTTGTTGGACCTTTATGGTCGAGTGAGACCAATCGCGGTACAAATACATAGCTTATCATGTTCAAACATTCATGTAAAATGTGATGTGATATGACTCAGTTGAGATGACTTGACCCTTAGCGAGCTCACGTAACATCATTCTACTATCGCCCAATATCATTTCATGGATTTTATCGACTATTTCTGGCGTGACGACTCCTTTTGAGCGGCCTAAACGTTCGGCGTCACTTTTGCTGTTACGACTAAAATGGAACTCAGTAAATAACATGTTGACCATTGAAATTGATAGTGCAGAGTCCACATAGTATTTATCGGTTTCGGTTATGGTTTTTTTACACAAAAAATAAAGTTAAATCAGCACGCGAAAACACAAACTAAATGATAGAGCTTGCTTTCACAGTAATATGTTAATATATGTCAGTAGATGGAAAAAAACACCAATAAATTTAATTTTTGGACCAAAACCTTCTAAGAAGATGTCTAGTCATTCTCTGAAAAAGTTGACTTGAGAATATTTCACGAACAAATTAATACTTTAGAAGTTACGGGCAGTTAAAACGTTTTGCGTTTTTAAAGTCCATTTTTAGAGCTTCAATCGAAACCGGCTGGTTTTTTTTACTACAGAATTAAAAAAAAAATTGCATAATTGGAAAGCATAAGGCTAAAATAAAAAAAAACAACTCCACAACAAAGTTCTTAATTTTCTTTTAAAAAAAATATTAAAGTCAGGTACCACTTTTTAATGCAATCCGGTGCAAATAGCCATTCCAAATTACACTGGAATTCATCTTCAAATAGAACTTCAGAAGTTGCCGAATGTGCTAATTTGGTCAAAGTTCGCCGTGAAGATCCTCTGAATTAAGGCAGAACAACTTAATTTTAACATAATAGCTTGTTAGAGAAAAAGTGGCTTCGTTAGTATTTATTACCAAACCGTCCCTGACTAATTTCATGACAAAGTTCAAAGAAAAAAATTGGAAAACCGCAACAAATTTTCATTTCACACTTAGTGCAAATGTCTTTTGTCTAGACATTAAGATATATGAGGCTGACTTAACAGAATGTTCAGAAAATTGAGCTAAGTTTAACCAATTTTTTTCATATGACAAAATAATTTTATTGAGGTAAATATATTCCATTGTTATTGACCACCTCTCGCTATCTTTCGGGCAAAACCATAATACTGTCCTTAAAAAATTCTGCTTGAAAAACTTGCAATCGTCTATGGAATTCTTCAACATAATTCTGCAATGATCGAAAAAATGGTAATTCGAATGTGCATGGTCTGGCCTGTGTGGCGGATGCATTAAAACTGTCCTCCCAAGCTCCCTCAGTTTCTGCCGGGTCACCAAAGAAGTATGTGGTCTACCGTTGTCGTGATGAAAGACGACGCGTCGCGACGCTACTTCTGTTGACTTATTACGGACGCTTTTCCTTGAGCGTTTCATTCAATCTTTTTAATTGTTAACAGTACAATTCCGAATTAATCGGAAGCAGCTCGTAGTACACAGGTCTCTTGCAATCCCATCAAATACTAAGCAAAACCTTCGTTGGCGTGGCTGTACGACGGTTTGGGCAGGCTCACCTCATTTCCACCCTGATATTTTTCGCACATTATTATCATACGGTATTCATTTTTCGTCACCAGTAACCAATCTGTGCCAAAATAGTTCGAGATCATTTTCGTTTCTTCCGGTCAGTAAGTTTTTTTTCACTCAGCGATGTCGCGACTACTTATATGTCGGTCTTGCTCTACCTTTTCAAGAATTTCGTATACTTTTTCGGTGCATGGTCAACCAGATTTATGTGCGCCTTTTACATCAAATTTTCCAGAGCGAAGTCGTACCGTTTTCCAACTGTCCTTTCCGACAAAGTACCTTCTCCATAATGTGCACAATGTTCATACAGTTGAATAATGAAGAAGTTTCAATGGATAAAAAATGTTTATAATTCTCAGAGATGTCAACTACCTTAAGCAATAAAGAGTTGACAGATCCGACCATTACTTACAGAGTTATCGTACTTTAAACTTTGCTATTTCACTTTTCTGAACTTTCTCCTTAAGCAACCTTATTATATGCAAAACAAACAAGAAAACCTTGTTTTGGAATTGCAAAAAAACGATAGGGTGATGGGAATGTATAGGACAGAACCACTCAACTAACAACGAAATTCATCGCCAAACCATTGAGCAGAGTCCACAAAGCAGTAATGGACCGAAAATCCCGTCGGAAAGGAAATTTAAAAATCGAAAAAGTCGTGCAATAAAGTCATCGCAGATTTATGTAAGCAGCCCTTGATTTCGGGTAGCTTTTACAAATATTGCTCTCCACGTGAAGGTTGTTTTAACCAAAGCCTTAAAAAATGGCGCATTCAACCCATACGACGCTTGCTCGTAGTTTATTGTCGTTAACGTAGCAATAAAAAGTGTAAAATCATTACCAGACTGTAAACAACGTCAAGCTCAATTAAAAAATATTTATCCTACGTATGTACTTTGTTTTTTTTTTCAAACTTATTTTGGTAATTCTGATTATACCCATAAAATCTTGCATTTTTCGGAAAAAAAATTCGCCTCATGCCATTGACCGCATAAGTGAATTTGACAAATAAAGTTTTTTTTTTTTTTCTGTAAGTTATGAGGTTTTCTTAAGTAGTTCTCTTTCTTGGGTATTATTTTGAATTCCCTTTTACCAACTGTTTTGGTTGAGTTGTAATTGTGTCATCAGTGATTGCGTGCTTTGCATTCCAATATTGGCAATAAATTCTACTGTGAAGAATCTCTTCAAATAAGACTGAAAAACGACGTAACTTCATTTTTTATTTGTTTTAAAATTTTTATAAAAACCGAAACCTTTTGAAATGATTTTAAATAAATATTAATTGAATTAAAAAAAAATAAAAATAAAAAATATAGTTATGTACTGTCTGACTGAAAAGAATAAACATTAGAGGTCGCTTAACTCAAAATTATTAAATTTGAGGCGGATTACCGAATATTCCGGGATTGTTCGGTAAACTAGAGGTTGTAATTGTAAAATTTGACTTTCAACCCTCTCTTATACTATATATTATATGTTTTAGTTTATATGTTGAACTAAATTATATAATGTGCTAAATATATTTATTTTATAGCTGTTTCTGAACCCTTGCATTGTCGGGAATCAAAAGCTTTTAATCTTGTCAGTAACTACACAGTTAAAGAATTAAGATTTCATGTACTACATAGGTATAAACATTTTTCTGACAAAGCAGATTTTGTAGTTCTATTCCATATAATGGTTTGTATTCTATAGTAACTGAAGCAGTTAAGCGTGCATATATACAAATTGAAAAACTAACAAATAATATGCAAAGTGGAATAAAGTTAATCTCGCAAAAATATACAGGGTGGTTGGGAATCAGTAAAACACTGGAAAACTTAAGATTATTGGGACTTTTTTTTGAAATTCACAAAACCAACGAAGTTACTGGAGTAGGTCAATAAAGAGACAGAAAAAATGTCATAATGTGAATAGCCTAACAATTTGTTAGAAATGAATAAAATTGGGCTCTGTATCACGAACACTTTTCTTGATCATGTGAAATTGATGGCGTTAAGTTGATAGATATCAAATCAACTAGTTTTTTTGCATAATTCAAAAAAAAAAAAAAAAAAAAACTAGTAAGGGTGTTAAATTTGACATGGTCAAACATTAAATACCCTAATATTCTGGGAGCATATGTTTCAATCGAATTTTATACAAAGCTTCGAGTCTGGCTTAATACCACAGTACAACAATTTTGACATTTTTGAAGACCCCAAGAGATTTAAAAAGTCCTTTTAATGTTTTTTGTTCTCCTAAACACGAATATACTGTCAATTTTTTGGGTCAGGTCAGGTTTTCTGTAAAACCGGCTTAGAAATTACTCGGAAGCCGGTGATAATCTGACACTGCTAAAAATTTAAAAAGTGATCTTATGCTTGCTTGAAAGGCATTATAGAGTAGATTTTGCTTAATTGTTAAAAAAAAAAACTAGTGAGGGTGTTACCTTTGACCTGGCCAAACATTAAATACCCTACACTTCAGTATTTTGAAAATTTTACTTGTACGAGAGATGCCACGATCACTTCTCCGAATGCTCATAGCTTTTGCTCAGATCCTGCACTTACTGTTCTTAGTGTCTGACTGATTTTTGGTTGCATTATCTCAAAAAATGCTTACAGTATAGCATTTTGGATCTTTTACTTATATGAGAGAGGTGCCACGCCCTCTTGTCCGAGCTTGTCTAGTTATTGCTCAGAGCTTGCATTTCCTGTTTTTAGTGTCTAAGTGCAATTTGGTTTGATTATCTGAAAAAACGCTTTCAGCATAAAATTTTTAAACTTTTGCTTATATGGGAGGTGCTACGCCCTCTTGTCTGAGTTTGCCTAGTTATTTTTTGCTCAGAGCTTGGGCTTATAGTCCTTAGTATTTATGTGAATTTTGGTTGTATTGTCATGAAAAAGGCTCACAAAATTACATTTTGAATATATTTTTTGTATGGGCGGTAGGCGTGTCCGTTGACCGATTTCGCTCATTTTCAATCTCACGAGCTAACTTTTACTGTGTTAAATATTATCGAACTATTTTGGTTAGTTTTCCTGTGAAAAATATTTCCACACACAGCCAACCTGCCAGCCAGACAGAAGGACATGGCTATATCTACTCACGAGGTAACGCTGATCAAGAATATGTGTACTTTTCCATAAGTGCCACGCCTCCCTTCTCCGCGTTACAAATGGAAGGACAAAGTGAATATACCCTGGGTGTAGGGTATAAAAATGATATTGGCCAAATAACTGATTATTATGGCACAAAATGTTTATTAAGAAGACGCAAAATAATTATTTTTTTATAAGTCACTGAGATCGAAGTTTTATTTAAAAATCCACAAATAAATAACAAAATTAACAATCAAGTGCTTTACCCAGGAAAATACCGACAATGTAAGGGTTAAAAAATAAATCGCTTTTTAGACAATTTTAGTTCTTCATAACTCACGAGAGGGCTTAATTAGTGAAAACCATTTTGGACAATAAAATATTTACCAAAAAGTATAGTTGCTCATCAAAACTTATGCTTAGTGTGAAACACTAACACAGCCCTACATACTAAATGCTTTGTTTTTTTATTCTCGAAATCTACAGCCAATTATAGAGGTTTGAAACCTTCTAAGCACGAAACTCAAATTTGTTTTTTAAATGTTTTAATTGAACGCTTTCTTTCCCAAAACGATACATTTCCATGGTCTTTTGAACGCAATAGAGATACCTTGACTTCAACGGAGGATTACTTTGAATGTAAGGATCCAATTAAAAAACTCAAAAGGCATACCCTTTAGTAAAATTGAACTATGCTTTTTCTTGGAAGTGAGTCATGTGCTTGAAAACAGCGTTTTCCGCACTTAGAGCATTAATCAGAATCTTGACGTCATAGGAAAAAATCAAATTCAAATTCGTCAATAGGAAGTCTCAAGCAAATGCATAATTGGTTCAAAAAACAAAGAAAGTCGTTGGTAATTACCATTAAGAACTCTGATTTAACTACTTAACACTAGTATTTACCAGATTCTACACAGGTTATACGTTTTGTCATACACATTTAAACCATAAGTATGTTTTGCAAACAAACACAATAATTTGTTCTGAAAAATTAATAAGCAAAAACACTTTAAAGTTTTTATAGCTTACACCTTTTGTTATTATTCAAATTGATCACTTATGTTCAAGATATAAATGAATCACGTATGATATTTTGTCTGAATCAAATACGGCAAAAATCACGAACTTATATATTGTAGTACTTTCTAATTAAAATATATAGAATTCTTAAAACTGCGCAATTCGTATACGTAATGATGATATAAATGTTAAATATTTAAGAGTTAAATGTGTAAAATAGATCTTTTCTTAATCATACATATTGTACTTAGTAGTAAATTAAAATTACGAAAAATTGCTATTTATGTACAAATTTAATATGAATTTTAATTGATTCATATATTTGTTGAACACCAGTTAGGTACATTTGTGTACTCTCAAAGAATTCTTGAAACCGACTTATACGAAATACATGAACTTTTGATATCGATACTTAAGGTTTAAGGCCACAAAAAACTATTTTCGCTTCTACCTCACTTCAGATAATATAATTCTTTCCTTAAAAAGGAAGAAGTAACGAAAAGAAAATTCTGCCTAAGAAAAATGGTTGCATGAAAAGTCTCGGATTAATGCCATCGCGGGGTCTTGCGAATGTAATTCAAATTTCTTGAAGCTTAGTGACACGAGCTTTCAGAAAACTCAGTAAATATAATATCAGATCTAATGGATAATGAACCGATATACTGGTGAAAGAACGTTCAACACTACCCTCAGTTAAAGGGAAATCCCGTGAAATTTCCATAAAATTGGCAGTTGAAACCGAGTGTTATTAGATAAATAAGCAAACTTAGGAAAATCTCAGCAAGCGTGACTTTTTCGAAAAAAAAGGCTATTTTTCAAACATGTGGCACCTTATTTTGGACCGCGAATTATCAATTTTAGATATGTACTTATATTAGAAGTATTTTTCAGCTTGCGTAACAGACTTTTTTCGATCGCCTCCCCAATATTTTGAATAATCATTTTTCGAGGGTGATGCATTGAATTTAGCGAATGAGACACATCAACGGGATGCGGTTTTTCTTACGTCAAAGCAGTGTGTTAAAGATCCTGAAAGCTACAAACATTTCGCTGAACCGCCTCAAAAATTATAGCTCAATAACGGAAGCGGTTTTTTCAATTAACACTAAAAATTTTTTGGTTTTAACTTAAATTTCGGCAAAAAAAATAAATGTATTTAGCATCATCCAGACATACTGGAACAGATGGGGAATGCAACGGGTGCTCACTCGGCGAACCGAGACCAGTTAACACCAAAAGTCACACTTGCTGAGATTTCCCCATATATGATTTTTTAAGCATGGGCGGTGTCTGAATAAGACAACAAAACAAACAAAAGGTGAAAATTTGTAAATTAAATCGATCGAATGGAAGAAAATGTTCCAACTTTAAGCCACCAGGATGGATAAAAAAATTATAATACTGAACAAATCTTCGTTTTGGAAGCTGACATAGGATTACTCGTACTGCATAGAGCTGTTTTTATATCCTACACCCAGGGTGTATTTCCTTTGTCCTTCCATTTGCAACTCAGAGAAGGAGGCGTGGCAGATATGGAAAAGTATATATATGTATTCTTAATCAGCTTCATCTCGTGAATCCATATTTTTATACCCTACACCCAGAGTATATTCACTTTGCCCTTCCGTTTGTAATGCAGAGAAGGAGGCGTGGCAGATATAGAAAAGTATATATATTCTTGATCAGCGTCACCTCCTGAGTCGATATATCCATGTCCGTTTGTCTGGGTGTGTGTGGAAATAAAATGTATTTAATAAATTTTTTGGGAAAACTGAGCAAGATAATTCAATGAAATTTGGTACACTGCCTCCGTCGTCTGCCTAGCTCGTGGGATTGAAAATGAGCAAAATCGGTCAACGGACACGCCTACCGCCCATACAAAAAATATATTCAAAATGTAATTTTAGGAGTATTTTTCACGACAATGCAACCAAAATACACATAAATACTACGAATTGTAAACGCAAGCTCTGAGAATTGGGCGATTTCGGACAAGAGGGCGTGGCCCATCCCATATAACCAAAAGCTTCAAAACTGAAACCGTTTTTTGAGATATTCGAACCAAATTTGACTCAGACACTTAGAACTATGTATATGTGCAAGTTTTGAGCAAAAACTGGATGAACTCGGATAAGAGGGCGTGGTACCTCCCACACAGTGCAGTGCAGCCAAGGGTTACACCCTTACTAGTTTATATTTGAGGTACATAATGTAAAGAAAGTTCGCACAGATCTTGGAAAATTTAGCGCAAACTCTGAGCAAAACCAAGGTGAATTTAGACAAGAAGGCATGACCCCTCCCATACAAACAAAATTTACAAAATGCTGCAGTTTAAGGTTTTTAATATTTGGCCAGGTCAAAGTTAGCATCCTTTCTTGTTGAGAGTAAGTATTCTAATCAGTATAGGTCGTGCCTTGTTTTTTTTTTTTAAATTTTCCAAAGCTTGTTGCATATTTATCTTAAGCTTCCGTTAAGAATACCGAAGCCGAAAAATTGTGGAAATGTATGTACATATGTATTTAATTCACTTGGTCAGTACAATTGCTCAAATTACCTTGACATTGTGGAGGCATAACAATGTTATCTACTGTGTACGAAAAGAATTTTGAAGTTGACACGTTTTGACATTTTACGATTAATATTTCTACTCTTATGTAAGTACACAATAAGAAATCATAGTTTACTTTTGTTACTTTTGATTCTCTTAAGTATTGATTTTAAACGAAATATTTTGGTATTAAATCACGGTGGTTTTTAAAAAATTTCAACTTTTTGAAATACCACCCGCGATTTTTTTCGGGGATAGTGTTGGGGGACCCTTCTAGTATCAGAATCCGGGAACCGCGAAATCGAACGTCCAGCCGTTTTTTTTTTTTCGACATTTTAGTTTTTTTAACGATTTTTGCGAATGTCTCGGATTTATATACATATTATGTACACATATATATGTATATATGTACATATATATACTTGTATATGTATACATGTGTAATATATATATATGTATATATATATACATACATACATACATACATATAAAAGGTATCGTTTCCGCACCATTTATTTTTAAAAAAAATCGGTTTTTTCGTATATAACAAAACACAAACAAAAACCGGATACAGCAATAGTCACTCCAGATGTAATTTTTGATGCTTAATCCGAATCCGGTCTTAGAATTGCTCTATTACTTCTGGACTTTGAGATATCCTTACATAAATGTTTAAAGGACACCATTTTTTTCCCTATTTTTGAAGTTATATAACAAGATAAGGTAATATTATGCCGTAAAATCTGGTATGACAGTTAATAGCCCTAGTTTTTTTCTTGAAAACTCAATCAAACCGATAACGATATCTTTTTTTTTGTCGGAGATATCTTTACCTAAAAAGTTAAAAATGTGCAAAAACACGATTTTTGGCTATATTGGATGTTATATGCAGGACACACAAAATTTTTTTGTGAATTTCTATTACCAGAAACATTTGGTACTTTCTTTTGGCTTTAAATTGAGCTACCAAATGTTTATCTGCAATATTTCTCTGCAAAGTTATGTTAACTTTAAAATCACACCATGAAACTTAAAGCGAAAAATCTCGGTTTTCGGCTATATTTGAGGTTGTATACAGTACGGACGAAATTCGTCTGCTCTTTTTTACCAACCGAAGCATTTAAAACCATTCTTTATCTTTAAAATGAGCTAACAAGTGGTCTCTTGCAATAGTTTTCTTAAAAGTTATGACTATTTTAAGACGACATGTTGCAGCAATACGTATGTAAGAAATACTCGTATACTGTGAATTTGCACTTCATAATGTAATTTTTAAATGGTCATAACTTTGTAGAGAAATATTGCAGATGATTATTTAATAGCTCAATTGAAAGCCAAAAAAAGTACCAAATGCTTCTGGTAATAGAAATTCACAGAAGAATTTTGTGTGTCCTGCATATAACATCCAATATAGCCAAAAATCGTGTTTTTGCACTTTTTTAACTTTTTAGGTAAAGATATCTCCGACAACAAAAAAGATATCGTTATGGGTTTGATTGAGTTTTCAAGAAAAAAACTAGGGCTATTAACTGTCATACCAAATTTTACGGTATGATATTACCTTATCTTGTTATATAACTTCAAAAATAGGGAAAAAAATGGTGTCCTTTAAACATTTATGTAAAGATATCTCAAAGTCCAGAAGTAATAGAGCAATTCTAAGACCGGATTTAGATTAAGCATTAAAAATCACATCTGGAGTGACTATTGCTGTATCCGATTTTTGTTTGTGTTTTGTTATATACGAAAAAACCGATTTTTTTTAAAAATAAATGGTGCGGAAACGATACCTTTTATATGTATGTATGTATGTATGTATATATATATACATATATATATATTACACATGTATACATATACAAGTATATATATGTACGTATATACATATATATGTGTACGTAATATGTATATAAATCCGAGACATTCTCAAAAATCGTTAAAAAAACTAAAATGTCGAAAAAAAAAACGGCTGGACGTTCGATTTCGCGGTTCCCGGATTCTGATACTAGAAGGGTCCCCCAACACTATCCCCGAAAAAAATCGCGGGTGGTATTTCAAAAAGTTGAAATTTTTTAAAAACCACCGTGAAATCAAAAACTTTTTCCAATAAAGTTTGTAATTTATTGAAGAAAAGTTTGAAATTTATTTCAAAATACATAGTTAAAAATTAATACTTTTTTTGTCATTGTTATATAACACTACTTTTTTTGGTATTAAAATCAAAACTAAAATTTTTACTGTTCACTTATATATCTTTAAGAAAATGTTATGTTTCGCTATATAAAATGAAAACAAAGAACGTTAAAATTGCACAATTATTTGGTTAAAAAAATTTTTGTTTACTATGACGCTTTATATATTATTGCAAATGTGGGCACAATCAGTTAAGGGTGTATCGAAAATAAAAAAAAAAATAATAACTGGTTTTTAACATCGAAAATGACTATTCCTTTTGTATTTTTTATACGAAAAAATTTTATTTTTTTTTGGAACAAAAAAATAATATTAAAATTATAACATCTCCTGATTTTCCGGTTTCAGTTTCTTAATATGTAGATAGGTAAGAAACTTTCTGTATACAGGTGATTCTACTCACTACGGACTATTCTGCGACTCTACTTATTTTGTATAATTTTTTGTAAATATAATGCATTGACTAAGGAACAAAACTGAACATCTAAATTGTTTCTACTTAATATGACATTGAAAATTAGCTCGATCACATAGATATTTCTTTCAAAAATTTAGTGCCAAATCCTCAGTCTCCTGGCATGTCTCTTTTTCGAAACTAAAGCTTTAATGGTAAATTAAACTCAACTTCGAGTCTACGTATATTTTGCACTTAAAACGAGATATGTTATCAATAGTCTTTCAATGTAACTGTCAAATTTTGCAAATAGGGGAACTGATGCTCTTGTGGTATAGGTAATCTTTTTTTGAAATTTGCAAGAGAACTGTAAGATCAAATACAGCCACATTTTTTTTGCTGATCAGTGAAGTATTGGCAGCAGAATATTTTTCAATAAAATGTGTGCAATTTCATTAAAAAAAGTTATTGAGCAAAATCTGTAAAAAGTCAAAAAAGCTGTTTTCAAAAAGTTGGCAGGTAATGTCGTATGTATGGTAGGGCATTGTGGTATACTTATACCATATAACCAAATATAAAACTTGAAAGGTATGAAATAAGTTCATAATAATATTTACGTTGGTTCTAAAACTCATAGTTTTTATAAAAAATTAAACAGCTGTCAAATAATGTTAAGAATAACAAGAAATATTCATATATTGTACCACATTAGCGAAGCCCGACTGTAACACAAAAAATGCGAAAAATTACATCGACCACACGCGATTTACGTTTCGTTCAACTGACATCGGAAAATTTTTGTTTGGTCCATGACAGCAACACATTTTTCATGTTTTCTGACAGGATAAAAGCAGTGACGTTCGCAGGTTCTTTCCCAAATCGGAGATATGCGACCATACCACATTGAAAAACTATACCACTATAGCATCAGTTCCCCTAACATTCAATTTAACTAAAAAATTCATTATTGAACTATGTTACTCGACTTTAACCCTTGAGCGGACATAAGTTTTTTCGAAAATGTTTGCAAAACGTCACTAGTGATATCTTGAGTTCTAGATTCGGATTGAAGTTTTGGAGTTATGGTTTATTGAATATTAAATTTTTACAGTCAACTATATGCTACTTGTTTTTACAAAATGTTTTTTGGCGTCTTTATATGACCGAACTAAAGTTATCTTAGAATCGCCTTGATTTGTCTTAGATTTTGAGTATTTTAGTCTAAACGCCGAGTTTTGTATGTGAAATTGTGTCACGGCCAGTCAGATCCTCAGGTTTTTTATACCCTACACCCAGGGTATATTCACTTTGTCGTTCCGTTTGTAACGCAGAGAAGAAGGCATGAGAGGTATGGAGAAGTATATAAATATATTCTTGATCAGCGTCACCTCCTGAGTCGATATAGCCATGCTCGTCTGTCTGTCTCGCTGACTGGGTGTGCGTGGAAATACATTTTCTGGGAAAACCAAGCAAGAAAATTCAATGAAATTTGATGCACTGCCTCCAAAGTTGACTCGTGAGATTGAAAATGAGCGAAATCGGTCAATGGACACGCTTACCGCCCATACAAAAAATATATTCAAAATGCAACTTTAGGAGCATTTTTCACGACAATACGACCGAAATACACATAAATACTACGAATTGTAAGCGCAAACTCTAAAAAAAACAATTAGGCGGATTCGCGCAAGAGGGCATGGCACCTACCGTATAACCAAAAGCTTCAAAGCGTTATACTCCAAGCGTTTTTTAAGGTAATCGAACTAAATTTTACTCAGACAACTATAAATGCAAGCTCTGGGCACAAACTGAGTGAACTCGGACAAGAGGGCGTGGCACCATACAAGCAAAATTTTAAAAACACTGCAGTGTTGGGTATTAAATTTTTAGGCAGGCCCAAGGTTGCACCCTTACTTGTTTGTTATTATTTTCGTCAAAAATATAAGTATTTTGTATTTACTAATTACATTTAACATTTTTGTATTGAACTCCATAATTTCGCCATTGAACGTTGTTTTGACGATTTATTGACTGAAATGTGGAAAAACTTATGAAGTTAGTTTATTGACTGTTTTTTTGCTTGTATAGTACTAATGTCAGTACCAACTAGTGATGAGCAAACCAAGACCATAACAGTCTTGGTCTTGGTCTTGTTCTTGCACATTGAGTCTTGGTCTTGCTCTTGGTTTTGATATTGAGTCTTGGTCTTGGTCTTGATCTTGCTCATAAAGTCTTGGTCTTGATCTTGAAAAAATTTTCAGAGATATTGAGTATTCAAAACCATATTTTTCCGAAGCAGTTGGGTTTTTAAGATGCCCAAATTCAAATCGAGAGATGATTTTATCTTCAAAACGGGCGTGAAACAACTTTTAACTATAAATTAGCAAGACTGAAAAGCAGTCTTGGTCTTGCCAATTATCGTGAGCAAGAACAAGAACAAGAACAAGACCATTGCAGTCTTGGTCTTGCAAAAATATCAGCATCTTGGTCTTGGTCTTGGTCTCGCAAAATTAGCAAGACCAAGAACAAGACGCAAGACCAAGACTAATTTTGCTCATCACTAGTACCAACGCGCTTTTTCTAAATTGAAATATGATAATTTTATATTGAACTAATTAATCAGTAATTTTTGCAATTTTTCAACAACAGACGCAAGCAAGTGTTAACATGGAAATTGATTACATATATTTCGGCTACTACCACATACATATTTATATATTTTCCTATATAAACATGTATATAGCCTCATCAGATCAGTTTTAGTTAAATCTTGCCAGAAACCGTACTCGAACCCGTGACTCCGGTTTTCTAATGAAAGAAACGCGGTGCTTAAGCGATTGCGCTATAGGTCACAAATAAACTCTCTGAACAGGATCGCCATTATGAATAAATCATAAGGCTCACTAGCGCCGTCTGTTGTGAAAAATTGCCAAATTGTTAGTTGGTAACACACTCTGGTTTTGAGACATGCTACGCTAGGTCCCTGGAAGCTCGAAGATTTATTTTATATTTTTTAGTAGTAAAAATAATTGGGCTTTAACAAACAGTGCTTACTATTGTGTTTAGAAAAGTAAAAAAATATCTAAGCTGAACTCAGAACTCTTTTTTTAAACTTTGTTTTTGGTTAGATTTAGGAAAGAAATTAAATTTTTTTAACAAAAACAAAAAAAAAAAAAATAAATATTATTTTTTTTTTAACTAAGTAATAATAATAAAATTCAGATACAACTGGTACTTGAGATAAAGATGATAAAGAGAGAATGCATAATAATTAAGATTTCTTGTTTCCGTATCCGCCAGACACTTGTGCTATTGAACAAAGTCTACGAAATATACTTGCCTCTTTTACGTTTTGTTTCAATTTTAAATATTCAATGATTAATATTCAAAAATATTCTATATAACTTTTAGGTACATACCAAAATATAAACTTTGTGGGTTAATCCGGTTTTGAACAGCTTTTGAAGATGTCAATACACAATTTAACTTTTTTTTTTTGTTTTTTTCCTTTGCAATTAAATATGTATCTAATTAATAAAAATTAAATATTTTCAAGTGCGGATTTCAAATTTTGTAGTTGTTGTAACACTTTTTAACACAAAATCATGAAAATTTTGATTTTTTTTTTGTAAAAACCTTACAACTCGATCGCATTAAATAATTAGCACTGTGGTGACAATTTATTTATGACATTTTTTTTTCAAAATATTTATTGAAAATATAAAAACTTTTTTTTTTTTTTTTACTTTGACCTTTATTGGTACGATACCTATTTATTTTGTTATTGTTGTAATTTTCGAATTTGTTTTATTATAAATTTTGTTTGTTTTGATTTTGTGTAAAAGTTACGAAGTGATCGTGTTGGCCGCGCGTTAACGACTAAACCAATGTTCTGTGGACCCTACTAGTTTTAAGTGACGACATATAACACACAACTCAGACCTGAGGCTTTTTCGACAAGAATGAACAACATCAACGACAAAAAAATACGGTACAATAACAAAAACAAAACGAAAAAAAAAAGAAAAAAAATCAACTAAAATCTACAACAACGTACTCGTACGTATTAAAAATTTAAAAATGTTGTTGCTACAAATATAATTCAATTGGATAGCGTTAGGTATGAGATACAACAACAGAAAAAAAAATAAAATCACTAAGTAACCGAAAAATTACACTCGTACCCGTACCCATACCAAATACAATTGTAATGTGAAAAATCACAGCTTAATATGAGTGCAAATCACTCACTCTTGCAGTCATTTATCCATCTCACAACTCACATCTCACGTGTAGAAGAATCGCATAGGGTAAATGACTCATAATGTATACCTACAATACTTAATGTTGAACGAAATGTAACTTGTACTCGTGACCCTGACTTGAATTGTTACATCATTACAAGTTGGCTGTAATTGACAACAGATGTTAACTTACCATAAACCTAATTAACTTGTTAATATCATCAAGTTTAATATGGTTCAAAGACCCCTTGTATAATACAAATTATTCGTAAGTGATATTTATAAGTGTAATCTTTTACTCAGTCAATTTATTCGAAAGTTCATTCATCCCTATAATTTTTTGCAATTTCTGATTTTGATTCTGGCAATTTGTATAATTACTGATAATTTCTGATTTTGATTCTAGAAAATTTGAATAATTACATTGATCTACTCAATGAATAACTTCCAGATTTCTAATTTTACTTTACTATAAGTTTTTGACACATCGATTCCACAAATGAAGATTATAGTCTATTCGATTAACACAGATATTTTTTTTATTTCCGTCACCACTTTTTTTTGCGTGGTCAGGAAAGGTATTGGTATTGGCTAAAACACCACCTCCTTACGACATTTACCCAACACAAGGTAGTTTGCGCACAATTGATGTGTGCAATAAACAAAAAGTGCGCACTATACAACTCCGTCTTCCGTCTTTGGGAACATATCTTCGACAAAAACGACGGAACAAAAAAACCTGAACGATCGAAAAAAATAAAGAGCTTTAAACCTTTCAAAAGATGAAGCACAAACAATATATCTGAGGAAAGAAATTAAATGCCTCCTGTATACATACACTCTACACATCATAAATTTTACTGTGCACCAAAATGTCCGAGTTCGTGCCGAAAAAGCAACATTTGCGGGAATTTTTACTTCACTACTATATTTCAAAGAAAACAGCTGCCGAAAGTCATCGCATTCTTGTAGAAGTTTATGGGGACTATGCTCCAGCTGAATCAAGCTGTCGTGAGTGGTTTCGACGGTTTAAAAGTAGTGATTTTAATGTCGAAGACAAAGAACGTCCTGGTCAGGACCAGCTAGGAGTGATCCATTATGAGCTGTTGCCAGGTGGCCAAACCATTAATGCTCAACTCTATCGTCAACAATTGATCCGATTGAAGCAAAAAATCCAGGCAGAGCGGCCAACGTATGCGACCAGACACGAGTCAATCATTTTCCACAACGATAACGTTCGGCCACATATTGCTGCCCCAGTCAAAAATTACCTGGAAAACAACGGATGGGAAATTTTGCCTCACCCGCCCAGACCTTGCACCATCAGACTACCATTTGTTCCGATCGATGCAGAATGCCGTATCAGGAATACGCTTCACATCAGTTCAAGATATCGAAAATTGGCTCGATTCATTTTTGGCCGTCAAGCCGGCGCAGTATTTCTGTGATGGAATCCATAAATTCCCTGAAAGATGGGAAAAAGTAGTGAGTAGCGATGGGCAATAGTTTGAGTAAAATACATTGTACCATTTTCTTTAAACAAAGTCTCAAATAAAAAAAAAAAAACGATGGAAATTAATGCATACACCCAATAAGTATAGACGATTTACTTACCACAGTTTTCCTAACTAAAAAAAAAAAGTGCTGAGAAAGTTTCCTGATTACACTGTTCAACGAATTTTAGACTTTTGATTTTATCTGAGTTTGGCCTATGCAATTATTATTCCTTGCTATTAACATGATAGGACTGCATTTACAAATTTTTTCTATCACGTCTCAGTTTTCAGATAAAATGACATCAGACCTTGAAGAAAACTAATAATCTTTGGCTTGGCCAAATATTAAATACCCCACACTGCAGTAATTTGAAAATTTTGCTTATATAGGAGGTGCCACGCCCTCTTGTCCGAGTTCACCCAGTTTTTGCATAGAGTTTGCATTTATAGTCCTTAGTGTCTGTGTAAAGTTTAGCAAGATTGTCGCAAAAAACGTTTTCAGTGTAGCATTTTTAAGCTTTTGCTTACATATATGAGAGGTGCCATAACGATAAGGTCTTTAGCAGGGCGACTATACTAACCACCTTTTGCAAGCAAAACTTAATGACACCTAACTACTAGTTTTTTGGAAGAGATCCACCCGATCGACCGGTGCCGTCAACAGTAAGTAGTTTCACGATGGGCAAATTCAACATTGAACAGGTAGAAAAGAACTTCTCTTTTTTGGCAGTGTTATGAGAAATGATGGTGGGACTGATAAAAATGTTCTTGCTCTATCAATTTTCATTTTTGCCAATAACCGAATTTAGAACATTTTATAAGTTAAAAAACTGGTTAAAAAAAGGGAAAGAACGAACAAAAACTTTGATATGCTTAAAACTATTCAAGTAAATTTTACTATACATAGTACTAGAACTAAGTACAAAATACTCGTTAAAACTTGATTTTACTTTGATGACACAAGCATGTAATGTGCAAAAAATAAAAGATAATATCCATAAAGCTATAAAAAAATAAACTTTCCACTTTAAATATTGAGTTTTTAATAGTTAACGTTAATTAACATAAATTTGAATTAATTTAATTTAAATACGCGATGTTAAACAAAACTACTTACCATGAAATGATGACTTACCCTATCTCAGAAATTAGCATATAATTTGCGAAATATTCTCTCAATTTTAGTTTGATGAAAATCTGAGAGAAAATGTATCAACAAATTGCGTACTGTTATAAGTGAGAGGAATTAATTTACTAAAAAAGATTAACGGGGCTTATGCTACTGAAGGCATATCTATTTGAGCACTGCACTTAAGACTATGAGAATTCAGTACAGCAGAATAAAAGAATAATACAATTTTTTGGCTAAGGTTAGAATATCATTTAACATAAATGTTATGTTGAGATATACTCGTATGTACATTATGTTAATAACTGTTAATGAGCTGTAAAGTACATAAAGCACTGTTATTGTAACCTCACTTTTTGTTTAAACTGTAAAAATGCACATTTCATGGTTTTCTTGGTAAAATAATCTAATTTAAATGACTCCTTACATGAAGTTTGTATTGCTAAAATATGCGAAACTAATTAGGAATAATAATACATATTTGTGACATTATGACAAAACAACATAACTTGAAATTGGTAACTTTTAGGAGAGCTACAATAATGTGGTTGAATTTCGTTGATGGAGCTTTGAATCTCCTCCTTTAATGCATTTTTACTAACCCTAAACTGTCAAAAACTGTTTTCTTTTGGTTGGCAACACTTTAACAGCAAATTCGAATTAATTATTGAGGGGATTCCTGAAAACGTGTAAAATCCTCGAAAACCTCGTAAACTCGTAAATGTTGTCAAAATCAATACGAAATTTCACAGTGTTACGAGTTTACAAGGTTTTCGAGGCTTTTACACGTTTTCAGGAATCCCCTCATTAAATTTATATTTATAGCTAAAATCTTGGAAAATTTTCTTATCTCGAGTTAGGTTGTTTCTTCATAAGTCCACACATTTATAATTTCACATATCGTATTTCAATGAACATAGATGAAGCGGCCAAATTGAGTTTATTTTCTTCTTGATTTTGAGGAAGAATTGTATGTGTATGGAATGAATATGTGTAAGGATTGCCGAAAAAAATATAATTGTTATGAAGCTGATCACGCGATGGGTTTCTAGTACTAGCTTGGATTTGACTAATGCTTAATATTGGGCTTTTATGTCTGCAGGGCTATCGGAGAAGGTGACGAGATATTTATCTTGATTAATATGGCATTGAATACCTATGTGTATATCGACCAATGTATTTAAATATTAATGAAAAATTTCGGGCTAAATGATGAAGTTAGTTTGAGTAAATTAAAACATTTATTATTGCTTAGCTCTTGCGATTCGGCAGAAAATTAATCCTTCAAATTATTCTTCATTTATTTTGGACCCATCGTCTACTTCTCTATTCCACATGGTGGAATACATGTGAGGAATTTTTTATTAAAGCATTGGTCATCATGCTGAACATTGGTAACATGCTGAATTCTACTTAAGGTTGCTCCCAATGTGCACAAAAAACGGATGAGGATCCGTTTCGAACATCAAAAACGAATTCAAAACGGATTTGCTTTTAATAATGTTAACGCTGTGTTTAAATAAAAATACAATTTTGAAGCGCTTATTAGCGATTAAAAAAAAAAAATAAATAAAAAGAAAAAATTAACGATCTGCCTATGCACTATAGGTCAAAAGGCACACTTTTTTGGCCAAAATTCATAACGTCCACATTATCATGGATACCGACTGCAAATGTAATTCTTATGTTGACTCTAGACTAAAAGAACAATTCTGAAAAAAAATCTTAACCCTTGGACTATCGGGTCAAAAATAGCACGTAATAAATTCTCTAAATAAATAACACATACCATTAAGATTTTGTTTTTAAGCATTTTCGATGTAACTCCATGCGTTGGATCCGAATCCGAAGTCAGAATTGACCCACCACTTCAGCATTTGGAGATATTTGAGGTCAAACTTATGAAAAATGGCTATTTTTGCCATTTTTGAAGTGCGATGCAAACTGCACAAAATTTTCATTATTTTTTTTAAGCAATGTATCACGTATGTAGTTCTGTTACGTTTTTTCAAAATGAGCTCTTAAAAAATGCCATACGATACTTCCTTTAAGAGTTATGGCCTATTTAAGATGACATGTCATGACATCTTGAAATCCCATAAAACGGGTAAAACGACACAACTTTAGATTTCATGATATCATCTTAAATCTGCAATTACTTTTGAAGTAAGAATTGTTTGGCACTTTTTAAGAGCTCATTTTGAAGGTAAAAAGTGGTACTCAGTGATGAATTATGCAAAACTAGATAAAAAAAATTTTGTGCAGTCTACAACTAACCTCAAAAGTAACAAAAGTACTTATTTTTCGTATATTAACCCTAAATATCTCTATTTTTCGAAAAACCTATTGCAAAAATTATGCGCACTTTTACCCAAGTTACTTGAATTAGTAGTATCTTCAGTATTTTCTAATAAGAAATTGAAAAACAGCTTCTTCGTTTTCTTTTTTGTCTGTATTTTGCAATCAGATTTCGAATAAATCGAAATTACGGAAGAAAAGTTACCTGACAAAAAAATTCATTAAAAAAAAAACGGGCAAAATCGGGCGTCTATATTTTGAAATAACATTAACAAAAGAACATTCTTACTAGTTTATGGTTTCATAGGACTAAAAAATTCCAACAAAATTTTAAAAGCTTACACGAAGTTCAAAATTTAAAAAAAATACTAAAAGTCAGGGGTCTAATTTGAATTTTAAATTTTTCCACAGAAAACCAAAATATATTTAAATGTTTCGAACTACATTACATTATCCATAATATTATCAATTTTATAGATTTTTATTTTAGAAAAAACAAATTATTACGACTTTTTTGAGTTTTCTCAGTAAAATGCAAATGCATCAACTTTGACACATCGCTGAGGAACGGAAATTTATTTTACCCCAAAACAAAAAACATTTTTGCTTGTATTGAAGTATTCTTCATTACACTGCATCAACAAAAACTCAATAGCAACACTTGTAAAAATTTAATTTTGGCCAAAAATGTGTACCTTTTGACCTATAGTGCTATGGTAGGATTCGAACCCGAACAGAAAAAAAAAAATCGTTTTGATGCGCTTATTAACAATTAAAAAAATAATAAAAAAGGGAAGAAAAATAAAGGATAAAAATCCACCTGTGGTAGGATTCGTACCTGGGTTAATCCGTTTCGAATCCGTAAATACTTCAAATACGAACTCAAAACGGATATTCTTTAATTAATGTTAATGATGATTAAAAAAACATTTTTTTTAACTTTTTATTTTATTGCTCATGGTTTTTTGTAAAATTTTCAAACTTTGTTTCAAGAAACGTTTTTGATTCCAAATTTGAGTATTTAATATTTTTTATCAAAAGAAGAGAAGGGAAAGAACACGGAATACTTACAAAAAACACAACAGTAATTTGTTTAATGTACAAGCTTTAAATCTCAATATCAGATAAGTCTACACCATATCGGTCAAAAGCGTAATTGTCTAACATCTAGTGTTTGAAAAGTAATACACCCGTAGCCTGGGTTACGTATTCGTAACGGGTCCGTTTAGCACACTGAGCTGGTTCTGCAGCAGTGAGAGGTGCACAAAAGTTGGCAGGATGAGGTTTTCAGCGGGATTCCGAGTTGACTTCGCTAATCGAAATAATTTATTCAAAAATGTTTCCATTCAATGCGAGAACGCCAGATCCTGAAAAACTGAAGCCAATCCAAAGCAAAACTAACGAAAGCTCCATAAGGCGTTGAACACAGCTGCAGTTATGATGATGCTTTAAAGAAAGTGATGATTATGCTGCAAAAAAGAGGAACATTTTATATCTCTGTAAGGAGAATCATATTCAAGACTTTGGGCTTTGTTGTTCCTGGTTGATCGATATTTCTGTAAATTTATCTGCAATTTTCAAAAATATGCTTTTAACTATTTTGCATCTGATTTCAGAGAGAGACTGCGGAACTTTATTTGCACCTTAACATTCTGTCAAAATTTTCTTGTTCGGATTCGAAAAAAAATTTAAGAAATTTTTGATGAATTGGATGTATGGTACTGCTTCTGAAAAACATTCAACACCTCGTAAACACATACTAAATTCAAGAAATTTGGAAAAACATTTTCTTTATCATAAAAATAATGATATTTATCCTTTGGATTTATTGCTTTAGGTTTTTATTAATCGCAAGATTGTAAAATGAAGTTGAAGACTTAATTTAACTCTTGGAGGAAAGTTTCTAAACCTTAATTTTTTTTTTATCGTTAGATTTTTCCACCTTAAGATGTTCTCCACAAATCATCACTCTTTCAGCTACTAAAGGTTTTATTTTTGAAGGTAAATAAACTGATTAAAACTATGACACACGTCCTCAGAATTTGCTCTTTTTATGAAGATATTGAATTATCTTGTGTTAACAATCAATCGAAAACTATTTAACTCATTATTGATTTTACCAGTAAAAAAGAAGTAACTTTCCTCTTGAAATTGCACGCCATGAAGTTTTCAATAGCACGCTTCCTTTTCTATGTAGACATTAGCTCTCATACAAATATGTGCTTGGTACTGAATGAATCAATATTCGATATCTCGAAAAAGTTGCATCCAATTAATAACTTAAAAATTTTGAATTTTAAAGAAAAATTTATAACGTCATTCTGATAATACACCGTACTACTCGATTTTGCACATCTGAAAAAAAAAAACAAATATATTCTGAAAATATGGCTTAACAGTAAGTTATAAGTAAGTCCTCCCGATTTTCTGGATCGGGTCGAATTTTTTTTAGTCGATACTCTAAATTTTACGATCCTTACATCTGAGGAACATCACGTGTTCTGAGAACTTATGCAGGATATTAAGAGGAATATTTTTGCCGAAAACTTTAACCCTCTACATCCCCCACAAATGGGTAATTTTTAACCATTTCTTAAAAAGGTACAAAAGTGACCCCTAAAACAAGGGTATAATGCATCAATATGTACCACAGAAATATTTTCTTTAAAATTTCACTAATAGTTGCCGAAAATTAAAAAGACGAAACTTCACCGCGAAGGCCAAAAAACCGTCAATATCAATAGAGACCTCACACATTTCATATTTATTAAAATTTTTTTCGTATTATTCTTAATAGCCCAGGAAAATTGGAAATTTTCTGCAAAATAATTCGAAGTGATTTTTTTTCACCGTAATTATCTTAATTAATGCATGATAAATAAAGTGTGAGAAGTCTATTGCAAAGTCGTGTGCGCATAAAAAGTGATTAAGGCCCAAAGGTCGCTAAAATCAGTTTTTTGCAAATATCTCGCTAATGCTAACTTTTACAGAAAAATTTTGGTCTCCAGTTTTGTAGCACAGGAAATTTCCAACACAAGTACTTTAAAAATGTTTTCGTACGACTTATAGTTTAGAAGATCACCCAAGTTTTAAGAATTTCTTGACTTGGGAGACACCAAATGAAATTTTTCGTAGAATATTTTGTTTGACATTTTAACCCATTAAAACCCATGTTTTGGGAAAAATTATCAAACAGACCCACAAAAACAGGATATAATGGGTTAATGAGTTTCAAAATAATGTTCCTTATGTGATTTTGCTATTATGTCAAGCATCAGTTATTATTTTCTTCTACGTATATCTTGACTAAAGGTAAAAAATTTGAGATACCGCACGCTACATTCCGAGTATTTTTGAGATTTTATTGAAATAAAAAGCGCATAAAGCCGAGATTTTTCATAAAATGGATTGGTTTTTATTTTATTACGATCTCAAAAATACTTCGACTGAATCTTACAACATCTCAAATTTTTCACCGTGAGTCAAGGTATGGAAAAAAATTATATCTGATACCTTACATTAGCCTTATATTGTTTTTTTTTTTTTAGCTAAAACACGAATAAGAAATTTATTTTCGAAATTTCATCCCATTGTAAATCTTTAAAATCACATTTTGGATAAAATTTGTTGTGCCAAGGCCATAGCAAAATCATATAAGGAAAATTTTTTAAAACATATTAACCCATTATATCCTGCTTTGTAGGTTTGTTTGACATCTTCCCCCCCCAAAAAAAATCGGTCACAATGGGTTAAAATATTTGACAAAATGTTATACGAAAATTTCATTAGGGGTCACCGAAGAATAATGCGTAAAAAAATTTAATTTACATGAAGTGCGTGAGGTCTTTATTGATATTGAAGATTTTTTGGCTTTCGCGATAAAGTTTCGAATTTTAAATGTTCCGCAACTAATAGTGAAATTTTATTGCAAATATTTCTGTGGTTTGTATTGATCCATTATCCTTCTGTTTTAGTTGTCATTTTTGTACCTTTTTATAAAAAGGCTGAAAATTACCCATTTGTGGGGGATGTAGAGGGTTAAAGTTTTTCACAAAAATATTTCTCTTAATATCTTGCATAAGTTTTCAGAACACGTGATAGGATCGTAAAATTTAATGTATCGACTCAACACATGTATAGAAAACATCAAAGACCGATTAAAAAAAAAATTGGACCATAGCCAGAAAATCGGGAATGTTATTGGTTTTTTTTCAGTTATGCAACCAGAAATTGAATTTTGTCGAACGGTGATATAAGCGAAAATGGGGCACGGTGTTCAAATAAAATATCTTAATGGGGCGACGTAGGGTACCCTTTTTTATTGCTGAAATCAATAGTCCTAAGTCTCTTGAGTAAAATAATGTGCTTTTTAAAGTTAAAACCTTGGCACTTTTTTTTTTTTTTGGGTAAAATGTGTTAATAAATAGTTTTCATAGATCTTTTAAGGAACGTAAAAAATGAGTTAATCAGACAAAAATGAAAATAGCCATTTTCGATGTATTTGCCGATGCTGATTCCGAATCCGGTCCCAAAATTGCTGTATCTTGTTCAATTTTCGACGTATCCTTACTAAAATGTGCTAAAAACCCGGTTTGTCGCTATTTTTGAGCCGATATAACAAGACTAGGTTATTTTTAGCTAAGAAATGGGATATGGTGGTTGAAACGTTTAGTTTTTCTCTTCAAAACTTAATTTTAGTTATATTGCGTGAGTTTCGGCTTTGTATAGTAGAGAGGATTAATTTATTTTTTGACCTGGTTTCATTAACTTTCGGATTTTACTTTAAATTTTAAGTTGAAAACTTGTCGGGGTCATATATCTGCTGCGAATTTTAAGGCGGCTAAAATTTTTTTGAAGTTTTGAGTATTTTTTTTCTATTGCTGGATTGGCTTTGAAAATTTAGATCTTTCGAAAGATTTGTGGCATGATCTTGGCACCGTTGGAAAGCTGTTGTTGCGTAGTATCAACCTACTGGCTAATATATTGAAAAATTTCATCTGGTAAAAAAATTATGACCTTTTGAATGAAGACATGAAAATTTTATGCAAAATATATTAGAAGTCATAGGTTACCGGACATAGTCCCAACGGACATAATCCCCACTTCGTAAATGGGGATTATGTCCGAAAACTTTGGTGTTGGGGGTTATGTCCGAAAAATTTGATTAAGATTGAACAAAATTTTTGCAATAATCCATTTAAAAAATGTATGTAATTAGTGTTGGATATTATAGACTGATCCGCGGCCAAAGGCCGCCGCGAAGCCAGTGTTGGATTTTTGAGAGTTTTAAATCCTGAGCTGCGGCCGCCCACTCCGAAAAACTTGCAGACATAATCCCCATTTTAGAAATGGTTACTGTGTCCGAATTATTGGTGGGGACTATGTCACGGCACCGAAGTCATATCGACGCATGAAACGAAAAGTGGGATGATTCTCCTACGAAAAGTAGGTTTTCAAAAATTCTTGGACGAAAACTAGGTTGTTTCATTATATATGACGAAAACTAGGTTTCTTCAAAGTTTTCTGTATGAAAGTAGGACGTTAAAGTTTTTATGTCGAAACATAGGATGTCTGAACATTTTGGAGCATATTTTTGGCGAAAACTAGGGTGTTTCTTATTTTGTTATAGTCCATCAATTTCCTAATGTTAATGAAATATTTATATCAGGTATAAGATATTAAACGAAAGAACGATGAGAAAACATAACATATCTATATATAAAGAGGTAAACGAAATCGGTTCAGTCCCTTTCTATACCTAAATTTCAACATATTCACTTGATTTTTTTGCTGGAAAGACTGTGAAGAGTAGCAGTGCATAGGATGTTTTTTTTAAGTGGGCGGTACCACGCCCCAAAATAGAAAAAACCTTCTCAAGGCTAAGCCACCGCAACGATTTTTATGAAATTTTGTATAGAGATAGGGTTAGCACTAAGGAACGATAACCATAATGTTTTAGATACGCGGTGCTACGCCCCTTAAAAGAACACACGTTTTCACGTCTAACACTAATATTAGATGGTTTGCTATAAACACAACAAGTATCCCAGGATAGAAATAGGGTAATATTTTACGGATAATCATTTTTGAAAACATTCTGAATTTAATCATATTCATCTGTTATGTGATTGTTAGTTTGCTGTAGTTTTGTTTAGGCTAATCCACGTATTATTTTAGCCATCATTGCTAATGTATGTTTAATTCGAGTATCAAAAAAATAAAAATTTAAGCAGATTTGTTGATGAAACGAGCATTTTATGTCATGCATAAACTAAAAGAAGCTCACAGGAAAGGTTAAGGTTCATTTAAATACATAAAATAAGTTAACAAATTTTTATATGCGCATATGATATGATTCACCCTTTTTTTGTCGTTCAATATGAAACATCCTTTTTTTTTGTCTAAAAGTTTAACACAACCTTATTTTCGTAACAAATTATGAAACTTCCTACTCACACTGGGCCTCAATAAGTAACAGGTGCGAGTTTAATCTGAGGGGAAACTGAATACGTACGTCGATATATTATTGATTACTGATGAAAAAGTCGTTGGATTCAAAATCCTATCTGTTCCCTTTGCAAAGTTATGCTTTTTTTGTCATTTACACACACATTTTTCACTTCCGCATAAAGCAGAAAGACCTATCGTTTAAATTGAAAATGAAAAAACCTTGCTCCCAGGGGCTAAAAAGTTTCCTATTGGTGTAAGTTTCAATCATAAAAATTTTGGTTCCGATCAGAAAATATTTGACCGTGCCGCAAGGCCGTTGAAAGTCGAAAAAACGCTATTTATATGGAAAAATGGCCTTAATCGCAAGAATCAGTCCTATCTTTGAAACTATTTCAGATAAGTGAATGAGATTTAGTATGTGTATGAACAATGCTTAAGTTATTTGCATCCATTAAAAAAATGAGCGATGCCACGCCCCCTCGACCCGAAATTCTTGTATCTCTGGAAATATTGGACTCAGGGGAATGAGACTCGGTACATATGTAATTGGCACTGGGAAAAAATTTTTAATAAAAAATGGGCGGAGTCACGCCCCCTCCTTCTAAAAAATCAAATTTGTCATATCTCTGAAACTATTTGACACATATGAATAAGATTTGATTTCAGGTAATGTGGAGTGAACAGGATATGGCACTGTAAAAATGTTAAAGCAATTTAGAGTACTTAGTTGATATAGAAGCCGTAATTTTTTGTTCTTATTTTGGTCTCCTAAGAATTGACACCATGCAAAAAAAATTTGGTCCCGATCGGAAGATATTTGACCGTGGCACCAGGCCGTTAAAGGCCGGAAAAACGCTATTTATATGAAAATAAGGAAACAATCAATCCCATCTTTGGAAATATTTTACATAGGAGGATAAGATTTAGTACATATATGAACAATACTTGAGTAAATAGTATCCAATAAAAAAATGGGCAGTGCCACGCCCCCTCCAACCGAAATTTTTCGTATCTCTGAAAATATTTGAAAATATGTGTGTGTAAATGAAAAAAAAAGCATAACTTTGCAAAAGGATCAGATAGGATTTTGAATCCAACGAATTTTTCATCAGGAATCAATAATATATCGACGTACGTATTCAGTTTCCCTTGAGATTAAACTCGCACCTGTAACTTATTGAGGCCCAGTGTGTACTTTTCGTCCAAGAATGTAAAACATCCTATTTTTCATAAAAAAAAGAAACATCATACTTTTTGTAAAAATTATGAAACGTCCTACTTTTCTTCCAAAAATATAAAACACTACTTTTCATAGAAGAAATGAATCATCCTACTTTTCGTTTCATGCGTCGATATATTCTAAATAAAAAAAACATTTTAATACTGCATGAAAAGACCTTTCTAACAAGGGTTTACTCACATCTTTGGAAAACAAAAATCATAACTTTCAAATTTTTAATAGCGCATAAAAAATGTTTCCAATGCAGGTCTGCTCTTCATGATACGATGGACAAACACGTCTACCAGAATAACCATTTTTGTCGCTGTCAAAATAAATGTATCATAAATTATCAAAAGTACATTATTTTTTTGAGTGCAGGTTAACATGATTTACGAAAATAACGGTATCATCAGCAGATTTGACTGAAATGCCAATTTGAAATATTTCTTGTTTTTTATGGTATTTTGTTCCTTTAAGCTTCAATTAATTCTACGAAAAGAAACCTGTAATTTTGCTAAAACATTTTCGGAGGTTTCATTAAATATTCAGTTATGTACTTTAACGTAAACACACTGCTTTAAGACGATGATGATCGACTGATACTGTGGGCTTTTGCAGAACATTCATCTGCACTTTGTTTCTCTCTTTGTGTGCCAAAATTAAGGTAAAAACATCTGACACGTTTTTCACCAGTTTACTGAACTCATGTAACACATTAAAAAGAAACTTAAAAAAAAAAATGAAAGTTACGAAAAATATATGTATGTGTTTACAAAAATGTACGTTTGTACTTGTTGAAAAGAACCTTTTCAATATCATTAAAGAGACATAAGTATATCTTTTTCCGGTATTATTGTGTATATTTTTTTTCATTTTCAATCTGACAATGATCGTACAAAAATTACCTGAAGTTTGTCAACGAAGAAAAACATTCAATTAAATGAACAATGAACGAAAAAAGTGACTCTGGCAACACTGTCATTTGTATTAGCGTGATTTGATCGGTCGCTCATATGTTCGTTCGCTCATCTCCGCTCGTCTCATCTGATTAACGCATTCATTCATTGACAAAAAGTTCACATACCGCAATATCTGTAATGAGAAATCATTTTAATTTAATTAGCGCAATTGACTTGAATCTTCATTGTTAACATATCTAACACTTTTATGTGTTTTTTTAAATGTGATCAAATGCATAATTTTTGCGATAATTTACCAATAATAACAACAAATTTGTTACAAGGTGTTAAGGGAATAATTTTCAGCATTAATCACTTAAAAAATTGCTTACTTGAAGTAATCCGGCAATTTTACCCTACACGTTGGGTATATTTGCTTTGCCCTTCGGATTTTAACTCAGAAAAGGAGGCGTGGCAGGTATAGTAAAATACATATAGGTATTTTTGATCTGTTTATTCGCCTGGCTGGCTGGCTGTCTGTCTGTCCGTCGAATTCATTTTAACAATTTCGGAAGCAAGATAGTTCGATGTGAATTGTACACCACCTCCGTCATAAAAGTAAGCTTGTGGGGACTGATAACACAGGCCCACAAAAAAAAAAGTACCCTGCGCGAAAGATCAGACCACCTGAACTTTATGTTTTCGGGGTCGCTGAATCCGAATATGGTGCCAGAATAGCGAAGTTGGTTCGCGTTTTTTCAGAAATCAACAATAATGCCGAAAATTAGAGATTTTTCCTGATTTGTGAAAAAACTCGAACCAACTCCGCTTTTCTGACAACATATTCGGACTCAGCGACCCCGAAAACATAAAGTTCAGGTGGTCTGATCGTTCGCGCAGGAAATCAAACCACCGGAACTTTATGTTTTCGGGGTCGCTGAGTCCGAATATGGTGCCAGAATTGCGAAGTTGGTTCGCGTAACATATCATTTATTCGTCAAATATGGCTTAAATACTTGAAAGCCCCAATCTTTTCCTTTAAAACCTAATTTAAATTATATTTATATCTCCCTGCTTCTAAGAGATATCGTAGACCGAAATATTGTCAAAACGGGTTTTTTGCACTTTTGTGTCTTTTTAGGTTAGGATATCTTTGAGGAAAAAAAAGATATCAACATAATTTAAATTAGGTTTTAAAGGCAAAGATTAGGACATTAAAGTTGCTTACCAGATTTAACAAAATCAAAATTTCTTTCACATTTTAAACATGTTCAACGAACCGACAACTTCCAAATTCAGCCGTTTGACACCCCGAGTGTTGTTGTTGCGTGTATTGCATACGGCTGAATTTTGAAATGGTCCGTTCGTTGAACATGTTTAACATGTGAAAGAAATTTTGATTTTGTTAAATCTGGTAAGCAACTTTAATGTCCTAATCTTTGCCTTTAAAACCTAATTTAAATTATGTTGATATCTTTTTTTTCCTCAAAGATATCCTAACCTAAAAAGACACAAAAGTGCAAAAAACCTGTTTTGACAATATTTCGGTCTACGATATCTCTTAGAAGCAGGGAGATATAAATATAATTTAAATTAGATCTTAAAGGAAAAGATTAGGGCTTTCAAGTATCTAAGCCATATTTGACGAATAAATGATATGTTACATAGTTATATAGCATTAAAAAATGGCAAAAAACGACTTTTTTTGGTCTTTAGGTTAAAATATCTCATAAACTATACACGACAGAGCAATTCTGAGGTTGGATTCGTGCTAAGCATCGCAAAACACATCGAGTGTGATTATTTTAATTTTTGTTCAATGTAGTTAAAAACAATATTTTTTTCTTTTTGTATGGGAAAATGCCCCAATTGGAAAAGCGATTATCTCAAAATTTAGTCGAGGAGTCACGAGTGAAAATTTTTTTATACATCATTTGAACGATAAGTAAACACATTCTGGAAAAAAATTTGATGTGCTACGACGTCCGATTTAGAACGGGTTAAGGCACACCGTGAGATGCCTTGGTTTTGAGTAAACCTAGCATTTTGCTGACAAACGTGAGCTTAACAGCTGAAAATTCAATTTGATAAATTTTTTTTAAAAATAAAAAATAAAAATTTCCAAAATTCTGCAAAAATTCACAAGAATTCTTTGGACAATTCTAAGCATTTTTTGTCATAGAGTAAAAATTCGTTTTTCTGACCTCGTTATTGAAAAACGTAAAAAATTGATTTTTGAAACTGAATATTATCTATAGGGTAAGCTGGGGTACATTTGACACCGGGGCACATTTGACTTTGCCATTTTCGGTGTGAACACGCCTATCGAACCAAAAACCTGAAATGCAGAAACATAACTAACTAGAGTGGAAACAACGTAATGAACTTTGGCAGTTGTCTTGCGACTCCTCCCGCGCCAATACGCTTTTTTAACTTTTTGTGTATTTTTTTGTAATTTTCGTTATCTTGTTCGTAAGGGTTTTGCAAATAAATTTGTATTGTTTTTTGAAAATAAGTATGACAATTTGGCAGCACTAACCTTTATAATTAATAGAATAAAAGTGTTTTTTGTCAAGGTCAAATAGTTTAAATTATAAAATATTTTTAATTCTTCAAGAGATTTTGGGGCACATTTGACTTTTGCCAAAGGGGCACATTTGACGTTCGTGTTTGTGTATTTTAAAAGATTTTCTAGTTTTATCTTTTCAATATATGGTATGTCACTATAAAATGAAAACGAACAGACACGATGGCGATGAAAAAAAGTTAAATAAGCTATTTCTAATATCGGAAACCAAAGAGAAACCCCGACTTCCGAACAGAATCTATTTCATTTGATTTAATATAATTTGTTACCTTTGTTTTATCTACAACACAAGATTTTTGAATAGATGCTTTCCAGGACCTCTACCACTTATTTTAATTTGAAAATCTGAATGGATGAATTCCCGAAGTAAACATATTGACATCAAAGTTCATCATCTATGCGATTGATTTGAAATACGCCCAATCATGTGAAAGCGCTGCAGATATCTTGACGATGGTGTTACCCAAAATCCAGACAGAAGAAATTTCCACCAAACTGGGTCTTATCATACATTTTATGTTGATGTTTTCATTAAGGGTATTGTTGGAAATTGTACTTTATGCTTATATATTTTCCCTGGGAAATTTGGGGAAAAATCCAAAAACCCATTTTTTTATGTGGGAGAAATTGTAGAAGTAAGTACCTGGGGCACATTTGACAAAATGACTTTTTTTGAAAAAATTTGAAAAAGTACTCTTAATGCAGTCTTTTTAAAATTTTTTTTTTCTTGGTTTTAATCTTAAATAATCAATGTTTCAGAAACAGCAAAGAGTATTAAGATCGTGCAATAATTTAAAAAGATACATGCCTTTGAAAATTTTGTGTCAAATGTGCCCCAGTCTCCCCTACCTCAAAAAAAAAAAAAAAAAAAAAAAAAAATTGTTTTTAAACGTCAAAATTTTTCAAAGGACATAATCTTTGTTTCTAAAGCACTTCTGAGTATCCATTTTCTAATGATAAAAAAAGTTATGACCAAAAAACATATTTTTTTAGCCTAAATAGGGCTTCAGTAGAATCAAAAGTGCTCCATTGGTGTTTCTCAGAATGTTAAAAAAAATTATGCAGATACACGTATCGTTTTTAAGAGTCGCCCTAACTTTTGAGTCGGTTTCGGGATGATTTTATTTTGCTTCATACGAAATCGACCCGGCCTACCGCCCATATAGCTGGTGGATTCTCTGTACAAAAACTAAACGAACTCGTGCAAAAGGGCGTGGAACCATCCATACAAGAAAATTTTCAAATGCGACAATGATATAACCAACTCACAAAATTCCATAGAGCACATTCGATATACTATCAATAAAATAGAGTAACACACCTTCCGAAGGTGTTCGAGGGCAGGGTTGCCAGAATATTTTAGCGCAAGGCGCACCAACTGCATTGAAAAAGCGCAAAATTTTTGGAAAAATCGCCCAATTTTGTTTGTTTTAAAAGCAAGTTTTTGCAAAATTTTTTTTTCTTTTTTTTGAATAAGGGTTGTATTTGTTAAATAATTTGCATGCATCATATGTATTGCAAGCATACCAAATCCAAATGACTAAATGAAGAAACCAAAATGTTTGCATTCAAGGAAAATATGAGAAAGATTACATAAGTTTACAATAAATGTGTTTTATTGAAGATTAGTCGCTAGCTACAGCGAGCAACTAATTTTGTTTGAAAAATAAAAAGACAATTAATTTAAATATATGCATATCCTTAACATATACAAGACTAGATATATGTATGTAGACATAACGATTGCCATTTAAACTTCTTATATGTATGTATTTTATGAGTAGTATTATTGTGCAGCCAGTGCCTATATAGAGAAAAATAATAAATGTTGATAGTAGAAAGTGTTTTCATTAAAGTATATCTACCTTTTTGGAACAGATGTTACTTATTACATAAAACAAAGGTTTACAATATCTTCCTCATCCTCAGAAGGCTTAAAATTTTCATAAAATGAAGAATTATAACTCAGCATATCAGCATTTATGTCAAAGTTGTGACAGCACTTGCCTTCCTCTTCTAAAATAATTTTTATTAGGATAATTGAAGAAAGCAACTCAGTGCCCATACGACTTCTTAGTTTGGTATTTGTTAAATTAACTCTGGAAAAAACCCGTTTAACCGTTGCATTACTTATTGGAAAACTTTGAACAGTTAATGCAAATACTGCTATTTCTTTCATTGCCAATTCGCCAAGAGAATTTTTAATTTAAATTACTTCCAACCAAAAGTATGTATCTCTTTTTTCCGATATATCCTCAGGAAAATTTGATTTAAAAGCTGGTGATAACATTGACCGCCATTGACGCTCTATAATTGGAAGGTCAGTTGGGTTAGCCAGTTCTAATGGCAGTTCAGAGAATGGCGGACGAGTTGCTTCAAGGCAGATTTTCGGCGATAGATTGCGTATTTTTTTTAATAACGCAGTGTTTGCTGCGATTCTTTTTGCTACTTGCTTACATGCAGTAATAAGAAAATTGTGGCATCTTAGCTTTAAGTTCTGCAAAGCTTCTAACGAAATAACTTTATTTTTGAGGTATGTTTCTGCAAGATTTGTGAATTTATATCCAAAATCAACTTTATCAATTGAGAGATAGATGAAGTTGAAAGAAAAATCAACATCAGTTTTCACAAATATTGGTCACAATATTCTTCCAAATAGACCCAATGCAAACGTGTCAAATTCTTCGAAAAGATAAAAATGGTCGAGATTATCACTTTGGAATTTTAGATTTATTTCTTCAAACTCTTCCAAAATTGGATGCATGTAAAATATAAAAGGTTTGATGGATCTTCTTACATTTTATGCAATTCCCTTTCTAAATATCTATCTTGACTACAATCACTAGAGCCGTCAAATTCATCGATAAAAGTAGCAGCTTTAGAATTATATTGAGCGGGAGCAGCTGCTAGCTGAAACTGCAACTTTAAACTTTCCCATTGATCCAAGATTCGTTTAACAGATTTACTTCTCGCTAGCCACATTGTTTTTGATAGCTGTACTAATTGAAGTGGCTCTTCTCCATCATTAATCAGTTTATAGAGTTCCAAATAATTTTCTTTTTTGACTGTAGACCTCTTGAACCAATTGTATGTTTCTTGCAGCATGTAATCCAAATTGGAAGGCAACTCAGCAGCAGTGTATGAACACGATAAATGAAGGGAATTACATACACATTTTACCAAGACCAAATTTAGGTTGTTTTTTTTCATAAGCGTATACAGAGAAGAAAAACAGCCACAAAAATTGTTACCTCCATCAGTTGCAAGCGCAAAACAGTTTTTTAAGTCCACTTGAATTTGACTAAAAAAGTTTTTGAGGTGATTACAAAGCTCTACGGCATTTGTTCCCACTACTGAAATAAGACCTAAAAATTTGCTTATATGCAGATGCATTGGAATTATGCTTATCAGTTTGCATATGTTTCATTAAATCATGCATATGTGCTCTGAGCTCAACTTTACATATTTTGCAAAGAGCTTTGGACTTATTGCCAACTTTTTCTTCCAATCACCCACTTAAAGTTGGATCTATTAGCCATTTTTGTTGAAACGCCTTATCGTATTTTGACCATTTACCCAAGCTTCAATTCTTAACGTCACAGATGTACAATTTTTGTGATATTATGTAACTAAGAAAAAAAATTCGGAGTAGATCCAGCTTATAGCCTATTCTCACTTGCCTGGTTAAATAATATTAGTGGCATATCAAATGTATTTTAAATCAGTGCACAAAAGGTCTGTGTAATGGATTTCCAGATATGGCGATTTTCGAAAATTTTTCACAGTTATTTTAAAAAGCACTTATTGTTCCAAAAAATATCTACCAAATTATGGGAGCCTTATCAATTTCTTTTCATTTAATATGCCATTTGAACTTGAAAATGCTTCATTAGTACATTTTTAAAGAAAAAAAAAGAAGAAAAATGGACCATGTAACAATTTCCCTACTTTGCAAAAAAAAAAAAAATTGGGCTTAAAGCTAATGTTAATTTATTTCCCAATTGACAATGACTATCGTTAACTAAACTTGGGTCATAGGCAAAACTCATTTTTTGCATAATGATAAAAATACCTTATGAACTGAGGCGGTGCTGCTGACTCCAACGATGATGGGATAGACTTCACTACTCGTTAAAACTACAAAATTGTTTGTTAACACACTCTGAAAATTAATTGATAATTAAGTTATTTTAGGTTATTTTTTAACCTTATTAATTTTCCACGAGCACACTTGAACAATCACTTGCAGCCGATTTCAATTCAATTAAAAAAACCATTTGTGTGTATCTGTTGACGTGTTACCAGATATAAAAACTGTTGATATATTGAAATTAACTTTGTTAGGGTGTGTTCGTATGGGCGATAGTACTTAAGGTGCAGGCACATATGACAAACATTTCATCATGTGTACACAAGACGGATGCTTGGTATTGAATTTTTGAGGTGACATAAAATTATAATAAAATCACATAAAATCATATGGTTGAAAATAGCCCAATTTGCGACTTATAGCCCAAAGAAAAATTTGGCGTAAATGAATGCTGAAAAAAGCCCAATCCGCGATAAGTAGCCCAATCTGGCAAGCCTGTTCGAGGGAACCAATAGAGGAGACAAAATCAGCATTCCTAATTAACTTTATCGAATGTCGTTTAACTATGTCTAGAAACTTTAATGTAGTTTTTGGAGTCCCGGCCCAGATGTGCGTTTTATGTTCTAGCTAAGGTCTAAAATAGGCTAAATAGAATGTTCGAAGATCAGCAGATGTGAAATATTTCTCAATCTAATAGTCTAAGATCCGGCAGTAAAAAAATGTATCGATCGAGTTTTTTGTTAAAATCTAGTTTTTACATATATTTAGGAATGAGGGAATATATTTTTGCTGGGTTGCCTCTCGAAATGTGGCCGCAAGTATTTTCAAACTGCGATAACTCATGAACCGTGAGTCTCACGGGGAAAAGTGTCAAAAGCTTTTTTATGAAGAGTCAAATGCTCTACATGTAATTTTCATTATATGTTAAAAAAAATGTACCGTTTAAGAATTATTTAATAAAAAGCGATTTTTTTTACGCAATAAACAATAAACGTAAAAAAAATCGGTTTTTAATAAGTAACTCCTAAACGGTAAATTTTTTTTACATATAATAAAAATTACTTGTAGAGCATTTGACTTTTCATAAAAAAGGTTTTGACACTTTTCCCCGTGAGACTCACGATTCATGAGTTATCGCAATTTGATAATACTTGCGGCCACATTTCGAGAGGCAACCCAGCAAAAATATATTCCCTCATTCCTAAATATATGTAAAAACTAGATTATAACAAAAAACTCGATCGATACATTTTTTTACTGCCGGATCTCGTACTATAAGTATGTACTTGGCAGCTACCTTCGCTATCCCAAACAGGTTAGCTTGAATCGATATGCCCCAAAGTTCCTAATGTATTATTAAGAGGTTGATGGGGAGACAATCCATTCGTCTGAGACACAACGAACAACATTGGTGCTTGTTATTATTGATTTTGACTCGATTAGCATGATTCCATTTGAGATTGGTTTGAGGTCTTTTGAGACTGTGTTATTCGTATACCGCCTTTTTTTTGTCAATCTGGAAAGAGTTTGGATCCTTTTTGAAGCAATATGAATGAGAAATGTTGCTGTCGTCTGCAAAGGAGTGCATTGAGTTGATGATCAAAGGTCATCGACAAAAACAAAGAAATGGAACGGAGATAGAACAGAACCCTGGGAACTTCAGCGTTGATAGAGCAGTTTAGAACAGCCACCGAAGCTCATTATCCAAAAAGTAGTTAAATTGAGTACTTAGTTGAAACCTTCACAATTTGAAAAGATGTGAACACCCTGTACATAGGTATTTATGACGTCTGTCACGCATAATGCTATAACTAGACCGCAATTTAATAATAACTCCCCGCTAATCAAATTGTTATTTCGTTCACAACTTAATGGTGTTTACCAAATGTCGTGTGACGCGGAGTGACGTAGGAGTTTATTGACGACTGCTTGCGATTTCTAATTACATATGTAGTTCATAATTGAAATTCTAAATGTTGATTTTATTTGTTAAGGGAAATTAGTACTTAACATATTCAAGTTAAAGCTATAAATTTTTTTTTACATATAATAAAAATTACTTGTAGAGCATTCGACTCTTCATAAAAAAGATTTTGTCACTTTTCCCCGTGAGACTCACGGTTCATGAGTTATCGCAATTTGATAATACTTGCGGCCACATTTTGAGAGGCAACCCAGCAAAAATATATTCCCTCATTCCTAAATATATGTAAAAACTAGATTTTAACAAAAAACTCGATCGATACATTTTTTTACTGCCGGATCTCGTACTATAACAATGCAGCAGGATGAATCAAAATTGTTTTCTTCAGCATATTCACCAAAAGCGATGTCCCAATTCTTTTGGCTCATCTTGGAATTGTTAAACTAAATCAGACCTATTGGTTCAATAGACTAAGCTATGGACACACAATCATTTTCCAAAAATAAGTCAGTCAAATGTATTTTTACTACGCAATATAAAACATACCGTACATTATTTATAATCTTAAACGATACTCGTGCTCAATTTTATAGCTCCTTAATAAATGACAGGAAATCACAGCACATTTATTATCATAACAATAAATTATCCGTATATTTGTATAATACTCATAAAACTGATTCATGTAAAATCTTTAAATTAAGAAGATTACTAGGCATTATTATTTAATTTGTATAATCTAACTGAAACCAAACAACCTTTCAAAGCTCATCACTAATTTTCTTACTTGTAGTTGGCCTTCACTTTGAAAAAGAAAATCTGTTAACTTTGTCACAATAACATTTATAAACTATTTAGGGTGTTATTTTAAGCATTACCAGGGATTAAATATCCGTCACTATATTGGCGCTACGATCTTAGCACCCCATATATAAAATTTCAAATAAAAACTTGCATATATCATTTAAAAATTAAGAAAAGTGGTCATAAAAGGTCAATTGGTTTGATAAATTGGTCAGCGGGAGAACATTTTTTGTAAGCATTTTAAGTTTTTTCAATGGGGCAATCTTTGCGTAGTCAATTAAGATTTGACATCTCCGATTTTTATGAAAATTGGTGAAAAGTTAGAATTTGACATACGTATAACTTTGGTAAAATGATTTTTCGCAATTCCGAAAAAATCCAAGATGGTGGCCATATGAAGTCCGATCCAACTTTTAGATACTCACATGTTTGAAAACTCATAGCTCCTCGGATTTTGATCCGATTTTAATAAAATTTTCAAGGTTAGTGGAGAAAGACACTGGAAAAAATAATTATTTTGAGTCGAAAAAACCAGGATAGTTATCCATATAGAAAGCTTTTCGATTTGTATGAGAAATATTAGCTAATTTTCAAAAAATAAGATAGTTAAACTCAAAAAAAAAAGTATAGGTGACATCTTAGAGTTCAAAAAATCAGAGGAAAATTATGAAGTTTTTTTTTTCACAAATGTAAACAAATAAAAAATTTGTAATAGACGTTTTCACGATCCGGAGCACTTAGACTTGCAAAGTAGCAAAATAGCAATAATTTCCACTTGATTGTGAGCAATATAAAAAGTATAAACATTGCAAGCTACGAAAAATTTATTTCTCTGAGAAAATCGTATGAGCAAAGAGAACGAGAGCATAAACAAAAAATTTTTATTTGAAAAATGACATGATCAGGCATGTTCTGAAATCTGATTCACTTCGGAATCGGAATGAAAGCAATTTTCAAGAGCTCCGCATTTCGGTAATTAACACCAAATCGGATTTATGTTTCGGTAAATCGAATAGGAATCATTAGCTAATTTTATTTCTTGAAATACAAATCCTATGCCATCTAATTTTTCGCAATGCAGAGCTCTTGAAGATTGCTTTCATTCCGATTCCGAAGTGAATCGGATTTCAGAACATGCCTGAATATTTTTATGCTATAGGTTTTTAGTATAGAAAATGTAAATGTAAATTCAATCCTATATACAGTGGCTCACAGCTTATTTCGTGCAGTAATTTTTTTTAACTTTAAAACTAATACAAATATCATCAAATTTTAAATGCAGGCTTAGACGGGCATGTCTATTGTTCATAATAAGTAAAAAAAATCCACAAAATTTGATTCCGAGACGCTCAAGGCGGAAAAAACCAACCGAGCAGGAGAAACTCAAGTCACAGCTTATTTCGTGCAGATGCTTATTTTCCCTTTGGAGCCAGCGTTTCGCGTTATTTAATGAGAATTTCTTTTTCGATGTTCTCTGTGTGGTATTCTCTACCAGATGCAGCCAATTTTTTGTTTGATCATGTACATGTAAATTGGTCGTCCAGCAACGAAAATCGGTGATACCCCATTTTAAGAATGGCCAATGTATGCGCTAATCTTCTTAATATGTTAGTTTGAGTCCCACCCACAATGAAAAGCACAATTGAAAGCTTCGTGCAAATCAATAGGTTGCAAAAGTGAAAAATTTGAACAAACTGAATAATGGTTGAAATGGAAAAAATACCTGGTTTTTATAAATTTTTTTTTTTTTAGTTAAATTTTCAACCATAAATTTCTCGAAAACAAGAGCCAAACCATAAAAATGACTATAACCATTGAAATCAGCGTGCCCGAATTATGTTTTTTACATGGGTCCATCAATGTTAGAATTTCCTACTAGCACAGTGTAATTATAAAAATATATAACCTAACATTTCCCGAGTTTCATCATTCTGCTTCAAATTGCGTCAGAAATATGAAGAATCTTATTTTTGGATATTATTTGTCACGGTGTTCTTTGTATAAATATGTACCAATTCTCGGCCGTCTGCGTCTAATACTTTTAGAGATATGATGAATTTTGATTTTGCGAAAATATTTGGTCTTAAATAACTTTTGCGATGTTCTATTGTCGACCAATTACACAGTCCTGCGTTTTTGAAATAGTTAAAAAAGTATGAAATGAGAGTAGGTGATTTTTTATAGATTTTTGATTGCTGAATCCGAATATCACCTCCGATTTGCTTCATCACGTCTGAGATCCGAACAATCCTTGATTTAAAGTGCAAGAAACGCTATTTTCAGACATAAAGCGTACATCCTGAAAGTAGTCAAGTTCACTATTGACAGTGGCATTGAATAGCCCTGAGCCTCTTCTTTAAAGCGTACTTTTAACTTTTTCAATTGATTCATTAATTTCCGAGATATCGTCGGTTGAAGTAAAGGTATCGCTAATCCCTATAAAGGACTATGTATATTCAATTTGTATAACTTTACTTTAATGGTTGATATCTCGGAAAATAATGTTCCAATTGGAAAAGTTGGTTTAAAGATGAAGCTTAGGGCTATTTAATGCCACTGTCAAAAAAGAACTAGACTACTTTCAGGATGTACGCCATATGTTTGAAAATAGCGTTTTCTGCACTTTAAATCAAGGATAACTCGAACCTCAGACGTGATGGAACAAATCGGAGGTCAAACTCGGACTCAGCAATTAAATATCTATAAAAATCACTTACTCTAATCTCACACTTTTTTTCATCGCAGGACTGTGTTATGTATTCGAACCAATTGACTTTTTATGACTATCTTCTGACCTTCAAAATGATATAAGTGAAATGAAATGAAATTTTACATCTGAGGTGGTAAAATCGGGGGGCCAGTATGTCTTAGTAAGCTACGCCTCAGATTAATTAAATATAAGTAACTCTGTCGCAACACCTTTTTTAAGTTTGTTTAAGCTAGTATGGGTGGTGTATACTAGCATGGGTGGTTCCACTTCCACAGGCCTTCTTGCAAAGCATAGATGTCGTGTTCTTTTTTCACGAACTCTCTGAGTATTTCGTCATTACACGAAAGCTTTTTAAATGTTTGTATGAAATTTGTTTCCATTATCTCAAATGTTCTCCTCAGTATAGGAAGGTAATTTCTTACATATAAATTTAACCATTCCTACCACGCTCTATACAATGCCTTGCTAGCTAAAACCAAAAGTGAATATCTCCTGTATGTAGGGTATAAAAAGTGTAAACGTTTTACGCAAATCTGCTCATTTGTTCTGTAATTAGATTTAGAAATTATTTGTTAAATAGCGGAAATAACAACTTTTTCATAGTGCAATAATTCTAAAACATATTTCTCAGTTAATTGTGTCAGTAAAAAATTGCGAAAATTTTCAAAACACCGTTTACCGACTGCGGCTACATGTAAAAAATAGTTCTAGGCTTAGTGAGGTTAATTTGTAATTCAAAATCGTACGGCTATACAACGAGGGGTTAAATGGGGAAAATCACTACAGTTCTCGATTCTATCATTTAAATATTGCAAATTGAAGATCTTGTTTTGTGTTCATTAATTTACAGCTAACGTTTTGCAATTTGCTTATGTTCATTATCGTTCAAACTTTGGACACCTTTGTATACCTATGCAAAGTTCATGTAACAAAATCCATTGATTGTCAAGAAAATGTTGTTAGATCAAGACACAAAACTTTTCTTAGGCTTGAGATGTTGATAACTTGAATTTATCGGTAAGAGTAAATAAAAATATGATAATTTTTAGCGATCTTTTGAAATATATATGATTTTATTAAACGGGCTGGAGATCCAAATTAATAAAAAAACCCATCTTGATGAAAAAAATCAAAGAAGCGTTTCTTATTAATTTATACCTCAAGCCCGTTTATTAAAATCATAGTAAATAAAAATGTCAGAAAATGGTCCATTCCTTTAATTTGACCCATCCCATTTGTTAGGAGAAATTTTTTTTCGGAATTTTACAATCTTAAAATTTATAGGGAGAGCACAAACCCAAAAATTCGCCATCGATTGATGCATAAAAATGAACCCTAAACGGCTCAAAGTCCATTTTAAAACTTTGTTCATCAATTGATGCATAAGATTCTTGGAATGAGCATAAAAAAGTCATTTACAGCATGATCCAGTCCATCGATGTCCAATGAACGATCACATCCAATCTACTGCCATGGGCAGTTCGATTTTAGGCGAATTTCCAGATTTTCTTTTGTTAGTGAAGAGACTGCTATGGTCATGGCCTTAGACATTGAGTCTTGATCTCGGTGTTGGTCTTGGTCATGATTTTGGTCTTGGTTTTAATTCGACCTAGAAAAAAAATTAATGAAAAAATTTTTAAGGGTAAGAAGTATGGAAAAATTTCAGAACCTAATTTTTTCAAAGCAGTTAAGATTTTGAGATGCAAAAATCCATATTGAAAGATGATTTTATGTTCGAAAGATCGAATAGCATTCTTGATCCATAGCAGTCATGGTCTTAAAATTATAGCAGCATCTTGAACTCCAAAAACTACCAAAACTAAGAGAAAGGCCAAGACTCAAGATAAAGATTGATTTTGTTTATCACTAGTTTTTCTAGATTTGGACGACAACGCCCAGAAATAGCTCTAAAATCCTAAGGAAATAATGCGTCAGTCATCTCCAACTTAAAGCGTACTCATCTGATTTCCACAAATCCTTTGCTGATCTTTGTTCACAGTCGCTGTCTATCAAAATCAACTCCGTCCTGAGAAAGTTTAATTTTTTATAATTTGTGGGGAAGGAATCTTTATTAACAGCAATTACTTTAACTGGTTGAAATTCGTTTACTCAATATTAATAATAAAACTTTATTGCACTGTAGTTAAACCGACATTGAACAGTTTTATAATGCACAGCATTTGACCAAATAGACTTCTGTTTCCGATTCCTTGCGTACTTTGGGATAAGGATTCATTTAGTTTTAAGTGGAGGCCATAAAAATTATTCCTTCTGATTCTGCATTTACGTGACAATATTCTGGAAGTCTTTTATCAATCCCATATCAAACACGTTCAGTCGTATTGTCATTCATCTATAAAACGCTTTTAAATTTATCAGTTTGAGAAATGACTCCTGTTGGCCTCAATTCAATTTATAAAGAATCATTTTGTAGTATGGTTTGAATTGTTTAAATATAATGTTGTGGCTGAAAATAAATTCTTGGAAATTCATTTTCTTATTGTATCTTTAAAGATGAAATAGCCGTTTAAGGGTTAAAAAGAATTTACTTTCATTAAAATTTATAACACTTAAAAATTTAATATTTTCACGGCTTTTTCTGCGAAAAAATTAAAATTTTCGAATATTCTTTAATACAAATATTTTAATTACCTTCCCGCAGTTGCAGTTACAAACAGAAATATGAAATAAAAAGCTGTTTCGTCTCTCATTAACGAATCCAGCTGTAAAAATGTAAAGAAAAAAAAATTTCAGACGATGGATGCGATAGTATGCTATCGGAGCTCTTTAAGATTGGAGGTGGTGTCTTGGAAATCAATCACTTAAACTTGACGAGACGAGTGCTTGTCAGACGACTAGCGAAAAATTTCCATATATATATGTATATCATCTGCTGATAACAAATTCATTATTGAATTAACAAATTGGAGTAAGTATTAATGATTTTGTGAACTTTTAAATGTATATTATTTAATATTTAAGTGATATTAAACAATTTTTTTTGTGAATGTTTAATTTTAATTTGTTACTTACATATATATATGGCTAAAACAAGAATAGAAGTTCCATTCGAATTTTGTGAAACTTTAATTTGAATACTTAAAAAACAGTGGAACATGTTTAAATTGATACCAAGTTCCAGTGGAATAAAGCGCCAAGGGTTTATATTGTAACACAAATCCACTTTGGTCAAGCAAACACTCACATATAGTCCGTGGTAATTGTTGTTTATTCTATGGGATAATGATATGAAAGAATGATATATACAGTTAGTTACGCGCTTTTCACCAGTGCCTGCCCAATTTTACGCGAAAATTTGTTTCCAAGAGGATTTTCATGGAAGAACTTTCAGAATTTCTATAGAACATTTTTTTAAGAATCAAGTCTAAGTAATTTCTAATAATGAATTTTTGCACACTTTTGTTAGAAGAGCAAAATCATGAAAACAAAACTACAAAAGGAAAATTTCAGTCTTTTCGCTATCAAGATGTTTAACAACCCTAAAATATATAATCTTTTGAAAATTAGAATGTTTTTTGATCACTGAGAGGGTTAAATATACATACATAAATTCCTGTAGTCCGTCAACAGCACTTTTTGCTAAACTAAATAAACTAAACTAAATGATAATTACACTGAGAAAAGAGTATGTTTCCCTCACAGAAATATATTTGATTAAACATTCTAGAAAATGTTTGTTAATAACTAACAAATTTCGGTGAGTATTAATAAGCCTTTAATTGGACCAAAAAAGATATCTGTTTGATGGAATATTAAATATTTGCTATAAAACCTTTTTTTTTTCATCTTTTTATTTACAATCTATCGACTAGCGATAATAAGCAAATTTGCTGAGTCTAAACAAAAATAATTAAAAAAAAACTTTCTTGTCTGGGATTTGTACATACTCCCCCAAGTTATCACTTAAGCGACTTACCCAAAAAACAAAATCGTTTGGATAATAACTTATTAAACGCTTATTGAAGTAAACATTTCGTTTGGAAATTAACTTGCTAAATGTTTGGAAATTCTTGAATTTTAATTATTTAATAATCGAAACTGGACCCTTCATAGCAAGTTTGTGGAAATCATTTGGAGCAAGCTTATTATAAATGTTTTTATACAATATTTTCCAAATTTTTTTATTCAAAATTTTTAAATTGTTTTTTTAACTTTTCAATTAACATTTCGTTAGTATTTATTAAGTTCATTAAACTACATTTTCCAAAAATTTTTATATTTAATTAAAAATAAAAAAAAATTATGTTTATGAGTCGATAAGTTATGATTCAAATGCCTTGTGTTTTACTTAGCTCGATATATCATTGAGGGGATTCCTGAAAACGTATAAAAGCCTCGAAAACCTCGTAAGCTCGTAAAAGTTGTCAAAATCAATACGAAATTTGACAGTCTTACGAGTTTACGAGGTTTTCGAGGCTTTTACACGTTTTCAGGAATCGCCTTATTGTAAAAATAAAATAAAAATTTTTTCGAATGTTTGGAAAACGATCATTGAAATTTTTGGAAATAAACATCTTAATAATTGTTGCTTTTAACCTTGCAAATCAATTTTAAATATAGGGTAAGGGAGGGAAATATGGACCACCCATCTTTCTTTTTTAAATAATACTCAAAAAACATAAAATAAAACAAATAATTTTATGTCATTCAGTAAAGGAAACAATTAACCTTTATTCTGATTCACTTTTAGATAAATATCTAATCAGGATAAAGAAAAAAAAAATTAAAAAACTGAAAATACTCAAAATGAAGATAAAAAAAGTGTAGTGTAATATGGACCATATAGTCCATTTGGTACAGAAGTTGCATATAAAAATGTCACTTCCACATTCGGCACATTTTTCATGACTCTAAGAACGTCAGATTACATATTCAACCCAAAATTCGCCACGTCGATCTTCTGAGTAAAGGGTATTACATAATATGTATTTTTTATCATTTTTTTCCTTTGTAGTTAACGAATTACAAATAATAACCATCAGACTCGTCATGAAAACTGCAACTAGATTCCCCATCTGAAAAAGATGAAAAATACATTTGTTTTTGAGGCTTTTTTCTTTGGCGCGTGTTAGTGAAATAAATGGTTTTTTTGTCAAATCTCTTTTGGTTAATGAACTTATTTGTGCTAATAAATTATAAATGGTATTTACTGACTTTATATAATTAACCATTTATTTAAAAACGCGATGTCTTTAAAGTGAAATAATGAAATTTACTCACTAGAAAAAAATTATCACTGATCTTTTTTTTAGAAAAATCAACTTTACAGAAACATGCGACTTCAACGAAAGCTAAAATCACCCTATTATAAGCTTTAGGCATTAGCGTTAAGTTTGAACATGAATAACGGGAAATCCTATGTATGCAGTGGGAAATAACCGTGTGGTCCATATTACCCACGTAGTCCATATTTCCCTCCCTTACCCTAATAAAAAAAAATTAATATTTTCCAAACGTTTGAAAATTAGTTATGAAATCATTTGAAAATTAACTTTTTCCAAGCGTTAAAATTGAAAAGGTTATAAAATTGTTTTGTTGGGTGGTAGCATCTAACAAAGATCAAAATGCCCTGGAGGAATGAGTTCAAGCACCACCCAGACAGGATTTTGTTGTTGTTGTTTTGCTTTTGCAACCTGGCGAGTGCATTCAAATTTCAGAGAAGAGTTTTTTTGTTTTAATTTATATGAAATGTTATATTTTATGATGTTGCAGTGATCCTAGAAAATATTGCCGTGTTAGTTCCCAATTAATAAAAAGATTAATAATACCTAATAAAGGTCTAAATAAAAAATAATAAAGGTCTTTGAATTCAAACTTATATTTGGTAATTATTAACAAATATACGACTGAACCAATAAAATTGCTCAAATATGTCGCTCATTAAATAATATCAAATATTCGATTCGCCTATATCATATATGAGCCCTTTATTTTGAAAGTGGCCAAGTCCATTTTGGAGCAAAAGTAATGTCAAAATATGAATTACCTGGCATTTTGTTCAGAACGAATAAAATTGAATTCTGTCCTTACAGAATGTTTACCACATTATGTGAAATTAATGGCGTTATGTTTATAAAATAGTATCGGGCGAAAAATCGATTATTACGGCACATAATGTGAATACCATTACTTTTGCCCCGAAATGGACTAAGGCCACTTTCAAAAAAAAAATTTTGTGTCATTAAGATTGCGCATTAGAATACCAGCAAGAATGTTAGCATTTCAAAATCACTGAGCTAAGCGCAGTTAGCGTAGATTTTTGGGTCGTCTGCAACAAACACAATATTTCAATATTTACCCAACAAAATCTTGGAATTAGAAAAAAAAAATTGTTTTTGTCGTAATTTTTTCATACACAAAAGAATCGAACTCAACTTGATTCAAAATATTGGATCATTTGTCGTTGTTCCTTTTTTGTGATAGTTGCTTCTAAAAAAAAAAAACCAAAAAAAAAAAAATATTTTTGCATGGGTATTATAATTCCGTGAAATTTTGAAAATTATTACGTATATATTATTGTGTTTGGTGTAGGTGAGCTAAAGATGGCTCACTTTTGTTCTACACCCTTGCTTTAAAGATCAAAGTTCAGAAAAAGATGTGAATGACACAAAAACGAAAACTAAAAGTTTTTTAAACTAATCAGAACTCTATCCCATAGTTTTCAGTGAAAAACTTTCGGTTTTTTCTCATCCGTTTACTCGATGTCCAGATAAGAATTAATCAGAACTTTAACCGAGAGTTTTTCAGTGAAAACTATTGGTTAAAATTCTGATTAGTGCTTAACCGGACATTAAGAAAACGGCTCTTAATGTTGTTTCATATGAAGATTTGTTTTACGAAATCAAAACCTGAAAATTCAATCCTCAAAGTTCAGCGTTCCCATAGCTTGGCTTTTTTCTGAGAGTTGCTCTGTTCATATCAAGAAACTATTCGCATTTTTTATTAATTTTTTTTTACATAGTTTATTATTTAAATAATTTTAAAGGTCACTCAATAAACCTTTTTTTCTTTTAGCTTTAATTTGCTTGCGTTGTTTGACGTACATCATTCGTGTGTTAAAAAAATGTGAACTCTTAAAACTCTGGGTTGCAATGGCTAAAATAGCATTACCATGCTGACTTGGTTCCGCATTTGGTACATCTGAAACTAACTAAAATTTCTCATACATATCGAAAAGCTATAGCAAACTCGGTCTATACAGCACTTAGCATAAACTAACTAAATCACCATAAGTGGGAATGGGCTTTATTAATATAACATTATTAATTGCGTATTAAAGTGTCACAATTAGTTTTTTGTAAACTTATACACTATTGTACAATGGCACTTTGAACCACTGTTAATTTCTATTTGACTGACAAAAATGAAATTCTTAGTAATTTGTTCTTGAATTCTTGCACACATTAGTAAAAGTTTTATTAATATTATTTGCAAATGACATTGTTATTTCCCTTCATAAAAATTAATTTGGAGACATACGCATGTCGAAAACACTTGAATTATAAGCCTACTAGTAGTTTAGTATAGTAGATCAACTAAATTACAGCAAAAAAGTAGCTCAACAGATTCCCAGCTATTTACAGATTAACATACATATGTATGTATGTAGTCTGCTCGTGCAAACTATCTGTATCTTATGCTCACGCCACCTAACTGACATTTCACAAACATCAATTTCACTTAATTGAAAAATTGCCATGCCTCGTTAACATTTCACTTTTTTTTTGCGTTACTACGAATATTAGTTCCCTTGGTCACTCATTAAATTGGACAATATATAGATGATGGTTTAACTAAAGAAAAACAGAATAAAAACTTGGGCCGTGCAAAATTCTAATTGTAATATTTACGTCATTGATATGTTGTGTATAAAACATGTTTTCAAATAGGTATACAGGGTTACGTTCATCTTCCAGGGGATATTGGGTGTTCCTTAAATAAGAAATAATGTTGCACACAATAAGTCCTGATTTCGAAACATCTCTGGATAACAGTTTGAAAAATATATCCTGAGAACTATTTCCGTTCCAGCATGCTGTTTATGCAGTGATCTCTCTAGTTTGCTTGGAATGTGGGTGGCGACTACTTTATTTACTTTCTTCTTAAAGTCCAAGATCGTGATTCATTTTTACACCGTCAGTTTACCAAGTTTTTGAAATAAAAAAGAAAATAAAAATTCGGTTTCTTTCAGAATGTTGATCGAACATAAGCCCTCAAGACATTTGAAATCCAGACTCTTTATTTCTAGGATCGTAAACAGGAATATGTAAGTAGCTGCGTCAGCAATGCTTCGGCTGGGATTTTTCATAGTTTGGTGCATTTGGTGCATGGGAAGTGTAAAAAGGCGAGTTAAGAATACGCAAAACATTTTTCGAACTGTTAACATTTACCATTGTGGTATTTACTGCTTAATTTATATTGTTGCCATGACTTAACGTGCTGGTGGAAGGTCATGTTGGTGGAGTTCGGTTATTTTTTACTTTTGATTGAACGTCAGGTGTTAATGAGTTTTCTCCAAAGCTTTTCCGTAATGATGGAAAGAGTTTGCTTTTATCAAATAAGTAGTATAGTGTTATCTTTGTTTCAAACAGATTTTTATTTTGCACTGCATGTACGTTAGACTGGCTTAAAGTTGTATCAAAAAATAAAATTTGATTGGAATTACGCTTCTATGGCACCAAGATATTCTCTTTGATGTTAATAAGCGTCATGTAAAATTTGGTCCATTTCAGAGAACATTTGATGCATCCTAAACAATTGAAAAAAAAAAAACTAGTAAGGTTGGTATCCTTGGCCTGGCCAAAAACTAAATACCCTACACTGCATTTCAAGTATATTATTAGGAGAGTATAAGAACAAATTGCTTATTTGGGAAGTGCCACGCCCTCACCTCCGAGCTTATCTTGATTTTGCGTAGAGCTTGCATTTACTGTTCTGAGTGTTTGAGTAAAATTCGGTTAGGTTTTTTTTAAAAAATCTCTCAGTATAGCATTTTGAAACTTTCGCTTATATGGGAGATGCCACGCCCTCTAATCCTACTTCGCCTACTTTAAGCTCAGAGTTTACAATTAATGTTCTTCGTGCTTGAGTGAAATTTGGTTGGATATCACTTTCATTATATAATTTTGAGACTTTTGCTTATATGGGAGATGCCACGCCCTCTTGTCCGAGCTTACCTGGATCTTGCGTATAGCTTGCATTTATAGATCCGAGTGTTTGAGTGTAATTTGGTTGGGTTATCTCAAAAAACGCTTTCCGTATAACATTTTGAAACTTTTGTTTATATGGGAGGTGCCACGCCCTCTATTTCGAATTCGCCTAGTTGTTGCTCAGACCTTATACTTACTTTTTTTAGTAATTATGTGTATTTCGATTCTGTTATTGCAAATAATGCTCTTATTATTGCATTTTGAATATATTTTTTGTATGGGCGGTAGGTGTGTCCGTTGACCGATTTTGCTCATTTTTAATCCCCCGAGCTAACTTTTACGACGGAGGCTGTGCACCGAATTTCATTGAATTATCTTGCTCAGTTTTCCCATAAAATGTATTTCCACACACACCCAGCCACCCAGCCAGCCAGCCAGCCAGCCAGACAGACGGACATGGCTATATCGACTCAGGAGGTGACGCTGATCAAGAATATATATACTTTTCCATACCTGCCACTCCTCCTTCTCTGCGTTACAAACGGAAGGACAAAGTGAATATACCCTGGGTGTAGGGTATAAAAAGTGAAACAGAAAATGTTGAATAAAAAATATTTTAATAAAAAAAAAAGCAATAAAAATAAAAAAAGTAAAAAAAAAAAATCACCTGGGCTGGGTTTGAACCCATGTTATTCTTACTGCAGTCTTTTAAAGCACTTGGAACAGAAGCGCTAGACATTTTCCTCTTGGAGTAATTCACTTTCAATGCTCTGTACTCATACTTGGCTTTATAATAATCTCATTGCGCAATGCACAAACTAAATATATATGATGAATTATACAAAAAAAAGGTAACAATGCACAAAAATTTCAAGTATTGGAGTATGCCACATTGGTTCGTTAAGTGCTAACTAAATGATGATAATCCTTGTCATACATGTTTTTCATAAAAAGATTGTCAACAGTAACATTGTTACGATAAACAGTAGCGAGATAAAAAAGCTTCTTTATCAAAAAAGTGTATTACAACTAAAGCATCGGGCTTATCTCAGATTTAACTAATGCACCTAAAATGTGGTTTAACTGAAATTGCGTTATTCCTTCATTACACAAAAGCAATAGACGACGTCGTCTATTGTTATCAGTTGGGCATAACTTGGAGTGATACAAATTATAAAACACAAAATTAGTTGGTAATAAAATCAAACCAAATTGACGAGAGAATAAAGACAATAAACAAATACAAAATACAACAAATAAAGAGGCAATTAAAGTCAACTGCCGTAATTCAATGTTAATTTTATAAATATTGTAAATTCGAAATAAAATTCGTACCTGCTCTCATTGCTATTTGGTCTGGAAATAAAATTGCAACAAAAAAATGTTGATTAAAAATTAAAAGTAACAAAACGTGAGTGACTTTGCTAAAACTTTGCAGGTTGCTCAAATTAATTAAAAATAAAATACAAAAAAAAAACCCACATTTCATGAGAGGTTTTTACTCTCAAATTCATGAACAATCTACCTGTACAGAGTTTATTGTTTTGAGTGTAAAAATTAAAAATGTTAAAAAATGAATTTATTCTGTGCCGTATGCCCAAACAATGAGCATACTGGACGGTATCTGGTTTTTTTTAACTAAATTAATTTAATTAATTCCTTTTCGTCATTAATAAGTTTGTTCAGTGAATTAATTATATTTTGTTTGGTTAAAATTCAATTAAGAAGAAGATAAACAACGGCCGCAAAATGACGATAACCAAGATGACAACGCTAACCAACTATCTTGCGGATAAAGTAAGGATAAAATTAAAACTTAAATAATAAGTGTTATAATAATAATACATTTGAACTTAAAAAAAAAAAAAACAAAAATTATAAAAGGGAAACAATGAAAACAATTGAATGTATATGTTTGTGAAACTAAATAAGTGTGCCAAGATTCAAAAAAGCGTTAACAAGAATCCATCACAATGAAAAATTTTCAAAGTTTAATCTCAGTTATGACAATCTTAACTTTAAAATGTTATATGCATATTATTGACAAATAATTTTCAAAAGATTGGCTGGACAAATTTGAAACAAAAAAAGCAAACAATTTTGGAGTCTTAAAACTCATTCAAATAATCGATGCGCATTTGAAGCAGGTGTTCATTTTGCAAATTATTTTCAATTGTATTTTTAAAATACCTAAGCGTATGATATAACTTTAAGCAATACAAGCATTGTATAAAATATAAAATTACTGAAGAACAACAATAGCATCCGCTTTGCCGAAAAAAAACTGGAAATAATTTGACAACTTAAGCTCCTTCCTTATGCTAAAAAAAAAAAATTTATGCCTGAGAAAAAAAAAAAAAAATTCTTACACACTGAACACACTGAGAAAAGAGTATGTTTCCCTCACAGACATATATTTGATTAAACATTCTAAAAAATATTTGTTAATAATTAACAAATTTCGGTAAATATAAATATACCTTGAAATATTGTTGATTGGGCCAAAAATGATATCTGTTTGATGGAACGTGAATGAGCGGGTCAAATATTTGCTATAACTTAAAAAAACTTCTTGTATGGGACTCAAATGCACTCTCCCATGGTACTAAAAAAATAAAATTATTAAAAAAAATCTTTCTTGTCTGGGATTTGAATATACCCCAGGTCACCAGTCAAACGTAATATACATTCAGCTAACTCTATCTACATTTGAATGATCAGTTTCGAAAAGGTCACATCTCCAAATTTCAAAAGTTTTCAGGAAGCGAAAAAAATCATTAGCTAAAGAAGTACTAGGGCCAATTATCAATCGAAAAATACCGAAATATTTTGATGATAACGTTATTATATATTTAAATTTTGATATATTAAGCTTAGCACCTTTTGTGACCTTTTCAAAATTGATTGTGTTGATTACACAAAATTTAAAGGAAAAAACCAAATTAATTTGGCGAAACTTCTATTTAAGGTATCTACAAATAGAATAATAACTTAAATTATAGATAACTAATAGAAATCCTTTAAAAAGCATGTTGCAAAAGTATCTATGACACCCAAGAAAAATTTAAATTGAACTGTCGCACAAAGGAATAAACTAGATTTGGTTTGTTTGCGTATTTGTCCCTTATTAACTCGGAAACTAAGTAACCGATTTTAAAGAGGTTTTTATATTATGCTAGTACAAAAAAAGGCTAAGCTATATACTAAAAAAATGGGCGGTGCCACGCCCTTCAAAAAATTGACTAATCACATCACCGAAACTCTTTGACGCAGATAAATGAGATTTGGTAAATGTGTAAAAGTCATCAGGACAAATAATGTTCACCGGACAAGTGGGCGGTACCACGCCTTCAAAAAAAAAAAATTCATCATATTTCTGAAAATATTTGTCGCAGATAGATATTATTTGGTACATATGAAAAAACCATCAGAACAAATAATCCGCACTAGAAAAATGGGCAGTGCCACGCCTACCAAAAAATTAACTTATCAATATCTCCGAAAATCTTTCATGCAGATTGATGATGCTTAGCAAATATGTTAAAGATATTATGACAAATAATGTCCACTAAAAAAGTAGGCGTTTTCACGCCCTTTAAGCATTTTATTTATTATTTTCATAAAAACAATCAGAAAAAATAGTCCGCACTAGAAACTTTTTCATTGCAATTCTTTTGGCTCAAATTGGCGATCAAATCAAAAAAAGAGGACACAATCAAGTCGAAACTAATGTTTACAATAATAGAAAATGGAAAATATTAAGTTATTTCATTGTTTTAAATTTATTTTAATCAGTTTTTTCATTTAATTGCAACAGCTCTTGAGCTTCTGGTGATAACTCTTTATATTTTTTATCACGTTTTACTCGGATTTGGCTAATAATCAGATCAGAAGAGATCAGCATGTAATGCAAAACGTCTTCGTTGTTTGCTACTCTAGAGCACAATCTGCTGTTGTGTAACCTAGAGCTTATAAAAATTTTGTTTGATGCTTCCTGAGCTTCTTCGGAAAGACTACTAATTGGTATTTGAAGAGCTTGTATGATTTCGCTTCCGTGAATTAAAACTTTATGCACAGAAGGGGGCATATTATACCAATTATAATGGTTTTTGTATACCTTTCAATATGCTCTTGGCTTATTTTAAGAAAGGGTGAGTCCCAAGGGGGATTAAAAGGAGGAAACATACCCCTTACCTGTCACCCTTCTCTAAAAAATTTTTTTTTTTGGAATTTAAGAAGACTGTAAGCTTAAAATTGATAAATATATTGTAAAACGTTGCAGAATGTAAAGAAATAAAAATATTTTTTTTTCTCAAAAACTGCTACAGGAAAAACTTCATAGAAAAAAAAGTTCTCAAAAAAAGCAGTAGGGACTTTGTATTTCGATTAAGCATACTTGGTCACATATTATATTGAAAAATAATGAAAATCAGAAAATGTATATTTCTTTTTTTTAATGTCAAAGTTTGTAAAATTTATCGATTTTGGCTTTTTGAGCTTAAATTTTCGAAAAATCACCATAATTCACCTATCATACATAAAAACTCAAACAAATGTTTTTTTAAAAGCTTAATGCTTGTACTTTATGACAAAATGCTATCTTGATATATTTCGATGCAAACGAATTAAAAATAGCGTTCCAAAAAAGTCAACTTATTTTGTCCAGTCAAAAACCACAATATGAAAATGTTTATAAAAAAAAAGTTCTCAAAAAAAGCAGTAGGGACTTTGCATTTCGATTAAGCATACTTGGCCGCATATTATATTGAAAAATAATGAAAATCAGAAAATGTATTTTTTTTTTTTTTAATGTCAAAGTTTGCAATTTTTCCATTTTTTTTAAACATTTGAAAAATCACTATAATTCACATAAAATCGGCAAAAGAAAAAAAAATATATTTTTAACAAAGTAGAAACAATATACTTTCTAACGATATGCTACATTAGTGGATCGGGCTTAAAACAAATTAACTAGAGCGTTTATCCAGCAGTTCCTAATTTTAAAAGTTCTGTAGAGCATTTTTTCTGTTTAAAGTCCAACTTTGGGCTAACTGTGTAGCTAAACCAAAACAAAATTTAAAACTTTTATAGTTTTTTTTTCCGTCCCTAAGTATTATCTGACGATTGGCGTAAAAATTTTTTAAATCCATAGCACTTTCAAATTATACCTATTTATGGCCACAATCTCCCATTGTGTGTCGTGAAAACAAAAAAATAACCAACAAAAAAATGTGTCAAATTACTTGTGAGCACTTACCGACTAAAAAAAAAACTGTTTTTGAAACAGGTTCATTGATTACTTTTTCTCCCACTTAGAGACCCGATATGAATAATCACATGTGTCTATATGCTTAGATAGAAAAAATGTGAAAAAGTCTATATCGAAAAAATTCGGAAATCTTGAAATTGATTGTTTTTTTAAATTAATTTTTATTTTGGTAATTATTATTAACGAATATACGGATAATCCAATAGTATTGCTCAAATATGCCGTTTATTAAATAATATCAAATATTCGATACGCTTATATCAAATATATCATTTGAACATTTTGGTGTATATAATCATATTGTTTTTTGGCTATACCAGAATAAATATAGTATCCAAACATAATTATTTACTTATATATGAGATTTCAGTATAAAAGTAGTGCAAGTTACCAGGATCTGCAAAAGTTCATTTTTTTTCCTCCACTCCCCGTACAGTCCAACCATGGTTTTCCGTTCTCTGAACTTGGTTTTTTCTATCACGTCAGAAACTGGAAATATGTTTTTAAAAGCCTATTTCCACCGAAGATTTAGCTCTGCTTAGGTTTCCAAAATAGATTTCTGTCAGTCAATGTCTGAAGCAGTAAAATTAAACTTGTGTTTTATTTTCTTCTTAATATTTATTTTTCATTTGCTTTGTGTTAATGCCAATTGAATCGGTCATTTTCAAAATATGTGACAAAATTTTTACTTGTGACAAAGTTTAAAAAACCTCTCATAAAATTGGTAAATCTTATTTTAATGTGATTTTCATAATTGGGATTAATTAATATTGATATAAAGCCAGAATCTGCATACTTCGAAAAAAGATAGACCAACCAGCGCCATCTCCACAGCGGCAAAACAGAAAAAAAAAACAATTTTCGTACGAGCGACACATATCCCCTTTTAAAAATGACAGATTCAATTGTCAAAGTTACAGGGGTGTCATTAGGTCAAAAATTGCCAAAATCGGTAGCCTCGCTGAGGTTAAGGCACAGATTTAACTTTAAACTTCAGATTTAACTTAAATCTCAGTTTTGTTTTGGTATGGTAAATCCTGGGATCAATGCTCAGATTTAGCGATAAATTCAGAAATTAAATCACCTTTTAAATTTGCAGTGGAAACAGGCTATTAGTAAGCACATTGCCAAAAGAAAAAAAATAATTAAAAAAGAGTTCACATAATTTGGCATCCACCACACTCACATTTATTGAATACAATTTGTAGAGCATGTGTTTTCCATAAGAAAAGATCCCGGTACTTTTTATGGTGTGATTCAACGTTCATGAGTTATCGCAATTTGAAAATCAACATTCTATGCACACGTATTGTATACGTGACAAAGTTTTGCAAATTATTTCTGTTCTATAAGTCTTACGAACATAATTTTCAAGTTTTTTTAATCAACCTTTTTCTGTAGAGGTAGCGTTAGCGAGATATTTGCGAATAACCTATTTGCCTTTGATACCGGGCCTCAGGTGGACAGATAGTGTATTCGGTATGTCGAAAAAAGCGGCCATATGACTTAAAACGGTGTGAACAAGCTTAAAGCGATGTTTCAACTTTTATAGCTTGTGAACTTTACAAGTTTTTAGAGACTACTATTATTTTGTTTTTATTTTTATCAAATTATTATCTTTATTATTTGCTAAAGTAAAATGTTGAAATTACTTTCTGAAAATATTGTTTTGCAATAGATTCTATATTATTTCAAATATACTTAATATATTTTCATTTTCAATGTTGAACAATAAGCTTCCAATAATAAATAACAAGTAAACAAATATAATTTTTTAATTTGGTACTAAAAACAAAACTTAATTTATAATTTTTAAATAGAAATTTTGTACAGAGCTCTTAGGAGAATTTCAGACTCTATTCATAAAAACTGATTTGATTTCAATTAAAGCAATAAAAATTAATTCCTCATTATTTATTTAGTTAAATACAAGACTTTCAATATAGAACAGATTGTGTGGTGTCAATGAAGCCTTGGGATAAATCGATTTGTTATCACTTAAGCAGTTAAAAAATCTGATTGACACACTAACAGTACATACATGCGTATGTATTCATTTCACGGTGCTATTCTGAGAATTTGAATAACGATAACAACACCCCTCTGAGATTAAATTATATTATGAAAGCCTATTGAATTCCGCATAATTTCGTAATTTTTTAAAATAAATGCTAGAGCGGTTTTTGAAAAAATGTCAAAAACCGTTAAAATTGGAGTGACCAAAAAGTTGTGAGTTGACACAAAAAAATATAATTTTTTTCATTATTTTTATAAATAACACTAATGTCAATAGCTAAAATCTGGCAACACCATAATAAAGTTTGACATTTTTTAGCAAAAACGTTCTCACAACGTTCATCAAGTGCTATTTGTTTTGTTTACAGTGAGTTAAGAAAATTAATTTTTCCATTGATAATTTAAGCGATTGATAAATTATGGGGCCTCCGAAGAGAACAAAAGTTTTTTACAACAAAGTGTTCATGCAAAATCGAATGTATTGGAATGGAACTAATGCCCAAGGATGCCTCTATCTCACGGTATGTCACATGACGATCTTGCATTATCAGTTCACGCACGTCATCAATGTTGTCTGGCACAACGGCCGTTTTTGGACGACCTTCACGGAATTCGTCTTTGAGCGAGAGTCGGCCACGATTGAATTCATTAAACCAGTTTTTCACAGTGCTATAGGATAGTGTTTCATTGCCATACAAAGGTTAAAGTTCATCGATGCACTCTTGTCGTGATAATCCACGTCGAAAGTTGTGAAAAATGATCGCACGAAAATGTCCACGAGTTAATTCCATTTTTTTTCCAAATTGGTTTTTTCAAGTCACTGTAAGCAACACAAATGATGGTCGTACGTCAAAACGTTGTGAGTACGTTTATGCTAAAAAATGTCAAACTTTATTATGGTGTTGCAAGATTTTAGCTATTGACATTAGTGTTGCCTAGACCAGAAATATATATAGCAGCCCACGTATATATTATAAAAGCATATTTAATTCTGCAGAATATAAGATTAAGTGGAAAAAAATCGATGGACCGGTTTTCGAAAAAATGGAAAAAACCGTTAAAATTTGAATGAAAAAAAATATTTTCAGTCGACATATAAAAATTCAATTTTACCCATTACTGTAACGAATAATGAAAAATATAAATATACATGCATATTATATATACTTACATATCGATACGTCCAACGTAAAAGTTGGTAACTCGAAAATCGTAGTTTTGAGTAATGAGCATTTTTGTATTTGAACTTTTTTGTTTTTTTGTATAAAAACCTATAGAAAATAAATTTAGGTTGTGACTTCAAAAATAGAGGCCAGGCCTTCAAATTTCAAGCTAGAGGTACCAAAATTTGACACAAGATGGAACCAAATATGTAGATTTCGAAACTGATATTTTCGACCTTTGATGTTGAATAACATAACAAGATTTCATTATGAACTATTCACACTTTATTTTTCATTCATTAGTAAAGATCATTTTAGTGGAAAAATTTTACTTGGATTTATTTTGCAGAAAAATTCGAATTTTTCTGGGTGAACTACTGTTTTAACGATATTTCTTTCCTTGTTTGTTTGTTCTAGTACATAAATATTTTTTACTATATAAAATATATATGATGATTTTTCATTATTCGTTACAATAATGGGCAAAATGAAATTTTGATATGTCGACAAAAATATTTTTTTTATTAAAATTTTAACGGTTTTTTCCTATTTTTTCGAAAACCGGTACATGCATTTTTTTTCTACATAATCTTATATTCTTTAAAATTCAAAATACTTTTATATAAAGTAAAATAACAATAAAAACTTAATTTGTGTGTGTCAACTCACAAGTTATTGTTTATTCCAATTTTAACAGATTTTTGGCGTTTTTTAAGAAACCGCTCTAATGATTTTTTTCAAAATTCACTAAACTATGCGAAATTTGATAGGCTTTCATAATTTAAGCTAATCTCAGATGGGTGTTGTTATTGTTATTTAAATTCTCAGAACAGCGCCGTGATTTCACTTATCTTATCACTTAAAATAACACTAATCGCTTTTAAGTGATCTTGTTGAGAAATTTATATTTTAGCTTTTTCAAATCATTTAATTGATTTGTTGGATGTATCAAGTACGTTCTAATAGAAGAGATCAATTTAATTAACACAATGATTTTTATTAGTCAGACTTGTTATCAAAAGTTTATGTTCATATTTCACATTAAAATGTCAAAATATCATGTTTTTTCATTATCTTCTAAGAAAGGCATGTACATATGTATCCGTATGTATGTACATTACTAGGTATCTGCACCATGAGGGTGGTTCTTTCTTATATGGCTTGGCTTTTTTTTGGAGGTGATCAATATTTTGTCAGATGTTATGCAAGTTTTGCGGGAAAGTTGAAAAATTTATCAAAAAATCCTTAATGTTTTCATTTATAGCAGTTTTCTCTTATTGGGATGAATTTATCAGTGAAAATCATAAAGTTTGGATGATTTGGAAAAACTCTTACATAGGCAGCATATGTTTTTAGTGCCATTTACCTCGCCGGAAATTACAAAATGAGCTTATTCCTATAGTAGTTAGGGAGCTGGTGGCCCTTTTGGTATGTGATGACATCGTCGCTAATACTTACATGGTATGCAGTTCCCATCCTTGTAATTAAGAAAAAGTAAGTGGTTACCTGAAATTGTAAAAAAAAAATGCGATCATGTCATAACATCGCATCTGTCATTGATGTACCTATTGCATTGGAGTTATTCATAGCAAAAAATAATTTCGAGACGACAGACGTCCAGATCGCTGATTTTTTTTTTAATCGAATGTTCTGAATGTAAAAATATTCTACCATATGTTATAACATCGTCATTATTGATTAGGTTTTGTTCCGTAGGGTCTCTTAATTGAGAAAAACAAAACAACTTTATGGTCGCTGTTTTGCTTTAAAAACGTGCATGGTTCTTGCAAATAAAGTAAAATAGAGGTTTCTACTTCCCTATTAAAGTTAGAAAACTAAATTTTCGAACAAACTTTTGTTTAAACATTCTAAAGGCTTGGAAGAAAACTAAATATAATGTCGTGTTACCATGTGTGAATAAATATCTCATTAACAATTAATTTTACAGAAAAATTTGTTCACAATTTTGTAGCTCTAACAATTTGCTACAAAAAAGATTCAGAAGTTTTTTTCATACGACTTATAGCTTAGAAGATATATTAATTCGAACGAAGTCCAGTACGATAACAGAGTATACTCCGGCCTACGAAAATTTACAAAAAGCGTCTGTCTTTGAAAAATCAGCCTGCAAAGCGTCTGTCTGTTATATTTTTATACTCAGAGGCATACGAGAGAACTATTCTCATTAAAGACAGGCACGATGAAATGACTTAACATAGTGATTTTTTTTTTTACATATTTACAAAATTACAGTTAATTTTTGCAGCGCTATCGGAATAGAAAAAATGGTTTTTACTACTCCTTATGATATTATCTTCACAAAAAACGTCGTCTGTCTGACGATGAAATCACATAATTTTTTTATGTCATAAAATTTCAGAAAAAAATTAATAACCCAAAAACGCAGCCCGAAAAACGTCTGTCGTTTGTACCTATTTTATATTTTAAGTTTTCTCGATTTTTAAAAATAAGTGACAGACACGATGTTATCACATACCACAGAACTTTTTTTACATTTTTGGAGAGCCGCCATTTAAAAACTCAGTCACAAATAAATGGCAAAAATGGCTTATATTAATTGATTTGATGTTATTACATGATTTTTTCGGCCACCAGCTCTCTAACTATAGATACTTATTATGCCTAGGAAAATAGGGATTTTTCTGTAAAGAAATATATGCTTTCTTCGCCAAAGTTTCTCCAAATTATCCAAACCTTACGAATTATATATGCTGAGCCAGACTGGCAAAACTTTCTTGCATACAAATTGACCCATCTTAATATAGAAGGTGTAAACGAAGAAGGTTACAAAGCTTCTGGGAGGTGATAGAGGAGGCCAAGACTAACAAAAAATTGTACCTATTTTAAGTAAGTATTTTTTTCTGACCTCAGATTAAAAAACTGGTATCCAAAATGTACTACGGAATCAAAGGAAATTTAAGGAGAATTGGAAAAAAAAGCCATTTATAAAATTGTATGTTAGTAAGACCCTTTTCATACTAAAATGGCCACCAAATTCAAAAAGTAGGAAATAAAATTAAAAATATCAACTTTAAATGTTCAGAACTTTGTGAAATATTTTAGAATCTCTATTATAGCCCAGGAAAATAAGAATTTTTCTGCGAAATAATTCCAAGTGAATTTTTTTCACCGGAATTATCTTCATTTATTCATGATAAATAAAGTGTGAAAGGTCCATTGCAAAGTCGTGTGCGCATAAAAAGTTATTAAGGCTCAAAGGTTGCTAGAATCAGTTTTTTGCAAATATATCGCTAATGCTAACTTTTACAGAAAAATGTTGTTCTACAATTTTGTAGCACAGGAAATTTCCTACAAAAGTACGTTAAAAGTATTTGCGTACGACTTCTAGTTTAGGAGATCACCCAATTTAAAAAGTTGTTAACAGTTGTGATATGAAATACTTACTACCTATGAGTTCATATTAAAATATCTTACTTTTTAAATTGCAATAACTCTTCAATGAGAAGTTGTACCGACAAAATTGAAACACCATTTAAAAGATAATTTGATTTTCTATATAGCGTATTAATTTTTTTTTTCGAACAACCCATGGCCTTAAAGATATTCGTGAAAAACCGTTAAGACTTCAAAAATACTGGTTTTTGGAGGATATTTCCGAAACGAAGGGTCGTATGATAAAAAGTTGTGCGCGAATTTTGTAAAAAATTTCAAGATCTACAAAAAGTAAGCGATATGTGTACACATAGAAGTAACCGTTTAGAAGATATTCCAAAAAAAAAAACCCTTAAAATGCCAAAAAACCGGTTTCTATTGAATATCTTCTATACGGTTACTTCTATGTGTACGCATATCGCTTTCTTTTTGTAGATCTTGTAATTCTCTACAAAATTGGTCCCCAACTTTTTATCGTAGTACTTACCAATTCGGAGATATCCTTAAAAAACTAGTAATTTCGAAGCCTTAACGGTTATTCAAGAATATTTTTAAGGTCATGAGCCGTTCGAAAAAAAGAATTTCGTACGGTATATAGAAAATTAAATTATCTTTCAAACGGCATTTTAATTTTGTTTGTACAACTTCTCATTGAAGAGTTATTGCAATTTAAAAAGTAAGATATTTTAATATGAACTCATAGGTAGTATTTCCTATCATAACTTTTAACAACTTTTTAAATTGGGTGATCTTCTAAACTAGAAGTCGTACACAAATACTTTTAACGTACTTTTGTAGGAAATTTCCATTGGAGACCAACATTTTTCTGTAAAAGTTATCATTAGCGAGATATTTGCAAAAAACTGATTTTAGCGACCTTTGAGCCTTAATAACTTTTTATGCGCACACGACTTTGCAATGGACTTTTCACACTTTTTTTATCATGAATAAATAAAGATAATTCCGGTGAAAAAAATTCACTTGGAATTATTTCGCAGAAAAATTCTTATTTTCCTGGGCTATAATAGAGATTCTAAAATATTTCACAAAGTTCTGAACATTTAAAGTTGATATTTTTAATTTTATTTCCTACTTTTTGACTTTGGTGGCCAAAGTAGTGTGCGCAGACTTTGCAATGGACAATTGCGGTGAAAAAAATACACTTGGAATTATTTCGCACAGCAGCTCTTTTTTCGTCTTATTTTCCTGGGCTATTAGTCAAACACCCTTTTAGAAAGCTCAAATAATTTGGTAAAAGTTTCCCATAAAAAAGTTATCGTTAAAAAAATTTTCTCAAAAGCGTTATTTTTCCATAACTCCTTAGGGGTACATTTGAGGCCAAGGTGCTATATTTTGTTAGTCTAGGCTTCCTCAATTACCTCCCAGGCTTGATATTTTTCAAGGAGTGTGAAAGTTACTCGGCTCATTAAATTTTCACAAGCTTTAATTAATCTACTCAATTTTAATAAATATTTTATAGGGTTTGTAATTAAATTATAATATAACTAGAATGTTTAAAAAAAAAACAAACTTTCCTACAGTCGTTTTACCAAGATTCGACAAGTTTATCATCAATGCAAATGATCAAAAATAATAACATCAAAATTAGGTTTATTTCGAAAAAAACCGCAAAAATTAATTTTAAGCCATAAAACTAATAGATAAAATTACTATTCTATCGCTTGAAAACCCACTTTGAGTTATATCATTCTTTTTTTTTTTTTTTGCGTCGAAACATACGATGAAATTGACTATTCTTCTTCCTGTTTGCTGATTTTGTTTTTCGCAGGCGATTTTTTAACATTTTGATATAGATTTACTCAAAATTGCCAAGTTTCACTTACAGATTTATAATTAGCAGTTTTTTAGCACAAAAATATTTCGCAGAATCCTTAAAAAAAAAATTGGGAAATTTTATTTATGTAAAATAACAATACAAAGTTTGGAAATTCCTTACTATAGAACCCCAGAAACATTGCACTTAAATAATTAGCATAATGGAAACGTGGTTAGCATACGCAAATAAATACAATGTATAAAATAAATGATTTGCTAAAAATATTTTGCACAATTCGGTCAAAATTGTAGCATTGATTATTTGAGACGACATTGAAATTATTGCTCACAATTTTTAATACAAAACATCCGAAAGTTCCCATAATAAAAATGAAATTAGAAATGGTTTGCCAACGATAACTCACTCTAATAAAAGTGACTTGTGTTATTGGTATTATTATTATTATTATATGGGTTTATACGACTACGACATCGTATAAAAATTATTTTTATATATCACTTTCATAGGTACCTACCAATTCAGATTGCAAGCAAATCAGAAATAAGCAATCAATAATTTTAATCAAATTTAGCTGTATGGCACTTTTTTTATAGTAGTAGGGGAACTGATGCTATTGTGGTATAGGTAATGTTTAGGTGGATTTTGAAAGAGAACCATTAAATCAATTTCAGACAAATTTTGTTATACTGATCATTGAAGTATTGGCTACAGAATATATTTCAATAAAATCTGTTCAATTTCATTGAAAAAAGTTATTGAGCAAAATCTGAAAAAAGTCAAAAAAGCTGTTTTCAAAAAGTTGGCAGGTAATGTGGTATATATGGTGTCGCAATGTGGTATATATACTGATGAGTACTTGCAAATTGGGCTGGTAATGTGGTACATATAAGTAGCGTAATGTGGTATACTTAACCATACAACCAAATATTAAGATTGAGAGGTATGAAATAAGTTCATAATAAAATTTGCATTGATTCTTAAACTCATAGTTCTTATTAAAAAATAAACAGCCCTCAAATAATGTTAAGAATATCAAGAAATGTTCATATACCACATTAGCGAAGCCCGACTATACCACATTGGCCAATTTTTAGAAATTACAAAATTCTAAAATAAAATGAGATACTCTGTGAATTTACACAGTTAAACACATATTTCGCAATACTTAGCACTTACCTTTATTGAATATAAATAAAACTTCACCAAAAAGCTACTTTTTCTTAACAAAATTTTTTTGCAAAGAATCCGGAAAAAAAAATCAACCACTCGCGACTCACGTTTCGTTCAACTGACATCAGAAAAATTTTGTTTGGTGCATGACAGCAACACATCCCTGGTTTTTCATGTTTTCTGACAGGATAAAAGCAGTTACGTTCGCAGGCTCCTTCCCAATTCGGAGATATGCGACCATACCACATTGAAAAACTATACCACAATAGCATCAGTTCCCCTAATTATATGAAAATCACGTGAAAAAAAATTGTTATTTATAATCCATGAAATACAAAAAAAAAATAAAAAATATAAATAAATAAAGAGTTATATTTCTAAGGAATATTTTGGCCGCTCTTTACATTTTTTTGGTTCATTCCTCTAAAAACAAACTTTTTAATCCTCAGGAGTTAAATCAACGTGACCGATTTTAACGAAATCTGGAGACATTGTAAAAGTATAAAAAATAAGCTTTTAATATTCATATTATCATGTCCATGGAAGGAACACGCCTACTTTAACAATTCAGCTTTTTTTAAGCTTAGGTACTGCAAGCAACTGATGATTCTCGTCCTACCATACAATTTAATTGCAATCGATATCGTACTAAATTTTCTTATTCTTTTGAAACTCTCGCTATCTTATATTTTTCTTATAGTTTATGGGTTTTTAATCATAGAAAAATTCGGACGTGAATATCTGTAAACTTTTCATTACTGTCCTCCAAAAATACTCGAAAGTTTCTTTTATACATTCATGTTGGTGGTACGTCTTTTTTGATTATTTTCTACTGAGTACAAATAAATAGCAAATTGTTGGCAAAAGTTTTATAATAAAAAGTAGACTGACTTAAATGATTTAGGTGTTTGATAGCATACTAAGCCTAATCTACCAATTGCACGGATATATATTGTCAAAGTTATCAAAATAAATCTTAGATATCGCAGTTGTTTTTGTAGTAATCACAATGTGATTAATTAAAATTAACTTTTAGGCACTATTACAGATATAGATTTGTATTAAGTAAAACAAAAGATGAACGACAAATTTTTTTAGACGTTATTCAGAGATGAGTCAATCTTTGTGTAATTGGGTTGACATTTCCGATTTTTATGAAAATTGGTGAAAAGTTAGTATTTGACATGCATATAACTGTTGTAAAATGATTTTCTGAAATTCCAAAAATTTCCAAAATAGCGGCCATAGAAAGTTTGGTACATCTTTTGGAAACTCACATATTTGTAAATTCGTAGCTCCTCGGCTTTTTAACCGATTTTAATGAAATCATCAGAGTAAGTGCAAAAAGGTATGATCTTTTGAAAAATTAGTTACGTAACTTGATAACCGTATAAGATACCATAATTTTGAAGGTCGGAAAATAATTAAAATAAAATTTACTTTTAAATAAAACATAAAATGGTGCTCCAAGCTAAAAATGGCTTTAAAAAAGAAAAAAAGCTTTTTTCCTAAATAAAATTATTTTTTTTTTCAGTGTAATTTTTTTTTTTCAAAAGCTCATGTATTTTTGCACTAACCCTGATAATTTCATTATTATGTGAGTACCGAAAAGTTGGATCGAAATTCCTATGGCCGCCATCTTGGAAATTCTCGGTATTTCGGAAAATCATTATACCACAGTTATATATATGCCCAATTCTAACTTTTCACTAATTTTCATAAAAATCGGTGATGTCAACCCAAATCTTAATCGAATACGCAAAGATTGACTCAGCTGTCCTAACGCGATTTAAATAAAAATTGCTGACAAGCAAACATTTTTTTTTATGACACTTGCATTGATAACAATGTTCGACAATTTCGAACTTTTTTAAAAACACATTAGAAAAACCAAAAAATTCTTAAAGTAGACGTTAAAAAAAATAATATCCGTTTCTCGTGGTTTTTCTCCAGCACGTCACATTTTTTTTGAATCGATTTTTGAAGTATTTTTATCCACTGTATATGAAAAAAACAAAAATACCGCATTCTTGTGTTAAATCGATAAATTTAACTATATGATCTTTACATCTGAGGTGTATCATGTGTTCAGCAAACTTGTGCAGGATATTGCGGGGAATATTTTTGTATAAAATTTTAACCCTGTTTAACCCCCACATGTGGGTCGTTTTTGCCCTTTTCTTAAAAAGGTACAAAAATGACACCCAAAACAGGGAAATATTGAGTCAGTATGTACTACAGAAATATTCGCTATAAAATTTCACTACTAGTTTTTAAACACGTAAAGGTCGAAATTTGAGTCTGAAACCAAAAAATCGTTTAAATCAATTAGGACTTTTCACATCGCATATTAATTGCATCCCTGACGCGCTTACTTTAAGTTTTAAGAATTTTTCGTCTTTGGTAACTCTAAGTGAAATTTTTTGTAGGATATTTTTGCAAATTTTTTTAACCCATTGTGGCTCAGTTTTAGAAGAAGGGGTCAAAAAGACCCATAAAATAGGATATAATAGGTTAATTTATTCTAGGAAAATGATCCTTGTGTAATTCGTTAGGATCTTGTGAGAACATGTTTACAGTGTGGTGAAATTTGGAAAATATTTATTGTTAGAACTGCTTACTGATTTTAACGATTTTTTTGCTTTCGGGATAAAATTTTGTTTTTTTAGTGTTCAGCAATTAGTAGTGAAATTGTACAGCAAATATTTCTGTAGTACATACTGACTCAGTATTCCCCTGTTTTAGGTGTAATTTTTGTACCTTTTTAAGAAAAGGGCAAAAATGACCCACATGTGGAGGTTGTACAGGGTTAAAATTTTCTATAAAAATATGTATTCCCAGAAATATCCTGCATAAGTTTGCTGAACACATGATACAGCTCAAATGTAAGGAGCATATCGATTTAACACAATAATGCGAAATTTTTTTTTTTTTCAAGTACAGTGGATACCAAAACTTCAAAAATCGATTAAAAAAAAAAATGTGACGTGCTGGGGAAAAACCACGAGACACGGGTATTTTTTTTAACGTCTACTTTAAGGATTTTTTGGATTTTCTCATGTGTTTTTTTTTTGTGGCGAACAGTGTAATAGCTAATAAGCTAAATTATGACTGGAAAAAATTGCTTATTAAGTTATACGTATAGTAACTTTACAAAATAGCCCACAACTCAACAGAGTGTCAAACCTACAAACATTATATGAACATCTTATATTTAAAAACACAAATTTTTTTCATATTCAAGGGCTGAATTGCCGCATAAGTGAACATACAATTCGTGACGTAAAATCATGTATGTATATGTGTTTAGTAATGCGAAATACATGTGAAACACATGATTTTACGTAACGAGTTGTACGTTCACGAATGCGTCGATTCGGCCGCAGTATCACGTTTTGGTTTTTAAAATGGTTTGGGATGCATCAAATATTCTCCGAAATGGACCAAATTTTGCTTAGTGCTTATAAGCATCAAAGAGAACATTTTGGTGCCGTGGTAGCGCAGTTCCATACAAATTTGAAGTAGTCTACCGAATATGGGATCTTAAATCTGTTCTTTTTCTTTCTATTACATCAGGATTATGAATTATCCTTGCTTTAAGGTATTCAAAAATCCTGCTTTGACAATGCCATTTGATTTAGCTATATTAAGCTATAAGCTTAAACTATATCAAACTTATATAAAATATTTTAAGTACATAATAGTGAGTAACTCAAATAATTTTTAATAAAATTCAGGCGCAGTTAATCGTATATACATAAATAAATTGTACGTTAGCACATGATAAAAGCTTATCCATATTTTTACTTTTTAATTAAATAATCAAATTATATACTGCATTTTTTGTGATATTATTCTTAGAAGGATATATGTATGGATGAACGATTGTGTTAGAAGGCTTATCTCTTTGGAATTTCTGCAGAAGTTTTTAATTAAATTATGTTTTTGTTTTAAATAACTTTATTTATTAACTATGTACGTACATAATACGCAATTACTCTTAGCTTATCCAATTTTATCTATGAATTTATTGTATATAACAAAGGTTCCATTTAACCACTTCGCAAATGATAACTTCCGATTATGATAAAAATTTCAAAAGACGCATTCGTTTGAAGTTTGCACTTTGATTTGCTATTTATGTATTCGTTATATTTGGGAAAATATTCTGAATGTACTCTTCAGATTATAGGCAGTTCTTTTGGAATACATAAAAATTAATTATTCATCGAATTAAACATAATGATAAATTATTATATCTTGGTCTCCATAGATTATTCTTTCTTGTAAAGTGAAATTAATTTCTAGAATTCAGTTCATTTTAGGCCTTCTCGTGCATAGCCTGGTCATTCACAAAAGTAGCTCAAGTAGCGTTTCTTGCGAGTATTTTCAAAGAGACACCGCTGCAAGAATTCTTTTGTCAACTACATTAACTTTTGGTGCGTTGATAGAAAATAATTTAAACTTTTTTTTCTATTTAAAACGTACAAGAGACCAAATATGTGAGTACAAAATTGGTTTAAAACAAAAAACAATGCAAAAAAAAAAAAAAAAAACTGAGTGAGTAAAACTATAATTTTTTGGAGCGACGAAATAAAACTGGTTTTAATATTTGCAAGTTTTTTATTTGTGGTACTACACTTCAATTCACTGCTGAACTTGAGTTAAACGCTGAAAAATGCTTTTGCGTTTAACCCATTAAACTTGAAATAAAATTTTGAAAGAAAGTAAAAAAATGGCAAATAAGATTTTGCGTACTTAAGTGAGGTATGGACTGCCATACTATGCAGTTTGGTAATTGTTAAAAAAACAAATTTGGCTTAGGACATTAACTTGCAAGTTATATCACTGAATAGTTATAACTGGCATTAAAGTGTTAAGAGTATTATAACGGCGTGGAAAACTTAATTTCGTGTGAGCCAAGAAAAAGTCTTTTATTTTTTTTTTTGTGAAGAAAAAAATTGTTAAAAGTAATGAGACATTTTACGTGAAAACGTTGGTCATCAAATTGCGCTTATGTTTGTCAAGTTGATGATGATAATGATGTGATGGTGATGTCATATTCATTCATTTGGAACATATTATATAAAAGTTTTTCCTATGTACCATATCTAGCTACATACTATTAGATAATTCAAAGTATAATTAATTACGTTTATTGTACATTTTTACCAACGAGTACATGTTTGCAATAGTACCTGCATATGTGTCGTTCATTGTAAAAGTGGCGTAAGTTCATTCTAAGTAATGTCATAATATGAATTGGCTGCTATTTTCTTAGAAATGATAAAACTTCTCCACTGTTTTTACGAAAATTTCACTTGAAGCTGCAAAATTTGTGACATAAAGTTAAAAAAATTATATCGGTCAGATTACCAACCTTCTGAGCTGATGAACATTTGTGCTCATTCAACGACATTTCAAATAGTTGCTGAGGAAACATCTATCACCCAATTGATCGGTTTGTTGGGAGTGGAAATTAAGTCAAAATTTATTTTTTCCATTCAATATATTCCTCACCTACCCCAAAGCATTTTTCTGATATTTCACTTAACTTATGTACAACCTCGAAAAAAAAAATTATTTTATTTTGGTCTGAAAAACACTGAAACCTAATTCTTCACACCTTCATCACTTGAAAAATTCTACCCACGAAGTTCTTTTTTCCAGTTTGGGAATAAGTAATACTTATAAGCTGGAACCCAGGTCAAGACTGTTAGATGGGCGAGTCAAAATTTCGAAGCCCACATTCCGCAGGGCGGCTATCACAATACAGCTCTCGCCTGTGTTCGATTTTCAACTTCTTTTCACTTAAACCACCCTCAGTTGGAATCGTAGTAGGTATTTTCGGGTTATCCATGACATCTTTATCTTTGTAATCGATCAACAGAACCACTTCTGAGTACCAAAAGACTGTCGCATGATTATCCTAGTCCAGTGTGACACCTTGAACTCCTTAGATGGTGGTGTGCTTTTTTGTGCCACTGCATAGACTACTGTTTGGACTCAGGCTTATAATGATGAACCCAAGTTTCGTTCTTATTAACAATTCTAGCCAATACTCCAAGTCTGTCTTCACTGCAGAGGTCGAAAAACGTGCTAGAATATTTCAAGAGTTTTTTTTTAGGATTCATTTCTCGACATTCATTTTGCGCTGACTTTACTCATGACAAAGTTATCGTGAAGAATTTTTAAAATGATAGTATCTGATACTCCAACCATTCCTTTAGTCGGGCATCTTCTTATATTAATTTTTGGACTACTTAAATGATCGAGTGGTCACCTCGATTGGCCGTCCTGGCTATGGGTCGTCTTCAAGTGAGTTCCTGCCTTGCTTGAAGAGGTTCTACCACAAATGAACCATAGTTTTACTCCGACAATAGTCAACGAAAACGGATGACATATTCTTAAGTATGGTTTGAAATGATTTTCTTTGCTTGATAAGGAAATTTATAACAACGCGATACTTTTACCTATTAATTAGCAACTGGTATTTTAACAAAAAAATTAGCTACCGATTTTTAATTCAAAAAAATCATTTATCTGTGAAAACTACATGGGTGATATAAATTCATACTAAATCCGTTATTTGTCATACAAATTTACTTTTGTGTAATGATTCCATTTATATCATTATTGAGTATAAATTCGTGAAGAAAATTTATAAGTGGAAACTTATTTGTATATTGAATTTTGCACATGTAGTTATATCGCACGAAAACAATCAATTCAAAATAGTTATCGCTGTCATAAATTTTCTATAAATTTTTGCATTTATGAATAATTTATGATGTATAACATTGCGGTGGCATCATAATACCGTATCTCACAAGATTAACTGGTTTTTGTGAATATTTAAAACATTTAATTAGACTTTGACTACGTCACTACCTTACTTCGTTTCGACTGAAAGTTGGAATTTCTTTAATATTCAATATAATGCTAAGTGCCATCAGAACAATACTTGTTTTGCATAAAAGCGTACACTGAAAAAACAAATAGTGTTGTACTTACTGAGCTTGCAGAAAAAATTATCATATATCATATTGATAAAAACTTATTTAAAAACTATAAAATTTATAATATTTACAAGAATTTTATCAATTTTAAAGTTAGGGAAAAACAAAAACCGTAGTAAAAAATCTGTGAATCATTAGGGAAAATTTTCTCATTTTTTAGAGTAAACTAAGTATATTTTTTTTACGAAATGACAAAACTTATCACATTTCAAGAATTTAAGGAAAAAAAATATAAGAAAATGTTTTAAATACAAGACCTATTTGATAAGTATGACACTTTTTGAAAAAGATTTAGTTTTTTTTTTTTCGTAAAAAGTGTTGTATTTCTAAACATAGTCTTCTTTTAGCTCGATGCAGTTAGCTCGGCGTTTATCCAAATTTTTAAATTTCTTCCAAATAATATGGCCCTCAGAAAGAGCCTTTATTCAGGAATGACCTCTTCATTCGACCCAAATCTTTTACCACCCAGCTATTTTTTCAGGTCTAGCAACAGAAAATAGTCGCAGGCTGCTAATTCTTTAGAATATGGTGAATGGGATTGCAGTTTATAGCTCAATTTATGGGTTTTTGCCATGGTGACTACAAACATGTTCACCTGTAAATTGTCTTGATAAAACATCACATTTTCTTCGCCAAATGCTTTCGTTTCTGCTTCAAATCAATATCGAATCTGCCTAAAATATTTGCCGGAGAATGTTTTACCCTTTCCAAGTTAATCGATATGGGACACCGCGTGGATTTCAAAAAATAGTGGCCATGGTCTTGTTGGCTGACCACCTTGGCTTTCTTTGTGGCATGTTTTCCTGAATAAACCCAATACCTTAGATATTTCTTGGTTCCCGGTGTCTTTACGAAACGGCGCAAAAACTCGTTTGGATTATGCCAAACTCTCCTTTGAAGTAGTCACACTGGCGTTTATAGTCGAGTGTTAGCAATTGCGACAGACTTTGTGAAATAGCTTTTCCATGAAAAAGGTGATGTACCAGATGACTTCTTTTGGCCGAGCTTGTTCTGGAATTCAGTAAACCACTCCAAGCTTGGAGTGGTTTACTGAATTCCGTTGGGGTTGTAACAGAACAAGCTTGGAGTGGTTTACTGAATTCCGTTGGGGTTGTACCAGAACAAGCTCGGCCAAAAGAAGTCATCGGGTACATCACCTTTTTCATGGAAAAGCTATTTCACAAAGTCTGGTTTCAGTGATGTTTTTTTTTTTTTGCAAAAAATAATGCTCAATCAGCTAAAAAAATTTACTTTTCCCATTTTTGTTAAAATTTAGGAGGTTGTCTGCTTTAAATGGCGGTCAAACACAATTTAAATGACTCAGCTCGCTCAAATCTTCACTGTGGTCTGTTAGTAGCGGACAATTGACGAGAGCAGTCTTGGATTTAAAGTTATTGTACGGAATGTTCAAAAAGTCTCGAACTAATTAAACAAGAAGACACTCTTGAAGTAAGAAATAAAATAGAGCTAAGCAGAGACATTTTTTAGCATTTTTTTGATCTGAAAAATTTGAAAAAAAAAATTTATATTTTGAGTAAAAATTTTATAATTTAAAGAGAATCACCCAATGGTCAAAATTTGACGACAAATGTATTAAATAATTTTGGTACTTTTGGGACAGTCTTAGTGCATTTTTTGCTATTTGGTACAAAATAGAAACACTCATTTATCATCCCTGGTACAATGACAAATGTGAAACGTAAACGATACAAATAACACGAACAATGCTAAGTATGCTTTTTGTTTTTCTCTTTGTGCTTTATCCTCTTTTGTTGTTGTTAATATTGAAAATTTGTATTTAATTTTGGCAGGCTTAATGATAAAATATTAAAATAATTTTAACTTTGTGCTCATCAACACACAAATACCTTTCTAATGGTGTATAATTCAAAGCCGTATTTCATTTCTAACATAGTAAAAAAGGAGGACAAATTTTTGTCTTGCGTATTGATATATAGATGTGTATGCATGACACAATAATAAGAAGGTAAGCGCAGTTATAAAACGTCCCTCCTTGCTCAGATGAATCGCTCTCTTATCTTATGTGGTTGTTGATATTTTGTATTCTTCTGAATTTGTAAATCTATGTTATTGTTGTTAATTTTTTGTTGTTGTCTCAAAAATTTTGACAAACTGCGATAACCTTCTATAATTGAATCATGCATATATGTACCATGAATCGAGAAAAACTTCTCGCTAATAAATAAAATCTATATTATAAAAAAATATCATAAAAATTTCTCTTCATGTGATAAGTTTTTCGAGTTATCAAATATCTCGTATTTAAGTGTTTTAACCGTTTTTCTCACTTTTTCCATCTGTTATCCTACATCCTAAAATATTGTTATTTTTGAGTGTATGTAGTTGGGCGTGTTTTGCATGTGTAATGCTATCGTCAGGGATAAAAACAGATTGTAATTATTGGATTTTATTTTTTTATTCGAGTAATAACTTTTACTAAAAATTTGCAATAAAATGCATATGCAATTTCCGTATGTTAATTAAGATCTAAAAATGTTTTAAATTAAAAAATACTTTAGATTTAGAAAAATGTCTAAAATAAGCTGCATCCACACTGATTACTTTTAATGAGCATACATTGTTATTGAAACTGACAACTTAATTGTTTGACGACATATCCCACGCACCTCTATTTTCTATCCATTATTCCACCTAAACGTTATATCCGTATTATCTGTAATTGCATTCATGCTGTTATATCACACACAGCTTCCATTCAGAATCTCACAAAAAGACGAATATCACAATTTGTAATTCAAGTTCACAGTAAACAGAGTGAAGACCAGACTCTATTTTTATTTATGCATTTGCGAAAAAAATCTGGTTTAACTCAACAATTGTTTTGAATATGCGAGAATAGAACCTCACAATTACATGTGTGATATTTGCAAATCGTAATTTTAATGAAATTTTCCTTCGAAAATATTTGAAAAATTTAAGTATCAACAAACTTATGTAAATGATCATTTAGTTGTGATTTGTCATTTGTGGCCATACAATTTTTTTAATTAGCCTTGTTTACAGCTAATGGAACTTTTTTTTGTATTTTAAAATTAAAGTTGTATTTAATAGCTTAAAAACTTGCACAGCATAATTAATTAAATAGATAAATATCCAGATTCAAAGTTAATTCATATGCACAAGTGACATACATTTTATTCGATAAGTTTTTTCACCATGAAATAAATGTACATACAAACAATACTGACTTATTTTTACATACATATATTAACAAATATATATACGTGTGATGCTTTTTCACTTCTTCTAAAAGTCCCCTACCTGTTTACGATCAATGATCAATTGCGTAATGTACTTTTATAATACGCACTTTATCAATTATGAACTAAAGTTTTAGTACGTAGATGCTAACTGTTATATAAGCAAATTAATTAAGATTTATAATTAAATATACTTATACTTCAATCTGTTCTATATATCCTATACTTTCATCTCACGGCGTGCTTGAACCAAGTTTAAATAAAAGTTTCTTGCATATGAGTTTTTTGACTGAATTATGTTACGTAATAACTTCACGAATCAAATGATCCCAAAATTAAAAAAATCGAATGGGCCCTTTTTGAAATAAGGAGCCTTAAGCAATAACTATAAAAAGTTAATACAACACAAAATTAAAAATATTTGTAACATTTTCAAACTATTTTTTCTAAACTAATTTGAGGTCGCTGAACACGAAAAACGCATTTATTTTTTTTTCCTTGCGGTCGTTCCCAAGATATTCGATAATTTATAATTTCGAGGTTATAGCTTCATATACATCAATATATTTCTATGACGCCAAGTCCGATCAATTTTATTTGTCCACGCTTACAAAGAGTGATTAACGGCGCTTCTAACAAGTATACCAATTATTATGCTCCAAACAAAATTGACCGAGTTAAAGCAGGAAAAGGCTTGATATTTCAAAATTTTTTTAAATTTTTCTCATCAACTTCAAATGAAACACTTTGTTTTTGGCATATATTTTTTTTTAAATAATTATTTTTAGAAATGTTATTTAATAGCGCATATAATTGCAAACATTTTAAGCCTATGTTGAGCAAAATCGAATGAAATTTCCAAAATATATTAAGGTTTTAGTGCAATAGAGAAATTTCGATTTCTTTTGAAAATTAATATTTTTGATACAATCCGCAATGTTCTTCTACAGAGAATGATTAGAAGTTACTTAAATCATCTTTAAAGTGTTCAATAAGTGTAGGGTGTCCTATTTGGAGGCTGAAAAATTGGATCTGTTGACTCATGCCGAACATTTCGAAAATTCTCACATCTTCCTTATTGCACTAAAGCCTTTATATCTCTTGGAAATTTCATTCGATTTTGCTCAACATAGGCTTAAAATGTTTGCTTTTATATGCGCCATTAAATAACATTTCTAAAAATAATTATTTAAAAAAAAATATGTGCCAAAAACAAAGTGTTTCATTTGAAGTTATGTGAAAAATTTAAAAAATTTTTGAAATATCAAGCTTTTTCCTGCTTTAACTCCGTCAATTTTGTTTGGAGCATAATTATTGGTATACTTGTTAGAAGCGCCGTTAATCACTCTTTGTAAGCGTGGAAAAATAAAATTGATCGGACTTGGCGTCATAGAAATATATTGATGTATATGAAGCTATAACCTCGAAATTATTAATTATCGAATATCTTGGGAACGACCCCAAGGAAAAAAAAATAAATGCGTTTTTCGTGTTCAGCGACCTCAAATTAGTTTAGAAAAAATAGTTTGAAAATGTTACAAATATTTTTAATTTTGTGTTGTATTAACTTTTTATAGTTATTGCTTAAGGCTCCTTATTTCAAAAAGGGCCCATTCGATTTTTTTAATTTTGGGATCATTTGATTCGTGAAGTTATTACGTAACATAATTCAGTCAAAGAACTCATATGCAAGAAACTTTTATTTAAACTTGGTTCAAGCACGACGTGATCTGTTTATATATCTGGAAATATGTATATTCAACAATCTGTCCCCGAAATTTCGCTAAGAAATAAGTGACGTTCATGCGAATTAAAAAAGTCATAATTGGTAATAATAAATGGCGTATTCGTCGATGATAAGTCCGAATCTGGCTTTGAGAAATTCTCCAAAATATCCTGACCTAAAAGTATGAAGAAGTGCAGGAAATAATTTTTTTTATTTAGGGTATTCCCGAAAACGTGTAAAAGCCTCGAAAACCTCTTAAGCTTGTAGAATAATCAATTTCGTATTGTCAAACTATTACGAGTTTACGAGGTTTTCGAGGCATTTACACGTTTTAAGTAATACCCTCATTATTTTAGTTTACGATATTTCAGACGAAATAAAAAGATATCGATCTAACTCCAAACTGGCTTTAAAAGGAAAGCTGGTACTTTCAACTTTGGTAGGTACGTATTACATTTTATGACTGAACGCTACATTGCATTATGTAGCTTCAAAAATAGTTTTTTGTACTTTTAAGTCACGTTATCTCAAAGTCTTGACACGATAGAGCAATAAGTAATAATACGTAAGACAAAAACTTCTGTCCTTTTAACTATGTTAAAAATGACTCTAAGCTATATACCATTAGAAAAGTATTTGCACAAAATCTATATATTAATATTCAAGACAAAAAATTGTCCATCATTTTTCACTATGTTAGAAATGGAGTACGATTTAGAATTATACACCATTAGAAAGATATTTGTGTGTGAATAAGCACAAAGTTAAAATTATGTTAATATTTTGACTTTAAGCCAGGTAAAATTAAATACAAATTTTTCAATATTAACAACAACAAAACACACGTTCACTTAGAGTTGAAAAAAGGATAAAGTACAATGAGAAAGACAAAAAGCATTGACCTCATGTTTTTTGTTTTGTTTATATTTTGCTTGAATTATACCAGGGATGGTAAATGAGCTTTACTTTTTCGTACTGAATAGCAAAAAAAAAGTACTAAAAGTGTCAAAAAGTACCAAAATTATTTAATACATTTGTGGTCGAATTTTGACTGCTGGACGATTCTAGTCAATTATATTTTATAATATTGCTTTAAGACCAGGAAGCAATAAATACATATTTTTCAATATTAAAAACAACAAAATACCCGGCCACACAGAGCTGAAAACAGGATGAAGCACAAGGAGAAGGACAGAAACACTGGGCATTAGTTCCACTCCAGTACATTCGATTTTACATGAACACTTAGTTGTAAAAAACGTTTGTTCTCGTAGGAAACCCCATAATTTATCAATTGCTTAAATTTTCAATGGAAAAATTGATTTTCTTAACTCACTGTAAACAAAACAAATAGCACTTGTACATCAAAACGTTGTGAGTACGTTTATGCTAAAAAATGTCAAACTTTATTATGGCTTTGCCAAATTTTAGCTATTGACATTAGTGTTGCCTAGGGCAGAAATATATCGAGCAGCCCACGTAGCATCAAAAAGTACCAGAAATCTTTAATACATTTGTGATCAAGTTTTGAGCAATGGTCGATACTAGTTCTCCTTAAAAATACTGAATGTTATTATTTTTTCTTTTTGCTATTATTTTATGTTTTCAATAGCCTCGGTTTATTTGCAAGAAGGAGTTGTTTCAATTTCTATTTTCATATATACCGACTCAGTACAAACCAACAAACAAAATCCCGTCGAAAAACTTAAGTCATAAAATATCAATTAGTCTTGAGGTGTGATACCCGTGATTAGCTCATTGTGCCTAACATGATGAAATGGTCACAAAAAATAATTTTCTTTTTAATAGACAACACATTATTACGAACTTTTAAGAGGGTTTGATACTGGATTGTAATAAAAAATATGTTTAAAATAGACTCATATGAAAAACAGTTTGACTTCTTATCGGAAAAAACATTTGAGAAGATCTAAAAAGTAGGCCATGGAGCGTTTTTATTAATCTTAGTAGGTATTAAGAAAGAAGTTAAAAAAATTATTTTGCCTAATAGCAGAAACTTTATACTAATACTCTGATTCACTATCTTTCCAAAACAAATTAAAACATGAAAATCGGTTAAGAAATGTTCAAATTAAGAGCAATTTCGTAAAGCCTCATCGGCTGTTTTCATCTTTGAAATGTTCAAAAAATCACAACTTCTTATTGACAACTTAAAAACCGGAATTTGACGGTGGATGTCCGTACTAACAAATATCGTGAAAGCTCGAACTTTATATATATGTCATTTTGAAGGTACATTTGACAGCTGTCAAAATCAGTCAACAAAACAATTTTATCTTGTGTGCATCATTATTATTTTTCACGATGAATAACTTCGAAAATTCGAGAAAAACACAGCATTTGCGGGAGGTTCTGTTGGGTAATTTTTTTGCAAAGAAAACTGCTACGGAAAGTCATAGTTTGCTTGTAGAAGTTTATGGCGACGATGCTTTAGGAAAAACACAGTGTTTTGAATGGTTTAAACGATTCAAAAGTGCCGATTTTGACATCAAAGACAAAGAACGCCCAGGACAGCCAAAAAAGTATGAAGACGAAGAATTAGAGAAGCTACTCGATGAGGATTCGTGTCAAACACAAGACGAGCTTGCCAAATCGTTGGGAGTGACTCAGCAAGCCATTTCGAAACGTTTGAAAGCCGCCGGATACATTCAGAAGCAAGGTAATTGGGTCCCCTATGAGGTGAAGCTGAGAGACGTTGAACGGCGCTTCTGTATGTCTGAAATGCTGCTTGAGCGCCATAAAAACAAATCATTTTTGCATCGGATTGTGACTGGGGATGAAAAATGGATCCATTATGACAATCCCAAGCGCAAAAAGTCATACGTGAAACCCGGCCAACCAGCCAAATCAACCTCGAAGCCAAATATCCATGGCGCCAAGGCTATGCTGTGTTTTTGGTGGGATCAGAAGGGGCCGTTATATTATGAGTTGTTGAAATCGGGCCAGACAATCACAGGTGACCTGTACCGAACACAATTAATACATTTGAAGCGTGCCATCATCGAAAAACGCCCGGAAAATGCGACCAGACATGAAGCAATAATTTTTCATCATGATAACGCTCGGCTGCATGTTGCAAGACCCGTGAAAAACTATTTGGAAAATAGTGGATGGGAAGTTTTGGCTCACCCGCCTTATAGCCCAGACCTTGCACCATCAGACTACCATTTGTTCCGATCGATGCAGAATGCTCTATCAGGAATATGGTTCACTTAAGATCAAGATATCGAAAATTGGCTCGATTCATTTTTGGCCGGCGCAATTTTTTTGGGATGGAATTCATAAACTGCCTGAGAGATAGGGAAATGTTGTAGCTTCCAACGGATAATACTTTGAATAAAATATATTCCCAGTGTGCCAGACGGTTCATATCTTCGCTTTTTTACCCGTTACGGATCCGTTACTGATCCGTTTGCGGGAGAAATTCCAAAAAAAAAAGCGAAGATTTGAACCGTCTGGCACACTGGGTTGTAACATTTTTCCACAATAAAGCATCAAATTTCGCTAAAAAATTCCGGTTTTTAAGTTGTACACCCATACATTAATGGTATCATCTTTATTTTAAGTTCATTTGAATGGTTGTTTTAACTTCTTTTCCAGAAAAATATTTTAAAAGGTAAAAAGTAAGTCATGGGAGTGCTTAAAAGTACATTTAGTACTTTTTGCAAAATACGAAAGACCTTATCTTCTGCTTATAGTTTGAATTACTAACTATGTGAAAGAGAGTTTCTCATAATTAACCGATTTTTTCTCTTTTTACAAGTCAAGTTAAGTGCACAAAAAAAAAAATTTCCAAAATATTATTTTTTTACATTTTTATCGGTTTTGTCATGAAAGGAAACCCTGTACAAAATTTCAGCAAAATCCGAGATAATGGGATCAATTCTTGTTGCGCCTAGTCATCGAATGGCTGATATGGAAAGTAAATGTTTTCCCCAGTGTTATGTTTTTAATTGTTTTTTTTTTTTTTGATTTAGAAAAACGGTCGCATCAAAAAATAACTAAATTTCTGGAAGATCTATCATATAATATCTTCATGTCTTCAGAAAATTAACAACTGATACTCCAATTAAGATAAGGCAGTGTAAGTTGTACTGTAAAATATCGAAGAATGCGGCGATGATAAAAAGAGCATCCGTCAAAGGGATGCCTTGCTGTATACTTCCTTGTGTAGATTTCACGGTATCTTCACGGATCGTATGAATATCAAACCAAATATTTACATGCATACCAAGATATTATGAGTATCTCTGATATTTTCTATTCCAATTCGTTCCTAGTTCTAATTAACAGGAAAAAAGTAACGGTTGAAACTGCACCAGTCCGAAAAAAATGTTAATTTACTGTGTTTTCAATACTAAGTAAATTTTCAATGTCACAGCCAATTTGACCGTTTTTACAAGTTGGTGCAAATTCAACCGGGTCAAATGGGTCAAAAATATTTTCTCTATAGCTGTAATTGTTATTTTATTGAACTGTAAACGAAACGTGTAGATCTTTAGAGATTTAGTTGCTTTGCTTTTGGATAATTTAAAGTTGTATATCATTACTTAAATTGGATATAAAAGTTATTATTGCGTAATGCACTTTTTTCGACAATTTAAATTAGCGAAATTAATAGTATTGTATTTTGTTTATTTGCTTTGTGACCATGCCTTTAGTTAAAATAAAATTAATATTTGTACAATTTACTATCAAAATATTTACACAGTTTTTTGGACTACATATTGTATGCATATAAATTAGGAGAGTGCAAAACATAACAAAATGTTAACTTAAAATATTGTCCAGTAATTGTAAGGTTTTTTTTCTTGTTTTTTTTTTTTTTTAATATTTTTTTTTAATATTTTCCACGGGAATATAATTCGATGAAATTTTGTGTAAATACGATTTTCAAATTGCTGTATGGAAAACTCTCTTTGAAATAATGCAGCCAAATTTCGTACAGATAGGTACTAGAAATATTCAGTGCAAGTTCATAACAAAATCTGAATGAATTCCGACTAGAGGGCGTGGTACCTCTCATACAAGTAAAATTATTAAAACTAGAGTTTTTCTTTTGGCCGAAAGTCGATCTTTTCAATTTGACTTTAAAAAGACCGCCCAGCTCTTAACTTTAGCAAATAAAATCTTTGCGCTTTGGTTTTCGGGTTCGAAACCCAATGCAGGTGAAAGTTTTGTTTTATTTTTTTTTTTTATTAGGAGAACGCTATTGTCCTAAGACCAAGGACATACAATATTAAAATGAAGCAGTGCGTCTTAAGGAAAGTAAGCGCTTGATGCTGGAGAAAACTTTTTAAAACGCTCTTTTCCCCTTGGGAAAATAAATACTTACCATAGCATGGAACTATGCTTAGGAGTTCCAGGAGATACATACTCACACATTCATAGCATGATGTTGTGAGCTATATAGAAAATAACTTTCAAGAACACTTTATTTGCCCTTTAGGATAAACCTGTCTATAACCAAAAGATGAAGATGAAATACAGCCTTAAAAAAATATTTCAAGTTTTTACTAAAAACTTATGAACATTTTATTTAATTTTATGTAAACATACAAATATTTTTCTATCTATCACACGGACGCACACCGGTTCGAATCCTAGTGCGGTCAGTTTGTTTTTTTTTTTTTAACATTACAGTAGATAAATATTAGGTAGTTAAATTTTTTCAAAAAATTACTGAAAATAATTTTGAATTTACTAAAACGTATAGTGACATATTATCTTGAAATTCTAGTAAAACTTTCTAGAAATAAAGTTAGTTGTACGAACTATTTTTTTCTCCTGCTATTCCTAATATTTGTGTGAAATTTAGTTGCATTATCTCTTTTTGAGGATTATGTTTGTATAGGGGGGTGCCACGTCTTCTTATTTCTTATTTGAATCGGTAAGAATTTGTTCAGAGCTTGTACAAACTATTTCTAGCGCTTGTTGAAAATTTAGTTACATTACATCGAATAACGCTCTCGGTACAACGTTTTGAAGATTTTGTTTGTGTGGCAGGTACCACGCCCTCTTTTCGATTAAGTTTTACTTTTGGCTAGAGCTGACCCTAACAATTCATTAATTTAAGATTAAATAAATTTTCTATTATTAAGAGAATACTTACTGTATATCCGCGTTTCTGGAAAGCTGTCAGGTTGTTGTAATATACATACATATGTAAACTGACTTTGCAAAAGTATTCGATACGGTATCTCATCTCATTTAAGTTTTTTGAACTGGTTAAAATCTTATTAAAACAATTACCAGTGTATTGTATCTTCTGCTAGTGTTAAGTATTAATTTTTTTGTACGACTGCTGGTGTTCAGGCAGAGGAAGGACAGACAGAAAAATAGACAATATCGATTCAGGAGGTGACGCTCATTAAAAATACGAGCTTACACAATTGTTCATACCTACCAAGCTCCCTTCTCTGCGTTATAAACTGAAGCATAGAGCGCATATACCCTGGGTGATTGTAAGGTATGACAATTAAAGTCCTGGAATTAATTTGCAAAATATCGATTGCAAAGTCTTGTGAAAGTATCAATTTTATAGGTTTTCAGTTTTAGTTCCAAGGCTAAGACCAAAATGTGTAAACATTAGAGGTCTTATGGGTCAAAGATACTTGTAAATGTACAATGTACACATGTATATAGTTATCGTGCTGAATTCTTACCAATATACATACTAAAACTTCTAATTGGATGTGTGTGGTTTTTCCAGAGTGGACCAATATACATACCAAACCCTTCAGTAAATGTCGAAAAAATTAATGCTTTTAATAAATTTTACAATAGAAACATTTCGCTGGAACTGTACACAAAAGTACGTGAGCTTTTCGAAAGTTTTCGATGAAAGTTTTTCGCTGATTAAGCACTTTTCTGCAGGTTGGTGTACTAACTAAACAATAAAGCTTTTTTAGAAACAAAATTATTGTGTACATGTTGATAACCTGCTGCTTGTATACATGTTGCTATAATGCGCAAGTTTCATTTAAACTTTTTTTTACAATGCTTGACCGTAGACTTCCGTTGCTGACTTGCAATTTATTTCCATTTCCGATGGCTGATTTGCGCTGAACAATTCGACATTGGCGCCAATTTTCAGAATTCTACCCAGTTTTCGATTAAGGTTAAATGTAATGAGGCCTGCGTATTATTTATTTCTGTGCAGCGGGGCACAAGCCTTCCTTTTGTTTGTGGATAAGCAGTTCGCTTCAGTTTTTCACTGACTCTGCTTAAGACGATATATGGCAGGATTTTGAATTTGATTGACAATATTATGATACATACATATGTAGTTGGAGCGATAAATCTCATTATTTTTTCATCATAATTCCATTGATGAGCAAAAACCATAATAATTTATAAAAAAATATGTGTTTAATTAACCCAGAAAGCAAAACTAAATTGATGCAAATCATATAATAAAAATACTTTAAATTTTCATGGTGTCTTAAGTGCAATATATGTAATTAGATTTATTTGTAGACTGCTTATCAAAAATATAAATTTCCGTTTTTTCATTATTTAAAGGGCGTGGTTTTTTGCAACTTGACAATAAATCAAGAACTAAAATCAAAGCAATTAATTCTTTACTACGCATTTAATTAATTTCGATAAATTGATACATATACCATTTCAGAACGAAAAAGAAAATAAAAAAAAAAAAAACACTGACCAACGCAATTACTTGCTGAGCGAAGCAGAAAGTTGAATTTTGCAGCACAATTTTGGTGACAGTGCTTTTTTTGTTGTTTTTTGTTAATTAATAATATGCGACATCAATTATTTAAAAAGTTCTGATTTGTGGTTTAATTGAGGATTTTTACTTTTCAAATTTACATTCAAAAAACAATCAATTTAATTCAATGTTTATACTTGTCAGTTTTGCAATTTTTATAGAACTGTGTTTGGGATTATTACTTATATACTTATGGTGCCTCTTACTTACTATACTTCTTACAGCATTATTCTAGCAGTAAGAGTTGTAGCGCTTTTAAATGCTATTTTCATTACTTTATTATCTTGTGTTGCACTCTACCTTAAAGAATTTTTTTGCAGGCTCTTTACTTACCAACACAGTTCTGGACTGTGTATGAATCTCGTGCGATTATTCTTAACAAAGTTAGTGTAATCTTTATTCTTACCATTTATCTATGAACCATTTAACCATTTCGCCGCATGCCTTTTTGAGATCCCTACTAGTTGATCAAGCGATTACCCTTGAAATGTTCATTGTTTTCGAAGCTATAGTTCAAGCTGCCTCTCTTGGCTGCCCTCTTCTTCATTGACTTCCTCCTTTTCCTGGTCTTTAGATTAAAGTTCCATCATTCCTCCTGAAAGTTCAAAATACTCCGAGACGAGTATTGAGTATATTGGAAACTGCGGCGCTTACCACTAAAACGTGAACTTCTACCACTTTCACAGTGTACACAGATCAAAGTTCAAGTTTTCAAAATTATATTTTGAATGGAGCACCCACATTTTTACTAGTACATATACGAATAGAAAACTAAGTTTGATATCTCATACGAATTCTATAATTGAAGAGCTGAGTGGATGAACGTGTAAAGAAATAATTTAAAAAAAAAATTGAAATATTCGGGTTGAAGAACATGTTAAAATATTTTTCAAGGTGCCTAAGGTGCTAAGAAAACTTAATAGAGTTGTAGCCCATAAAAAATCATAAAATTCATCTCTACAAAGTTTACTCGAATTTTTGAAATCGAAGAAGTTATAGCGAATCTAAAACTTCAGTACAAAATATGAAAAACAGGATGTTTCAAAAACAAAAGTTGCCCCTAAAACTATGCAATATTTTTTCTATTTGTTTGCATACTGTTTGAAATGTCAAATGTTAAAAAAAAAAAATTGCATAGTCTTAGGGGGCGATTTTCTTTTTAAAATATCCTGTTATTAATATTTTGTACTGTGGTTTTAGATTCGCTATAACTTCTTCAATTTCAACAATTTGAATAAACTTTGTAGAGATGAATTTAATAATTTTTTATGGGCTTCAACTCATGTTCTTGGCACCTTAGCGTGGTAGAAACTGAGATAATGAGTACAACTAGTCGAAAAAAACATTTAAGATAAATTACTTCTGTGAATGAAATATAGGGCACATTGAATAATTTACAACGATATTCTATGCTTGGTGATCGGACGTCAAATGGTGGAGCAATACGATAAAATCATTTAAGTTATTTATTTCTTTCCTTAAAAACTTAAACCGATAAGCTTTCAAAATGGGGGGTTTACGGCGAACTTTTTTTTGTGATAATATCTAATCTACACAGCTTTCTTCAACTTGTTCGTGGAAGAACATGTTTTCATCTCTGATTTTTTGACCTTTCTTTCTGCATAACATCGCCTGAAAAATACCTTTTTCAAAGATTTTTGAATTTTTTGTACTTTGCAACATGCCCCTCGAGCGTATTTATGGGATGCCCAAGCAGGATATGTGCTCAAAATCCTCAAAGCTTGTCGGCCACCTTGAAAAAAATCCTATCTATGCCACTACCATATCCCTGCAAATGCCAAAAAAACTGCTCATTAGATTACTGGCATCATTGATTGAAATTTTAATAAATTGTACTTGTTCATTATTTCTTGAAAAAATAAACGCACTTTACAAGAACAGTTCTCCAAGTCAACATGCTTACCGCTTGCTTTACAATGTAAGCTTGCACGCTAGCATTTTGGAAAAGAAAAAATTGAATTTCGACCCTCGCACCTTACAATATCCACGTTCTAAATTTGCTAAAAAACTGCGGTGGTAAGTCTTAGCCAACTTGGGACCAGATTACTCCAACTAACAACTGGGATATTTATGCTTGTAGGCCTTTCAGGTAGGATCTTCGTAGCGATTTCTAACAAAGGGTCTTGAAACTATTTTTTGATATTTAAATATATTCATAAATCGTATAAGAGATATGTACTTGTATATATGTATATAAATAAATTTAGAGGCAGATAAAGTTTATTAAATAACTAAGGAACGTATCTCATCAAACAAAAAAAAAATATTTAACGTTTTATAAAACCTTTTTATGATGCAATAACATCAATAAATTTATGCATAAAACTGTGACTAATGGATGAATTTCTCTTAAACTTTATTAAACTTGACCTATTAAAATGTATATATGAAAATGCCAAAAATAATTAAGATAAATTAAGTATTTGTATTTAAAACAGTGCATTTGTTTTTGCCTCCATTTCATACATATCGAGTGATGATCAATAAAGCATAACGTAGATTTATTTGTATGTTTTGCGTAAATTGATTATAATTTTTGCATCAGTGTACATATATATTTTTAAACTTTTGCGTCTCATAAATAATATATCTTATAAGGGGAACGCACGAACGCAATAACGATCGAACAATTTAAATTAATTAAAAAAATTTGACACAAGTTATCGATCATTGATGGGCATTTTCGAAGACGTCCTAAAGATCCGTCATACGAACGTCAGCAAATTGCCAAATTTCAATTGAAAGTTTTTGCAGAGTGTCACGTGTGAACGTATACAAATATAATGAAAAGTTCGGCGCATATTCCCCATTAATTAAAATTATAACGACTCATGCATTATGTTGGTATAGCCACAAGTGAAATTCATAGTATACTGCGGGATAAGTTTTTTGATCAGGCGGCTTGTGTATTTTTTATTTACATTCTTATAGATTCTCGGAAATTTTGAAAGCGACAAAAGAGTCCAATTCTGATGATCGTTTTTTTTTTTATCAACCCTGTTTATGATGCAAAACTAATCAGTTTAATGGGCCACCCGAGATTTACAAGAGAATATTCGAGCAAGCTAATAAATTTCTCTAGATTACGATGGTGATTATGAGAATTTCTATGAAATTTTTGAAGTCCGGGCCAGATGTGCGTCATGCATTCTAATTTAGTTCCATTATTGGGGAAACAGATATTCTGAAGATCAACTGGAGTTATGTATTTTTTGCATTATTTAAAATAACCGAAAGGCAATAGTAAATGATCTCGATAAATGTAAGAGTTGGTCACTTTGACTGATTTGGGTACTGATTGAGCATAAACAATCTTCCAATACGACGAAAATCCACCACAATTTCAAAAAACGCTGGAAAAATTGCGTATTTAATTACACGGAGCCACCAAATTAAGGTTTTTAAAATCCAAGAGTTTGAAAAGTTTTCTTAGTGTATTTTGATCTCTTTAACATGCATATAATAACCGTTTTGTAACGTCAGGTCGAGATTTTTGTAAGCCCGGCTTAAAAGTTATGAGGATATTGAAAAAAAAACTGCTTCAATTTTTATGATCATGGGCTCCTTAGAAAGATATTACATAGTAAATTTTGCCTAAGTGATAAAAAAAATATATCACCAGATGACGCTTTAAAAATCATTTTTAAATGAATACTTTTTATACATCTCGAATCAAGACGAGATTTGAGATCATGATAACATATATACCTGCCGTATAAAGTCACGATTTTGCATACTTTAAAATTCGAAAACTATACTTTGGAAAAATCATAATGAAATTACACAAGGAGCATATTTTATGATATATTAACCCATTGTATCTTTTTTTATTGGGTATTTTAATCCCATTTCCAAAAACTGGACTATAATGGGTTAAAGTGTTCCTCAGAAATATTCTTCAAAATATTTCATTATGGGTCACCAAAGGCGAGAAATGCTTAAACTTACTAAATGTGTTAAAAATCCAAGTTTAGCTATTGAATGATTTTAAAAGAGCCATCTCGTATAATACCCTACACCCAGGGATGACAGGTATGGAAAGTATATATATTCTTGATCAGCGTCACCTCCTGCGTCGATATAGCCATGTCCGTCTGTCTGCCTGGGTGACTCTCTATGCGTGGAAATATTTTTCACGCAAAAACTAACCAAGATAATTCGATAAAATTTAGCACAGTTGCTTCGTCGTAAAAGTTAGCTCGTGTGATTAAAAATGAGCGAAATCGGTCAACGGACACGCCTACTGCCCATACAAAGAATATGTTGAAAATGTATCTTTAAGAGTATTTTCCTGACAATGCAACTAAAATACTCATAAACACTAGAGACGGTAAGTTCAAGCTCTGAGCAAAAACTAGGCGAACTCGGACAAAAGGGCGTGGCACCACTCATTTAAGCATTAGTTCCAAAATCCTAAACTGAAAGTGTTTTTTGACATAATCGAACCGAATTTCACTCAAACAATGAGGACAGTAGGGGAACTGATGCTATTGTGGTATAGGTAATGTTTAGGTGGATTTTGAAAGAGAACCATTAGATCAATTTCAGCCAAATTTTGTTATACTGATCATTGAAGCATTGGCTACAGAATGTATTTCAATAAAATCTGTGCAATTTCATTAAAAAAAGTTATTGAGCAAAATCTGAAAAAAGTCAAAAAAGCTGTTTTCAAAAAGTTGGCAGGTAATGTGGTATATATGGTGGCGCAATGTGGTATATATACTGATCAGTACTTGCAAATTGGACTGATAATAAGGTACATATAAGTAGCGTAATGTGGTATACTTAACCATACAACCAAATATTAAGATTGAAAGGTATGAAATAAGTTCATAATAACATTTGCATTGGTTCTTAAACTCATAGTTCTTATTAACAAATAAACAGCCATCAAATAATGTTAAGAATATCAAGAAATGTTCATATACCATATAAGCGAAGCCCGACTATACCACATTGGCCAATTTTTAGAAATTACAAAATTCTGAAATAAAATGGGAAACTTTGTGAATTTACACAGTTAAACACTTATTTCGCAATACTTAGCATTTACCTTCATTGAATATAAATAAAACTTCACCAAAAGGCTACTTTTTCTTAACAAAATTTTTTTGCAAAGAATCCGGAAAAAAAAAATCAACCACTCGCGACTTACGTTTCGTTCAACTGACATCAGAAAAATTTTGTTTGGTGCATGACAGCAACACATCCCTGGTTTTTCATGTTTTCTGACAGGATAAAAGCAGTTACGTTCGCAGGTTCCTTCCCAATTCGGAGATATGCGACCATACCACATTGAAAAACTATACCACAATAGCATCAGTTCCCCTAAGTGCAAGCTCTGAGAAAAAACTAAATAAACTCGGACAAGAGGGCGTGGCACCTCACATACAAGCAAAAGTTTCACAATGTTATGCTGAAAGCGTTTTTGAAGATAGTCCAACAAAATTTCACTCAGACACTAAGGACAGTAACTGCAAGTTCTGATCATAAACTACGCGAACTCAGACAAGAGGGCATGGCAACATATATACAATAGAAAAAGTTTAAAAGTGGTGTAATAAAAGCGTTTTTTTAAATATAATAATGGAACCAATATTTCATTCAGACACTAAGAACAGTAAGTGGAAGGTATGAACAAAAGCTATGAGAATTCGAAGAACTGATCGTGGCATCTACCGTACAAGCAAAATTTTGAAAATACTTCAGTGTAAGGTATTTAATGTTTGGCCAGGTCAAAGGTAACACCCTCACTAGTTTTTTTTTTTTATAGCAATTAAGCAAAATCTACTCTATAATACCTTTCAAGCAAGCATAAGATCACTTTTTCAATTTTTAGCAGTGTCAGTAATATCACCGGCTTCCGAGTAATTTCTAAGCCGGTTTTACAGAAAACCTCACCTGACCCAAAAAATTGACAGTATATTCGTGTTTAGGAGAACAAAAAACATTAAAAGTACTTTTTAAATCTCTTGGGGTCTTCAAAAATGTCAAAATTGTTGTACTGTGCTATTAAGCCAGACTCGAAGCTTTGTATAAAATTCGATTGAAACATCTGCTCCCAGAATAGTTCTTTCACTTATATTCAAGATGCCACGCCTTCTTGTCTGAATTCATGGAATTATTTAGCTCTTTTTTCACAGACGGACAGAAAGATGGACATGGTGATATAAACTCAAGAGTTGACGCTGAATCAAATCTAAAGCCCTTCCATGCGTTACAAACGTAAGGATAAAATCAATATACTCCAGGTGCAGGGTATTAAAACATGTACCACTAAAAGTCATCAAACAAAAAATTTTCATTTCTTTATTTATACCGTGTAGATTTTCAAATTTATTTTGAAAAATGTTTTCGTTTCTCTCAAACACAATACACAATTTTCAGAATAATTTTTTTGCAAATACTCATATGTAGGTCACTACGCGACTCTGGAAAGAACTTTTCTCTTATTATTAAAGAGTTAAAGGCGAATGCCAACACATATGATAGTGACTGTCTGGCAATCACCCACAACCTTGATACATTTGAAAATCAGGCTAAATAACAACGCGCACTAAAAGCCTTGGAATCTCCATCAAATATATGATAATGTATGAGTATTTTCGACGTCATAGACTCCCAGACAGTCTGATTTTGATTATTTTCTATTATAAAAATACATTTTATTTATCATCTATTTGTGTTTCTAATAAACATTTTAGTGTCGATGGTTTAAATTTTATAGTAGAAAGCACTAAAAGCTTTCGACTTTAAACTGTAAATGACGTTTTGTTTGTTATTTTTGGCAATCGTTTTTTTTTGGGGGATACAGCTGATTGTTTACATGATTTCGTTTCATGATTCTCTTGATTTTATTTTTGTTTTTTATTTTTTACTGTGCAAATATACAAAAGCGCACTTTTTTCGTATGTGTAATATAAACTATGGAATATTTTTGGAAACTTTTCAAGTGATTCAGTTTTTTGTATCGAATGCGTTCTCTTCAGTTCCAAAAATTTTTATTTTGTTTTTGTTTTTTATCTCGGCTAAAAGTTAATGTTGACGTTCAAAAAGGCGGGAGTACCTACATATATTCATATACATATATATAGTATTATTGATGTTTATTTTGCGGATTTTATCACGCTCACTCATTACAGTTTGTTTTTAGTCAATTTGTTAGATAAGAATATTGATTAATAGTAAAAATTGATGTTCTCATAATTAAATCAGTGAGTGAATATTTTTCACTATAACCGTGCATGAATGAACGGATATGACTGCGCATTAGATGGGTCTTGGGTACTTGAATATCATAAGGCTTTAAAGTATTTGAATACAAAAAAAAAAAAAAAGACAATTACAATTAACTATGGAAAATTTATTATTGAAGCGATACTTTAAGGCTCAGTTTATGGAAATTTACGCATTTCAGCTATTTGAAAGCTTATCTACAACTTTTGGCCTTGATGTGCAGACTAAATAGTTATGCATACTCATGTTATTTGTAGTCAAGTTTCTTTTTCGCACTTCGATTTGATACAATATGATCGCGATATGGGAGTCTCCTTATTGCAATTAGACTCATATTCTGTATCAATAGAAATAGTATCTGAATGAAATACGCTGGTTGGTTTTGTAGTTTTAACAATCTGTTTAGTTTCCTAACTACAATCATTTTTCTACTCATACGTCAACACTTGAATGAAAACAAAATGAAACGTCTCCATCTGATGCGATCCTTTGTAATGACATTTATCTCTTGATTTTATAGAACTGATCAAATAGTCTCACTGTTACCAAGAAGCAATCAAAATTGTGATACCTCACGCCTCTCTATATTTCGACTCTCCTTTTGAAGTAAACAAAACACGTGACAACGGCTTATCGCTTAAAGTGCTCGCTTATTTTTTTAAGACAGATCCAGATTCAAAAAACCCAAAAGTACATAAATTCTTCATGAAGTATTATTTCCTGACTGATGAAATTTCGTTGGTCATATTGATAACTTTTAAGATGAAAAAGTGGTAAATAGACTGGCCAATTTCATCGCTTGAGCCAATACTCACTATGGCAGCTTTCTCTGTGAAAGCTTTCTCTAATAAACACTTCGATTAACTTTGTGCCAAAGGATTTTTATTTGCGGTAGATGTGTTGTACATTTTTCATTAGCGATGAGCAAACTAATTCTTATATCAGCGTCTTAGCCTTCGTCTCGAAAAATTACCAAGAGTAATTTTTCTTATTCTTCAATACATTTTGCTCAATACATTGTAGATCAACATATCACTCCAGGGTTTTTAGAATAAGCTTTCTACTCCAGAGTTTTGAAAGAAGCTTTCCGATTTCAGTTTGGTTTTTTGTCAAGCTTTATCGGATTTATCGAATTCTTAATTTTTCACATACTTTTGGAGGTTTATTGACTTTTCATTACCACAAATTTTTCAATAATATATCTTAAATTTTTCCTTGATTTTTAATCGGACTAAATCCGTATTTTGGCATCTCAAATTAGTTTTGTTTATTTGCATGTGAAGCAAAACACGCCAAGAGTAGGTACCAACTTAAATTTTTTGTCTCCGATTTCGCTCAAATTCGGCAGTATGGTAGTTCCGATAGTACCATTTGTTGTTACAATACAGGGTGTCAAAGTTGGCGTTTTAAATCATTTTCATGAAAAGGGTGTTTTTTCAAAAATTTATAGCTTACACCAAAGTTTGTAGTTTGATATTGTAGTTACAACAACTGGTCCGATTCATTTTTAAGTGTTCTTTTTATAAAAAATTATTACTGAAAAAAATTTTTTTTTCACCAAAAGTTTTTAAACTTAAAAATACTTTTGATTTTTTTTTTTAAAAAACCCCACTTCAATTTTTTTTAAAAGTACTTTAACTTTGTAACGAACCTTTCAGCCAGCGGTTTTGCTCGCCGGTGTCCAGGGGTTCGGCTACAAAAATTTATAAAGAAAAGAACGGCCTCTTGGTTAAATTCAAAGTCACGGGTTGGAGTTTTATTTATTTAATTCAATTTCATTTCTTCATTCGGTGTCTCTTAATACATATAAAATAATATAAATACTAAAGCACGTCGCTCTCTCGTCGCCGCTAGCCGGGGCCTAGTTTAGTGTAGTAGTGGTTTGTTGTCTCGCTCGTTCCTAATGAAATGGCTACTGTAGTAGATGAGTGGCTGATAGTCGTGAGTAGTTGATATCGTGTCGGGCTGCTCCCACCTACGCAACAAGAATGTTTCGAACGCGTGGCTTGAGGCCGTGAGGTAGCTGATTTCGTATCGGGCTACGTCACCCCTACTACACAACAAGAATATGTTACACGCGTGGCTTATGGCCGTGAGGAAGCTGATTTCGTATCGGGCTACGTCACCCCTACCCGACAATATTACTTTAAACGCGTGGCTTGTGGCCGTGAGGTAGCTGATTTCGTATCGGGCTACGTCACCCCTACACGACAATATTACTTTGAACGCGTGGCTTATGGCCGTGAGGTAGCTGATTTCGTATCGGGCTACGTCACCCCTACCCGACAATATTACTTCAAACGCGTGGCTTGTGGCCGTGAGGTAGCTGATTTCGTATCGGGCTGCGTCACCCCTACAAGGCAATATTACTTCAAACGCGTGGCTTATGGCCGTAAAGTAGCTGATTTCGTATCGGGCTACGTCACCCCTACACGACAATATTACTTCAAACGCGTGGCTTATGGCCGTAAAGTAGCTGATTTCGTATCGGGCTACGTCACCCCTACACAACAGGAATATTTTTCTAACGCGTGGCTTATGGCCGTGAAGTAGCTGATTTCGTATCGGGCTACGTCACCCCTACACAACAATGTTACTTTATACGCGATCTCTACGTCACTCCACTACTGCGTCACTATACTACTACACCACTACTACTACTCATGCCACTACTTTAAATATATACTTTCCTGCTTTCCACCTTGTCTGCTTTTTGGCTTTTGAACGCCTGCGGCAGGAACACTCTTTGTTTACCCAAGAGGAACGCATCTTATGAAAAAAGTGTGCTGGGCATAAAATGCTTAGAATCTTTCTAGAAATGCGTGTGAATTTTTTTGGAATTTTTTTAAACTTTTTTTTTTTTAATAATGTTTTAAAAATTTTTTTTCGAAAAATTTTTTCAAAACATATTCAAACAAAAAAAAAAAACGATTCTAAGCATTTTATGCCTAGTACACTTTTTTCGTAAGATGCCTTCCTCTTGAGTAAACAAAAAGTTGTCAGTCAGATGGTTTTCAAATATACCTACATATATGAAATAAAACTATATATTTTCGAAAATTTTTTAATATGGCTGCTTTGCCTAAAAGCTTATTAATTTATATTAAACGTTAAAAGATGATTTTAAAAAGGTACTTTTAACGTAGCCTTTTAGTTTTTAACTTACTTGGGTTGCCTATATATCAAGTATAAAAGTTATCGTAAGTTATACTAACATTATTCTTTGAGTGTTTAAGAATTAAACGTTAACTCGCTGGAACATTATTTTGATATTCGTAGATTCTCACACAGCACAGGATCTCTCTCTATAACAAGTAGCTACGCGCGCTCAGTGTAATTGTTACGAACAGTCAAAACGTAGCGGTTCTATGCTAAACGTCATTACGTACAAGTGTACACTACAACGTGAAATAGGCAGCTAAAGGTTCGAAACCAATCTGAATTGCACTCGCTACGCTAGTGCGTGTTTAGCTCAAGAATATTAGTCATCAATTTAGAAAGCAACCAAACTGTCAAAATGTATGACGAACAGACAGACAGCCAGTCAGACTAACCGACTGACTTAATGACTGACTGCTTGCCAAACTGTTCGGCACATGACAAGGGCGCACATATTAGGGGCTGCAAATACAGAGCGCAGTAATAACGACAACAACAACAATAGCATATCTTATAAATGCAAAATGAAAATAGAAACAAAAAAAAAATACAGAAAAATGAAAGCAAAACAAAAAAAAGTGAGAGATAGAGAAAAAACCGACTAACACCGATGAAAAAAGTACCAACTGCACAAAACTAGAAATGTAAAACTGAACTGAAATCTGACGGTTTTCAATATTCATTACGATGGCAATGTTGGCATTCTTGCTTCGAATAGCGAACAGTGTGGTTGTCAATTTTATTGATTGCGCTCAAAATTAGATACAATAAAAATTCAAATCAAAATTTAACGAATATTTTTCTTTTTTCTATATAATTTGCTCAAAATTTACAACAACTAAACATAGCCATAGTACATAATCATAATTTCGAAATAAGTCTTAAATATTATTTGAATTTTTTGCATTTTAATTTAAAAAAATTCAAATACTTTAACATAAATTGTAATTTTTTAAAAGAAAAAAATCAAAAGTAATTTTTCATTTGCATCAAACCCGCTATTCGCTGCAGCTTGTGCATGCACCACGCGTTTGGAAAGTTCTGGAAACCTTCTTTGTGTTGCACAGTTTGATACGCGCTTTAGTAGTCGAATAGTTCAGTTTTACATTTTTAAACGATTACTCGGATTGTGTGCGTTCGATTTCATCATTTTGGATTTAACGTGTTAGCTGGTTGAATTCTTCAAGAATCTCTAGAGATAGTTGACCGAGAGAGTACCTATCTACAGTCAAAATGAGTTTTCACAAAAGTGACTCACGGACGCCGCTGGCGCCAGCGGAATACACTGTAAGTAAATGAAAATCAGTTAATTTAATTAATGTTTTTTTTATTTGTGAGTTTGTATGTAATAATTAGAACTTAAGTATATTGTGAATCAATACGTACGTCAGTTCAAAGTTTCACCTTAAAATTTAAATTATAATGCCATGACTAAAATAATTCTTCTTGGAAATTATATATCGTTTCTTAAGTGTGGCGTGTAGAAACTCAGTACCCCCTTTACTAAAAATCTGATAATTATGCAATTTTGTTTCGCTTCTTAAGCTTTCAAAGTATTTTTTTAAAAACCGCCCTTAACCAATGTAAATACTACAAATATCATCTAATGTTTTGAGAAAAATAAGTTTTAAGTTTTTTGAAATTCATTTTTTGTATGGAATTTTGATGATTTCTGCTTCCGCTTTTTTTTTTTTTTGTATAAATTCAGACTACATTCCAAAAAAACCGACTATATTCGGACGTAGAGCTGTTTTTTCTTCATGTATACTTACCTCAAAGTATCAAAAATGTAGGTGTCTAGTTGTAGTATTACCTCGACGATATAAACTCCATAAGTTTCTCAAATCATTTTGTTTTGTCTTCTCATGGACATATCAAAATCACTTAATAAATGGTTATCCTTTGGGAGGAGGGAAAGGGCAACACCCATGAGCAAGTTCCATATTCGTAATCTCAAAAACTGATTTGTCATTGAGATTTAACTCCGCCATGTCATATATATTTCTTTAGTACATTTTTTTTTTGGGGTGGGGGTCTAATATGCTCGGAGAATATACAGTTACGCAATTTGAGATTGCAAAGTCTTCAAAACTTATAGTTTCCAATGTTACTATACAAAAATTTTCAAAATATATGGGGAAATCTCCGCAGGTGTGACTTTCGGTGTGAACAGGTCTTGGTTCGCCAAGTGAGCACCCGTCGCATTTCCCATCCGTTCCAACATGTCTGGGACACTTGTTGGATGATGCTTATTACGAAAACATGCGTGTGCCTGAAAGCTTTATTTTTTAGTTTTTTTGCTGAAACTCGAGCAAAATCCACAAATTTTGAGTGTTAATTGAAAAAACCGCATCCGTTATTGAGCTATAACTTTTGAGGCGGTTCAGCGAATTGTTTGGGGCTTTCAGGATCTTTAACATGGATATTTAGACGTAAGAAAAACCGCATCCCGTTGATTTACCTCCGGTAGAACGCTTAATACGGGTGTCTCAATTTGTGCGAATGGTTTTTACCCGATGTCTGGTAGTTTTCGGTTTCTAACATGCTACTCTAAAGGCAATTATTTTTTTAATAATATTCCCCATGGAATATTATTTCTTAATGTTAGGACTAAGAGATCTGACTGGGTAGAAGGGTGTGCCACCTGTGGTTTGGTGGTGATACTCTTGAGAATATGATCGAATAACAATTTTTCATGCGTAATTGCGTTTAAAAAATTGTATTTTGAAGGACACAATAACCCGGGGGCACAAAACAGTCTCAAACCTTGCGTCATCATTGGATCTAGGGCAAATTAATATGTGAAAAAATCGACCCCTAGTACAAACTTGAACAATGGCGAAATTCGAGTAAAATCCACAAATTTTGAGTGTTTATTGAAAAAACCGCTTCCGTTATTGAGCTATAACTTTTGAGGCTGTTCAACAGATTGTTTGGGGCTTTCAGAATCTTTAACATGGGTGTTTAGACGTAAGAAAAACCGCATCCCGTTGTCTGATTCGCTAAACTCAGTGCATCACCGTCGAAAAATGATTTTAGAAGATATTGGGAGAGGTGATCCACAAAAGTCAGTTACGCAGACTGAAAATTGATAATTCGCGCTCCAAAATAGGGTGCCACATGTTTGAAAAATAGCTTGTTTTTTTTCGTAAAAGTCACATTTGCCGAGATTTCCCCATATACAAGAAACTATCTTGAGGAATACTTTGATTACACAGGACCACAAAAAAAAAAGTCCTGTAGCATAAAGTTGAGGTACCAAGTAAGAGTCCAATCGGAAAAGTTTGAAGGCATAGTTTTATAAGGAAGATTGTGGCTATTCGATGTCATTGAAAAAATGGAACTACCACATTTCCTGGAACTGCACCATAAGCCTGAAAACAGCGCTTTCTGCAACTTTAAGCAAGGATATCTCAAAATCTGAGGGTGATGGCTATATTCTGACCTCGGACTCGTTTTTAGCACATTGAAAACCATACCGTATGGTACCTCAACTTTCTGCTACAGGACTTTTTTTTTTTGTGGTCCTGTGTTATTATTCGTTTCTGTGACACGGCCTTTTTTATTTGTTGACACTTGTTATACATTATATCGACACCTCAATGCTTCAGCCAAGTAGTGATAAGCAAAATTAGTCTTGGTCCAAGACATTGATATTTTTACAAGACCAAGACCAAGACTGCTATGATAATCGTCAAGACCAAGACTGCTTTTCAGTCTTGGTAATTTATATTTAGTTAAAAGTTGTTTCACTCCCGTTTTGAAAATAAAATCATCTCTCAATTTGTATTTTGGCATCTTAAAAACCCAACTGCTTTGGAAAAATATGGTTTTGAAATTTTGAATACTCAATATCTCTGAACATTTTTTCAAGACCAAGACCGAGACCGAGACCAAGACTTAATGAGCAAGATCAAGACCAAGACTCAATTATACTATAGGAGTTCATTTAAATGGTATGAATGAAAAATTAATTAGAAGATATTGATTCGCTCAATTCAAATCTGAATTCACATCAGGGTTTCGAGGCATCCTAAATTAAATTTCAAAAATACGGTTTATCGTTATTTTCGAGGTTACAAATACAAAAATTTTCTGGTGTTTTCTATTAATTGCATCACTAGTACTATCCTTCATCTTAAAAGTTAGCAATCGAATGGTCATTTATGATCATTATTTTGTATTGAGATGTCTTGAAATCCTTATATATTAGTGCAATTTTGAGTATTTGAAATTTTCAATAATAAAAAATTGGAATGCTTTTGATAAATACTCTAATACGTAAAAGTATATTTTCTTAAATGAATAATACTATAGTATAATAAAAAAACTGATGTAGATTACAACAGATAAACTTTCATATCAATAGGCTATGAAACGCCGATTATCCAATTTGTGCGTGCTCCTCGTGTATTACAGTAATTACTTATTCAATCGATTGATTAGTTGAACTAATTAGTGAATTTCTTAAATAAAATACTTTTTATGAAATTTTTTACTGCAAAGTTTCTCATCACTATGATTTGGACTTACAGCTACATATATTTATTTAAATTAATACTTTTTAACAATATACCAATACAACTAAATAGGTTAGCAATTTATATATGTATGTAGGACAATTATTAAGAAGTTTGTTGTAATTTTGTTTATTCAGCTTTTTCCCCTCACAATTTCATAAACTTTGCAATTCGTGTGCGTCGTTTCGTACGTTCGTTCGTTCGCTCGTTCTGACAACCCCCACAAATGTCATTTTGCTTATTTTTATGCTGTCTACCATCCATTTAAATGTTAACTTTTTATTACCACTCCACTACAGTGGTTTCTCGATATAAAAATAAATAAATATTCGCTCGCTCGTTACTTCACAACAACAACATCACGCTTAATTTTTTCCGATTACATATAGCCAATTTGTTGTTCATTTTTGCGTTAACTACGATTTTTTCATTTAACAAAAAAAAAAAAAAACGACTTTTTTTGCCTTTTCACATTTTCTTTTCCGCTTGCACTTTTCCCCTTTTTCAGATTTTTTTCTTTTTTTTTTTTCGTTTTCATTCAAATTTTGCTTGTGCTCACATTACAATTGCAGCAGTGGAAATTTCCACTGACTTCAAAAAATCTGACTCCGTTTGCATTTCTTGTCTCTGTTTTCTATACCTAACGAACGATATCTGCTACTTGTATGCACGATCGGTGGTATGCATTGGTTTTCTTATGGATAAGTGCAGCAAACGATACTAAACGATACTTTGTATCTTATAGGAATCTTGATGCTTATTCTTGTTTATACCCAATATGAATGGCGGTATCTACCTACATTTCGTTTTTTTTTTGTTGTTGGTTTATTGTTCCGTATTCTGCAGTTTTAGCATTTTTCTTTTTAATTACTTTTTTTTTGTTAGAAACGAAAATATATTATTTATTCAATGATGATTGTTAACTTTTTAAAATGCACTTTTTATATATTCATGCAAATTAGATACATTATGCAGCTATTGCAATTCTAAATATAGCTAGATAGTAAAGGTGTTCAAAAGAAGGCGTCGTTTGTTGATACATAAAGTTTATTTAAATATTTGTCTTGGCATTATTTTTTTCTATGAATTTCAGGAAATAGAAGTTTTTTATTTTAACTGCAATTGTAAACTTTTGATACTGACGTAATGTGTATATACTACACTTAGTAAGCATTTTTAAAAGATAAAGAATTTGCAGCATTCATTATCACACATTCTTTCGGAAGCGTTGCCGAACCGAAATTCTATATTATGAGTAATACATAGCATTCAACAATAGAATACCTCTTGCTAAAAACAACCAAAGTCACATTTTTACAATTTTTCCAGTACGCAATATAAACTTTCCACATTTTATACAGTTGTTCTACAATTGGTTATTTTTTAACAATGATTCTAGCGAAAACTGTTTACTAATATTATAATTGAATGAATGAAACCACCGGATAGCTCTCAAAATTAATTCATCAAATAAAACTATTTTCGAAAATTTTGGAATATGGTTGAAATGTTTATGTATTTTTCGCAGAAAATTTTTAATATATGTCGTTATTTATCAAAACTGATTCAGCCCCTCTCTGATATGTATGCAAAATAAAATAAATTTCAATAATTTGATAAAAAGTTTTAATAAAAAGTATTAATTTTATACTATTTTGGAATAAATTTTATACTTTTCTGGAATAAATTACAAACTTTTTTTCAAAAAAATCGGAATTTAATAGCAAAAAAGTTTGAAATCAATACTAAAGGGAATCCAAAGTAAGAATAGTAAAAGTGTCTAGAATATGATGGCCTTGATTTCTGGAACCTTGAAATCTGTTTTTTTTTTTTTATAAATTTTTTCAATCTCCAACATACATATTTGGGGTTGCCCAAGTTATTTTCGAAAATTTTGGTTAAATCTTACGTTTTTGACTATTTAAATTGAAATTTTTGTTTTCGAAAACGCTCAGAAAATCTTTTTTAAAATGGTACATTAGCTCGCAGTGTTGTTACTTGATTTGTTGTAAATTTTTGTGTTCGTTTTTGGGACCAAGATTTGTAATTCAATCACAAAAAGTATGATTTAAACAACATTTTAAAAAACTTTCAGATGGCAACCCTAAAACTGTATGAAGAGTATTGAAAAAGTATTTACTTAAGTGTTTTAATGCAAAAATATAATTTTGTTTTTAAAAATTATAGATAAAGCAGAAACCTGGTGGCAACCCTTAAAATCTGCCTACATTTTGCGAAAAGCTTATTCTAAGCCAAAAATTACGATTTAGTCAAAAAAATATGATTTTAACAAAATTTTGAAACATAAACAGTTGGCAAACCTAAAAATTTATAATGGATTTTTATAAATTATAATTACTAGAATCGCCCAGTGATCAAAATTCGACCACAAATGTATTACATAATTTTGGTATTTTTTGGACACTTTTAGTACTTTTTTTACTATTTGGTACAAAAAAAAAAGCTCATTTATCATCCCTGGTACAAATGTGAAACTAAAAGAAGACAAAAAACATGAAGTCAGTTTCAGTCAGCTTTTTGTCTTTCTCTTTGTGCTGTATCCTTTTTTCAGCTCTGTGTAAGCGTATTTTGTCGTTGTTAATATTGAAACATTTGTATTTAATTTTACCTGGCTAAAAGTCAAAATATTAACATAATTTTAACTTTGTGAACATCTACACACATATATATTTCTAATGGTGTATAATTAAAGTCGTACTCCAAGAAGCTTTGTGAATTAACCAATAAATCACATTCTCCCGTAAGAGAAGCATTCTCTTGTAGTAAACTTGGCGGGAAGATGTCAGCCGGGGGAATGCTGAAATGGTGCAAGAACAATAATATTACATTGAAAATACCAAACATTTAAAAAAAAATTAAATTAGAGAATGGGAATTCTAACTTTTGATTGATTTAATTATCTCAAGAAAAACGAATGCTGAATAGTAGACGCAATAAACATCCATGTACCAAGTTTCATAATGATAGCTGATATAGGAACACTGATATAGCATTTTTAGTGTTTTTTTTTTTCATATGGGGTGTGCAACGTCCTCTCGTTCAATCCCCCTAGAATTTTGCATGGTTGATGGCATAAGTTCACCAACTTTCATAATCATAGCTTGTATAACTGCAGAGATATAGCATTTTTTGTATTTTTTTTCCTATGGGGTGTGCAATCCTCGTCCCCCTAAGCGGCATCTTACCCCCTTACAAATCGTCTACAGACCATAACAAACATTTAAAAAAAAAAAAAATTATATAAATCGGCCGTGTAGTTTCCGCATCCATAAGCTATATACGAACACCGTTTCATTTTTATACAGTTAGATATGTAGTACGATTGTATATAATTTTCTCCGAAATATTCTAACATAAAAGGTAAAAAAATTTTTTAAAAACATGTTGTTTTGTTATCTCAGTTTTTATAACATTTTATATATTGCTAAAAAAGCAAATTTTTAACATATAGTTTCTATCCCATTTTACTCAATATAATTTTTTTATTTTTTTTTTTAACGATTGTATTTTCAGTTTTTTTAAGCTTCAGCCGAGAATTATGTAGATAATAAAGCCGAACGTGGCGAAAAGGTTCTCGACTTCCATGCAAAAATACCCAAAAAATTATAAACAAAAAACAAATCACTCCAAATTGATTTTATGAATTGATTATGCCACTGCCTATAGGCCTATTTTACCGCCCTTCAGAGCGTTCCACCCGGGGAAGTTGCTTCTTTCACCCCACCTAGCTACGCTACTGTGTTTATAGCATTTCTATAAATTAATATTTTTATATATCCTCTTCAAATATTTATGCCTTACATTATCTTCCGAATTATTAATTTTGTTATCACAGAAAACTAAGCGCCATTTATTATCAATGAAAGTGATTGTTTAACGCCAACTATATTAGATTTATAGAATTTTAAATTAATCAGCTTTCCTAAAAACAATAAAAATGTCATAGTATTTTATCTAATAACTTTAATATGTGATTCAAAGTAAATTAATTTTTATTTTAAAAGTTTCAGAACTATTTTATCCTAAAACAAAAAAACAAAAACGTGAGCCACGTGCTTGTATGAGACACAATACCATTTATATGTACATGTAATGCACTATTAATGCCATATAAATGTGAATACTATCTAATAATTGCTAAACAGTCTCATGAATATGAATAATAGGCAAAAAATTTTAACTTCAAAATAAAACGATATCACGAGTTATGACCACACATGTGAAATCATTAAATTCTCAGTCATATCAAAATGTGACACAACTGTTGAAAAATGTTTTGGATTTGTTAAAATTAGAACTTGCAATAATTTCGCTGAAGAAAGAGATTTATTTAGTCTATATTACAGACACACAAATGGGGCATTTCACGGCGCATACGGACACCATTTTGTGTTTCCGATTTTTTTAAACATTTATTTAATATTTCTGGCTGATTTTTTATTTATCAAGCCTTTTAAGAGATATACTCGTACATATGTAGGGGCCGAGTGCCGCCTGCGGGCATGGTTCGAATGTGGGAACCCCCCGTAACTTTTCACAAAATACGGCTGTTCTAACAAATGTTAAGTGCGTGTTATGGCAGCACGAAGTTTTGTACATATACCGGAACAAACAGACGCATTTGCTTTATGCTGAATTGAAACAATTTTTGAATAAGTGAAAGTCAACACAAAAGTTTTTTTTTTCAATCATTTTCCAATTGCGATAAATGAAGTGAATCAATCAAAAAGCTGAATGCAATCTATATTTACGCAGTAAATTATTTTATTTTGTGATTCGAAACCGAATGCAACCAAAATTTTCACATTTTTAGCCGATTTTCTAAGGGTGCCCACAACCGAATACAAATTTTTTTTTTTTTTTTTGTCAAAAATGATCACTCTACTATTTTTTTGATATAATTTTTCCAACTGATGAATTCAGTTTTCAGTGCTTTCTACACCAGTCAAAAGTTATGAGTCGAAAACAAAAAGGTGCCCACACCCGGCAAAAGCTAAATGGTGTCGCTTTGTCATTAAATTCCCCATATACAACTTTTGATTTTATCTCTCCTCTGAGGGAGGTTAGCGTACCTGACTTAAATTTTCATTTTCTTCATCATAAGTTGAATAAAAAAATCCATAGAACACTTGCGTATTCGGCAGAAGGGGTGTATGCAAGCTTGCGTCGCTTTAGATTGAAATGTATTTCTTCAAAACCATTATTATTTAATAGTATTTAATGTGCAAATATGATCTAACGTAATTTTTTTGCAGAAAATAATAAACTTTTATTTTTAATGTTAATAAATTTGCAAATAAGTCGCCAATTTATAAATTTTAAAGCCTAAATTCAATTTTATTGAAAGGCGGTGGTCTAAGTTGCGATATTAAGTACATAATAGTAGGGGTAGCTTCTACTTCAAATGGATGTATGTATTTCCAACCATTTAATAGTTTTACTTTTATAAATCTTGTTGAATGCAATAGAATTTTTTAAGTTGTTCAGCAAAAGTAAAGAATCGGATGTATTTTAATCCTCTGAACAACTTTGAACTTTATTTTTATTTTACTTATTTAAGGCTTATTGGATAAGTCAAAGATCTCTGCTTAATTTTGACATTAAATATTGGTTTATAACTCTATGTATATAATGATTTTTTTGCACTAACCGCACTTTGTTATCGAATATGTAGGCGTCATTGTTTACCATATGTAAACAATTATTAGAGATACTATTTCAACCATTTCCATACAACAAAATTGTGCTTATCACTACTAGTAATTTATTTATTTGCTTACTACATACTACCTTTTCAATCTGCTTATAACCGGATTTTTCTAAGGATTTATGTGCAAATAAAACATTTAAATTTGCTGCGCATCGACAGGCAAATTATATCTTTATTACCCAAGTGGTATGTAGGTACCGCAACGCTTACAAAAATCACAATCATTGGTTAATTTAAAAAGTTAATTGATAATATCATACAGTAATGTATCATTAGATCATTATTAGTTAAATTAATGACTATGGCTTTATTGACCAATGACATTTGCAAGAAAGTTTGCTTCGTGCTTTTACACGCATACAATCGAATACATATACATACATAAACCAGCTTTTAAGCTTGCACAATCACTTATGCATATGGTTATGATGAAAAATGTTTTTTCGTATGTATCATTGCCAAATGAGATTATGCTTGAGTAAAAGCACAAAAAACTAAAGCAGATTGATCAAACTTTTGTCAGTAATGTGAGAACACGAATTATTGCTTGTGCTCCAAAATATATACAGATTCTTAAATTGACTTGACAAAACTCAACTTTTCCTTATAATTCACATAAGACCCCTGCAAAATAAAATCAAACCTTTTCAGACCGATCTTTTTCAGCCAATAATTATTTAAATACTAGAAGTTAATTGTTTACATGGAAGATACTTTTATAAGCTATACAATTGCTAAATAAATATTTGAAATTGATACGCTTCACAATATTTTCTTCCGATATAAAGTCTATAGTCGAAAGGGGAACGGTTTTTTTTTCTCATCAGTTTTATATACACATTGTTTTAAAAAGTTTAACATTATAAAATATTCATATATTTTTTATTTGTTCAAAGGTGTGAGTTGTACTAGTCAGCTATCACTATAACAGAAAATTTATCTAAATTTATAAATCAGAATCTGTACTTTATAACATACTTAGTACTAACTGAATTAAATGACATGTTTCATTATAAAGGGGAAAGTTACAATGAAATAATTAAATTTAACAATAACATATAATTAATTGCATTTATTTATTTTTAATTGTTATCTGCGATTTAAATTAAACTGTGTGATATTTAATACAAATTGTAACAAAACAAATAATACTGATTTAATTTAATTTATAAAAGTATCGATTTTTCAAAAGTTAGCTCTTTAATATAGTTTTTAAGTATTGTTTTTGTAATCTGTAAGGGTTTTAGCCCAGTAGATGAAATAAATAAAATAAAAATAAATAAATAAATAAAATATAAATTATGATAGTTCAAAGCAACCACACTTACTAAAGTTTAAAAATTTTCAATTCGAAGAGCGACAGACCACCTGCACGTTCCCTTCTGAATTAGTTTCTGGTAACCTTCCAAAGTCAAAACCGTTTGATAGAAAAACTTAAGGGCAACCGTTTTCAAAAAATCACAAGTTCAAAGGTCATTAAAATCCGTTTGATCCAAATATCTGACTTAATATTTTTTCTGCGAATAAATGTTGTCCAAAAATTACTTATCTTAGAAAATTTGTTCCAAATAGGTAATAGAGATATGCTGAACTCTATAAATTGCGATAACTCTTGAACAATTAGTCGCACAAAACAATAAAAACATCTGTCGTTTGCTATCTTCTCTCACAAATAAACTCTCTATGCCGATCTTTGGCTTAAGAGACATATTCTCTCAAACCGCTAAGAAGAATATCTAAGAAATCATGAGTCATACAATTAAAAGTAATTGGAACTTTTTTGTTTAGAATTACCAGTCCGGAATTTAAAATAATTCAGTGTACAAACGGTCTTTCTTGGATCTACATATTTTGGGAAATAACCACAAGAAGCTTCATTAGCACGTGCTCTAAGTTGAAGTTCTGCTTCATACCTGATTTATTTTCTTTTTTTTTTTCTTCTGCATTCCATCAGTTTTCATTGCTAAAAAATTTCAATATTATGACCAAGAACTTTTAAGTAAATAAAGCACGAATGATATTTTTGTTGCAATTTTATAAAAATAAGCGGCGGCTTAATCATCTAGTAGAAAGACTTATATATACATAGAGGAGAGTCACCGGTTGTCGGACACCTCCGGGTACGGGACAGCCGATTTTTTCTACCATGCAAATTAATTGAGCCAATCTGATCGATTTGTCGTCATGACATGACCAAGTTTTTAAACCAACACCGAAGTGAAATGATCTATTGCTTATTATAGTTTCCACCTCGTGTTGTATTTTGACTATGAATAGTTTTTTATGATTTTTTTCAAAGTGGTATGATTAAGACAATTGAAAAAGGAAGGTGTCATGCGTTAGCATTTAGTGTTTTATGTCTACTTTATGGCACGATATGGGTTTGTGCAAGTATAAATGGGTAAAGCATTATTCTTCCCGGATATAGGACACATCACCATCCGGGTATGGGACACTCTTTATTCGATCCCAAATCGATTTCTAATTTTCAGTCCCTTATCCGGATACAAATTTTTAAAGAGCGAAAAAATATGTCTATTGAAAATTGACCATAACTTTTGTGTGTGACAAAATAACCACCCATTTTTTGGGTAAATTTTGCGTAAGTTTCTTACCTTTCAAACGATATATAAAACACCCGAAACGGTTTAGCCAGTAACAAGTTATGGTTCAAAAACAAAACCTGTCCCATACCTGATGACTCTCCCCTATAAATTTAAAAAGAGTGTCATGTAAAAAAAAACCACTAAAATTTATAGACAAATCAAGAATTTTTTGTCATTTTGTTATTTAGATCATGTTCTGCGATTTTTATTTGCTATCCATTAAATATGGCCGCAAAATTTAGGTATTCCAAATTCGCTTCTTTGTTGCCCATACGATTATGATCGATTCTTAAGCTTTCGCACAAATAAACTTTAAGCTTTCTCACTGATATAGGATCATATAAAAAGCCAAAGTTTAATGGTAAGTTTCTAATGCCTTCTTTCTACTACCTTGGTTAAAATTATGCCAAAGCAAAAATCAAAGCTCAGCGATTTCAGAAGCTCTCTTGGTTAATTTTCGAACAGTTAGTTTGGTTAAAAAACAAACTGCAACGGTATTCGCATTTTTTCATTTATAGACAAAATAATTTTTTGTTATTTTGTTACTTAGATCATTTTCCCCGATTTTTATTTGCCATCCATAAAATATGCCCATAAAATTTAGGAATTTTAAACTCGCTTTTTGGGTGCCCGTTTCGATTATGAACGACTCTTAAGCTTTCGCACAAATAAACTTTGAGCTTTCACACTGATATAAGATCATATACAAAAAACCTAAGGTTAGTGTTAAGGTTGGTTAATTTTCTAACAGTTGGTTTGGTTAAAAACAAACTACAATGGTATTCGCACTTTGATAATTTACATATATATTTTAGATATGTATAACTAAAATTATTGCATTGAAAGAATTTGTTGCTTTTTTGATTTTTTTTTCTTATTTCATGCGCACATACATAATAATCTGTCATAAACAAAGATAACCAAGCATAAACCAAGTGAAAATAGGTTAAAATGTTCTTATAAATCGCGAGATTACTTAAATATTCAGATTGGTAAAAGCTTAAAGCTCTTCAAGAAAATACATACATTGTATGTAGTACTTATATGCTTAGAAAATTGCATCAAAATGTGCAATAAAATTCAAGAATGCAAGTTGTCGTAAAGTTTTAAATAGCGCAATAAATTGAAGAAAAAAAAATAAAAAAATAAGCAACTTAATGACTTCCTACTTTGAAATTTTATTTTTATTTAATTACGATTTTGTTTTATCGCTACTTGAATGGCATATCGAATATATTGAGTAATCAAAAAAAAGCAAACAAACAATGAGAGTTTTAAGTGCGAGAAGTATTAAATTTCGCGCCGAAAACTGAAGCGCCCGCTCGAATGACGTAAAACTTTAATTTGAGCCACGTGTCGAGGAGCTTTTCATATTTTGTTTTTGCCTGACATGCACAATAATTGCATTTCATAACGTGAAATTGATAAAAAACTCACTGTCATTTTAGAAAAAAATGGTAGATAAATATTTATTCATTTGGAATGATGTTTCAGAGAACTCGCAAGTATGCGCTTTATTATGACTCTCATCACTCCGGAATAAAATAAAGCGCAGTTATTGCAGCAACTGCATTTGTAATTCTCCCTCTTTTTTCTTTTTGTTAAGTATTTGTACTATTTTTAGTATAATTGCAATTATTCGCACACAAAAAAAGTACAAATTAATATCATAAATCAAATACAAATTTTAAAAACCCATGAAGCGGAAACTCGCGTCTCATGCTGCTCCTCGCTACCCGTCTGACTATATTTGGATTCTAATTAACTTGACTTTATTTAGCTCTATTTTTCCACATTTTGTTTTTCTGTTTTTATCATTTTCATTCCTGTAAACGGTAAAAAAATCGAGATATATCAGCTGTGTAAGCGACAATGCGTTCGTCGTTATAACAATAAATATCAATGTCAAGCACAAATGTGTTCTCTATGAAACTGTAGATTAAAAAATTATGCTGCATACTTTATGCAACATGTTGCTGGAAAGTATGTTTCATGTTTATAATGTCATGACGCCGCACACATACAGTAAGCACTCTGTTAATGATTTTAGATCTTTAATTTTTTATTTTTTTTTTTTTTTTAATTTTACATACTATACATGGTTGCTTACTAAAATCATTAATTGTAAATACAAGAAGCTGTTTCAATTTATTTCAAATAAAAAGAAAAAACACGAACGCTTTTTACATTTTTTGTGTAGGAGATAAGGAGATAATATTAATTCAACATGATCTTGAAATAATCACATTTAAATAATACTCAGCATCGGTCAACTTGATATAAATTATCTTATTTTCTATAATAATTTTGTTACAATAAAAAGGAATTACCTGCCATTTATTTGTTCTTTTAGATTTCTTAAATGTACTAAATATTTTATATTTGAAAAATAGCTTCAGAAGTTCCACTGTTTTTTAAATAATATGTAAGGGTTCCTAATAAATTCGAGTACTCTTTCGATAACTCAAAAAAACATGTACCTATGTATGTTAAATTGGTGCGATTTATATGAAGCAAAAAAAAAGTCATACCGACACCGTCTCGAAAGTAAGAAAGACTCTTGAAAACGATATCTGTATAGTTTTTTTACGTTCCGAGAAAAACCAATGGAGCTATTTTGATTCTCCTGAAGGCCCATTTTGGCATACAAAAAAAAAAAAACATGTTTTTGCTTTTTTTCTTCACAAGATACCCAGCATTGCTTAAAAAATAATGATTACTTATATTCTCGAAAAAATTTTGGCGTTAAAAAATTATACATTTTTTTTTCTGTATAGATAATATCGATACATCCAGCGCACGGGACAACGTTTTTCAAAATCTGCACATTTGGGTCCATCTTGTGTCAAATTTTAGTACCGCTAGCTTGAAATTTGAAGGACTGTGAGCTATTTTTGAAGTCACAACCTAAATTTATTTTATTTTGGTTTTCATACAAAAAAAAAAAAGTAAAAATACAAAAATGCTCATAACTTAAAACTACGATTTTCGAATTACCAACTTTTACGTTGGACGTATCGATATGTATTCGAATCCAAAAATCGATTTTTTGCCTTTTTCAATTAAGCGGTCGGAAAAACGATTTTTTACTCAAAAGCGAGGCATCTTACAAAAAAATGTATAAGGCATAAAATTATCCGAAGAATATGCATGAATTTTTTCATGACCAATTTTTTAAAAATTATGAAATCCCAGTGTGCCAGACGGTTCAAATCTCCGCTTTTTTAAACGATTTTTTAAAAAGGATTCGCTTTTTTTTTGGGAATCTCTCCCGCCAACGGATCAGTAACAGATCCGTAACGGGTAAAAAAGCGGAGATATGAACCGTCTGGTACACTGGGATGTCTCAAAGAACTCTGAAAAATTCGTACGTAAGCTTTGGACAATTCTAAAATTTTTCCAAGCTTATTATCTTTATTTTGTAAAAAAAAAAAATTATGAACAAAAAACATGTGTGGATAATCAAAATCGCTCCTCAGGATTTTCTCGGAACGCAAAAAAAAAAAATTATGTAGAAGGCGTTGATTTAAAAAAATGATATCGGTCAAATAACTGATCATTATGGCAGATAATGTGTATAACATTACTTACGTTTTGGACTTGCCCTTGTTATCACTTTGTTGGGTGGAATTACCCCATATTATTTTCACTTATTTCCATATATGTTATTTGATAGAAAAATAATTCATTTTTCTTGGAAAACCAAACAAATAAATTCCCAATGCAATTACAATTTCTTAGTATAGTACATACATACATACACATCTAGTTTTTTACTACTAGCCGTGTTTCTTTTGACGCATACATATAAGCAATTGCGTTAATTTTCAAGTTATCGGCTCTTAACTGGTTTTTATGGAATAACTCCTAAACGGGAAATATTTTTTACATAAAATGAAAATTGTTTGTAGAGCATGTGATTTTCCATAAAAATAGATCCTTGACTCATGGAAATACTCTCTAAATAAAATATCATTAGTATTGGACTTTTAATCGTGCGACTCATCTGTTAAAAGTAATCGCGATTTATTTATTTTTAGTCTGCTTATTCATAATAGTTAATTTTATCTTGGTAGTTGCATATACGTACTTATATAAAATTCATAATAAAAGATTTAATTGAACAGTTATTGAGGTATCAAATCGGACGTTAACGCTTTCCCCTTTTTAAAAAAATTTAACGCACAGTAGAAATGTTCTTAGGTGTATGTCCTTTTTGGGGGGTGGAGAGTTTGGAGTCTAATCTGCCGGGGGAGCAGAGTTTGAAATTTAACGAGTTTTGAACTAAAATCGAGTAGATACTGTGTGCCAGGATTCAGCAGCATCGTAAAATCGTCACGATGACATTACGCAGCATGATGCTGCAATAAGGCAACATTGTATATTTATAAGGCAACATGCTGATAAGCTTAAAAAAGCTTTGTTCACAAGCGTGTGCTTTTTTCTACGAAAGCTTTGAATCGTCTGAATGTTGCCGGCAAATAGTTGAATGAACTTTAATGCCCCAGTGGGAATGTTACGCTTTATGACTAAATGTTTGCTTGCGCAGCAGTAAACAATAATAAATGAAATATAAATAAATAAAAAGCAAATTAAGTGGGTAACAAAATAAAAACAGACTAAATTAAAGCATTACAAAGTAATGTCCGCCATAGAAGAAAAGCCAAGCACATACTTAAAGCAAATTGCTTTTGATAAATTTATCAAAACTTTATTCTTTCCTTTCGCAATTTGAGGAAATAATGTTTAATTTTCAAATAAAATAAATAATTTTCATAAAGTTTAGTAAAATAATGTTTATATTTTTAATTTTATGTTTAGTCAGCAAATCGTCCCCTTCCAGCCTTAACCACGTAACTTAAATTTTTTTAAATCTTCGAATAAATTTAGCAATACATTATATGAAGACTTCTGACAATTTTCTGATAAAAAAAAAATTAAAAATAAAAATTAAAAAAAGTTTGTAGGTACGTGATTATCATTGAAAGGGGACGATGAGATGACAATTTTCATTATTCATCATATTTTCCACTTTGAACATTTTCCACTTTGAACATTTTCCATTAAAAAAAAAAACATTAACCCGTGAGCAGCAGCGCGTTAGCAAAATGCTCTCGCTGTTTTAAGTGCCTTTTTTTATGGTGGAGAATAACACCGCATTCAAATAAATTTGATTAAATTCAATATTCAATATTCATATATTTATTATTTAAACTGTTAAATTATAAAATAAGTAGCAAAATGATAAGTTTTATTCATTAACAAAAACTTTACAAACTTTGCCCTTAACTTTAAGAAAAAATGATAAAAACAAAATCACAAGAGAAATTGGAATAATTCATTCTACCATATGATCTTGAGATGTGTGGCTCTCATTTCATGTACTACACATGAACGTCACGTGGTCTGTGCAGAGTAATTCACTACACAACATGGGGCTTTTCCACGATTTAGCTCTATATCCTCAGGATCTTCCACCAATTTTTCATAAGAATCGTAATTTCTCGTTTCATTGATCATTTATCTGAGAATTTGTGTGGTCATAATTATAAGAAGTTATTTGCAATATATGTTTCGTGCATTACTATATAAACATTTAAATAGTAAAAAAACAGTAATAAAAAATAAAATTCTATATGCTGACGAGGAAAATACATACGCGAGCAGGCGCGTAATGAGCAAAATGCCGCGACATAAGACAAACACTTTACTACGTAGCCACAGTGCAACAGATCCATGCGGGAAGTTGGATCACAAGATAGAGGGTTAAAATTTTGGAAGGTACTGAGAAAGTTGTGCCGTTATAGCAATTGTGCAAAATACTCATAGCGCACCTGCTTACGGGATAAAACACATCGTACATATTTGAAAATGTCGATCTCTGTTTTGTGTCAGATTTTTTAAGATTAATGAAAGTTTTCCATTGGCACTTCACTTGCATTTTCGACAATATTTGTAATGAACATGACATTTTAACGAAATTCACAAATACTTGGATATAAGTTGAATACACTTCTTTGTCTGCGGTATTGTATGAAACCGAAAATCACTTTTGACATTATCTTTTGTTTTTTGGCAATGGTTTTTGCCTACGTCAACAAAAATTTTATTTTTATTTGCACTAGTGGACAAAATTAAAGAGTAAAGAAACGGATTAGTATTAGCGTTCCCACTGTATAGCTTGATATTTATTTCAGGATGCGTTTCGCAATTTTTTCACTTTATATTTTATAATTATTTGATAATACATTTTTTTTAAAAGCCATTGATATCACCACATTGTTTATATTAGATTGAATTTGTTTGTTTTCTTTTATTTTTATTTTGACGTACTTCTGTGTGTCAAAAAAAATAAATATTTTTCATATATACTAATTTTATGAACTTTAGTCAATGTTTTTGCATATTATTTTTCATATATTCCGCCTGATTTACGAGGGTCATCGCGATAATACTATATTTAATCATTTTTTGATGTTTTCTATATCGCGACAAACACTTCTCTAATTGCAGTTACAAGAAAATAAACTTAGTCTACCTTTTAACCCTTTAACGACCAGGTCTAAATACTCGAAAGAATTTCAAAATAAAAGTACGACAAAATCGAAGTAATGGGGGTTAATAAAACTTTCATTCAAGCAAATGGGGTTCTGGCAAACATACTTGTCTTCAGCCGTTAAAGGGTTAATACATATTTTACATGGTAGCTGATTCGAACTGTTACCAACTTCAGATAGACTTATCTGACAGATGGAACATGACAGCTGTCTAAAAATTGGCATGATGTTAGTTCATTCTATTGTCAACAAGTAACTAAAAGCATTTGCGCGTCAATTTATTGAAAATAAAAAATTTTCGAAATGGAATTCAAACGTAATAGTGTGATTGCTCTTTATTTGACTGGAAAATCGCAACCAGCAATTGTTCGTGAGCTGAAACATTTAAAAGTGAATAAAATGTTTGTGTATCGGACCATAACACGTTACAGTGGTACCGGCAGCGTTGCCAAACGACATGGTGGTGGTCGGAAAATAACTGCAACATCACCAGAAATGGTTCGAAAGGTGAAGGCCAGAATTGAGCGAAATCCGAGACGCAGTGGCAGACAAATGGCTGCCGAGCTGAAAATATCGCGTTAACGAATGCAACACATATTGTCAACCAAGCTCGGACTAAAGGCCCTCAAGTTCCAAAAGGCGCATGATCTCACTCCTGCTCAAAAAAAAGTTAGGCTCGATAGAGCCAAGGAGTTGTTGCGCTTGCACGCCGCCGGAAATCTGTCACAAATTGTCTTCTCTGATGAGAAAAATTACTGTATCCAGCAATATGTAAACAAACAAAATGATCGGGTTTACTTGACAGAGAGGTCCTACGAAAATTTGAATGTTCGTTTGGCCACCAGGACGCAGGCACCACCGCATGTGATGGTTTGGGCTGCAGTGACTGCTGATGGGCGCTCACCACTCGTTTTCTTGGACGCTGGCGTCACAGTAAACGCTCAGGTGTATCGTGAATCAGTGTTGGAGGGTGCTTTACTACCGTGGGCACGGAAACATTTCGGTCGCAAGCCATGGACATTCCAACAAGACTCTGCACCGTCACACAAAGCTCGTGTGAATCAAGAATGGTTAGAAAAAAACGTTCCTAGCTTCATTTCTGCTCAACAATGGCTCTCAAATTCGCCTGATGCGAATCCGCTGGATTTCTCAATCTGGGGTATGTTGGACAGGAAGGTCTTGACTAAAAAATACCAGAGCGTTGATGCGCTTAAAGTGGCCCTTCAACGAGAATGGCGCAAACTTCCACAAAATCAAATTCGTGCAGCATGCGACTCGTTCTTCGACCGTCTACGGGCCATAGTTAAGGCCAAAGGTGGCCATATCGAAAATCTCAAGTAGATTCTTAAAATTTGAACATTTCCCAACAATTATAGCGTTTGATCAATAAAATCTGTGCATGGAAACTAAAAATATAGTCTTTTGAATTGGTAACACTTCGAATCAGCCACCCTGTAGAACAGCGTCACTTGTTTATAGCTTATAGGTTTATAAGTGTATATATAAACAATTCAAAATATATCATATTATATGTTAAGCTTAGCTTAAACAGTTGTATGATATATATACATATGTCTAAGTAATATTGCAAGGTAATTATGCTTGATTGATATGTTATCGGCTGCACTTCTATATTTCTTTATATCACGCCAAATGGTGTTATTCCAAACTCTACCTTAACTTGGTTGGTATATTATGATGCAACTAAACAAGTGGACATGTGGAATACATTTATGTAACATAGGATGACTTGGGTTAATTCAAAACGAGAGTTGCATAAGTTCCCATTTGCTTACGGTTCTGAAAGGGTTAAACAGCATTTCCATAAAAAAAATGTGTAGCATAATTTTAGGCGCTCGTTTTGTTAATATCTATATCAGTGATATCCAAACTCAATACTATTATTTTGTCAAGGCATAAAAGCACATTGAAAGCTTTTATAATTTGCATAAGCTGCAAGCAAGTGACGCAGATCTGCACAACTACTGGCGCAGTTAAACGCTTATCTGTGAGTGAATATGTATATGGAAAGCTTTAAAGCACAAAAGCTCAAATGACCGTGGGCATAGGCATTGGATTTCACTGATCTAGTACGTACGACTACAAGCTATATATCATTACATAGAATGGTATTTAAGTGTCGATTTGTATAAAGTTAAAATTATTTTAATATGTTGTCTTTAAGTACTGAATATGTCCAAAAAGTACCGAAACTACAATTGCAATTGACGTTTGGGAAATGTGTTTGATTTTGTTGATTAGTATTGTATAAAAATAGATTTTTTGAAAATTTCCTTAGTTTTTCAAGCGCAGAAAAATGCACAATTAACACGATGATTTATTGCAATTTTGCGACAGACAATTTGAATTTTCCCTTTCTTGAGTATGTAACACAATTACGAAGATCATTTGCATTGTAAAAATTACGTTGTTAGGGAAAAAGTTTATGACAGTTGAAAAGTTTTTGCATATTCATATCCAAAAATTATGGTCCCTATAAAGAAAAGCGCTAAACAAAATAATCCGCTTGAATAAGAGGACTTCGATGATAATTTCTTTTATGAGTTTCTGATTTCTTGACGATCAAACTCAAGAAGTGGGAAATTTTCGTATTGAACCAATTTATCTAAGCAAGCAAAAACTTTACGTTTTTTTTGTTATCATAAGAAGATACATTTACATACGTGCATCTACGTACAAAAACAAATTTTGCGAATTCAATTTAGGTCAGCAATTTTTCAATTACAACATTCATAGGTTTAATGTAAAATTTTATATTAATGCTGAGAGGGAATTTAATCTAATTTGCATTTTTGGTTCAATTTGAATATAAACAAATAGAATAATAAATATATTTTTATACCACTCCTTCCACCCGGCATCTAATTTGAAATCATACAAATGCAAGGTAAATTTTATATGAAAAATTTGAGTTAAACTGAAATGAGCAGCTTCCTTATTTACGTGCAAAAAAAAAAAAAAACATCAAAAATATAAATAAAAAGATCACATCAAATCTTAGAAGGAAAAAAGTCAAGAAGCAAACAATTTTAATTTATGCATCAGTGCACTTCATCACTTCTTCAAATGATCAAATATTTATTCGTTACATAGGAAGCGCAGCAAGCGCCATTGTGATCGCCATTATAAACGCCAACGCGCGACATCTTGTGAGATTTTTGTTAAAAAAAGATAAAAATTTATTAAATGCATGCGGCGTTGCTCGTGGTTACTTTGAAAATAAACATTGCAGATTCAATTTAGGTTTGAGTTTTTTAGTTTTATAGTTTTCAAGTTTATTTGTAATAAACGAAAAAAGCTAGTCAAATGTTGTTTTACACTATGATGTACATTAGGTTGGTTAGAAAATTAAATTTGCTGGGAATATCGTCCACCGGGCACCATGAGTTTAATTTTGATAAGAATGAATATAAAAAAATGTTCCGCTTTTATTTTGAAACAAAAATTTCTTCCATATTTTGGATCATTTGGATCATGGAAACTAAAAATATGGTCTTTTGAATTGGTAAAACTTCGAATCAGCCACCCTGTAAAAAAATTATCTGCTTTAATTTGAAAATAAAAATTTCTTCCATATTGTGCAGCATTTTTCGGTTATGAAAATGATTTCAGGTCCATCAAATATTCTTTGAAATGGACCAAACTTTACATTAAAATTAAACTTTTGGTGTCCGACGAATGAAATTCCGAGCAATTTTAATTTTATCCATTCAAATCTGAACCAGTCTAATGTACAATAACAAAATTTAAAATTATAGTAAATTTTTAATGTACTTTCTCGCTAAATTCAAGTGCTTAAAAACAACAAAAAATTCATGAAAATTGGCATTAGTTGGCACAGCATGCAACAGTGCAACAATTGACCGCTACAGTTTAGTAACGTAATGTAGTGATATATTTACGAGTATTTATGTATTTACACATGCATATATTTTTGTTTTTTAATACACGGTAAAAACTCAACTTTAAAAATTCACGAAAAGTGCCAATTTTTATGCTTTTGTTCGATAACTATACGCCCGTAAAAGCAAACGAACTTACGACTTTTTGTTTGCGTCTTTTATTCGATTGCTTTTGCATTACGTAAATAATTTCCTGTATTTTTTACAGTTTGTCACTACACTTTTTGAAATTTAAATCGTAAATAATTATTATTTCACTTTTTAAATATTATTTTTTTCAGTGTACCTCATATATTTGCTAGTTTGTTGCAATTTGTACTGTTAAGTACTCTGACAATTTGGCAATTGTTTTTATTATCTATCGCATAAACAGACAATTTAATGAGTATATCTATTTAAATTCTCCCACTCTCAGTTCTATCACACGTTGATCCATCCATCCATCCACGGTTTGTGATAGTGATCAACTCATGTTGTTCATTCGTCTGTGCAAAATTGTTTTATTTTCATTTTAAATTTAAATTTCCATGTATAATAGGTCTTTTTTTAAAGGTTTACTAAATAACCGGGTTAACCCTTAGGATTGATCACTTTCAATCTATGTACAATGAACCATTTAAACTATTTTACCTAAATGGTACTTTAAAAACATTTAAATTTGGCACTATTTATGCAACACGAATGAATGATTTAACTGATTAAAAACAACCATGTAGTGTACCATACGGTTAAATTATGACAAATATAAAAGATATCTAAGAAAAGTTTACTCAATGCCCAAGGCGGCACGTTTAAGGGGCGGCAAAATGGACTGTAGGGGCTGGCAAAATGAGTGACTGAAATAGATATTGTTCCATGAGACCAAAGGACTATAAACTCAAGTACTCTTATCAAATGCAAAAAGGACTGTAGGGGTGGCAAAATGGACTGTAAGGGGTAGCAAAATGAACTGTAGGGGGCGGCAAAATAATTGATTGAAATAGATATTGTTCTATAAGACCAAAAGACTATAAACTCAAGTACTCTTATCAAATGCAAATTAAAAATGAGATCTGTTTCATATGTGAAGGCTCCGAAAAAATTTGGCGGTCTAATTGATATGGCAACCTTGGGAAACAATGAACTACGCGAAAAGCGGAAATATTACAAAATAGTTTTCCAGAAGATTTAGAAAAATCATTAAGCTACGAACTTCTCCAGTTCAAGTCTTATTGTGCTGAAAAAGCTTTAATACAAAATTTGCCTCAGGATTTGCTTCAAATTCTTCGGAGAAATGATCTCTGCACATTGTTCCCAAATGTTGACATTGCGTGTACAATGTACGTATGAACACCAATTTCCAATTCCACTGCTTTCTCTGATCTAAAGCGAGTCAAAAATTACTTAAAATCTACAATGGGGGAAAGTAGATTGAGTGCACTTGCTATTTTAACAATAGAAAAAGATGTTTTGCTTGAATTAGATTTTGAGGATATTTTTCACCAATTTGTACTTCACAAAATTGGACGAAAATTTTTTTAATGTATGAATAAACGATGTATTTAAACATACAAATCATTAAAGTGTTAATTTATTTGTTTTTTTTTTTATGTTTCCATTATAAGTTCTTTTACTATAAAAAAATCTGAAAGGGCCCCGAGGGCGGCAGAAAAATAAGTGCCTAGGGCGTCAAATTACTTAGATCCGCTACTGACAACCCAGTTGGAAAAGAGACTTCGTATTGGATCACCCTTTATATCAAAATTGTGACAGTTTATCAAACCAAAGTCTCTCTTCGTTAAAAAGCAAAAGTAAATAACATGTCATTACTCGTGTGTAAATCACCTAAGGCCACAATTTATATATTTTTTTTTTTGGACCTAGATTTTACGGAAAAAATCTAATGATCGAGAAAGTCGTGGGGACAGATCAAAGCACTGCCTTATGTCCCCACAACTATAGTAACAACAAAAAGAGGCGAAAGACGAAACCTACTATATGTTACTATAGCAGTGTTTTAATCCGTTCCTTAATTTGTCATAGTTATGTGTTAGAAAATGCATTTAAAAATTTTCTATGCTTTGTACGAATTTTAATTTTGTCAGCATTGATAAGAGTTAATTCAGTAAACGCGAAGCTGAAAGCTGTCTTTAGATCTAAATAGTCATTAAAAATTTTCGAAAAAAACCTAGTATAGTACCATTATTTATATGAAGGAATGTTTTTAAAATAATTCATATAATAATATACCCACCTTCGGCTGATTAATTAAGTATATTATGCGATAGAAAACTAAAATTCATAATTATTTTTAATGCATTGCGGGTGGTTCACAAGAAGAATCATAAAATTCTGATAGTAAACAAAATTTTTTAAGTTTGAAAATAAACTGCATATTTCATTAACCAAGAAAAATTTTGTATTGCAATTTTTGTTTTTTGCTTTTTGGATGCAATTTATTTATTTTGTTTTTCAATTTCAATTCTGTTTTGATCTCGGGCAAAACAAAACACAACATATGGTCAACACGATAGACTAAAAGTTGTTAGCGCTTGTTCTCTTTAGTAAAAATCAGTTGGGGCCAGAATTTCCGGTAAGCAGGTACTTGCACTACTTGCAACGTTCTTGAATTATTGCAGTGCAGTTTGACAACAAAAACAAATAAAATACTACAGTTGCCACAAAACTACAGCTGTCAATACGCGCAAAATAATCGGTTATCTAAGTACCACTTTTCGATTGTAATCGGTTTTCTGTATACGAAGTATACAATTTTTTCTAATTTTATTTATTAAAATCTGTAAAAAAAATAAAATAAATCGGTCGTATATGTCGAATAATTTAGTTTGTTGTTGTTGTTGTTGTCGTTGTTATTGTTGCTCTCTCCAAACGGTACCCAGCATAAGCTGTCAAGCTGAGCTCCTCAAAGCCACCGTTGCCACCACGGCGTTCACAACACGAATTAAAAACATTCGTTGTTAATAGTAATAATTCGGATACGACGGTATCGGTACGAAAACATAGCGAACCAACGCCATTACGATTGTTGTCGTCGTCGTCGTCGCTAAAGTCGATAGCAAAAGACGACGCCGCGTCCTTACATGAGACACGTTTCACAGAGGCTGCACTAAATCGTAGAAATTTAAGAATGTCCTTAAAACGTGGAGCAGGACCACCACCATCACCATCAGCGGGTGCAGCGGGTATAACTCTTATACAAACAGTAACCAAGGTGTCATCATCAGTTGTTGCAATTGGCAAGGATAATAAGGTTGTTATAGATAATGAAAGCATAATAACTTCTACGGTTTGATACAGGATACTCTAACATATAGTTAAAAATTATGTATGGAATCAAATTGTTTTTAATAATCGCAATCCTTGTACATTTCTGTTACTTAATGCAGATTAAGCAGTCAAACTGATATTTTTAAAATGAAGAATGCATTATAAGATTGATCAAAAAAAATTATTTGAAATATCGCATTCTTTTCTCCACTCAAAATGGCAAGGTTGTTCGAATTGGCATTGGGACAAACTGGTTGTTTTTACGTGATAGCTCAACTTTTTTTTAAATTAAGTATCGATTATGGTACTGGAGATTCTATTGAATATTGTGTTGGGCATAGTAAGGTAACATTATTAACCAAGAGGCTGGGCTTTTATCTTGCCGTAACTTTTAGGAGAGCATAGCGTCAAAATGAGAGCAGACAATAATTTTTAATAAGGCAAACTGAATTGAGAAAATAAGGTCCTACATTTTTTTGATCGTTTGATTTTGGTGTCTTAAAATAAATACTAAAAATTATGAACGAGAAAATTCATCGAAAATCGGAACGTTTAATTTCACTAGACTTTATCTTCAATTCATGAGTCATAGGAAATTTACTAACCTACAAAATTGTGGATTAACATTTTGCTGTAGAACACTCCGTCAGCGAGATATTTGCAAAAACCTTATTTTCACGATCATGAATAACCATTTATGCGACTGTAATCCTGTTGTCGATTTTTGACATTTGTTTTAAATCATTAAAATAATGTGATTCCAGTTATAAATAGTTTGGGTGTTACCTATGGCCTGGACAAAAAATAAATACCATCCAACCAATAGGGTTTATTTAAATTTTGAACACTTGGTTAAAGTTTTGAGGAAATAAGAATCTTTCAGAGATATTTTTTTATGAGTTTTCAAGTGTATTGCTTAATGGCATATGTATATATTATGAAAAATTAATTTTTGATTGTAAATTTTTTAAATTACGATTTTTTTCAGTTGTAAGTGAACACACTGAGTTTGTTTTTTGTTGTTTTAAAATTGAAGATAAAAAATCTTATAAGATAGATATCGCATGAGATAAAAATGTCATGAAAAAAATATCGCATGAGATAAAAAATATCATGCGTTAATTTTCGAATAAGATAAAAATCTCATGACAGAAAAATATCATGACATAAACTTTCTCTTAGTTACATATAGCATGAGACAAAAATCTTTTGTGACAATCATAACATAAGAATAAATAATTGTTACTTGAACTTTTAGTCATAGTATTTATATTTGCAAAGATCGACTTTCATATAAATCTATTAGTGCATTTTTAACTCATAATTATAACAAATTGAGGATCGGATTAAAAATACGGCACAATTTGTCATCATAATGTGTTAGAAAATGCATTGATAGACTTATATGAAAATTGATCATTGCAAATATATGACCAAAAGTTCAAGTAAAAATTATTTTTTTTTTTTATGTTATGTTCGTCACAAATGATTTTTGATTCATGCTATATTTAATTAAAAGGAAGTTTATGTCATGATATTTTTCTATCATGAGATTTTTATCTCATGAGATTTTTTATCTTCAATTTTACAACAACAAAAAACAAACTCAGTGTGTTCACTCAGAACTGAAGATAATCGTAATTTATTCAGTTTTTCGCAAGTTTAATTCTATGCTATTATTAAATTAAAAAAATTAAATTTTTATGCAATAATAAAACAAAACAGTTTGTTTACTTACCATAAGATCTTTGTTTGCATTTTTCGCACAGTAAAATTGTGAAGTAAAACAACAAAATTCATGTCTCGTGTAAAATATTTGCGACTATCGCAGAGATTTCCGCATTTGCTCGTGATTTTCCATTTTTAAAATTTAAATTAAAAATATTTTGTTCAGATTTTCTAAAAATGTTTATTGTTTTTGTGTGTGTCTGTCTACCTTTCTTTTTTGTTTATTTTTCTCTTTCTCTTTTTTATTTTGTCGTTGAACTTGAATTGTGGAAAATTGCAAAAAAAAAAAATAAACAGAAAAATTGCGTTATATTTATCTACTGGGTTGCACATACATACATACACTTGTAATTATGAACATATGTGTAGGTGCAAATGCTGTTGTACTCGCATTATTGCCAAAAAATTATTATTAGTTTTTCTTTATTTAGAAAATGTTTTTCGTTCATTTATCTATTTTTCTCTGTTTCTACTTGTTCTGTCATCCGTTTGATTTAACGTGACGTCATGGAAAAGACCAAACCACAAAATAAATATTTATGCATTAATTTAAGGTGGTTGATGGTAATCAATTCGGGTGTTTATGAGGGATCGTCCGGATGTATATATGTGCATAAATATGTTTATACTCGCATGTTAATGGACTATTGGCGTGAAAACTTTTTTAAATTTTGAAAGAAAAGCCTCCGTCATCAAGTTAAAGTGCGTAATTTTTGCTAAAAAGAAAATATGTTTGCAAAATTAAAGCTTTCCATATTTTTACGAATTCCATTCGTTACAGTGACAAGTGAGAAAAACATTTGGTGGTCGTTGGACTATAAATTCATGGAATATTTTTGTCTGTTTAGCAAAAAGCGATGATAAATAAATTCTTTTTTGGCACAACTGTTGCAATTGTTATTGTTTTTCATCCACGAAAATATTATGTTAAAAAAAAATTTTAAATAAATCCATAATGGATGGTCAAATGAAAGAAATATTTAGACTATAAATATTTTTTTTTTTTTGTTTTGTGTCTCTAAAATTTGGAAATCCATACTAATACAGGTGAGTGGTAGTTACAATTGTTGAGAAGTATGGAACAGGGAGATTGTACTTATGTCCATATATTGACAAAAGCGAGATCTGAAGGAAAACTTCAACAATTGGAATGATTGCATTTTTAATGAACTAGCAAGGATAGATATTATATTACGTTGATGATGTCTCGTTATGTTGTGAAAAGTTACAAAATTTTCAGTGTCAAAAAGGACTAACTAGTTTGAAAAAAGTGTCGCATATGTTGTTCGAAAAATATCTGAAAAGCTGATAATTGTCAAGAATTCTTCAAATGATGAATAGTCAAAAAAATCGTTAAAGTTGAAGAGTACCAAATAATTTAAAATATAGCATATGTGGATGAATGCCAAAACGTGTCGACTTGTTCGAAAAGTCGTTTAGAGTCAAGGAATCGGTAAAAGTTGAATAGTCAAAAAAATTTTCAAGAGGAAAAGTACTAACAACATATCGTCGGCTGAGTAATATTTTGCCGTGTAGAGATGAGCACAAGTTATCTGCTTTTGCTTTTTCAACGAAGTGGCGTTAACTGCAAAATAATACTCAGCCGATGTTATGTTGGTATAAGTCGGAAGCCATAAAAAAGATTTTTAATCATAAAAACGTTAATAGCAAAAAGTACGAGTACTTATTTATTAAAAAAGTCGAAAAATATATAATAGTTCTTCAAAAACCCGATAATGTTGTGAAAGCCGTAAGATGTTGAGAAAATTGAAATCAAAAATCTCATGATATAGAAAGAAATTAAATTTTCAAGCATATGTGCATGTATTTACCTTAAACTGATTCGATTTGTATGACACAAAGAAAAAATCGTCCCCATACCGAATAGTTTAAGATTTTGTAGATCTAGATGATCTTAATGGAAAAAGTAAAGTTTAATGATTTTTCAGCACATGTAAGATAAATGTCCCCATTTTATATAAATTAACTCAAAACAGAATTAAAATAAAATCATAAGCTAGATGACGATCATCAAACATGAGTTATTGGAATGTTCACAAAAACTTTATTTTTATACCCTACACCCAGGGTATATTCACTTTGTCCTTCCGTTTGTAACGCAGAGAAGGAGGCGTGGCAGGTATGGAAAAGTATATATATTCTTGATCAGCGTCACCTCCTGAGTCGATATAGCCATGTCCGTCTGTCTGGCTGGGTGGCTGGCTGGCTGGCTGTGTGTGGAAATACATTTTTTGGGAAAACTGAGCAACGTAATTCAATGAAATTTGGTAATCTGCCTCCATCATAAAAGATAGCCCGTGGGATTGAAAATGAGCAAAATCGGTCAACGGACACGCTTACCGCCCATACAAAAAATATATTCAAAATGTAATAATAAGAGCATTATTTGCAATAACAAAAGCAAAATACACATAAATACTAGGAATAGTAAGTATAAGCTCTGAGAAAAAACTAGGTGAATTCGGACTATAGGGCGTGGCACCCCCCATATGAACAAAATCTTCAAAATGCTATACTGAAAGCGTTTTTTGAGATAACCCAACCAAATTGCACACAAACACTCAAACCTATAAATGCAAGCTATACGCAAAATCTAGGTAAACTCGGACAAGAGGGCGTGGCACCTCCCATATAAGCAAAAGTTTTAAAATTATATAATGAAAGTGTTTTTTGAGATAATCCAACCAAATTTCAAAATGCTATACTGAAAGGTTTTTTTACGAAAACCTAACCGAATTTTACTCAAACACTCAGAACAGTAAATGCAAGCTCTTCGCAAAATCAAGGTTAGCTCGGAGACGAGGGCGTGGCACTTCCCACATACGCAATTTGTTTTTTGTAGGGTATTTAGTTTTTGGCCAGGCCAAAGATACCACCCTTACTAGTTCAACTTGAATTATACATCGTAAGTGATTAGATCTAAGTTTTTTTATTGTTTTTTAAACAATTTTATTTTTCATAAACCACAAAACTTTGTCTAAAAGTCTTGCGAAAAATTTTTTTAAAATCCTCGTTAAAACATTTCATTTCATTTATATTATTATGCGCTTGAAAATTAGAAAATTTTCAAAAATCTTATATGTTTCATAGACTATAACTTAAAAGTTTGATCAGATTTGTAATATTGACTTGGAAAAAAAAATCTTGCTCAGTGTTTGCACAAAGCCTACTTTTTTACAATGACTGAATTGCACTGTCAGTTTATTCTCTTACTACCAAAATTGGTAAATACAAATATTCAAGCTGATATCTTTATTTGAAAAAATTTTTTAACAAAAAAAAAAGGGTTTGTTTGTTTGAAAGGATTCAGTAATTTTTGTTCGATTATTTCCCATCTCTGAAAGAAATACAATTCATATACAAAATTTTAACTCGATATCTTTGAAACTACTACGGCTGCAATCGAATTAAGAACATCCAGATTGGCAAAATCTGACACTGTGCATCGTCTCAAAAGTAAGGACTCTTTAAATGATATCTGTGGACTTTTGACAAAACGAGATATGAAAATTAATTTTTCCTACCGCGTAATTGAAAAACGTAATAAATCGATTTATAGAATCGAATATTATTGATAGGGTAAGGGAGGGAAATATGGACCACCCAAAATACATAAAACAAAACAATTAATTTTATGTCATCCAGTAAAGGAAACAATTTACCTTTATTCTGATTCACTTTTAGATAAATATCTCATCATGATAAAGAAAAAAGATTAAAAAACTGAAAATACTCAAAATGAAGATAAAAAAAAGTGTAGTGTAATATGGACCATATAGTTCATTTGGTGCAGAAGTTGCATATAAAAATGTCACTTCCACATTCGGCACATTTTTCATGACTCTAAGAACGTCAGATTACACATTCAACCCAAAATTCACCACGTCGATCTTCTGAGTAAAGAGTGTTACATTATATGCATTTTTTATAATTTTTTTCCTTTGTAGTTAACGAATTACATATAATGACCATCAGACTCGTCATGAAAACTGCAACTTGATTCCCCATCTGAAAAAGATGATAAATACAATTGTTCTTTGGTGGTCCATATTACCCACAGCACGTTTGGTGAAATAAATGGTTTTTTATCAAAATCTCTTGTGGTTAATGAAATTATTTGTGCTAATAAATTATAAATGGTATTCACTGACTTTATATCATTAACCATTTATTTAAAAACGCGATGTCTTTAAAGTGAAATAATGAAATATACTCACTAGAAAAAAATTATCACTGATCTGTTTTTTAGAAAAATCAACTTTACAGAAACATGAACATGAATAACGTAAATCCTATGTATGCAGTGGGAAATAACCATGTGGTCCATATTACCCACGTAGTCCATATTTCCCTCCCTTACCCTACTACAAAAAATCTTTTAACGCCAAAGTTTTTACAAAAATTTGATATATATTTTTCATGCAAATTTGGGTTATGACCAAAAAACATGTTTATGTAAAATGTACTTTCAGGAGAATTAAAGGCGCTCCATCGGCATAGTATGAAAATGTGTAAAAAGCAAAAAATGCTTAGAATCATCTAAAATATACATGTAAATTTTTCAAGAATTTTTTAAGACTTATAATAATTTTTCATAAAGTGCTCAAAACAAAAATAAAAAAAAAAATCAAAAAATTCTCAAGGCACACGTATTCTGTGGGCGATTCCGTGCTTTTTTTGTCTTATAAACTTTTTTCGTAAGATGCAATTTTCATATGTCAGCTATCTCATACAATTTCATTGTGATTTTTTTTTATGTTTTCCGGAACATCTGTTAGCTTATAAGATCGCATTTAAATTTAGAATGCCTGTCTATAATGGTTGATTTTCCCAGTGCAGAGTCTGGACCACACTTATCAAGCCAAGTTTTTTTTAACATTGTTTTTTCACATCAAAAGCAATGTTTTATCAACACACGAAATTCTTTTCCTTCCTTTGTTTTGAAAATATGAAACCATTGTAATTTTTGAAACAGCATCCGGGATGGAAAAATTTTTTCCCCAGGGAATGCCATTCATTTTATATGTAAAATGAGCTGCTGATTCCGAAAATCGCATTATTTTTTTTTTTTTGTTTCGTGTCGTTTTCAAGATATCGGTCATTTTCGGTTTTCGGACCAAAAAAAAAAAAAATAGTTCCATTTAAATACAAATATCTCAATACCCCCCACATTTAGGTCAAAATGACCTTAAAGTTAAAATTGTCTACAAAAATATTCCTCGTAATATCCTGCATAAGTTTACTGAACACATAATACACCTCAAATGTAAGGATCATATAGTTAAATTCATCGATTTAACACAAGAATGCGCTATTTTGGTATTTTTCATGTACAGTGGATTAAAAAACTTCAAAAATCCATTAAAAAAAAATCTGACGTGCTGGAGAAAAACGACGAGACACGGGTATTTTTTTTAACGCCTACTTTAAGAATTTTTTGGATTTTCTCATGTGTTTTACAAAAAGTTTTAATTATCGAACAGTTTATTACAAAAAAACGAAAAAAATAGGGAAAAACGCATTTTGGTAACTTTTCAATGAATTGTATACAACTTTTGCATTTTTCCATGGATTTTTTTAAGTGGTATCTTATTTTCTTCACAAATATACAGTCTATGATACAAAAAAAAAAAAAATATAAAAAAGTTATTTCTTCTTGTATAAATCAGCAGTTGATTTTGATTTTTTGTTAATTTTTTCGAAAAACAAGTGTTTTTTTTAGAAATCAATTTATTTCGCCGAAACTAACAAACCAACCAAAAAGTGATGTGAATATCATTTATAGGTAATTTAATTACCTTTAATATGACATACAATACGTTTGAATACAAACATTGGTTCTTGAGATATTTGTATTTAAATGGAACTATCTTTTTTTTTTGGTCCGAAAACCGAAAATGACCGATATCTCGAAAACGACACGAAAAAAAAAAATAATGCGATATACGGAATCAACAGCCCATTTTACATATAAAATGGGTAGTGGCATTCACTGGGGGATTTGGCTGTAGAGTAGTGTTATTTACATTTCTTGTTTCGTTCTCATCATACAGAATGTGTAACTATTAGTTCTACAAGCCCAAACATGCATATCAAATATCTCGAAAACCAAGTAGTTATCAAAAAATTTGTTATTTTTTCATTCCTCATAAACAAAAGATGTAAGTTATCGATTTTACTTAGATCGAAAACGACGCGCATTCTGCAAGCATGAAGTTTTATAACTTCGCACCTACACTGAGAAAACAGTATGATTATATACATCAAAATTTGGTAATAATTAACTAATAATATATTTGATATAGGCGAATCGAATATTTGATATCATTTAATGAGTGGCATATTTGAGCAATTTTATTGGTTCAATCGTATATTTGTTAATAATTACCAAATACATGTTTGCATATAAAAACATTTATTGTTTTGAAATTAGACCTTTGTTATTATTAATCTTTTTATTAATTAGAAACTTATATGACAATATTTGCCAGGATCACGGCGACATCATTAAATATAATATTTGTAATAAATTAAAAATAAAACTCTTCCCTGAAATTTGAATGCACTCGTCAAGTTGCAAAAAAAAAAACCAAAAAAAAACAAAAAAAAAACACAAAAAAAAAATCATATCTGGGTGGGGATTGAACTCATACCCCCGGGGCATTTTTTGTTCTTTGTTAGATGCTACCACCCAACAAACAAAAACGTTTGGAAAATAACTTATTATACGCTTATTAAAGCAAACATTTCGTTTGGAAATTAACTTGCAAAGTGTTTGGAAATTCTTGAATTCTAATTATTTAATAATCGAAACTGGACCTTTCATAGCAAGCTTGTGAAAATCATTTGGAGCAAGCTTTTTATAAATGTTTTTATACAATATTTTCCAGATTTTTTTATTCAATATTTTTAAATTGTTTTTTTAACTTTTCAATTAACATTTTGTTAGTTTTTATTATGTTCATAAAACAATGTTTTCCAAACATTTTTATATTTAATTAAAAATAAAAAAAGTTTATTTTTGCTGAGAATCGAACCTATGACCTCCAAGTTATGAGTCGACAATCTTATCAACTGACCTAACGTGCCAGTTATGATTCAAACGCCTTGTGTTTTACTTAGCTCGATAAGTCATTGAAAAAATAAAATAAAAAATTTTTCGAATGTTTGGAAAACGGTTATTGAAACGTTTGAAAATAAATAATTTTCCAATTGTTGATTTTAACTTTGCAAATCAATTTTAAAAATAATAAAAAAATAATATTTTCCAAACGTTTGAAAATTGGTTATGAAAACATTTGAAAATTAACTTTTCCCAAGCTTAAAAATTGAAAAGGTTATAAAATTGTTGGTTGGGCATGTATTTACCAGCTACATTTGTAACCTTGGTTCATTGCAATCGTAAGAGGGAATCCATGTATAGCGAATTGGAACTATGCCGCGCGTATTGAATTCTTTAAACCTCAGGACGCAATGACCGAATGTAAATTACTGAATCTTACAGCTTAACAATCAGAACTATATTATAACTATAGATGTTCTACATATACAAATTGAAATACGAAAAAGTTATATCAAATCAAAAAGTCAATCAAAGTGAAGTAAAAAAATAAAATAATTAATTTAAAAAAAAAAACTTTCTTGTCTGGGATTCGAACATAGACCCACAGGATATGAGTCAAACGTCTTATACATTGAGCTAACTCTATCTACGTTTGTAGTGATTGTTATTTTGAATTTATTTTAAACAAAAAGTCAAACACAAAATTTAACAAGTATTGATTGTTTTTTGTAACTTTTGAAAATACCCAACAAACAAAAACGTTTGGAAAATAATTTATTATACGCTTATTGAAGCAAACATTTCGTTTGGAAATTAACTTGCAAAGTGTTTGGAAATTCTTGAATTCTAATTATTTAATAATCGAAACTGGACCCCTCATAGCAAGCTTGTGAAAACCATTTGGAGCAAGCTTTTTATAAATGTTTTTATACAATATTTTCCAGATTTTTTTATTCAATATTTTTAAATTGTTTTTTTAACTTTTCAATTAACATTTTGTTAGCGTTTATTATGTTCATAAAACAACGTTTTCCAAACATTTTTATATTTAATTAAAAATAAAAAAAAATTTATGTTTGCTGAGAATCGAACCTATGACCTCCAAGTTATGAGTCGACAATCTTATCAACTGACCTAACGTGCCAGTTATTATTCAAATGCCTTGTGTTTTACTTAGCTCAATAAGTCATTGAAAAAATAAAATAAAAAATTTTTAGAATGTTTGGAAAACGGTTATTGAAACGTTTGAAAATAAATAACTTTCCAATTGTTGATTTTAACTTTGCAAATCAATTTTAAAAATAATAAAAAAATAATATTTTCCAAACGTTTGAAAATTGGTTATGAAAACATTTGAAAATTAACTTTTCCCAAGCTTAAAAATTGAAAAGGTTATAAAATTGTTGGTTGGGTAATGTTTTGAAAATAATGTCAGTATGTTTTTGAAATTTTTCAATACTTGTTGAATTTTTTGTCTGACTTTTTGTTAAGAATTAAAATAGATAGAGTTAGCTCAATGTATAAGATGTTTGAGTTATAACCTGGGGGCGTAGGTTCAAATCCCAGACAAGAAAGATTTTTTTTTAATTATTTTTTTTTTTTAGAGTGCGTTCGAATCCCAGACAAGGTTTTTTTTTTTAAGTTAAAGCAAATATTTGACATTCCATCAAACAGATATCAGTTTTGGCCCAATCGACAATATTTCAAGGTCCAATTAAAGGCATATTAATATTTACCGAAATTTGTTAATTATTAACAAATATTTTCTAAAATGTTCAATCAAATATAATTCTTTGATCGAAACATACTCTTTTCTCAGTGTAGTTTTTAGGATGTCAATAAAAGTTTTTTTAATATATTATAGTTTCAAAAAATCTATCGATTATCAAATTTTTCAGTTTTGTTTACGATATTACACTATTGGAAAATGGATGATGGCAACTCTGCATTTTTAATCGATAGTTAATAATTTATATTATTTATACATTTTTTTTTGTGCTAAGTAAAAGAAAAAACGTTTGTTTTTTTCTACTTTACTTTTTCTCTTTTATTACGTCGGCAATGGAACATTGATTTTTGTACTTTAGAAGTACAGAATTATATATGTAATACAATTTTCACTCAATACTAGTGGAGTTGTTCACTAAATTAAAGTTAAATAAAATTAATAAACAAAAAATTAAGGTAAAATCAAATTAATTAAGAATAAACTGCATTTTTGTAAAAATTAAGTGAATCAATTTGCCAAATACACAGATCATCCAAGTATGTACGAGTATATTCCGCAATATCTTGTTGTGTTATTGTCAGTGTTTTAAAAAAATTGGTAAGAAAAACAACACTAAAAACAGAAATGTCCAGAATTAAAAAATTAAGGGAAAAATATTTGTTTAAAAAACATATTGAAATGAATAATATTGAATGAAAATTTTAATGTGAATGCAAAATTTGGCAGTGAAACGAAAACAATTTTCACAAATATCGTATTTTTTTGTTTTATTTCTTTTGGTTCCTCAATTTTGTTTACATTTTAATTTTAATTAAGAAAATTAAAATGTACTAAAAACAAAAGCAAAACCTAATTATCAAAATCTCGTAACATATGCGTTTGCGTAGTACAAAAACCTAACCAATACGAATGCCAAAAAAAAACATATACAATTATACTCTATCTATGTATCTATGTAATCGTATATATATTTCTAATAGACGAATTTAAATGCATGTGATTAAATGATTTAACGATTTCGAACTCTTTTCAAATCTTTTTACAGAAAATCCCAACAGTGAGTCCGGGCTATGATACAGAGAAGCATAACGCATCCAAGAATAATAACGCGAATATAAAACAATCAAAGTATGTCATTGTGATTTTTATAACAAACTATGAACTATACACGTATCTTCTAATTATAATAAGAATTATCTATCGAATATCGTAACGTATCGTAAAAACAAAAAAAGACTTCTCTCTATCAAAATTATTTTAACTCGGTTTATCGAATATTTTATAAAGTAGTTAGTTATTTATATTAAACCAAAATAAAAAAAGTTACTTTTTTAACGCGTTAAAAATGTATAAAAATATTCATAACAATTCATCAACAACAATGTTTGAAATGTATTCCTCTTCGGATAGATTCATACGTCCGGATATGGCAGATGTACCGGTACAACAGGCAGCAGGATCACAATTGCCTTTGGTGTTAACACGAAAAAAAGGCGGTGACGATAATGATCCACATTATAATCCATTCGAGCATCGGAAAATTGATCATCCCACATCGTAAGTATTTTAAATGAAATATATCATATTTGTTAATGAATGGAAAGTTTTTTTTTTGCTTTATGTCGCCGTAGGAGTCATTCGAAAATGATGAATGATGAAAAAATAAATTATTTATTAATATAGAAAACAAACTTAAATTTTTTAAATCGTTTGAAATTGAAATTGTGCTAAGGATAGTATAGACTTGCGAAAAAGGACCTTAAGTGTATTGTAATTTGAAATTTTTGATTTATTTTAATCATTAAATAAGTCTTCATTTGTACTTCCTTGTATCACAAAAGACAATTTTTCATTTATTTAATGTCTATCATCAAAGAGTACTGAACGAACAGTGGAAAATTTAATGAAAAATCCCATGCAAGTGTCCTCTTTGAGTTTAGTTGGCACCATACACTTGCCCTTGCTCTTGACTTTTCTTGACGGATTTCTTATTTACGGTTTTTTTTACATTTAAAATCATCGATAGATATGTTTTTACTTAGAGTGTGATTATTTTATAAAAGTAATCAGCAATTGGGGAAAAGTTTTTCATGCATTTACGTCAAAGTTCTATGTACAAAATCATTGCAATCATGCAGTTAATTGCTGAACGCGCTTTTGGCAATTTGCCAAAAATTTCATGTTGAAAACATTGATGAGATATTGAAAACTTATATTTTTGTATTTTTATTTTATACATAAATGCATTAAAAAATGTCAATACCTTTTATGGTAATGTAGATTTTAGATGTTCAGGCCTGTTTCGAAATCTGTGTGATTTTAATTACTTTTCATTTACGAGGCTTTTTGATGAAAACGGTGAGTGAAACGATAAAAAGTATTAGAATCTCTTTTGTGGAGAATTGCAGGTTCTGCAAATAATATTTATTTGCATTAACGAAAAAGTAACCGTTCGAGAACTATTCTTAAAAAATCGCAAAAAGTCGAAAAATTCAATTTTATCGAATATTTCCTAAAAGGTTACCTTTTCGTAAATACAAATCAATATTATTTATAGAATCTGTAATTCTCCACATAAAAGATACTGATTCTTTTTATCGTGTGACTCATCAAAAAGCTTCCGAAATGAAAAGTAATTGAAACTACACGGATTACGGAACAGGCCTGGTTTACTTTTTTTTTATTTTTCAAGCACATTTATGAAATCGGCAAATATTGGTTTTCAGATTAATTCAATTCGAGGTTTTTAATATATTGCAGGGTTCTGATTTTTGGACTTAAAATCGATTAACATTAGCAACACGCCTAAAAAAAATAAAACTTCATGACTCTAGTCCAGCCACAAATTGCATGCAGTAACGGACAAAACAATAGGGTCAGTTAAAAAATCTTTCTTTTTCGTCATATAACAAGCAGCTGATGGAAGTTTTTTTATTAGAATATTTTTTTATAACGTTAACATATTACATACTTCCATTTCTATTAACTATAAAATAAATATTATTTTCTTAAAGTAGGGGAAGGTAACCGGTTGTGGGCCGGGTTTCGTTTTTTGCCCGTAACTTGCATTCAAGTATACATTTTTCGGACTTGTGGGTACCAATGGAAAGCTAGAGGCAGTAGGTAACCAAAAATAATATAATTTCTCAAGAAAAAAAATTTTTTTTTACAAATTTTGTAAAGAGCTTGTTTTTGGACAAAAAAAAATTTATAACCGGTTGTGGGCCACCCTGACAAATCCACTTCAAATGCAAAATTATGAAAAAAAACCAGTAAAGAAATGTGTATTATTAAAATTTATTTATTAATGAAGCCTCTAGTGGTGAAAAAACATCAAGAAAATGTGACTTTTTCAAATTATTAATCATCCTCATCGGATTCGCAATTTGGCTTTCGGCCGCGATTTGATGATTTTTTGGGTGAAGCAGCTTGCAAGGGGCCAAGTTACTCCAAAAGACAGCTAACAGAAGTCGATTTATTTGTTTTATGGTAACCCACAACCGATTACAAAAGGTGGCCCACAACCGGTAACGGCAGCCATCCCTTAAGTGACTGGCAAAATTCTCGTGGCGAAAAATTTTTAACAAACTCGATATAAAATCGGAAAATTTAACGTAAATACTGCATAAAAATGCATAACACTCACCTCTTTGCAATATTTCACTACGCTTTATCACTCTCGCAAAATCTTCAGAAATTATTTTATTGAAAATTTCTTCGTCAATTTTTTTTGTTTTGTTGTAGCTGCGGGTCAGATGCGTCCTTTCACTTCAGTGTTTGCACTAAAACTGTCTATTGTCAATATACACATAACCTCATACTCAGATCTGTCACATTTTATAAACGTCAAAAAATACAAGGGGTAGCCCACAACCGGTGACGGCCCACAGCCGGTTACCTTACCCTACTAAAAAACAAACATAAAGAATCATTTAGGATCAAATACATGGTGGACAAAAAAATAGGTTCATTGTTAAAAAATCATGAAAAAGTAGGGAAAATAAAAAAATAATATTGCAGCAGCTAACATTTAGTAGCATTACCCTTATTATTAAGCACTGCGTGACATCTTTTCGGTATTCACCAAGGTCTGGCAAGTGCTTTTTGGAATAGCATACCAAGCTTGTTGAACTTTTGCCCACAACTCATCCATGCGTTTTGGTTTCGTTGGTCCAATTTTCTCTTTAACTATTTTCCACAAATTTTCGATTGGGCTTAAGTCCGTAGATTGCACTGGCCAAGTCATTAATTCCACATAGACGCAAGCAAGCGAGGATTATATTCTGTATTTTTTGGACGTCTAATCCAAGTTTTCATCACTATCAATTAAATTAACTTTTTTTTTTGTCCGACAAAGAGGTTTTGCACCATTTTTTTTTTTGTTTACTGCGCCGTCCCAATCTGATTGTAATTTTTCGAATGCAAATCGGTTTTTCTTATGCCTCTTAGTCTGAATTGGGACTTTCCGTGATGATCTTCAGAAAAGTTTTATTTTTTGCACTAAACGTCACCTCACAGTTCTGGTAGAAACTGGAACTCCAAACTCTGCTTGGATGACTTCAGCAGACTAAAAACGATCCCGAAATTATCCCTGCTTGAAATAAATATCACCTTTTCAGTTGTTTTTCCTGATCTACCGCAATTTAATTGTTGTTTTTGTGGCAGCATATTATTTTGGCTATTTCCCTTTGGCTTCGGAACTCACTTCGCAGCTTCTTGATGATGGAACGCTTTCATTCGAGCAATACCTTCCACGACCCATTTTGTGCTATTTTACATATAATTTTTATTTACAATGTCATCTATTATCCAAAACTTTATTTTGAAATTGGTGAAAATGAGAACCGCAATCAATTAAAATTTTTTTCTTAGACTTGAGTTTTGGAAACACAACACAGAAAAAAGTTAAAAACATATTGAAGCAATGGGTGACCCTTTTGTTTTGTTCGTCACTGTATAATCTTAAATGAAATACATCAGGTTTCATTATTATGTTAATGAAGCCATTTTTCAGCAAAAATCATGCTTCTTTTGAAAAAAGGCCAAAGTTTTATGAAAATCGATGCAAATTGGAAAGATGATTTGAAAAGTTTTTCTGTCAGGTAAAAGGTATTCTAACAGCATACAAGTTCCACAAATTGTTTTGAAGATATAAAGAATTTTCATAATTGCAGACTTTTTCTTTGAAAAAAACATGGTTTTTTCGAAATTTCGTATCTCAAAATCTCAGTTTTGTATTGAAGCGACGGAACTATAAAAAAAAAAACTAAAGTGAACAAAAATAAGAAAAAAAACCGGTTGTATGGTCTTCAAAACCTATACATACAATACAATATCATAGTACTTAAATGACAAAAGTTGCTTCACAAAAACAATGAATAAAAACTTTTGACTTAATTTCTTGTACCCATTTATTAATAAAAAACAAGTCTGAAAAAATTTTCAGAAATTATAAAAAATGTGGAAAAACATTTCAAAAGTCGGAAAATGGTGTTAAATTGAACAGAAAATTATAGAAAAAGTTACAAAATCTTGAAATGCTAAAAAATTCGAAATTTTTTATAAAGACACGAGAGGTAAAGGAAAAGTTGGAATAAATGTTTAAAAGTTTTTAATAGTCGAAAAATATTCATAAGTACTTAAATATCGCGAGGAATCTTTTCAAAAAATGTTAAGGAAATCAAAAAAATCTTTAGTAACTGTTAGATTAAACTTACTTTCTACTTATGTTTTTAAAAAATATTTTATGAAACCATACAATTTAGTAAACACCATATCTGTTTTATTTTATTTCCAGCGATGCCGAAACCTTAATACATCTGCTAAAGGGATCACTTGGTTCTGGCATTCTTGCCATGCCAATGGCCTTTCTCAATGCGGGCCTATGGTTTGGACTTGTGGCCACATTTATTGTGGGTGCCATTTGCACCTATTGTGTGCACATATTGGTAAAATGCGCGCATATACTTTGCCATCGACGAAAGATACCCATGATGGGTTTTGCAGATGTTGCGGAACAGGCTTTTCTAGATGGTGGTCCGAATTTGGTGAAATGGTCACGTTTCATACGTTTCATGGTGAATACATTTCTGGTGATTGATTTACTCGGTTGCTGCTGCATCTATTTGGTTTTCGTCGCTAGTAATATTAAACAAGTGGTAGATTGGTATACTGGCGAAGAGATGAATATTCGCTTATGGATTATCATTGTTACTGCTCCATTGATCGTTATGTGCCTGGTGCGTAATCTGAAATTTTTGGTGCCATTCTCAATGTTCGCAAATGTTTTGATGTTCGTCGGCATTGTCATAACATTCTATTATGTTTTCACCGATATGCCAAATCCATCAGAACGAGTTTCTATCGCCAATGTAGAACAGTGGCCACTGTTCTTCGGTACGGTCATCTTTGCCTTGGAAGGTATTGGTGTAGTTATGTCATTGGAGAATGACATGAAGAATCCACCACATTTTATTGGTTGTCCATCGGTTTTGAATATTGGCATGGGTACTGTGATGCTCTTGTATGCAACAGTTGGTTTCTTTGGTTATTTGAAGTATGGTCCGGCAACGGCGGGCAGTATAACATTGAATTTACCAGTGGAAGAGGCGTAAGTTAATGGCATATTTTTGTATAGTATAAGACGTTTAGATTAATTTTCTCTTTATATCTTTTGTTTTCAGTTTGGCTCAATCTGTTAAATTAATGATTGCTTTTGCCATATTCTTGACATTTACGCTGCAGTTCTATGTGCCAATCAACATCATCTGGAATGGTGTTAAACACAGAGTTTCGGAGGAACGTAAAAATATTACTGAATACGCCATACGTGTTGCGCTTGTGGTATGTTGCTATTTTAAGTATTGAAATATTAAAATTTATCGCTATATACTGGAAAAAGTTTATTTTGATTTGGGAAAAGTTTATTTTGATTTGGGAAAAGTTTAAATGATTTGGAAAAACTTAACTTGATTTAAAAAAAGTTTATTGGATTTGAAAAAAGTTCATTTTGACTTTGAAAAAGTTAATTTGATTTGTCAAAAGTTTTTTTTTGATTTTTAAAAAGTTAATTTGATTTGGAGAAAGTTTATTTGATTTGGAAAAAGTTTACTTTGATTTTGAAAAAGGTTTATTTGGTTTGAAAAAGTTTATTTGATTTGAAAAGATTATTTGACTTGCAAAAACTTTATTTGAATTAGAAAAATTCATTTTGATTGTGAAAAATTTCTTCTCGATTTGGAAAAAGTTAATTTGATTTAGAAAAAGTTTATTCAGATTTGGAAAAAGTTTATTTTGATTTTGAAAAAGTTAAAGTGATTTGGAGAAAGTTTGTTTTGAAAAAGTTTATTTGATTTGTAAAAAGTTTACTTGATTTAGAAAAGTTTATTTAATTTGGAAAAAGTTTGTTTTGATTTTGAAAAAGTTAGTTTGATTTGCAAAAATTTTATTTGGCTTAAGTAAAGTTTATTTCGTTTGAAAAAAGTTAATTTGATTTGGAAAAAGTAAATTTGATTTAGAAAAAGTTTATTAAGATTTCGAAAAGTTTATTTGATTTGAAAAAAGTTTATTTTTATTTTGAAAAAGTTAAAGTGATTTGGAGAAAGTTGCTTTTGAAAAAGTTTATTTGGTTTGTAAAAAGTTTACTTTATTTAGAAATGTTTATTTTATTTGGAAAAGTTTTATTTTGATTTGGAAAAAGTTTATTCAATTTCCAAAAAGTTTATTTGACTTCCCAGTGTGCCAGACGGTTTATATCTTCGCTTTTTTACCCGTTACGGATCCGTTACTGATCCGTTTGCGGGAGGAATTCCAAAAAAAAAAACGATTCGCTTTTTTTTTGGGAATCTCTCCCGCCAACGGATCAGTAACGGATCCGTAACGGATAAAAAAGCGAAGATTTGAACCGTCTGGCACACTGGGTTAGGTAAAGTTTATTTCGTTCGAAAAAAGTTAATTTGATTTGGAAAAAGTAAATTTGATTTAGAAAAAGTTTATTAAGATTTGAAAAAGATTATTTGATTTGAAAAAAGTTTGTTTTGATTTTGAAAAAGTTTACTTGATTTGCAAAAAATTTATTTGAAAAAGGTTTATTGTGATTTGGAAAAAGTTTATTTGATTTGAAAAAAGTTTATTTTGATTTAGAAAAAGTTAAAGTGATTTGGAGGAAGTTGGTTTTGAAAAAGTTTATTTGATTTGTAAAAAGTTTACTTGATTTAGAAATGTTTATTTAATTTGGAAAAAGTTTGTTTTGATTTTGAAAAAGTTTATTTGATTTGGAAAGAGTTAGTTTGATTTGGAAAAAGGTTTATTATGATTTGGAAAAAGTTTATTTGATTCGCAAAAATTTTTTTGATTTGAAAAAAGTTAATCTGATTTGGAAAAAGATTTATTTTGAATTAGAAAGAGTTTATCTGGTTTGAAAAAGTTAATTTGATTTGGAAAAAGCTAATTTGATTTGGAAAAAGTTGACTTGTTTTGCAAAAAGTTCTTTTGATTTGAGAAAACGTTGTTTTGATTTGGAAAAAGTTATATGAGAAAAAAAGGAGTGGGAAATGTTCAACTTAGAGTGAAAACCTGTAAATACATACTACTAACCTTATCCATATCTTTACTTGCATATCTTTCATTATTTTTATTTTTCAGGTGCTCTGTGGTGGCATCGCTGTTGCTCTACCCAATTTGGGACCATTCATTTCGCTGATTGGTGCCGTATGCTTAAGTACGCTTGGTTTAATTATACCATCGATCATTGAATTGGCTGTTTATCAAGATGATCCTGGCTATGGCCGATGCAATTGGCGGTTATGGAAAAATTGCGTACTCATAACATTTGGTGTGGTGGGATTCGTCACTGGTTTATATGTCAGTATTCTTGAATTTAAAGAAGAGTTCTCAGCGGAAAAGGATTAATGAGCAAAAGAAACATGGAGATGTTGAGTCGTTCTTCGAAAGAAAAAAACAGTATAAATTTTATTTTTAAATTTAATATTATTAATTGTTAAATTAACGGTGAAAATCAGTAACAAATTAACAGTAACAAAAAAGAAAAAAAGAACATGGAAATTAACACATTAAAACCAAAAATCAGACATTTTTTTTATACAAAAAACACTAAACTTTTAAGAAACAAAACATAAATCTTTAAAGTATAAGACGAACAAAAAACAAAAAACAAATTCTAATAGACAGAAATTGATTTATGTAATTTGATTTATGCATATTGATGTTGACATACATAAATATGCTTTTTTTTTTGTAAAGCAATTAATCTTTTTTTTTTTTTTTCATTAGCAATGTAAGATTTTATAACGAAAAGTTCAAATTGTAAATTGTATTTACATTGAATTTTAGTTCAAAAGTACCTTTTGCTAAACATATGCGATATATAGTAAAATTAAAGTATCATAAGTATAAGTTTTGATTATTATGTATAGTGATAGATGATAAATTTGGCTTTTAATTTTTTTTTCCCCACATTTCAAAATGCTTCAATTCAGACACGGCTAGTTACGATTTGGAAGAGTGTTGGAGAGCTATAAGCACTCGTCACTCAGCGCCTGCACCGGCTTTGAGCTTTTTAGTGTGCACACAAAAGAATATAAGCGTGTGAAAGCACAACTAAAGCTCTGCATGCATGCAACGCGTACTGGCCGAAGCTGCTTTTGAGCAAAACATACGATATTGTTAAATAAAATTACGGCAACTCTTAAATACGGTTTTGTAAATATCATTTATTCTCTATATTTTTTCCAAATTAAACTCCATATATTTTGTACACCTTTTATCTTATACAGTTGAAGTCGTAAATTCCGCTGCACACACATTATTTTTCTCCTTAATTTAATAATAAAAGAACTAATCAAAGTGTTCCTAAATCCGTGATAATGTTATTTTTAATTTTCAACTAATTGTAAGCTAAAAATAACATTAAGAATTTTTTTGTTTTAGTTAATATTCTGTTAAAAATTAAATTTATAAATATTGTGTTTTGTCAATTATTGAATTTGTGATCATTTATTGATAGTTAAAATAAACCACCACCTTTCCAGGCCACTAAAAAGATCCTTATATTAAAATATTTATTCTTTGAAATTATTGTGTAAACTTACATTTTGTAAGTTTGATTTTTTTTTTTTTCACTTGTTTTCATTTTAATTTTTGTGTGCATAATGATTTAAAAAAAAATTTTTGAAATATTGATTTACTGTTTTGTTTCTTGCCTCAGATGGTAAATTTTCTATTTGTTAGAATAAATGCAAGATATATTTTTATTTACCTTTTGAAAAGATTTAAATTATGAATAAAAAAAAAAAATAAAAAACATTACTTGTGTAATATCATTTGAGTCCGGATATTTGATTTTCGTTTGCCTAAAAGTTTCTATAAAGCTAGTGCGAAACCAAAAGTGGGCAGAATGTATACTTAGCTTGAATTTGTAAAATAGTTTTGCACCATCATAATTGTGACCCAAAGAAGAAAAAAATATGAACTATGAAGCCTTCGGGTGTTCCAAAAAACTATCAATTGATTCTTGTTAATAGTTTGCCATAGATGTTTTCCCTCTAGCTTATCTAGATATACTTCGGGTGACCTTCAGGAACCTTTGGGTGTCACAGAACACTATCAGTTAAGGCTTGTTGATACTCCCTCTCTAGCATACCTAGATATAATTCGTTTTGTTCTTTTGAAACTTTCGTCTATAGCATATAAACCTTCCCATACCTCAGATACATACACGTACTGTCAAATTGTCAGCTCAATTGACCGAATAGTTTTTGAGTAATAATACTTCAGACACACAAACAGTCATTTTTATATTCATATCCACTTTCATCCCCCTTTTTACCACTAAGGGGTGGCTATCCTATGTGCTATGTGCATGCCCTGCTGCGTTTAGACGCAGAATTAAGTACCTAGGTGCCGAGATTTTAGATCCAGGTGACATAGGTAAAATTAATCCCATTGCAGTTACAAGATTTATAGATAGTCTGGAACTGTTTTGATAGGGTACAAAAGATCTTTTAGGTCGCAGTACAATCTAGAGCCTTTTATATAATAATAATAATGTCCTTTCTAGGGTGTCAAACTATCTCCATATCAAATTTCATCTATATTTGTTCAGCGATTTAGGCGTGAAATGGCAACAGACAGAGCTAATTTCGTGTTTATAATATTAGTAGAGTAGAACGGGGTAATGTCGTGCAGGGGGTAATATCGTGCACTGGCTGTTTTAGCCTAAAGAACTGAATGATTTACCAACTGTTCGCAAGGTAGGGACCTGCTGACCTACTGAGCTTATGCATATAATTTTAGCAATTTTCACCAGTTCGTCTCTACAGAGTAACATTTTTTTCAAAACGTACGCTTTCGGGACGATAAAAGTGTTTTTTTATTGGGTCAGAAAAATAATTTTCCTTCCGGGAAAATATACCAGGTAAGTGTTTTCTGAAACGAAATATCCTGCCAAAGAAAAGAAGTATTTGGTTTTCGAAAAAAATTTTGGGCTTCACCGAGTTATCGAAGTTGACCTTTAAAACGACCTTTGGGGTAATGTCGTGCACATTCACTTACACAAACACAATTTCTCGCTAAACAAATGTTGTTACACATGGATATAACCAATGAAATTATCTTTCGATCGGATGCTTACTCGTTGCATTCGCTTGAGATGTACGGCCTTACGAGCATGTCAAAGTTGAGTGCACGACATTGCCCCGTTCTACTCTACACAACATATTATGTACTTCACACTTGTATAATAATGAATAAATACATGATAATGCTAAATATCCACTAATAGAACCACTACCTATCATTTCTCACACATTTTGGCACCTTTACTATACTCGGAAAACAATGCACGACATTACCCCACAAATTTTGAGGGGGGTAATGTCGTGCACATTTTTTTTTTCTTCACTTACACAAACACAATTTCTCGCTACACAAATGTTGTTACACATGGATGCAACCAATGAAATTATCTTTCGATCGGATGCTTACTCGTTGCATTCGCTTGAGATGTACGGCCTTACGAGCATGTCAAAGTTGAGTGCACGACATTGCCCCGTTCTACTCTATATATATAAGTTTTAAGTTTCAAAAATAAATTCATAATTTTTTACAATACCTAACTTTAATCTTAAATTTTTTTCCAATTTCTTGAAATAAGCTTTTGTATGTATGTTTGACAAAATGTATTAGGTTAGTTTGAAAATAGGCAAACGATGGAATTAAGGTCTAAACGGCAGAAATTAGTGTTTTAAGACATCAAACTTATCTCAAAAACCATGAAACAGATTTCCTACATTTTTTTGAGTCTAATTCCTCTGTGTATCTCTTATATTTAGAGTTATGGCAAAAAAACTTTGACTTTTTCTGTCAATGATATAAGAAAAAATTGAAAAATCAACAAATCCTTTAAAAGATTTGGGCGAATTATTACCAACAGTCGTGTGGTTTTTGAGATAAATTCGTAAAGGTGTCAAAAAACTCTGATCTTTGGCGTTAAAACCTTAATTCAAGCCCCGTTCGGGCTATTTTTCGGGAGTTTTGATCAAAATCAAGCATATAGGGTAAGGGAGGGAAATATGGACCACCCATCTTTCTTTTTTAAATAAAACCCAAAATACATAAAACAAAACAATTAATTTTATGTCATTCAGTAAAGGAAACAATTTACCTTTATTCTGATTCACTTTTAGATAAATATCTCATCAGGATAAAGAAAAAAAAATTAAAAAACTGAAAATACTCAAAATGAAGATAAAAAAAAGTGTAGTGTAATATGGACCACATAGTCCATTTGGTGCAGAAGTTGCATATAAAAATGTCACTTCCACATTCGGCACATTTTTAATGACTCCAAGAACGTCAGATTACACACTCAACCCAAAATTCGCCACGTCGATCTTTTGAGTAAAGGGTATTAGATTATATGCATTTTTTATCATTTCTTTCCTTTGTAGTTAACGAATTACATATAATGACCATCAGACTCGTCATGAAAACTGCAACTAGATTCCCCATCTGAAAAAGATGATAAATACATTTGTTTTTGAGGCTTTTTTTCTTGGTGGTCCATATTACCCACAGCACGTGTTGGTGAAATAAATGGTTTTTTTATCAAAAACTCTTTTGGTTAATGAACTTATTTGTGCTAATAAATTATAAATGGTATTCACTGACTTTATATAATTAACCATTTATTTAAAAACGCGATGTCTTCAAAGTGAAATAATGAAATATACTCACTAGAAATAAATTATCACTGATCTTTTTTTTTAGAAAAATCAACTTTACAGAAACATGCGACTTCACCGAACGCTAAAATCGCCCTATTATAAGCTTTAAGTATTACCGTTAAGTTTGAACATGAATAACGGTAAATCCTATGTATGCAGTGGGAAATAACCGTGTGGTCCATATTACCCACGTAGTCCATATTTCCCTCCCTTACCCTAGTGTTTGTAATAAGATCTTCCTCTAAGATAGTTTTCGCTGCGCAAAAATTTTTAAGAAATTTCTGCTCAATAATACTTATGTAGCTACAAAATCTGTCTTAAACACACACCTTTAAATTTGATATTTTAATATTTTTTTTTTTCAAATTTTTGACTTTGGCGGCCATTGTAGTATAAAAAAGGTAGTATTAACATATCTTTATATTATTTTTTTTTTTTTTTGAATTTTCGTTAAATTTTCTTTAAATCGATTGTACATTCGTTATACCAATTTGTTTAACTGAGGTCAGGGAAAAACGCATGCGAGTAACCCGTGCGTTACAAAGGAAAGTATTTTTTTTTTACAAAAATAAGACCTAAAACTGGGGAATATTCAGTCAGAATGTGCTACAGAAATATTTCGCGACCTTAGAACAACAGGGTTCTATCTACACTCACACCACTTTCGAGAAATCTATGTTTGAATATTTTATGTCGTATAACTTTTATGAATTGATTTTAATCACAATGTTATTTATATTACAAGCATTCGATTGTCGCGAGGATTTCATTGATACTGAAATAATTAAAATACGTTTCCTAGTTAATAAGGAATTTGAGTTTAAAAAAATCGATAGAACTTCGTTGCTAAACGATAAGGTACTTCAAATTGGGAAAATAAAGTTCTAACTGCCAGATAGAACTTTGTGTTTCTGTAAGAGAGCAGGCAAATTAGAAAAAATCATGTAATTTTGTATAACAAGCCCCGATTTTGAGCCGACATGGCTCATTTTGTTAGTAATTAGACTTAGAAATAACCAACACTTAAGACTTGTGCAGTTTTTGAAAAAAAGGTCGAAAAACGGTTTTTGAAAAATTGACATACTTTCATGTATCATTTAAATCGAGTATAACTTTTTAAAGAAAAATGACACGAGACCAGTTTGTATCTCATTTTGCAGAAGAAGAACAGTTCTTAATGTTTCATTCAATAGAAAAGAGAAAAATAATTTTGTGCGTCTTCTAAACATCATGAAAAATTGTGTTTTTGATCATTTTTTTAACATTTATGATAGGATATCTCCGAAACCATATAAGACGTAGCAAATCTGATGCCAGATTCGAATTCAGCGTTAACAACTATATCGAAAATGGCTATCTTCGATTCGATTTCTACAATTTTCCAAAACCGTTTTTCGACCTTTTTTCAAAAACTGGATAAATCTTAAGTGTTGGTTTTTTCTAAGTCCAATTACTAACAAAATGAGCTATGCCGGCTCAAAATCGGGGCTTGTTTAACAAAATTACATGATTTTTTCTAACATGTCTGCTTTCTTACAGAAACACCAAGTTCTATCTGTCAGTTAGAACTTTGTGAAATAAATTATAATTTGAATCTGTGTAGATAGAACCTTGTGCTTCTCAATTTCAATAATTATCTCATACGAAACCATACGAAATAGAATTATTTGAGTAGCGGTAATCGAAAGAGCGTGGTCTATTTAGTACGAAGCAATATATAACTCAATTTCAGTTAGAACCCTGTTGTTCTAAGGTCGCGATTTGCTATAAAATTTCACTGTTAGTTTCTAAACACTTAAAAGTCGAAATTTATTTAGGATTTCTTACAACCAATATTTTCCAAATTTCACCCCACTGTAAAACTCTAAAACTACATTTTGGATAAAGCTCGTTCCCACAAGATCATAACGAAATCATACAGGGATAATTTTCCTAGAACATATTAGCATTTACTCGTTTTTTTTCATATGCTTCAAAATTACCAAAAAAAAAAAAGTAATGTTTCTCTAAACTAAAAATAAAAACAATAATAAATTGTCGTTAATAAAGCAAAAGCATATGAATAGGTTGACAGCTGTCAAATAAGGGAGTCTTCTCGTTTTCGTTAATTTCGATATTTCGTTAAATAAGTGAAAAAACTATAGAACTGGATTGTGTCTTTGCTAAAACCGTTAAAGACTTCGTACAATTCGTTGCGTACTTTGTGCCAGCATCATTGCGAGTACAGTACGATACAAAAGTAGTAACCACAACGTCCGCTTCGAAACAAAAGCTTTGTTTTTTCCATCAGTTCAGGGTCGGCAGCGCAGTTAACGTTGTGAAATGAAAATCCACCTCGCTATCGTGCCGCCGAGGTGAATAATTATCAAATCCACCTCGCTATCGTGCCGCCGAGGGGAATAATTATCAAATCCAACACTTATGTAGGGACAAAAGTAATGTCATAATATGAATTTGCTAACATTTTGTTAAAAATGAATATAATTGGGCTTTGTTTCCACAAGAAGTTTACTTAATAGTATGAAATTAATGGCATTAAGTTTAAAAACTAATATCGATAAAAAAACAGATTATTTTGGCACAAATATGTAAAAATAATAAAAAAAAAGTTAAAAGTTTTGTTTTTTTAAGAAAATTTTTATAAAAAAAACAAAAATTTGATTTAAATATTTTTTTTATTAAATTTTCTACTCTTCGATTTAACCGTTGTGTCAACAGCTGTTGGGTTTTATCCACATCGACAGTAGATGTACCCGGGTACTTCATACGTTTTGTATTGCCAAAATCCATAAAAATTTAACAATTTCCAAATTTTTTTTTAATCCTTGTAATTTGATCCCTTTTTACCAAGAAAAATAATTAACATTGAATTTTCATTCGCAGAATTCCGTTATATTTGAATTTAAAATCAACCCCTCTTGCTCATAGTGCTATTTTTAGTACCTGCGCAGAATAATTATAACTCATAAAATATTTGTTCAATGTATAAATTTTTTTTTTTGAATGTGTAGGAAAACACGTCTACTAACAGGAAGAAAAGGGTATTTGGGAATATCTTGCCTACCTACCCTTGTACAACCAGTTTTGCAGGCAGAAACATGATTTTTTGCACAGGTTTCGTTTTGAGTAGTTTTGTATGCATAAGTCAGTTTATTTCTATATTTTTATATATATTTATATATATTATATATATATATATATTATATTATATATATTATATATGATATTATATTATATATATTATTATTATTATATTATATTATATATTATTATATATTATTATATATATATTATATATATTATATATATATATTATATATATATATATATTTTATATTTTATTTCTATATATTTGTATGAATTTTCATACAAGTACCCGGGTACATCAGCAGTCGACGCCATTCCACTAACTTGAATTTGGGCTGTATCGACTGAACTGCTGCTCCAATCTTGATGAAACTTTTCCACATGATGCAAAAGTGTATGGTTGAGGATATCATGAAATTTCAGGTCAATCGGACTAACCGTTTGGAAGATACAGCAAAATTAAAGTTGCAAATGTACCCGTGGGCTCTATGATCGACACAACGGTTAAATATTTAAAAAAATTCTAAAAAAACTTTGATAAATTTGATAAATTTTAAGACTATATTTAGAATGGGCAAACGATGGAATCTATTTTTTTTTTTTAATTTTTAAATTAACAAAAAAGTGAGTGAACGAGCACTAAAATATTAATATTTCCTTTCCAACATTTCTCTTAAGTATACTACCCCCATTTTTCCATCCTTTAAGGGTGTGCCCCTACAAAAATTGTATAAAAATATTAAAAAAAATTCCTCGATGCCGGGAGCGGAAAAAATGTTCACAAACCCCCATTAATTTTTTTTTCTCCAACATTTTTTTCCGAATAAACCAGGAGAGGGAAAAAATTTTTTAATTTTTTTTTGTACGACTCCTCGTTAGCGAGATATTTGCAAAAAACTGATTTTAGTGACCTATGTGCCTGAATAACTTTTTATGCGCACAATGGACTTCAATGGAATTTTTACACATTAGTAACCGTGCATAAATAAATATAATTCCGGTGAAAAAAATTCACTTGGAATTTTTTCGCAGTAATATTCTAATTTTCCTGGGCTATTTTTGTTTTTTTGTATAAAAATTCCCTTAAAAAAAACTAAACTTTTAAAAAAGAAAATTTCATGATTTTGTTGACTATTGACGGAGTTATGAGCATTTCAAAAAACTACTAAATGTTGTTTTTGCAGCTTTTTGAGGTTTTTGAAAATTTATACCTCTGAAACGGCCTAGGGTATATGAAAAATAAAAAAGAAACATTAAACATTGTACGTAGTTAATTTATTTGCTTCACCCGCGCATTATTTGATGAGAAGGACTTGCATTTTTTTTAAAATAAATTAGTATATAACAATTTTCAAAGTAGAATTTCGTACCTTCTCTATGTAGCCTCCAAAATAGTCAAAAATCATGTTTTTGTTCCTTTTTAAATTTTTAGGTTAGGATAATTCCTAGAAAAATAAGATATTGATATTGTAGACAAATAATAATATTGGTGTCATATCAAAGGTATTTTAACTAGCTACAAAATTGTTGCACCAACATTTTAAATCCGAGTCAACATTTTCGAGATATGGCGTATTTTCAAAAATTTTTACCAGTTTTTTATTTTTAAAGCACTATTTTTCCAAAAAATGTCTGATTAACCTTTAGCTTTTGTAACAAATTATGGAATCCTAATCAATTTCATTCGATTTGATATGCAATTTATACCTCATTTCCTTCATTAGCACATTTTTTATAAGAAAACAAAAAAGTAAGCCAAAGAAATTTTCATGCACAACAACAACAACAGAAATTTAGAATTTTGCTAGCAAATTAGGTGTTGGATATATTATAGACTGATTCGCGGCCGAAGACCGCCATGAAGCCGGTATTGGATTTTTGGGAGTTTTAAGTCCAGAGTTGCGGCCGAAGCCGCCCACTTACCCCTACTCTTATGCCAAATTACTGTGGGGAAAAAAATCGGCCAAATTTCAGAAAAGTCCTAATATCTCGAAAACTACGAGCCAAATTTATAAAATTTTGTTTTTAGTATTGTAGCTTATTAAATTACCTTTCATATACCGTTTTTGTTAATAAGACATTTTTCGGAAAAATAGTGCTTTAACCCTTTAACGACTAAAGGCAAGTATGTTTGCCAGAACCCCATTTGCTTGACTGAAAGTTTTATTAACTCCCATTACTTCGATTTTGTCGTATTTTTATTTTGAAATTCTTTCGCGTATTTAGACCGGGTCGTTAAAGGGTTAAAAATAAAAAACTGGTAAAAATTTTTGAAAATTCGCCATATCTCCAAAACCATGACTCGGATTTAAAACTTTTGCATGTCGGTTTTATAGCCAGTTTAAATACCTTTCATATGACACCAATATTATTAAAATCTATTAAGGGTTCTGAACTTTCACCGGTTTTCATAAAAGCTATATCCCGATCTTCCGATGGCTATATCTCCGAAAGTAGATTTGACCAGAACTTTCTGTTGTTGTTGTTGTAATTAATTTTGAGAGCCCTATTTGGGCAAAAAAAAATATAAAAAACAATAACAGTTTTTAAAGTAAAATTGTTGCCAAAGATTTGGTAGTTCGGCCATTCCACGGCAAATTTTTCTATGGTGGAAAAATTAAAAAGTGTCATATTACAAATTTTTTTTCATAAACTTATTGGTTATATCCGTAAGTATTTCAAACAGTTTTTTTTTTGTCTTTGACAATCGCCTAAGGTAAATTAATTAACATTTTACTAAGCTAAGTCAAAATATTATTTTTATGTGAAAAAATCGCTTATGTTGCACAGTTGGCCATGAAAAAACTAAAGCCGCAAATGTTATTTTCTTTGTTTAGTGATATTAATTATTTTGTTATCTATGTCCTCGTTGATTAATTTTATTATATTAATGCAATCTTTCCTTAGTCTGACCAAATTCTGGTAGGAACCTGGTTTTTGACCCGTCCATCCAAAATAAGCATTTTGTTATCAACATTACCGTAAAAGAGGTTTCTTTAGAATAGGGTTCCGTTATATGTAAGTAAGGATAACACACAACACTTTTTTGTCATGATATGATATTAAAGATAGATACTTTGAGATTTAGTTATACTACGAAATCTGTCCCGTACATCCCAAATTATTTATAATTTTATAACTTTTTAACTATTGCATTTTATTACGTATTTTACGCATTATTTTTAAGCTTTAAACTTTTTTTGGCTTTGGATACCCCCAATGGAATTGTCTATAGAATATTTTTGTAGAACAAATTAACCCATTATGACTAAGCTATTGGAAGGAAAACAGGGGTCAAAAAGACCCATGAAAACAGCATATAATGGGTTGAGATGCTGAAGTGAATTGTTTATAGCGAGATTTCGTGGTGTCCTTGGAACAACAAGTTTTATCCGAAAGGAAGATTTAGAGTTTTACAGTAGAGTGAAATTTCGAAAATACGTTTTTCGCATGTATTTTAGCTAAAAAAAATAGTTTGTGGTTGATTTTGGGTTCAAGATTTTATTTTTTTATATACTTTGATTCAAGACAAAAAACTTGAGATATCGTACAACTAATTCCAAGCATTTTTGAGATCGCAATACAAAAAAGTAACGGCATCAAGCCAAGATTTTGCATTAATCGACGTTGCATGATCTCTAAATGACCTTAAAAAAATTTTTAAAAGTCTTGGCTCACTTATGTGACACCCTCTTTCATATTTTTTGGGTTAAAAAGTGGTTTTTCAAAAAAAAAAATTTTTTTTTTAATCAGTCTACTGTTGATGCACTTCCCAAAATTGAATTCAAGCAACTCAAATGTTATATTTTTTTAAGCCATAAATTTATAAATATATTTTGGAACAATTATTTTTTGTTAAAATTTTGTCCTGTCCATCCCGTCCCGTCCATCCCACACAATTTAGTACATAGTCAATTTGTTAACAATGATCCCAAAAATTTATGAACATTTCTTGAAAATATGAAGCATTGGTAATAAGTATACATTTATATTGTTGACCCTATTTAAGTCATTTCGTAGAAATATCAAACCGAAAATTTGTCCAAAAAGCAATAAATTTTTTGTGTCCCGTCCATCCCAAATTTTCTGAGCAAATTCTTCGGAACACAGGCTTCATTATAGGCTTATATGTATACTAATATATTGTGTATTAATCTGAAAACATACTCCTTTAAAACAGAAAACAATATCGCGGTGCATACCTCTAAATCAGCACTTTCTATCAGTATATCTCTACGAAATGTCCCGTCCATCCCCGTGGAATGGCCGAGTTATTAAAATTTTTTTGGGTGAGTGATAATGATAAAGGGAAAATCAAAATTATAACTATTTTGGTTCAATATTTTTCTAATAGTTACAAAAGAAAGAAAAGTTTGTGTAAAAACACGTAGCAACAGTTTCTGCACAATATTATATGGCGGCGCACAAGAAGAACTTATCTTGCATGTCAAAATAAAAAAATGGAACCCGGCAACTTGCCTTGCTATCTGTCAAAAGTCTAGAATCAAAGCAAAGAATTTTGACATTTTCGTAGTTTAAGAAGAAGCAGCATTTGTTATCGCTGCAACCAGAGCAATTCAACCATGTTATTTTGCACAATTTGACAAGTTCACCACAAAAGCTTTTGTGTGGTGAATTTATGAGCTTTTTCTAAAAGATTTCTACGCCAGAATACCGAATGTCTTCGGGAGTCTTAAAAAATCTTAGAAAGTAATTCTGACATGTATTCCGAAAGACTTTCAGCTGTCTTGGCCAGAATAGCCCTATAAGTTACAATTTGAACAAAAAGCTCAAATGAAGGTGTGAAATTGATCAAATTCATGCCATGTGTAGCCAGATTTAATCATAATATGGATTGTCTAGAACTTTGAAATTTTTTTAACAGATTTTCAAGTTGTGAGCCACTTGGGAAAGGCAGGTTATAAGTGAGGGAACGTTTTTTGGTATTTGACAAAAAATAAGTACTATTTTAGTACCTGTTTAGTACTAAGATTTTAGAAAATGGTCCATGGCATACTTTTTAGATTTTCTAAGATATTTTTCATGAAAAGAAAAAAAAAATCTAAGCTTGAAACAGAGATGCTATCTCTTAAGGTTAGGAATTACGATTTTTTCAAACATTTTACTTCACAAAATTAAACATCTTTAGGACATTTTTAAGTTTTAATACTTTTTTAGTACTTAGATTAATTAAAACGCTCCATGGCCTATTTCTTTAGATCTTCTTTAAATCTTCATATGAATCTAATATATAGATTGTTTCTTCAACAGTTGAAGAGACTTTGCCACTAACAGAATGCAGCTTTAATGCACATTACATGTGAAACTTTTTATTGCATGACCCTAGGCATTTTTTAAATACATATTTCATAGATATTGACTTAAAGAAAATTTCCCAATTCAGGGTCCAAAAAATTCTAAGACATCAGAAACAAGTTTACCTAATAGTGAATTATGCATCAGAAAAGCTAACTAGAATTTTTTGGACCCTGAATTGGGAAATTTTCTTTTAGTCAATGTCTATGAAATATGTATTTAAAAAATGCCTTGGATCATGCAATAAAAAGTTTCACATTATTAGTTCTGTAATGTGCATTAGAGCTGCAGTCTGTCTGGGGCATTAGAGAGACTCTTAAATGCCTCAAAACGTTGACATTTTACTGTATGTAGTTGTTTTATACCATTTCTATTGGATACAAAATATTTACTTTAAAATTAAATTGAAGTTGATTGAAACCAACGCAAAGGTTAATCGAATGGGTCAATACACAACATATCCTTTCCTGCCTGCCTACTGCGTTAATGTAAATATTTTAATTTAAACTGATGAATGTCCGTTTTGTGTGCAGTTGCCGTAAGTTTTTCTTTACCTGTGTGAATGATAGTTTCCTTGTAGGAAAATGTAAATGATGACAAACTTTTCAAGATTTTGTAAGTGTTAGTTTTTAAACATTTCTTAAGGAAAACGTTTTCAAAAGTCCAATTTTGCGAAAATATGCAGGCTTGCATAAGTATTAAAGGTCAATTTCCTTTAAATGTTAAAAAATAATATTTCACCAGATTGTGCTCTATAAACCTAAATTGGATTTATTAAAATTTTTACCAATTTTTCTTAAGATTTAAGCATTTCTACCCTTTGGAAATTTCCGTAGTATATTTTTTTAGAAAACCTTAACGCATTTTTTGGAAAAAGAAGTCAAAAAGAAAAAAACATCATAAACAAAGTCGCTTTATTTTTCATCAAGGAATTTGTTTGAATTTTTCCAGAGTTTTAGCACATGTTATGTGGCAGTAATGAGCGATTTAGAATTTTTAACCCATTTTCTCACATTGTGCCAAATACTATTTTTCTGAATTTTACTTGAAAACACTTGAAAAAGTACCTCTTAATATATCTACTACTTCTGACTTCTTGTCGGAAATCTCGATTTTCCCGAAATTTTCAGGTAAAACGACCTCCTGACAGCCCCTCATGCCGAAATTTTCTTGTTCACCCATTGGGAATTTCATTTTACACATCTAGGAATATATGTATACCATCACATTTGGTTATAAAATATAAAAAAAAATTTTCTAAAAACCTGGGTTATATAAGGGAAGATTATTTTTTGATACGCTCATACTGATTTTTTTCTGTATGGTAAAAATATATTTTCTTGATCAGCGTCACCTCCTGAGTCGATTTTTGTCTGGCTGGCTGGCTTTTTGTGGAAATCATTTTAATAATTTTGGAAAGTATGATTATTCAATGGAAAAGATAGCTCGTGGGATTGAAAATGAGCAAAATCGCTCAAAGGACACGCCTACCGACCATATAAAATAAAGTATTTATGGGAATGCAACGAAAATACATAGCTACCAATACTAAAAACAGGAAAGGCAAGTTTTTAACTTTAACTTGGTGAACTCGTACAAAAAGGCGTGGCACCTCCCATACAAGCAAATTTTACAAAATGCTTTAGTACCTGCATTATGTGAGACAATGCAACCAAATTTTGTACAGGAATTAGAAATAGGCGTAGGAAGCGCATAGCGAAAACTATTGTATGAATTCGGGGTAGGGTAGGGTATTTCATTTTTAGCCACACCAAATAAAGCACCCTTACTTGTTTTGTTATTGAAACAGATAAACAAACTTGTCCTATAGAACGATAAGAAAGTAAGGGATATTGAGGTAATTTAAGGCTTCTTTCCTGGAATGTTTCTATTTCTTTTGCCTACTGGGTACATATGTATGTAAAAAAAAAATTATATTTGCGTATGTCTGCATAAATGCATTCAAAAACTATAAGCGAAAGATACTTTATCGCTCGTGATAATTTCATTTTGCCAGCGTCAATTTCGACATTCGATTGTGAGTAAATAATAAAAATAAAAAAAAGAATTTTGTTTATTTATCTACCAAAATGAAGTGAAAATGTTCGATATTGTTAGTGTTGTTGTAATTTATCTCATAAATACATTCGATCCGCATGTGAAAAATTATTCACACGCTGAGAATAAACGATTGCCTGTTTTTCGTTGTGGGACTTGTAAGCGTAATTTTTCAATTGTGCATAACTTGTTATTACGTCATACACGCTGATTACATTTGGGATTACATACAGACATACCACAGCTCATCCTTATCTCAGGTGTTTGTGCTGCGCGCTGTGCTGTTCAATTCGCGTTTAACTGTTCATCAAATTGAGTTGCAGCCAGCGCACGTCGTCCAGTTGCGTTGGCCCACCATTATCTCTTGAGCTACGTTATCAGAATTTAAGAAAGTGTTGCTCCTCGCTAACCGTGGGAGTATTTTTTTTCCACGTTTCTTCTTCTTAGAATTCACATAAAGTGCCGTTTTGTTTTGTTGCTTTTTGCAATGTTTTGAAGAAGCTACCCACTTAGTGGGTGCTTATGGGGTGGATTTCATTTATAAGACTTTAAAACACCTGAGTAAATATATAAATATATAAATACCTGCTTTTCGCGAAATTGTAAAATTTGGATCGTGAGAAAGTCAATATATTTCTGTTGAAAATATTTGATTTGGCACTTATTGACTTTGGGGTTAAAAATTCTCACTGACTTTTACGAGAATGACCTCGATATTATATTTACATAGCATTTATGGTTATGTGTAGGATTATTATTAAAATAGATTTATGTACCTACACAGTAAAAAGTTTAGGGTTTAAGTATAAACTTATTCATACTATTTGTTTTTATAAACTTTTTTTATATAATTTATACAATTTTTCGTATAAAGTTATTCTAAACCAAAAACGTTTATCTTCCAAGCCAAAATTGTTATGAACTATAAATTTTATACCAAAATCGAATAAAAACTTTTGACAAAACGTCAAAACGTCCCGTCATCAAATTCACACAAAATTAAGCATTTGTGGCAGCAGTTGGGAGTGAAAATTATTAAAAATTAAAAAAAAAATAAATAGTAAAGGCGTAACTATTGGCCTGGCCAAAAAAAAAAATACCCTACACTGCAGTATTTTGAAAATTTTGCTTATATGGGAGGTGCCCCCTCACCCTCTTGTCAGAGTTCACCCAGTTTTTGTTGAGAGCTTGCATTTATAGTCCTTAGAGTCTGATTCAGATTTGGTTGGTTTATCTCAAAAAATGTTTCAGTACAGCGTTTTGAAGCTTTTGCTCATATAGGAGGTGCCACGCCCTCTTGTCCGAGCGTCTAGTTTTAGCCAAGAGCGTGCATTTATAGTCTTTAGAATTTGAGTGAAATTTAGTTGGATTATCTCAAAAAACTCTTTCAGTATAGCATTTTGAAACTTTTGCTTAAATGGCAGGTGCTACGCTCCCTTCTTCGATTTTGTCTGAGTCAAATTCGGTCCGATTATCTCAAAAATCGCTTCAGTATAGCGTTATAAAGCTAATGCTTATATGGGAGGTGCCACTCCCTCTTTTCCGAATTCACCCAGTTTTTTCTCAGAGCTTTTACGATTTGTAGTATTTACAGTAAGAAGCAAAACTGTCAACATGTTTGCTATTTTTGACTTAGGACTGCTATAGCATCCGTTATGATTACATGACCAAAATGAAATATGCCAAACAGAAGCTTAACCTTTCCTCTATTCAAATATGTGAACAATTTTACCGAACTTCACACCGTAAAAAAAATAATGAACAAAAAACCATTTCGAAAACATGTTGACAGTTTTGCACCACTTTAACTGATGTGAGTACAAAACTGGAACGTGAATTTTTCCTAGCTTAAAAAAACGATTCCAATAGATTTTGTTGTGCTGTTTCCAAAACTGGCCACAGAATCTCTCTATCTCGTCGGAATTTTGAGGTATCATAAACTTAAAGTGCAAAAAACGACGTTTTTGCTATTTTTCAAATCAGGTTCAAGGTCATAAGGATTTTTTCTGCTCCATTCCGTAAAATACTCTTGAACATCTTGCTGTTTTCCTTTCCAAAAAAGTGGTGATTTGTTATCTACGATTTTTCTTTGCAAAGTTATGCCCTCTCTAAGATGACATCATGAAATACCCAAAATTCATACTAAGAGTAATTTGGGTATTTTTTGGCCATATTTTTCCAGAGGGATATGTTTATAAGCCATGTATACCAATTGAATCATATTGAGATGACAAAAATCGAAACCCTGCCGCTATATCCGTTTTATAAGTTCTTATGATGTCATCTTAGAGTAGGCATAACTTTGCAAAGAAAAATCGTTGATAACCAATCACCACTTTTTTGGAAAGGAAAACAGCAAGATGTTCAAGTGTATTTTACGGAATAGAGCAGAAAAAAACCTTGCGACCTTGAACCTAATTTGAAAAACAGCAAAAACGTCGTTTTTTGCACTTTAATTTTAGGATACCTCGAAATTCTGACGAGGTAGAGGGATTCTGTGGCCAGTTTTGGAATCAGCATAACAAAATCTATTGGAATCGTTTTTTTAAACTAGGAAAAATTCACGTTCCAGTTTTGTAGGCACATCAGTTAGAGTGGTGCAAAACTGTCAGCATGTTTTCGAAATGGTTTTTTGTTCATTATTTTTTTATGGTGTGAAGTTCGGTAAAATTGTTCACATATTTGAATAGAGGAAAGGTTAAGCTTCCGTTTGGTTCATATTTCTTTTTGGTCATATAATCAGAACGGACGCTATAGCAGTACTAAATCAAAAATAGAAAACATGTTGACAGTTTTGCTTCTTACTGTATGTGTATTTTGCTTACATTGTCGTGGAAAATACTTCTAAAGTTGCATTTTGAATATATTTTTTGTATGGGCGGTAGGCGTGTCCGTTGACCGAATTTTATATAAAATGGTTTTAAATACTTCCGTATGATCTTCTGTATAAGTTTTATACAAAAAAAGTATAAAAGTTTTTTATATAGTGATACTATAAAATTTAAACCAAAATAGCTTAAATTGTGTTAATACTTTATGTGTATAATACATTTTATACGAACAAGTATAAACGGTTTGTATACCAAATTGAAGCATAGATTTTATACCAAATTTGGTGTGGATCTGTATTCATTCCAATTTGGTTTGAATTTTATACCCAAACTTTTTGCTGTGTACATATATCGACAATAATGAAAAAGAAAATTCATAAAAACTTTTAATATATGTATCTGTGGAGAGCAAATTCGGGCACGGTGACATTGGGGTTTCCCTTCACTCCTCTCTTTTTCGATTTAATTAGACCTTGAAAGTTTTATACTTTAATTCAAAAAGTCAGAAAAATTAAAGTTCTTTAAGCTATTTTTGAACAAAAAAGTTTTTAAAAACTTTTATTTCGTTAAGTTTCTTTGAGTTTTATTCAAAAAAATTTTTTTTAAAAGATTTTTCTGGGACTTTTATTTAAGCAAGTCTAAAAAGCTTAAAAATCCCTAACTTTTGAAAGCTTTTTTAACTTTTATTCTTAAAAGTTTTTTTTTTTTGAATAAAGTGAACTCAAAAAACGTACATCAATATTTCAGGTTGATATTTACCTGTGGTTTTAAAAACTTTCTTTAATTACTTGATACGAATTTATTTCGAGAGGACCCCGATAAGCTCTTTTGTCCTTGTGAACTAGAGTTTTCCAGAAGTTTCAAGTTTCGAAAATATGGCGCTTTTGGTGATTTTATCTTAGAAAATAATATTTGGATGATTATTACAAAGAAGCTTACATTTAAGAATAGTGATATTAATAACATTATTCCAAAAAAAAAAAAAAAAAACCAAGTAAAACCTCGATTGTGCGCCCTGTGTTCAATCTGAATACAATCGCAAATTGAAAGTTTTTCACAGTTTGCATTAATTACTTCAATCAATTGAAATCCAAAATAAAAGACCCCCAAACTGACAAGACACTACGTAAGTGAATTTATTTAAATTTCAACGCAAGTTGACAACACTAAAACAACAACAATAAATTATTTGAATGCGTATTTAATGAATTAGACAACATCATTGATTTCGCTGCACTGATGTGGCATCTTCAACTCTGCGGCCTGCAACAATTTCAACTACAGCGGCTGATATACGAAGTTTATACGGAATTATTGGCATGGTTAACGTCAAACTAAGCTACCAATGTTTATGGATTAAGCTAAAAAATTATTACCAATTTGCCAGAGTTAAGGTAAAGCCATAATCAAAAGACCGCCGATTAGAAGTAGCAATACGAACCAAAGTAAGCTTGATGCTTCCTCACTTACAACCACACAGTAAGGTTCTACACCACCAACATCCTTTTGAAGTGCCCATTTAGTAGTTGGTATAGGGCAGTGTATGGCTTAGTTGGAGTTGTACTTTCGTAATAAATTTGTTACCAATTTGTTACTGTGCTGTTACTGTTGCTGCTGGCCTCGTCGTCTTTGTCGTAGGACAATTTACTGCGATGACTTTATGTTGGCGATATTCAATTTATTAGATGATTATTACCGTGAAGTATTTGAAAATGCTTAATGGAATTATTAGTGTTGGGAGCTTAGTGCCAGACTGAAATTGTCAGGTAGCTAAAGGGTACCTACCTACATTAAGTTTAAATGAATCGTGGTTAAGTCTAACACTTTCGGGGGCTAGTATCGTATGATAAAAAAAAAATAAAAATTGTTTCTGTAAATTATATTCCTATTTATTCAATTTTGTCGAAAAAATATTATTTTCAGGGAGTATCGACGCAGATTTTACTTTAAGAATTGTTATTCCTCTTTGAAACTGTTTATTAAATTAGGTTTTTGTAATTTTTTTTATAAGAATTGTTTTCGAGTCCCAATTGCTACAATTTCAGAAATTGCTTTCTTGGTTGGAGATAACTCTTTATCTACCTATACAATAATTTTGACGGTTTTAAAAACCTCAGAAGTTTTGAAAAGTGTTTTTAGTGTATTTTGGTCTCCTAAACATGAATATGCTATCTGGTTTTTGAATCAGGTCAGGGTTTCTGTGAAACCAGCTTAGAAGCTTTTAGAAAGCCGGTGATATAACTTAAAAAAAATTATCTAAAAATAGAAAAAGTTCTCAAATATTTATGATCGTAGGCTTTTTAGACAGGTATTACAGAGTAGATTATGCTTCACTATGAAGAAAAAATTTCCCGCTGTTGCTTTAAATGTCATTTGGATTTTTAAGTCACTTTTTTTAAGTTTTAAGCATTTCTCGTCTTTGGTGAACACAAGTGAAATCTTTTGGGGAGTATTATTCTGGCAAGAGATCAAAGTCATCGCAAGGGATCGTGACAAATGGAGAGATTTCATATTGGCCCTATGCTCCTCCTAGGAGTTAAAGGAGAATACATATATTGTAGAACACTTTAACATTTATACAGAATTTGAAAAAAGTGGCCGGAAGGACCCATAGAAACAGGATTCAATGGTCCCATATGTCGTAAAATATGTTCCTTGTGTAATTTTATTATGACCTACGGAAAAAAATATTTTTAACAAACATAGTTGAAGAATTTTACACTGTGCAAAATCACAGCTTATAAGGTATATATATTAATACGATCCGAAAAATGTTCGGAATGATTCGCTCGATACCTCAATTATTTCGTCTTGATTCGAGAAATATAAAAATAGTATCTTTAACTTAACATTACTCAAAAATTGCTTTTAAGTTAATATCCTCAAATGTAACTTATTTGGAACTTCAACCCTACTGTAAGCCTTAGAGACAAAACTTTTAGTCCCATAGTCATAATGAAATCATGCAAGGAATATCTTTTTGGAACACATTAACGCACTACATTCTGTTTTTATGAGTATTTCAACCCATTTTCCCAAAAACTGGGGTGGGAACTATGTATATCCCGGAAAAAAATTGAGGTAATCGACAATGGTTGAAAAGTTATCAGCAATATAGTGTGCCTTGAAAATGAAGTGGAACTAGTGCAAAAGTGTCTATATCTCACAATATGTCACATGATGATCTTGCATTATCAGTTCATGCGCTGCATCGATGTTTTGTGGCAGAACAACCGATTTTGGACAACCTTCACGGAATTCGTCGGCGACAGAACTATGAAAACGATTGAATTCACTATACCATATATATACTGTGGTTTTTGATGGTGCTTTATCGCCATACAAAGAACTGAGTTCATCGACACATTCTTATTGAGATAATCCTCGTCGAAAGTTGTGAAAAATAATCCAACGAAAACCTTCTCTTGAAATTTCCATTTTTAAGCCAAATTGATTTTCTTAACTTACTGTAAACAAAACAAATAGCATTTGTTCATCAAAACGTTGTGAGTACGTTTAAGCTACAAAATGTCAAACTTTATTATGGTGTTGCCAGATTTTAGCTATTCACATTAGAGTTGCCAGTTCCCGAAATAAAAATTGTACCCCTTGTATTTTCTTTTTTAATTTTTGCTTTAAATAAATATTTTTTTATTTGGTATTGGGGAGGTTTGAACCTAGAACCTGTCGAGTGATAAATGCGAAAGTTAACGAACTCAGCCAATGCCATCATTATTGTGAGGTTGACTGAAATTCTATTTGTTTTGAAATTAGCTTCTATCACGTTCGTTAGTGTTTTAACTACGTTTCGTAGTTGATTTGGATTTTACTACGTTTCGTGGTGTTTTGATCACGTTTCGTTGCTGATTTGGATTTAACAACGCTTGGCAACTGGCGCTGTTAAATAAGTTTCAACCACGTTCGTGAGTGATTTAGCAACGCACCATTCAAATATGAATTTGGAGCGTTGTTAAATCCAAATCAGCAACAAAAGGTAGCTAAAACACTCACGAACGTGGTAGAAGCTCATTGAGCAACGCAAGTTATGCTTTTTTTCTTCACACTGTGTAGCAGCTATAGTTCCATAGTCTCTTTAAAGTCAAATTTAGTTTATATAAAACTGCGGAAAAACAATGTTCACTAACGTAGAATATTGAAAAACTTCGAACAAATGTAAAAAAAGTAGAGAAAAGTTGGGAATTTCAAAATTTTTAAAAAGTCCATAAATATGTCTACAGATATGAACATAAGACATGACGAAATCGATAATATCACTATGCAACAGCCAAATCTCCCAGTGAATGCCACTATCAATTTCATATGTAAAATGGGCTGCTTATTCCGAAAATCGCATTATATTTTTTTTTTTTGTGTCGTTTTTGAGATATCGGTCATTTTCGGTTTTCGGACCAAAAAAAAAAAAGATAGTTCCATTTAAATATAAATATCTCAAGAAATAATGTCTGTATTCAAATGTATTATATGTCATATTAAAGGTATATAAATTACATACAAATGATATTCACATCACTTTTTGGTTGATTTGTTAGTTTCGGCGAAATAAATTGATTTCTAAAAAAAACATTTTTTTTTTTTCGAAAAAATTAACAAAAAATCAAAATCAACTGCAGATTTATGCAAGAAAAACTAACTTTTTCATAAATTTTTTTTTATTTGTATCATAGACTATATATTTGTGAAGAAAATAAGATACCACTTAAAAAAATCCATTGAAAAGTGCAAAAGTTGCATACAATTCATTGAAAAGTTACCAAAATGCGTTTTTCCCTATTTTTTTCGTTTTTTTGTAATAAACTGTTCGATAATTAAAACTTTTTGTAAAACACATTAGAATATATATTTGTGAAGAAAATAAGATACCATTTAAAAAAATCGATGGGAAAATGCAAAAGTTGTTTACAATTCATTGATAAATTACTAAAATGCGTTTTTTCTTATTTTTTTTCGGTTTTTTTTAGTAAACTGTCGATAATTTGAAACTTTTTGTAAAACACATGAGAAAATCCAAAAAATTCTTAAAGTTAGCGTTAAAACAAAATACCCGTGTCTCGTCGTTTTTCTCCAGCACGTCAGATTTTTTTTTAATCGATTTTTAAAGTTTTTTAATCCACTGTACGTGAAAAAAACAAAAATAACGCATTCTTGTGTTAAATCGATGCAAATAACTATATGATCCTTACATTTAAGGTGTATCATGTGTTCAGTAAACTTATGCAGGATATTACGAGGAATATTTTTGTAGACAATTTTAACCCTCTAGAACCCCCACATGTAGGTCTTTTAACCTAAATTTGGGGGGGTCAAAATGAACCACATGTAAGGGTCTTAGAGGGTTAAAATTTTCTACAAAAATATTCCTCGTAATATCCTGCATAAGTTTACTGGACACATGATACACCTTAAATGTAAGGATCATATAGTTAAATTCATCGATGCGCTATTTTTGTATTTTTCCTGTACAGTGGATTAAAAAACTTCAAAAATCGATTAAAAAAAATCTGACGTGCTGGAGAAAAACGACGAGACACGGGTATTTTTTTTAACGCCTACTTTAAGAAGTTTTTGGATTTTCTCATGTGTTTTACAAAAAGTTTTAATTATCGAACAGTTTATTACAAAAAAACGAAAAAAATAGGCAAAAACGCATTTTAGTAATTTATCAATGAATTGTATACAATTTTTGCATTTTCCCATCGATTTTTTTAAGTGGTATCTTATTTTCTTCACAAATATATAGTCTATGATACAAAAACAACAAAAATTATAAAAAAGTTATTTCTTCTTGTATAAATCTGCAGTTGATTTTGATTTTTTGTTAATTTTTTCGAAAAAAAAAAATGTTTTTTTTAGAAATCAACTAGCTGGCCTGGTTGCGACTTCGTTCGCCCATTCCCGATGCCTTTACGTACAAAGTCCCATACATCTCCATCGACCCTCTCTTCCAATCACCAAGGTTTTTAAAGATCCATGTATCAACTTGTGTAATCATAGCTCCATAGGTACAGAGATATAGCAATTTATATATTTTTTGTATGAAGGGTGCAACTCCCCCTTCTCACCCCCCGCCCAAGTTTTTCAAAGTAAATGGTAGATAGAATATTCATGTATATACCAAGTTTTATAACGATATCTGCGATATGTGAAGAAATATAGCATTTTGTGTATTTTCCAAATACAATTCTCCTACACCTAATATCCCCCAAGTTTTGCATGGTGAATGGTAGATATGTACATTATGCATAATTTCATCAACTTTCATAATCATAGCTTGTATAATTGTAGAGATATAGCATTTTTTGTATTTTTTTCGTATAGGGGGTGCAACCCCCGTTCCCCTCAGTGGCATCCCACCCCCTTAAGAACCTTCTACAGACCATAACAAACAATTTAAAAAAAAAAATTATGTAAAGCGGCCTTGTAGTTTCCGCGTTCATAAGCTACATACGGACACCATTTCATTTTTATATATATAGATTTATTTCGCCGAAACTAACAAACCAACCAAAAAGTGATGTGAATATCATTTGTAGGTAATTTAATTACCTTTACTATGACATATAATAGGTTTCAATGCAAACATTGGTTGTTGAGATATTTATATTTAAATGGAACTATCTTTTTTTTTGGTCCGAAAACCGAAAATGACCGATATCTCGAAAACGACACGAAATAAAAAAAAATAATGCAATTTTCGGAATCAGCAGCCCATTTTACATATAAAATGAATAATGGCACTCCCTGGGGAAAAAATTTTTACTCATTTGTTGCATAGTGTATTTGGAACGAATCGGGAAACATAAATGTCAATATTATTCCTTTCTTAAGATTCTTCAAAATCAATGTTATTATATTATATAAAGTTATTTCGGTCGATTTTCGCCCACAGACAGAATCCACCCAGAATAATGTTGTACACGAGAATAGCGATCAGCAGCAGCATTCAACGGATTGAAACATGTTCATCAGTTGCAACACTGGCAATGGCTTCTGCAACAGCAACTTTCGACATTAGCAAATAAATCATTGAATGAAATCAATAAAACAACAGCAAAAACAACAGCAAAAGCAATAAGATGAACTGTTTCACATGGTAGATTTAGTAGTGCGCGCGGCGGCGTCCAGTCATTCGCCTGCTTAAGTAGACAATTGCATCCTGCGGGGCGCAACTCCTACTGAAGTTTCTTCCTCTGTTAGTGGCGCATACGGTGCATGTTGTTGTCCTCGAGATGCGATGTACGTTTAACCCATTTTAACAGGAAGTTACATTTTGTGCCATTTTCTCTGTCTTAGCATTTGAATTTGTACACATTTTGTTAAATCGCAACAATGCTGTTCAAAATTTATTTTTTCCTAATGCGGGGTCACAATGTGTTAACGCTTCTGCAACTGCCTACAATTGTATTACTACTGGCTGCACTGTTACATTTAATACTTTTGAATTGTATCAAACGATAAACTCAGATATGTACATTGAAGCAGTCAACTCAGCAGCCAGCCAGCATGATTTCTTAAATATTTGCAACTTTTGCTACAAAATTTCATTCATTTATTTTTCATGAGTAACTTGACTGAGTTTTTGTTATCGAATGGAGGTGGACACTGGGTTGGATTTACACGTATGGTTGCATGGCAGCAGCAGTAGTTTGTATTTATGTGAATTATTTCAATTCATTGTATCATTGTATCTGTTTGACTGTATGCGTGCGCGTGTTTTTTTCTTTATTTTGTAGGTGCGAGTTGCGTGGTATGGTAAATAAGGGACTTTTGGGCGCTACACGCCGTAAATCATTTGTTGGCAATGATTTGTTGCCATATGCATAAATCTGGAGTGAAAACGAGTAAACTGTGCGATCAGCAGTTGAATGAAGATTTGTATGTACTTTTTTTTGTTGATTTGTATTAAAATACTTACATACATAGGTAAGGATATTTTTAAATATAGTAGGGAAAATGATCAGAATTTATTCAGACAATTTTAGTTAAAGGTCAGAAATTATCAAAAAATTGACATCAAATCAATAAAAGTTGACCAGTATCGAAAAAAACCAAAAAAAAAAAAAAAAATCAACATATACCGAACCATATAAAAAATATCGCAAGGACGATCTATGTACGTCAGTAAAAACCATTACTTTTTTTTTAGAAATATCTATGAAAAAGAACACTCGATTGCTAAGAGCTTCGTAAAATCGAAGCCGAGCTTTGAAAGTTTTTAGTGCAGAAGCATTGCGGTGTTGAGCATTTAGGGAGTTGGTGGCAAAAAAAATTATGTGACAAAATCGTTCGGCAGAGAATGATGTTTGTTAATATCACGGGGCTCAAAACCATGTTTAAATATGAAATTCGGTAATTTAACTATTTATTACAGATACTTTACCAGAGCTTCTATACGAATTGCTTGGAAAAAAAAATAATTTTTAATATTTTACTATGAAACTATAACATAAAATGTTAAAAACTCATTCTCCGTCCTGTCTCTAACAGCTTCTTAGTGCACTTAATTTACCCGTTTCGAATGTTGCGTTATTTTCTAAAAAAAAAACTTATACGACATTGTTTGTATGTATTTTTCAGCTACTGTTTTTCTGTGTTCACTCTTGGAATATTTTTTTTTATATAGAATTGACAACCATGGAAGTTGACTATCTCCGCTCAGTTTTTCTTATTCTAACTGTGAATTTTTTAAATACTGAGTAAATAGAGAAGTAAAAGTGAAGATAAAGCGAAAGTTCAGTTTATTTTCAGTCAGTTTTGGTTTTTCGACAGTGAGTGTTCGTGTGATTTTTTTTTTTTTAATTTAAAAAATTTTGTTAAAACCGCATGTGTGTATCATTCTTCGCGTAAGTTTTTTTTATATTACTAAACATATTATTTTATCTTTATGTTAGTAAAACAATAAACAATTACGGAGGCTATCCACCAGTTCCAACTTTTTTAAAAAAAATTTTTATTTTTATTGTGATATTACTGTTTTTGCAAGATTTCGTCATTCTCCGTTTCATCATTCTAGGTCGTTTTTTGCAGCATTTGATAATTCTTCTGGTTTTTTTCTTGTAAGTTTTGCTTAAACTATTTATTTCAAAAATAAAAACTAAAATTTAGTCTTAAAACACTTAAATAAACTATTAAAAAATCCAACATAAATTTTAAGGGCTGCCATCTCATATAATTCTGTATTTTTTGGACTAAATTGAAATTTTTGGTTTTAGAAACGCTCAAATAAACTTTTTTTAAATTTTACAAAACTTTCGGTGTTGCCACCCTGTTTTTTTATAACTATTTATTAGGGTGGGCCAAATTGTATGGAGGAAATTTTATCGACCTCGGCTACCTCCCTATGTGAAAGTTCATTCAATTCTATGAATATTTGCCCAAGGAACTATATCTCTGCGTTCAACTTTAGTTCGGCGCATTTTTGATCGAAAATTGTACCTTTCATCAATATTTTTTTTTGTTTTCATACTAAATTTTAAAAATTTTTATAAAGACAAAAGTAATGTCATTATATGATTTGGCTGGTATTCTGTCAGTAATCAATTAAATTGGGTTCTGTTTTTACGAACAGTTTACTTGATAGCGTGGAATTGATTATGTTTATTCCAAAAAATTATATCGGTCAAATTATATATATTTATTATAAACGATTCATATTTTTAAATAGATTTTTGGTATATTGTTCTGTAAAATTAAAAAAAGCGGCTAATTTATTTCCTAAAGCTGCCACTAAATGTTGCCCTGGAAAAAAATGAGTGTCAGATTCGGCATCCTAGCATCCAAAAACACTTGGGTTGGTGTTTCAATTGAAAAAATCCATGTAAAAATATGAATCGTTTATAATAAATCGGTTATTGGACCGATATAATTTTTTGGAATAAATATAATCAATTTCACGCTATCAAGTAAACTTTTCGTAAAAACAAAACCCAATTTTATTGATTACTGACAGACTACAAGCCAAAACATATTATGATATTACTTTTGTCTCTATAGGAATTTTGAAAACTAAGCATAAAAATAAATATTGAACGCAAGGTAAAATTTTCTATTGAAAATGCGCCGAACTAAAGTTGAACGTAGAGGTATGGTTCCTTGGGCAAAGAATTGAATGAACTTTCAGCCTAGGTTGGTGTTTTGTTTGAAAAAATTCATCCAAAAATATGAATCGTTTATTTTGAAAGTCGGTCAAAATAATCGGCTATTTGACCCATATAATTTTTTTAAACGTATAACAGCAATTCCACACCATCAAGTAAACTTTTTATGTAAACAGAACCCAATTTAATTGATTACTGACAGAATACCAGCTAAATCATATAATGACATTACTTTTGTCTTTATAAAAATTTTTAAAATTTAGTATGGAAACAAAAAAAAATATTGATGAGAGGTACAATTTTCGATCAAAAATGCGCCGAACTAAAGTTGAACGCAGAGATATAGTTCCTTGGGCAAATATTCATAGAATTGAATGAACGTTCACATAGGGGGGTAGCCGAGATCAGTTTTCAAATCGGCCCACCCTACTATTTATGTTTTAATAATTTTTCTTTTAAAACATTCTACGTGTGCTAGGGAATTAAATTGCATACTTATTTTTTTGATTTTTAAAAGATAAATTTTTATTTTTTTAGTATGAATTTATTCGAAAAAAAAATGCAATGCTTGCATAAAAATGATCGATTGCATTTGAGTCGCTTCTGCTTATGCTGCTTCATGAGTTATGTGTTGTTGTTGTCTTTCCGTCTCATTCATTTATTGTTTTTTTTTTATTCTTGATGTTGTTATGTTGATGAGTGCAGAAATGAGAGCGACTTTATCAGTGACGCCAACTCAATCAATTTTTCGAAATTTTTGGACTTTTTTTGGATAGGTACATATTTTGGTGTTATTCGATATACATATTTGGACTTTCACTGATTTATTCAATGTTTTCCAATACTTTTGGACTTTTACAGATGTGTAGGATGTTTTTAGACATTTTTGGGTCTTTACCGTTATTTTAGATTTTTTGTTTTCCATAGGTAATTTGGACTTCTACCGATATTTTGGATGTTTTTCGAAACTTTTACACTTTTACCGACTTCTTCGATGTATTTCAATATTTTCGAAGCCTAAGGATATTTTTCGACATATGTATTTGGACCCTTACCCGATATTTGCGATGTTTTTCAACAGTTTTGGATATTTCGATCGGTACTTTTGGACTTTTACTGATATTTTGAATGCTTCTCGATATTTTTGCACTTTAACTTATATTTGCTTTTCGATATGTTTAGGGTTTTGTCGATATTTTAGATGTTTTTCGATACATTCGGACTTTTACCGATTTCTTCGATGTATTTCAATATTTTTCGATACTTTTGGACTTTTCCCACACATATTTTAAATGTTTTTCTATACACCTTCAACGATTTTTTCGATATAGTTTGATACTTTTGGACTTTTACCAATGTTTTAGCATTTTCACTTTTACCAATTTCTTCAAAGTATTTCAATATTTTTCGATGCTTTTGGAATACTAATGATATTTTTCGACATTTTCGATGCTTTTGGACTTTCACCGGAGAAATCGGTGAATGTTAGTATTTGCGATACATTTTAATTTTTACCAATATGTTGGATGTGATAATTTTATGGAAATAAGTAAAATAGCAGCAACTGTTTGTGGCACATTATTTTAAAAAATTATAAGCTTTTTTAGTGCTTCCTTCCTTTTTATCAAAACCCGAGCAACGCCGGGTAAAACAGCTAGTAAGAAATAAAAATTTGGTCTTAAGACGCTGAAATAAACCTTTCAAAAATCCAACATAAATTTTTAGGGTTGCCACCTGGCTATATTCGAAAATCTTATATAATTCTTACTTTTTTGACTAAATTGAAGTTTTTGGTTTCAGAACCGCTCAGATAAACTTTTCTGAAATTATATGTTCATTTTTTAAAAGTGTTCCAGAGGTTCAGGTTATCATATTCTATACCTTTGAGTTATATTGAAAAATAAAAAAAATAGGTGGGAAGGCATTTTTCATAAATTTACTCACACATGTTCTGCTGTTTTTTCTTTTTCATTAAAAAAAACTACAGAATTCGTCTCGAACTAACTAATCCCATATTGGAGAGATGCTTACTAACTGGACAGTGTCCTTTGAGAACTTTCATGTCTAGCTAATTGCTTAGGTTAAATTTTAAAAAACCCCAATGCGTGTCGCAGAATGGTAAAGGTCCAGAATAGTAGTGACCCCTAGGGTAATTTGCTGTAAAATATTTTTGTCGAATACTTACTTTAAACCAATATTACCCAATTTTTGAAAAAAAGTGGCAAAAGGACTCAAAAAAACTGGAGATAATGGATTGATATGTTCTAAAAAATATTCCTTGTATGATTTCATTTAATGTGAAAAGAAATTTTATCCAAAATGTGGTTTTATATTGTTCTTGTGTGTATTTTAGCGAAAAAAACAAAAGAAGATTGGTGCTTAGTGTGCGATTTTTCATTTTTAGAAATTTGGATATCACACTGTTTAATTCGAGCATTTTTGATAGTATAGTATAATAAAAACCATATCAAGCCGAGATTTTGTATAAAATGGTTATAACACCATCCTTAAGATTATTCTGGATAGTCTTGGAGTTTCCAAAAATCGTTTTTTTTAATCAGTCTAATATACATACCTTTTCTCTATTCAAACAATTTGGACTGATTTTGTTTTTTTATCATATCTCGGAAATTTCGTAATTTTTTTAATTTTTAAATGTTTTGAATTTTTTAGAATTCACATTCATTTACCCTACAATTTGATGCACTTAAAAGAGACAAAAATGTTGCGTTATACAACATTTAAAGTGATTTTCGAGTATGGCTCAATTTGTACAGACAGACCAACTCAGTGCAACTTTGCGAAGGAGCCACATTCATACCAGGTATTAAGACCTCATACAAATTATTTTGCAACGTCTGATTTGCCATGATTTATGTGATATGTGCGTACACTAAAGCGACATTTTGGTTGGACGACAGACAGCAAGGATGTCACTGTTGCAGGAACAGCAGGAACTGTAACATTTAAGTGGGTGTATGTGAATTTATGAGTATGATAATGAAAACTTAAACAATCATTCCATTAAATGAAGGAACTGAAATTGGGAAAAACCCATTGGATTCATGTTGAGGTGAAAAAAATGCAAATTGTTTTATTTTTTTTTTCTTTCTATCAAACAAAATAATAACTATAAAAACAACGATTTTCTTTTTAACCAAAGTTGCAGTATTTTATGCAATAATCGAATAAACGCTCCTATAGCAAGTCGATTTTTGCACTCCCTTAAATGGTGTGCAATTGAGAAAACTAAGGAAACGTTTGGCGTGTGGAGCGCCAAAATATTTCACATTTGCATTGGAAATTTCATTGCATCATTGACAAAAAAGGAGAAGACCAGCAAATTTTAGAAATCCATTTCGATTTTTTTTTTGCATACAAAAGTTGGAATTTGAAATTTCCTTGCTTTGGTTGGGTGGGGAACTTTTGACCGCCATCACCACCAGTTGTTAGAATCAACATACGTTTTTTTATTGAAATAAACGATTATCTCCAAATTTGCTATCATTTGTATATTTGAGCATAACAAAATGCAAACATACGTAGTCAGAATAAAAGCAACAACAATAAAACGCATAGAAACATATTAAAGTGGGACTTATATGTTTTATGGATTCTAAAATAACTTTTTATTGCCCAAAATAAACATTTTCGTGAATACTTAAAGCTTGTGGAATGTTTATTCAGTACTAGGTAGATTGTATTGATTTTTTCTATAAGGTCCACTCTCTTAGTATACGAAGCGCACGCACAAACTCAACTGTTGAATGTCATCTCGTGCAACCCACAACTGCAATCCTTTTTTGGCAAATCCAGCTGTTTGCATGCAACAAGTGAGTTATAATTTATGGCATTTTTATTGGTATTTGACCAAAAATGGTCACGTGTTTACGCCAGTGTGAATTTGCTGATTAGAGAAAGGATGTTTTTATTTTGCGAAATGAATGTGTTAAAGTTTTTAAAGTGTCGTATTTCTTAAAAAAATTTGTTTTCTGATAGCACTAATTCAGACTAGCCTTCATAATTTTTAGTTTCTTTTTTTTTATCAAGCCATTAGTACAATCATTTGCGAGAATAAAATGATGTTACCTGGAATGTTTTGCGGGATTTTTACAAATGAGTTATTTTTACCTTAAATCGTGTTCGCTCGCGTCGCCATGTTGGAAAAATGGCGTCCAAAATCAGTTTTTTACAAATATCTCTTTAACGGTTACATTTAGAGAAAAATATGCGGTGCAATATTGCAGCTTATAAAATTTTCTATAAAAATAATTCCTTAATTGTTTCCGTACGACTTTTAACTGAGGAGATATCCTAATTCAAAATTTGAAAAAAATTAGTAAATTGTGCATGCCGCTTATGAGTAGGCACAGTGATGTGTTGAGCTTAAAATTACGATAACTCATGAACGGTGAGTCACACGTTCAAAGTAAAAACACCTACTTATAGGAAATTATTTCCACTATAAGCTTCATTTTATTTTTTTTTCACATGACCTATAGTTTACGAGATATTTTTTCAACAAACCTAAAATTTAGAAAAAAACCGTTTTTTCAAAATAGCTCCAAAACGGTTTCGTCCTAGAAAAAAAATTGTTCATGCGTTTTGTAGAACGTTCAATTCCCTATAGGGTTTTTCCGAACTAGTTTTTCGTCAGACTTACCCTTCATGAGATATGGCGACTTGAAAATCATTCAAAATTGAACATAATATGGAGCATAGTATATTGTTCAATTTTGAATCATTTTCAAGACGCAATATTTCATGAATGGTAAGTCGGACGAAAAAACAGTTCGGAGAGACCCTTAAAGGGAATTGAACGTTTTACAAAATGCGAGAAATTTTTTTTTCTAGAACGAACCGTTTTGAAGCTATTTTGAAAAAACGGTTTTTTTTATAAATTTTAGGTTTGTTGAAAAAGTTTTATAAGCTACAATATTGCGCCACAATATTTTTCTATAAATGTAACCGTTAAAGAAATATTTGTAAAAAACTGATTTTGGACGCCATTTTTCCAATATGGCGTCGCGAGCGAACACGATTCGAGGTACCAAAGTTGAAATTCTGAAAGAGCACATCGAAATCTATAAAATACCTCATATGCAAAAATCCCGCAATACATTCCAGGTAACATCATTTTATTCTCCCAAATGATTGTAATATTAATTTTATTTTTGAAATACATATAAATAGTGTAATTTTTTTAAAAATTTTGTTTATTTGTACAAACTTTATATAAAAAATATGAGCCATATATTTTAGTGTATACATTTTAATAAAATATGTTAAAAGAACTTATAAAAACAGGACATAATGTTATAAAACATGTTCCTTGTGTAATTTCATTATGACCTTCGGCAAATAAGATTTTTCCAAAACATAGTTTTAGAATTTTATGGTATGAGCAAAATCAGGGCTGAGAATCCACATACGATTTTTATCTTTCTTGTATCATTTCAAAGTAGTCATAACTTTTTATAGAAGAACTATACCAGACCACTTTATAACTTATTTTGAAGACAAAAATAATGCTAAACGATGCAATTAGTAACAAAGAGCAAAACAATTTCATGCGTCCTCTGTATAACAACAAAAATCATGTTTTTGAACTTTTAGGCTAGAATATCTCAAAAAACATATGTGATAGAGCAATTTCTTGCAACTCAGCACCAACAAATATATGCATCGCAAATAAATGTTTTGGTTTTCCTAACACCATTTTAGCCGGATTTACAGAAAACCTGACAACATAAAAATGGCATATTCGTGTTTAGGAGCTCAAAATGCACTCAAAACTTTTTTCAAACCTCTTACAGTTTGTCGGTTAAGAGGTAAAACTCATTAACACTTAATGATTGTAACCTTTTAAACAGGGCCATACACACGTGGTTTTGGTAGTTAAAACCCTTCCAGGAAGATCTTTTACCCATATATAACGGCAGCATTATAGGCATTATCAGGCCAAAGATAACATACTTAGTGCCGATTTTGCATTCTTCAGATAAGACTTAACTGGAATGGATCTTGAGAAGTGGTGCCTTTGTGAGATATCGGGTACAAAAGGCCGAGAAAATCAGTTTTTTGCAAAACCTTTTCCCAAATTTGATCCACGATTTTTTAGCTCAGAAAATTTCGTACAGAAAAGTTGTATAAATTGTTTTCGTACAAATTATATCCTATTTAAAGGTATTTTCTTGACCTTTAGCACCCGATTTCTCAGGAAGGCACAACTTCTCAAGGTTTGACTAGAACAAAAGTTCATACCTACTATTGGAAGACCAAAAAACTGATATTCTCGACCTTTTGTATCCGATGTCTCACGAAGGCACCGCCTCTCTAAAATAGAGCGTCCATTTATCATCCGACTTTGTTCTGCAAGTGCTTGAAATTTTTGTAATGAAATATGTTACTGACAAAAAATAATAAATTATTAACTCTTTAATTTTACGGTCCGGAAAATTTCTTTGTATGTTATTGGGAGATACCCTTACTTTAATGGCTTATAATTTGGAAAGTAGGAATAGATTTGAAAATGTAGAGCATTAAGGGTGATTTTACAATACAAAATCGGTTTGCAAATAAAACACTTATCACACTTTATCTCCTCACGTAGGGCAGGTATCAATTCAAAACTGAATGCACAGATGTATAGAATATTTATCAAGAACACTACAAAAAAAGACGGTGTTGCAACCCCCTTAAAAAAATAATTCTGCACTTTCAACATTGCAGTTATGATACTTGAAATATGAATATACATAGTTTCTACTAAAAGACATGCAAAAAATGGGCGATTGAACAAGGGGCGTTGAACCCCATATACGAGGCGCCTAACAAAATTTCGCTTAGTAGAATTGAAAAAACTGGATAAAAATTTTTTTAAATTTATAACTTTATTCTACATCTGTTTGTATTTTTTCAACGTAATCGCCATTTATTTTGATACATTTCTGAAATCGATAAACCCATCTTGAAAAACAGTCTTCAAAATCGGCTTTTTGCAGTTTTACAAATTCATCATTAACCGCATTTATTATCTCCTCATTGACTCTCCCTCTCAAATTATGGAAACCCTTTAACTCAAGTATTCAGAGACAATTTTTAAGTTTCCAATTTCATAAAAATTTGGAGAAAAAAATTTATGCCCGAAAGTAAAATTTTTTTTTATTTTTCTACTAAGTTCATTTTTTAAATATGGATTTTTCTGGTTTTTGCCTCAAATCCTACAAACCAAGGACTTAAAAAACAATATAGAGGAACGATAGCAGCTATTTTCATATCTAGAACCTTAAATTATTGGTTAAAATTTATGTAAAAATGCATTAATAGAAAACAATTTTTTAATCCACATCGCATAAGATTTACGTACACAAAATTTTTGGGGGGGCAGTGCGGGAGCTAATTTATATTGATTTTGGGTCTCAATAGAGTAGTTCTTTATCTGCAATACGCAAAAGCCAGGGATTTTCAGGGTACATAACTATTTTTGTCTTTTCTTTTAGGTTATAAGATTTTCACAGTTAAATTGAACGCACCTATTTGAGATCCATTTCCACATATAATATTAAGAATGATGACAAATATTTTTTTACAAATGCCATCTACTTACCTTTATAATTATTTTCTAGTACGCCGTTTTAAAATTTACAGTGCGGCCGCTGGCGCATTATCGTGATGTAGAAAGTAGCGGCGTAGTTCCTTTTTTTGGCGTTTTCTCAATAAATTTTGGAAAAGTTTTTGTAAACAGGTTTCAGTATACCACTTAGCAGTAACCGTCTGACCTTTTTCCAAACGAATAGTAGCTACAACTTTCTCTCTGGTGAAGTAAACTGACATCATTACTTTTGTTGCTGACTTTTGTTACTAACTTTTGTTGCTTTGCTTCAACAGGTGAATTTGTGCCTTCTGGGCTCTAAACCATGGATTGTTGTTTGATTTCAGTGCCGTACTTGAAAAACCATGCATCATCGTCTGTTACAATTTTTTTGAAAGTGTTAGACTCTCCGTTTTTGAATTTTTCAAGAAAATACTTAGCAAAACGCAAACGTGCCTCGTTTTGAGCATCACTTAAAATTCTAGGAATCCATCGTGCAGATTTCTTCGTGTATTTCTTCCATGATTTCCTGGGGCAATCTTGGATCTTCGTTAATTTTAGACTTCAACAGCGCTACACTTGCCTTCGGCACCACTTTAAAATAGTCACGAGGGATGGCGCTATTTTGCATTCACTAAATATTTCCACAGGTTTGAGCTTACGTCGAAATCCAAAAAGTATTGCTGTCCTTCAGAAACTGCCAATTCGTTTTTCATAAGTTGGGACTTCATTTCATTGATAGTTCATTTTAAAAGTATTACCTAGACGGAGCATAAAGCCAATATGTACCCCAATTCTTGTATTTCTTAAAAATTGTGTGAACGTTTTTTAGTTGTTTACACACAGAAAAAAAAATTGTATTTCCAACAACTTCATGTTTTGTTTCAAGAATTTTCGTTGGTTGAAATCTTCCCAACAACTTTTGCTCTTGTTTTAAATATGAAATTGTTATATGTTTCATAAAACGAAACATTGTTGAATCAAGTAAAAAGTTGTTGGAAGCTTAAGAGCGGAAATTGTTATTTCAAAAATGAAACTGTTGACAATGTTTAAGACAAAATGTTTGAACAAAAAATAAATGATTGTTGAAATGTTTGTGGTTTTATTAGTACTTATTTATTTGGAATATATCTTACAGCAATAGGAATGAAATATATACAAAGACATTGGATGTCGTATGAGAAGAAGCCGAAAGAAGTACACAGCGTTTTCATACGTGGAACTCCTGCTTCAACGGCAGAAAAGGACAAAATCTTTGCATCTTATCGTGACTGGCGATGGAAAATGGTTTCAGTACGAGAATCCCAACAAAAGTCGTGAGGTGAGCCAGGTCTATGCATCGACATCGTCCGCAAATCCAAATATCTAGGATTCGAAGCTTCTCTGTATTTAGTGGGATCAATAGAATTCAATTTGTTATGATATGCTGCCAGAAAGATGGGAGAAAAATATGTTAAGTGATGGGGAAAACTATCAGTGAAATTTTTCTTACCTTTGTTCGTTAAATAAATCTTTTTTTGTTTTAAAAAGGATTTTTTTATTTTTTTTCTTCCAAAACAGAATGTTTGAAGTTTTGTATTTTAAAATATTTTTCATAATTTTTTATGACAAATGTGTAAAAAACTAAGTACCAAGAATGAAATTGTTGATTTAAGAATAAAATTCTTATTTCAACAATCTAGAAATAACAATTTTTTAAGAAAGAAAAATTGTTGTTTTAACAATCTTTTTTTTTCTGAGTGTAAAGATGCTGTTAAGGAGTAAATGCTTTTGTTTCAAATTTAAGCATCCAACTTCTTCAAAATAAATGTGGCCAAGAGTTTAAAATTTCATATAAAGCCTAACATTACAGTATATATTGATCACATAAATGTTCTTTAAATTATGAGACAGTGTGATAAGCTCTTGTGTTTGCTTGGAATGTTCTTACGCTGTTATCATACGAGTTATTATTGATTTTGTCATAAATAATGTAACATTTTAAATATTTACGTAAACTATAGATGTGTTCAATATTTTGGGTATAAACTATCCTTTGATATATGACAGTACATAATAACACTTGGCACTCTATTACTTACAAATTTATGGTATTTTCTGAACACAAAAATGGCAGAAATTTTTTAATATTTTAGAATTTATTGCAATTAGCCATAGGCTTTTCAAATTAAGATTAAACAACAGAATATAAAGTTATAAAATACATTTAATATTCTTTATGAGTCTACTTTGGAGACAAAACGTTTTTTCCTTATTTTCTGCCATGTTGGCAGTCAGACATTTTTCATTGGCATGCGTCAAAAACATCAAAGTGTCACATTTGTTAGTTTTTTATTTATTTTAAATTAATTATAAATACAATAAATGGCCGCTTTATTCCGTTAAATGTATTTGGCTTGAAAACAAGTGTACTACCTCTACTTGTGGTATAAAAATTTCACTTGACTGTTCACTAACAAAGCGAACAATTTTCTTTTGCCAGTTTGAATGCGCGCATGTGCAGCCTGCCGCCGCCGCCATAGCTGCTGCACTTAATGACAAATCGTTGATTAATGACTTGGTGCGCTTGGAAAAGTTGAGACTTTATTGAAAAAACAATTTTTCTAAATAAAAATTTCGCAATTTTACGTGTGTATTTTTCTTAATTTATGTTTAATCAGCCAAGAAAATATTTGGAAAATTTTAGATTTAGAAGTACAAAAAGTCAATCCAAAATTGTTTAAGTACAAAAAAAGTCTTTGGTATGTTACTCAAGAGTGCAACACAATATCTCATAACAACAGCCGGAAAAGTCGCATGTGGGGTCTGAACGGAGTACCTAAATACAAACGACATATACTTTTCTAGCTTAGACCAGCGGCATTGAAAAACAATTTTAAAAATTTGCCACACGTTCTGCAAATGCTCGAATCATTTGTCCAAACGCATCATGAATTTTGTTCAAAATTCCTGTCACATATCATGTAATTATTGTTATATCTATGGCCCAGTGGACAACCAACTTGGAGACACTATGTTGACATAGATTTAGTGTAGTTGATAAATAACGTACTAAAACGTTTATGAAATTTTCATTATGGTTAGTAAGTAAGCAGCATCCAGGCAAAATGAAAAAAAGCGGTACAATAAAAAATACAGCTGATATTAAATGATTTTAATTAATATTAATGAAAATTGTCGGTTCGCAGTCTACAGTACCATATAAGTCAAAGCGTGGCGCCCAGATTTGCCATCATCATAAATGGTTGGATACTTTGTGCTGAGTTCATTCTCTTGAAGCCTTAAAAAGGTAAAATAAACATAGCAATGAAATATAGAAAAAAAGTTTAAATAAAAAATTCCGCTTAAATAGTAAGCCATTGAATTGTTTTCTTTATTTTCTGATTAGATTAGTTTCGCAATTAGCGTCCAATGAAATGAGATCGCATCAGTTTAAAAATTGGAACTTGGTCTAAAGAATTTAAAAAAAAAACTATTTCGATACGAATAACTTCATAATAAATAATACATTTTTTGAATTATCCTAAAAATCTGTGACTCAGTTATTTCTTAACCAATTTTGCATTTTTTCACTGATTTCTAAAGAAATATTTATGGCTATTTTAATAATATATACTACAGTTCTAGTCCAATGGAAATATGTGAAGGTTATTTGGAGGAAATTTAGAATTTGGGAAAAAATCAGTTTAGGTAGTGTACTATTTATATTTTGGGAACTGGCAATATTAATAGCTCAAATCTGGCAACACCATAATAACGTTTGACATTTTTTAGCATAAACGTACTCGCAACGTTTTGATGTACAAGTGCTTTTGTTATGTTCACAGTGAGTTAAAAAATCAATTTTTCCATTGATAACACAGGTTTACAAAAAAAAAAAAAAATGTCATGGCGTTTTGACCAGACTATGTGTTTCCTAGGGACTTTGACGTCCTGAATCCGAATCCGGGGTCCATTTATTTCCAGAACGTCTGAGAAAAATGATTTCAAGGTCATATGGAGGTCAAAATGGGGCTCATGCGCCATTTAGTGATAAATTCGCTAAAACTCTGAAACTAATTTTTTATCATTGAGTTATTTGTCCTTAAAAAGAATATGTGATCAAAAAGGGTATCTCGGACCTAGTTTTGGAGATGTGGCCATCGGAAGATCTGGATATATTTTCTATGAAAACCGCTATAAGTTGGGAACCCCTGGATGGATTTGAAAAAAATTGGAGTCATATGAAAGGTAATTTGACAACCTCTAAAATTATTTTCAATTGAATTCATAATTTTGAGATTTGAGAAATTTTTCAATTACAACAACAAATACATCAACAAAACCAACAACAACAACAACAGAATACCTTTCATATGACACCAATATTTTCCAAATCCATCTAGTGGTTCCCAACTTATGTTCATTTTTAGAACTCAGAATTCAATGATATAAAATTAATTTCAGAATTGTAGCGAATTTATCACTAAACGACACATGACCATTTTGACCTCCATATGACCTTGAAATCTTTTTTCTCAGACGTTCTGGAAAAAACGGACCCCGGATTCGGATTCAGGAAGTCAAAGTCCCTAGGAAACACATAGTCTGGTCAAAACGCCATGACATTTTTTTATTTAGTAAACCTGTGTAATTTAAGCGATTGATAAATTATTTGGTTTCAAACGAGAACAAATTTTTTTTACAACTAAGTGTTCATGCAAAAACGAATGTATTGAAGTGGAACTAATTTGCAAGGATGTCTCTATCTCACAATATGTTGCATGACGATCATGCATTATCAGTTCATGCACCGATGTTTTGTGGCACAACAACCGATTTTGGTCGACCTTCACGGAATTCGTCGGTGACCAAACTACGACCACGATTGAATTCACTACACCAGAGCTTTATCACCAAACAAAGAACTGAGTTCATCGACTCATTCTTGTCGAGATAATCCACGTCGAAAGTTGTGAAAAATAATCCAACGAAAACCTTCCCTTGAAATTTCCATTTTTTGGCCAAATTGATTTTCTTAGCTCACTGTAAACAAAAGAAATAGCACTTGTACATCAAAACGTTGTGAGTACGTTTATGCTAAAAAATGTCAAAATTTATTGTGGTGTTACCAGATTTCAGCTATTGACATTAGTGTTGCCAGTTCCCAAAATATAAATAGTACACCTAGTATTTTAATTTATTCATAAAGAGCATACAATTTTAAATAAAACTGATTAATACTTATCAAAATGGTTGGAAAACTAAGATGTTACGATATTTCATATAATCTTACATCATCTTCACCCATAAGGTCCTGTTTTTATGGGTCTTTTTGACACCAATTTCTTAAAACTTGGTCATAATGGGTTAAAATGTAATGTTGAACGAAAATATTTTACGGAAAATTTCACTAGGAGTCACAAACTCATTCACTTTAAATCAGTCTTCTACTTATCTTTAAAATGGAAAGGATCCGGCAAGCACTTTTTATTATTTAAAGATTATAAGTTCAAATAAAGTGAGATGCATAAAAAAATCGTTATATCTACAATTTTCAACCAATTTTGATAAATAATGATTGTTTTTATTGAAAATAATATGTTCTTAATGAGCAGACTAAAATTTATGTGATTTATTTTTCAAAGTATTGCTTAAAAAAGACGTCAAACTAAAAAAATCGGAATTTTTTTTTTTCCAAATTCTAACTTTCCTATACATTTTCCACAAATATTTCCATATATTTTTAAAATGGCCATAAATTCTCCTCTCCAAATCAGTGAAAAAATTATAAATCGGTTCAGAAATACAGGTTTTTAAGGATAAATTAAGATTTTGTTGGTGCATTTAAATTTTTAAGTATAGCCATGTTAAGTACTCGACCAGACCTACAATATTTATTTATTTATTTTTATTTGGAGATAAAATTGTGTATACCAAGAACTATGTACAAAGTGTAGTTGGTTAAGCAATATGAAACATTTGATTTTAAATAATCTTAATAATACTTTTTTTTTAAATTTAAATTTAAATTTTAACAAGACATGGAAAAAGATATGAAAAAATGGTTACTTATCCTATCACAACAAATGGTTAAATGTGGATAGCGTAAAATTCAGCCTAAATTATTTCATGAATACTTCTACACTGACTTGGTAAAAAATTCCATAGTCGAATGGCATTGATGAAAAATAATCTTGAGGAGTTCAAGTAATTGAACCTAGGTATTATAAGCATCTGAGTCCTTAGAGACTGGCTAAATTGTAACTTTTCAAACAAGTATGCTGGCGTTTTCAAGTGGATCAGTTTGTGCTAAGTCTCATCTGTTAAGTCTCATGCAAAGTGTAAAATCACTGTGTAACAGAGGCAACTCTCTTGTCAATTTCCACCCATAAATTCATTCATGGAAGCATTAGCCTCCCACTGAAACATGTTAATTAATTAAGTTGCTCGGAATATCGATTTACGGGCACAAAAAATTTAGTTTTGGTTTTAACTATGATCAAGGGAAATTTGATTCCTTTCAGAGAGCAATGGATGGCACCAAATTCAGTTTCAGTGTCAGCGTTTTCAAATCACTGAGTCAGCGCAAAATTTTCGCTTTTAGAACAACTTCAAATTCGAATTACAACAATCAGAAAAACAATTTTTTGTTGTTTTTCATGCCTCGCTTACAACAACAATAATATTTAAACAAAATTCCTAAGAACTAGGTCACACACAAAAAGTATTGGTACTCACGCATTGATGCGCAATGCTCTTGCTTCGTTGGGGAAGTACGGTTGCAAAAGTTTGACATTTGTAAAACAACAAGCACATTGCCGAAAATTTCGCATTACTTGTGCAATTTGTCAAGATGGAAATATTCACATTGAACGTTCAGGCGTTAATGCGTAAAAGACTTGCATTTTCACAACTGCGCATCAATGCATTAATACCCATATTGTTTGTTGTTTTTGTTTTTGATGCGGCGTAGTCGTTGTTGTTGTTTTGGTTCGAGTTCGATTTTGTGTGTACGCAAAAAAAGCAACAAAAACGCAAAATTTTGACGAGGGTGAAAAAAAAAACAACAAAAATTATTTCTGTGATTGTTGTACAGAAATATTGATTTTGTTGGTCGAGCCAAAATTGCCTCACTTTTGTTCTACGCTGACACCCTTGATGTACATTATACAAAAACCAAAACATGACAAGCCAAAGCTCAAGGTTTTATTTTGATATGAATTATACATTTGTCAAAAAAACCTTTCTCATAATTTCAACCTAAGAACTTTTTCGCAATGGCTTAACTAACCAAAGTTTCTTAAGCAAATCGGTTTGTTCATAAACATGCAATTAACCAAGCGTGGTCCATAAGAATGAGTAAATTAACTTTAAAAAAATTGAGAAGAATTTCTTTGTTTTAAGTCAGAAATCTGGTTAAAATGGTACATTTTCATCATTACTCACGTAATCAGTGCTTAGAGCTGCATTTACTAACGCATACATATACCCTTTTGCCAGTTGGGCGGGCACAAATCGCAGTTTTTTTTTTTTTTTTGTAAATTTATCGCCCAACTTCATGGGTGATTTATCTCAATTATCTGCTACGATGTTAATTACTGCAACACTTGTCGTTGTGTGTTGCGAACGAACGAACGAACGCATCAAATGTTGCAGCAACCAACATAACAAAGCAATACTGATAGACCCACCATGCAATAGTGTTTAGTGTTGGTGTTGGCATTATCGAAGTTACTGCAATTGTTTGTTGTTCTTTTAGTGTTTTTTTTGTTGTTAGTAATCTAACACATACATACATATGTAAGTGTATGAACGAGTACAAAATGCGGATGCATTTACGTAAAGCAAGGTCATAAAATACATATTTACCCATTGTAATTGACATCATTTGAGTTGAGTATCACTTTTGTTGCTATTGTCGTTGTTGCTGAATGTCCGCACTGCACTGCACTGGTAGCGATGTTTTTGACGCATTTCTAGTCCCGAGGACTCTGTTGTGATTCCTCTATAGTTTTGTGTGTAGTGTTGATGTTTACTCTCTTTGACACTTCGATGAAGTTGAGTGTGAATAATGTGGTGATTAAACTTTGTGTGTGATGGGTCAAATGCTGATGATAATGACGATGGTGATGAATTTATGCAAGGAAAAAAAAAGAAAAAAAAAAAAATAGATGATGTTTAATGATTGTATTGATCGATTACTTGTTTCATGAATTTAACGATTTCAGCTATATAGTTTTAAAAAAAAAAAATTACTGCAACAGCTTATATGAACTTAATAATTTGTAAAATCCTTTAGCAAAATATTTAATAAATTGTAGTCATTAACATAAGTATCACCCTTCTATAGTAATAACCACAACTTTTCCAATTTCAGTAAACATTTCCATTGTTTCTAAATGATCTGCTGGCATCGCGTGTGTGCGCCCCACTACCACCACCACCACCATAGACCGTATTTTCAAGTACTCGTAAATATCCCATTATATTCCAAAGTACTCCTCAACAAGATCTACTTCATAGAACGAAATTGCAGTTTTTGCGCACGCGCTATACCACAACACTTCACTTGGCACGATCTTATCTTAAGCGAAAATTTATTCAGACTTTGCGGCAGAGACTTAAACTTCTAGTTGGAGCATCTTTTAGCGCAGTTTCAGCTTCAGCGTCGAAAAGGTTTGCTTTGTATTGTTTGTTGTAGTAATTGGTGTTGGTGGAAAAGTTTATTGTTTTACCTCCTTCACAGCTATGTTTAAGTTACACTGCCAGTATTGCCAGACTAATGCAGTTCGCATAAGTTTTATGCAGCATAGACTGACTGACTTTCCGGGATATTTCCTATGATGCTTTGACCTGATAACACTATCTTGTATATAGTTACACCGAATCACAAATGAGTACGGGAGAAAGCAGAAGCACTTTCTATCTAACTGTCCAAGTGATAATTGGTAGATTTAACCTGTATTATAGACATTTTTCTACCCTTCAAAGCGTGCTTTTCTCTTCGCCACCCTGTTAACGTCACTAAGATTATGTTCAAATAGAGTGAAAACTCTTTGAGGAGCTGATAGGCGGTCGAAAGAGCAATATATCTTGTATGGCGTACAGTTTAAAATGGATTTTAGGAGGCTCAACTTATATTGGTATCTGTCTGTATTCAGAGCCAAATCGACCACATAAAACGGAATAAAAGTGAAAAGATATCTCCATGGTTTTCATTCAAAAAGAAAGTCACATCAAAACCATAGAAAAAATTTTCTTAAAATTTCTGTTGACATCTATATGAAAACCTTGTAATATTTAGAAAGAATGTCATCGTTCTTAATACGATTTCTTCTTGAAACAATGTTTTCTTGAAAAACAATTAGATTTCTTCTAAATACTTATTATAAAATTTTTTATAGAAAAGCTTATTTTAAGAAGATTTCTATATGATTTTGATGTGACTTTAATTTTTGATTAAAGCCATAGAGAAATCTGCTTACTTTTGTTCCATTTACTGTGGTCATAATTCGGCCATCAGTCTTTCCGTGCTCGTCTTTTTAATGTACAATTGGAGCTTTTTCGAAGAATAAATTGATGGTATAGATGATTCATATAACAAATTAAAAAGACTTACACTGCCTTTTCTTGCATGCCTCAATACTGCCGTCATTCTCCACGCAATTTAGAAAAAAAAAAAAAGATTTTATACGATTTTCTTCTTAAAACTAGAAATTAATAAGTTTTTCACGTTACTTACATCATTCTATGTTATAAAAATGTTGGGAAAATCTTTTTGAAATTTTAAGAAGATTTTCTACAAACTAATAGAGATTTCTCTATGGAAAATTCATATTATTTACTATTTTTAATAGGAATTCATACGACAATCTTCACGTTTTTCGGGGTAATTCTTTACTCAGTGTAGTGTAGAAATGTTTCACTCTAAAAAAAAAACTGTGTAAAGTACTTTAGATATACACGTACATTTATGGTTCGTAAAACATTTTTGCTCGAAAATGCGAGAAAATTTTACTCAGCAATGAGAAGAATTCAGGAATGTGTTTAATTCTCTCAGTACTCCTAAATATAAAAAATTTTACTGAGCTTCTATATAAAAATTTTACACAGTAATGTGTGAAAAATATTTTACAATACAATTTAATTCCATTTGTATTTATAATTCTCAACATGTTTATGTCAATTATTGATTTATGCTCGACAATGGGCATTTGTAGTAGAGTAACTTTCACTGACATTCCATAATGGCATGTTTCTACATATATATCGAGATGTCTTTGTAGACACTTTGCTACATAATTTTTTGATAAGTCGATATAAGGACATATTGATTTCTTTTACAGTAGCTACACAATTAAACTGCTCCGTACATAACACAAAATTTTACGAAACTTATGTCTGGGGTATACCATGTTTTTAAAAGACCTTGGGACAACAACTTTTATCCAAAACGTAGTTTTAAAGTTTGACAGTGGGGTCTAATTTCGAAAATATGTTTCTTGTGCGTATTTTAGCTAAAAAAACAATATATGCCTAATGTTAAGTATCAGATATAATTTTTTTTCTATACCTTGACTCAAGGTGAAAATCTTGAGATTCAAGTAGTTTTAAGATCGTAATTAAATAAAAACCAAGCCATTTTATGAAAAATCGCGGCTTGAACCGGTTTGCATTTTAATAAGATCTCAAAAATACTCGGAATGAAGCGTGTGAAATCTCAAATTTTTTACCTGGATTCAAGGTATAAAAAAGGTAATATCTGATACTTAATCATAGAAATATATTGTTTTTTTAGCACAAAAAACGGATTTTTGATATTTCATCCCATTGTAAAACTTTAAAACTACGTTTTGGATAAAAGGTGTTGTCCCAAGGTTATAACGAAATCACATTAGAAATAGTTTTCTAACCACATTAATTCATTATATCCTGTTTTTGTGGGTCTGTTTGACTCCTTTTCCCAAAAAAGGGTTATAATGGGTTAAAATAGAAGTCAAGAAATACTTAAAACTTAAGAATAATACCTTAAAAAATTTTATGAACATAAAATCTGTGACGTCTTTATTGATTTTTTTGTCATCGCGATGAAGTTTCGACTTTTTAGTGTACGGCAACTATTAGTGAAATTTTATAGCAAATATTTCTGTGGTACATATTGATCCATTATTCACCCGTTTAAGGTGTAATTTTGCACTATTTTGAGAAATGATCAAAAATGACCCATTTGTGGGGATGTAGAGGGTTAAACTTTTATACAAAAATATTCCTCTTAATATCCTGCATAAGTTCTCAAAACACGTAATATACGTCAGATATAAGGATCGTAAAATTTAGTGTGTCGACTAAATACATGTATAGAAAACTTCAAGGACCGATTAAAAAAAAATTCGATCTGATCCAGAAAATCGGGAAGACACGTATAACTTATTTTTAGCCATATTTTTAGAATAGATTGGTTTTTTTCATTTGTGCAAAATCGTGTCGGACGGTGTAATAAGTAGTAAGAGCAACAAAAGCTTAAAGCTAAAAAAATCGGTAGAGCCATCTAGGAATCTTTGAGACTTATACTTTGATTATGCAAACATCTGTTTGTGACGCTGAACAAGATGGAGTCCATTCATCATTGGCAAGAAGTTTGCCACTACTGAAGGCTTTTCGAAGGCCTTTTAGACGTATGACATTAGAACATGGGATGTTTCACAAAATGTGCACTGACAAGGATAAAAAGGGTTTTTCACGCTTGAAACAATGGACCAGTGGCGAAGAAAGATAACTTCAATCTAGGCTCATTTATATGAGATTAGAATAAACGTCCCAACTTCGCTGCGTTTATGTAAAACAGTAAAGTAATGCCTAAAAAATCAGAAGAAAGAAATCCAGTCCATCATCAGCAAATCAAAAAGACCTTGTAGCTCAGAGAGAAAATATGGGTTTTTATGGCGGCTGGCTTAAATCGCCCAATTTTTGACATTATTCTCTACAATCCGACATCGCTTTGCAGAATTTCATCTGATTTTGTTTCGTGAAGTTGATTTTTCTTTCCCTTTTTTTTTTCTGTTTTTCTGAGGCGCGTATCTTGTGCCTAATTAAGATCTGTTGCCACATTGTCGTAAATTAAATGCAAGGTGAAAGGTTAGACCAACCTATTCTCCTACCACACATCACATTGTGTTGGCATGCAACGCCGACCATCGCATAATACTCAGATGGCATGTGATGCCACAAGGTGTTTCATTTACGGCGGGCACACATCGTACTAAGCCATAGTATGCCACACCACACAAATATGTGCAATCTGTGCCAAATGCTACCAACATGTGTGTTGCCAATTTGTGCACATGAAACATGGTTGGCTTTGTTTTTGTACTTCTCTCTGATGTGCCCATATTGTTTTTGGTGCAAAAGCAGCAAAAAGGATGCAGGAATTTGTGAAGTAGGTGCGATAATAGTTTCGAACAAAATTGATGTTCAATATTTTCAAACTGCAGCTTAAGTGCGCAGCAGTAGCTGTAGTAAGCTGAACCATTTGCGTTGCGGTAATTTCCTCATTAGTTGGTGAGTTTGTTGCTGCATACAGCATCATCATCATCTACTTCACTAGCCATTGATGAGTTTGCCTCCCCACTTAAGAATGCCCTGGAATCTATGAGTATGATTGCATTGAATGTGTGGTCAAACATTATTATTATGATGCGACTGGTAGGAAATATCAAAACTATGTAGTTTGATTAAATAAATTTTTAAGTCTTGGATTTTTTTGGGTATGTTCCCGAAATTTCAAAAATACATAAATAAAAAAAGTAAATAATATCCCAAAAAATAACAAAGTTTTCTCTGAGAATTTTTTTAAGAAAATATAAAAGTGCCCAAATCCAACACTTCAAATCCCGGGAATTTTGGAACAAATTTAAAGCTGAATTCCACTATACCGGGTTGATATCTCTAGTCCGCATAGAATCTATAAATATATTATATTTAAATATTATTCGTACCATCATCTTAACAGTATATTGATGGTCCAGTCGTTAATCGTAATGGATTTTTTCAAAACGTGATACGATATGAAACTTGGTATACGGACAAATATTGTGTTTACCAAATACCCTTTAAAGTGGGAAGATGGTTATCTAAACAATTTGTTAAAATATTTATTTGATTTAAAAAAAGATCTATGTGATGAATAGAAGGTTTAACTTGGAGTGGAAAATTTGTAAAAGATACTGTGCTCTGGTGAGGTCAAGCTGATGTCAATATCAAAACTATTTTGATATGTTCAGTATCAATGTGTAGTTTGCGATCAGATGTTGGGCTTGTCATTAGTCTGTCCCAGTCAACCTATAGATAGGTGTCTTCTGCGACACTGGATCAACTCATAGAAGTCGCCCACTCTCAGAGAACAACAAAACCACTTTTCAAATCATCAAAATAAACAAGATCAAAGTTGCGAAGAAGTGCCGAACTAGGCTAGAGCTGCTATCGGTTGAAACAAGAAACATAATACAGCCAAAGAGAACTAAAGTAACCTATTTACTTAGGAAAAACAAGACCAAGAACTGCGGTGAAAATAGCTAGTGGTGAGCAAAATTCCTCTTGGTTTTGATTCTTGGTCCTGGTCTTGGTAATTTTGCAACACCAAGACTCTGATATCATTGCAAGACCAAGACTGCTATGGTCTTGCAAAATTACCAAGACCAGGACCAAGAATCAAAACCAAGAGTAATTTTGCTTATCACTAGCTTTTTTCACCACGTTACTTACGTTTGGTCTTGTTTTTCCTAAGTAAATATGTTACTTTGGTTCTGCTATGGTCTTGGTCTTGCTCATGATGATCTACAAGATCATGACTGCTTTTTAGCCTTACGAATTTATAGTTAATAGGTGTGTCACGCCCCTTTCAAGCATAAAATCATATCTTAATTCGAAATTTGATATCTTAAACACCCAACTGCTTTATAAAAATAAGGTTGGAAATTTTGAATACTCAACAACTTTTAGAAATTTTTTCAAGACCAAGACCGAGACCAAGACTGATCCCTAAAGTGGAGAAATCCATACGAAAAGCTCCGTAGTACTATAGGTCAATTTGCTATGATCGTTTCTTCTAATAGCCTGATGAAGCCAATTCGACTTGACGTAATGCCTAACTTTGTCACAGCAAAATAGCAAGGGTCCTTTATAGTTCTAATGATACATTATGCAAATTGCATTACATAGTCATGAGGAAACCTAGACCAAGACTAGGTATTATGGTCATATACCCAACAGGTTGAAAAAAACCGGCTTGGAACAAAATAGAAAAGTACGTGTCCAACCAAATTGATTAAAGTACCCCGTATAGAAATTTCAGCGCAATCGGTGATTTTCGACCAAAAATTTGGTTCGTTCTCTTGTGGAATAGGACATATATGGGGAAATCTCAGCAAGTGTGGACTTCGGTGTGAATAGGTCTCGGTTCGCCGAGTCAGCACCCGTTGCATTTCCCATCCATTCCAACATGTCTGGGACACTTATTGGATGATGTTAAATACAAAAACATGCGTGTGCTACCGCCTGGAAGCTTTATTTTTTATTTTTTTTGCCGAACTTCGAGCAAAATCCACAAATTTTGAGTGTGAATTGAATAAGCCGCTTCCGTTATTGAGCCATAACTTTTGAGGCGGGTAAGCAAATTGTTTTGGGCTTTTAGTATCTTTAACATGAATATTAAGACGTAAGAAAAACTGCATCCCGTTGATGTGCCTCAGGTAGAACGCTAGATATGTGTCTCCAAAGTTGTGTGAATGGTTTTTACCTAAAATCTGGTAATTTTCGGTTTCTAACATGCTGCTCTGGGGGCGATTATTTTTTCGCAACATTCCTCATGAAATATGATTTCTTAATGTTATGACTAAAGGTTATGTCGAGATAAAAGGGTGTGCCATCACTGGTTCGGTGGTAACACACTTGAGAAGAAGCTCAAATGTCGATTTTTCATGCGAAATTACGTCTAAAAAAATGGTATTTTGAGGGGCACAAAAATCTGAGGGCACAAAATTGTCTCAAACCTTGCGAAATCATTGGACCTAGGGCCAAAGAATATGTAAAAAAATCGCCCCTCAGAACATTCTTCAACGATGACTAGTATGTAAAATTTTTTAAGGTTCATCTTTATATACAATGACTGTGTGTGTGTGTGAAGCATTATCACTCAGGAACTACTAAGCCAATTCAGCTAAAATTTTGGGAATGAGTGTATCTCAGGTATGGAAATGTGTTGATGCTATACACGAAGGTTTCCGAAGATCACCCGAAGGCTTCATAGTCAAAACGAAGAATATCTGGGTACACTGGAGGGGAAATATCTATGGCAAACTTTCATCAAGTTTTAATTGATAATTTTCTGAGCCACCCGAAGTTTGCCGAAGGTTTCCCGAAGGCTTGATAGTCAAAACGAAGAATACCTAGGTATGCGAGAAAGAAAAAATCGATGGCGAACTGTCAAAGAACTTTAACAGGTAGTTTTTTTAAAATACCCGAATGTTCCCGAAGGTCACCCGAAGGCTTCGTACTCAAAACGAAGAATACGGGAAGGAAAAAATGCATGGCGAACTATCAGAAGACCTTAACTAATAGTTTTCTGTGACACCCGAAGATTTCCGAAGGTCACCCGACATGCCGACACTTAATTGCTCGTTGGAGGTCGGGTACCAACCGTAATAGTTACTTGAAGTTATTTGGTTTTACGCGCTTTTGAAGACTTTAAGAATCTATTTTTTATGGTTACTGGGTAAATTTCGACCAGTATTGAGACAAGTGTCAACCGAGATCACCTGTAAACTATCATTTGACTGGGTAAAAATTTGAAAAAAATCTCAAATGGTTGGCAGTGCTTTTATTGTTTATAGTTATTGTTTTCTGAATACAAGTGAAAACTTCTGCTTTATTTTATAAAAATGGGTAAGTAAGTAAGTAAGTGAAGTCAATAAAGACTTAAAACTGGCAAAATGAGGAAGTCCTCAAGGAAAGGTCCGATTTTGATGATTTTTTTTTTAATTTTGTTTTTTTTTTTATTTAAATTCAGAAACCTTTTGAAGCTGTATCGGAATTATATAATTGTTTAATATATTAAAAACTTATGAAAAGATAAAAATAAGTTGGAAATAAAAAAAACAACGAGCAAAAATTAAAATAGTAATTTTTAATGTATTTGGCGATGCTTAATCGGCGCAGCAATATGACCTTAAAAAATTTTTTATATTAGAGGCCACCCTAAATATTCATAAATGCTAAATTTTTTTCTTCAGAAATATTCCCTCCAATTTCCATGCTTACTTTCATGAAAATCGGTGCAGCATAACCTTAAAAAATTTTTTTGTATGAGGGCCACTCTAAATATGCACCCTTAATAAAAGTTGTTTAACCTAAGCTGTGCCTCTTGATATAAAAGGCAAATTCCATGTGAATTGAAAAAATACGATTTAAAAAATTGTGTGAGGGCCACCCTAAATAAAAGTTTTATAGTTAAAACAGTGCAACTTAATATAAAAACCACGTGGTGTAGAATTAATGTGAATCGATTAACCGGTATGTGAGAAAATCCGATTTAAAAAATATTTTTGTATGAGGGCCACCCTAAATATACACTCTTGCGGAATGTAATATACTTTATAACCGATTTCCATATCTACCAAATACTCATAAAAAATTTCATAAAAATCGGGCGAGCCGTTTCAGAGGAGTTCAAACACAAACACCGTGACGCGAGATTTTTGACGATATTGGGGGAGGCGATCGAAAAAAGTCAGTACCGCTGGCTGTAAAATACTTCTAGTGCATCTTAAATAAATAATTCACGGTCCAAAAAAGGGTGCCACATGTTTGAAAAATAACTCTTTTTTTCGAAAAAGCCACACTTGCTGAGATTTCCTGTTCACAATCAAAAATATGGCCGTATTCTTTGTCAGCGTCATCCGAACGTCAAAAAAGTCAAAGGCTTAGGTGTTCTAGCAAATGAGCGATTATTTGAGCTTACCAGATTTATTCGAAAATAAGCGTGCTCAAGAACTTTGTAACTTGAACATTAAATGCCTACTGCTTTAGAACGAACATTCTATTCTGGAAGCAGGCCAATTCTTGGCAAAAAAATTGCCAAATAATAATCTTCAATGAAGTAACAATTTATCTTATTGGCGACTCACTCACTTCGTACTTTCCAAATGGGTGCATCAACAAGCCATAACCATAATAAGTTAAATTCTATTGAAAGCATCGTTTGCATGCCCCCAAGAGCCGCCCATGCGAATGTAAAACGTCTCACTGTCTACCAGTGTGGTGCCTCATTATGTTATTGTTACTTTTGTTGCTGTTGTTGTCATGGCTGCTGCGCTTATGCCATTGATGGACTACAGATGGACAGCTCGGATTGCGTAATTTATTGTTTGCGTACACTTGATGAAGTGGTGTTGGTGTGCGATATTGACGCATCTATGATGCGGCAGCAGCACACACTCGTAGCATGACACCGATATCAGAGCGCTTTGGTATGATATGTATGGATTTTTCCCAGTTGGGATTTGCGTAGCAGAGTCAGTGAGTGGCAAAGGAGTTGGCAAAAAGAGGTGAAAACGAGAAAAGAAAAATCTTCTTGGAATCATTTGTGATGCATTCGCCTTTAATGTGATCGATAGCAAATACAGTCGACGTCCAATAATACGAATTATATAATGTCAGGCCCATTCGTAAAATCGAAAAATTCGTATTATCGCAACGAAATTTTGGTCCTTTTTTCTTTTATATTGAGATATGTCATCGGTTTAGAGATAAAACTCATTAACTCGAATATTTGTTTTGAGAGAAAAACATCAGTTTACGAAAAAATTTTTATGAAAAATAGAAAATTTATGAATTTTTTTTTTCTGAGTAATATGGTACGGAAACCGAAAACACATTAAGGATATTTCTTAAAACGTGTTAAAGCCTCGATAGCTCGTAAACCTGACAAACTTCGTATTAATTTTGACAGCAATTACGAGTTTACGTGATTTTCGAGGCATTTACACATTTTAAGGAATACCCTCGATATTTTGATAAAAAACAAAAAAATATTTGATGGATAAAATGTGGAAACTGAGCTAAACATACTACACTGTTAAGCGCAATTTCCAAAAAAAAAAAAATACTTAATGAGTTTTGCCACTAAAAGAAGAAATTTAAAGCAAAACACGTCAATTGTACCAGTAAAAAAGCATGATGTGACCGATTTGGCTAAAATTTGGCATTGTTGTATTACCGATGCGCGAGGCGCGAGGATTTTGCTCCGCTATTTCTTGTCAAAAAACAGGGTCGCAAAATTGATTTTGGTGATTTTTGTAAATTTTTTAGAAAGACTTCTTTTCAAAAACTCAAACTTTTTTTTTAGATTTTTCGAAACGTTTTATAATTTTTCAACAATTTTTCTCCAAATTTAGAAAAAAAGCATTTCAAAACGTTCTAAAAATTCTGAAAAATTTCCCACGCATTCTTTCATGCATTCTAAGCCTTTAATGCTTAGCAAAAGAGCAAAGCCTACTAAGAAAAAAATCTCATTCGTATTATCGAACCGTAAAATTTACCGCTGTTCGTATTATAGAATCACGTGTGGAAGAAATATTGCATTCGTATCATTGGACATTCGTAATACGGAGCATTCGTATTACTGGACGTCGACTGTACAAGTGAGTACATGGAGTGAGTGAGAAGTGAAGCATTGGAATGGGAGGCATTGCTGGTGATAGCTATGTTAAGTAATTTTCCATAAGCAACATAGATGGCCACAACCTGGCTAAAAGGGAAAATCAATTCGAATAAGGAGGCGGTTTTTGATTTACAAATTTTTCCTTTTCTTTTCAATACATTTCTTGAGTTATTTTGTTGCCTAATTGATGAGCACTACCATATATTGGCTAAATAGTTTTATGTGCAGGAATTTCCGCACATTTTTAATTTATTCATTTGGGAGTTAATTTGTTCGTATACTGTTGGGTATATAATGCCAGAACAGGAACAGTTGTATTACACTTTGTATGCAGAAATCGTAGGGAAACTGTTAAGAAGATCGCTTAATTAGCGACGCTTAAGAAATAGTTAAGCATTGCGGAGAGATCGAGAAAATCGCTAGAGCAATATAAGTTAGTTGTGTTAAAAATCGCTCCATTCAAAAGCAGCTGTTTCATCGCAACAAACCAGGAAGCGTTATAAAAAGTATTCAAAACATAAATTCAAAGGATACATTTTTTCCAACACTCATATCTATCGCATCACACACATGGCTAACAAGCAAAAACTTTAAATTTTAGTGAAAAAAATCATCAAACACCTGTTTTTTTTTATTCTGATTTTTATTGCTAGTGATGTTGATTGCTCAGTCAGACCACACTTGAGGTCAAAAGGTTAAACGCTTGTTGAGTTGCACTGCATGACACTGACGTCCGAATGAACGAACGAATACGCTACGCGCAATGTGCTAGGAGGGAACAGGCGTACTCACTCGAAAGCTGTAGGTAGGTACCCCATCAAACTTCCAAAAAAAAAAAAAAACATCGATATGGCTACGATGATCAATTTTCAGTACCCGCTGTGCGTGTCCAATAAGTTGGTTCGTTTCGATTGTTGGTTGCTGTTGTTCTTGTTAACTGCCGCATCGTGCATATTTTATGACACTACGAAAAACGTTACCGGTATTGGCAACAGTTGTTACCGTCCACAGGAAAAGGGAACTTATCTTCACAAAATCAAAAACCGAGTTTTTGCATATTCTGAAAATACATATAATTTTGAATAAATTAACACTTCGATCACTGAAAGATTCCAAAAATTGATGTTTAAAAATCGTAAAATGAAAGTCTCAAGCTTGAATATATCGAAGTTCAAAGGTTTATCGATATTTGTAGTTTGATAATCGACATCAAATTAATTGTAAAATGTTCAGAACATGTCTATGCACTGAATTCCACCTTTAACTGAAAACCTGTAATAACCCTATCTCGTACCTTAAGTAGTACTGTGAAATTTTTGCAGTGAAGATAAGGTCCTTTTTCCTATGGACGGTCACAGCTGCAGCATATACGCAATACATACAAACATATAGATAATATTCATATGAGTTCTGAGCACATGCGTACGTGGATGTTTGTTTGTTTTATTTAACATCACCACTCTATTGATGTCAAAGATCGATTAGTGGTCCGTTCCATTGTATTGATTGAGTAAAAGAAGCTTTTAGCTAAAAAGACCGAAGCTTCTAAGTTGGAAAGTGTTTGAGTTTTAAAAATCTTTCATTTTAATGACAAAAGTGGGAGTAAAAGCTGATTCCTCGTATATAACTAGAATAATCCATAGCGGCATTTGTCAGTTTAATGAAACACTTAAGCAAAAGTGGTGATAATGAATTCTTGATACTTTCTCTTGAGTAGCAGTTGTGTCAAAAACATGTTGTAACACCTTCCGACACGATCTTGCACAACTGAAAGAAACTTTTTTATTCTAAAAATATGGCTAAAAATATGTTATACGTGTCTTTCCGATTTTCTGGATCAGGTCGAATTTTTTTAAACGGTCTTTGAAGCAGGGGTTGAAATAAGAAAAAGTTATTACTGCAGATTTTTATACCCTACACCCAGGGTATATTCACTTTGTCCTTCCGTTTGTAACGCAGAGAAGGAGGCGTGGCATATATAGAAAAGTATATATATTCTTGATCAGCGTCACCCTCTGAGTCGATATAGCTATGTCCGTCTGTCTGGCTGGGTGGCTGGCTGGCTATGTGTTGAAATACACTTTTTGGGAAAACTGAGTAAGATAATTCAATGAAATTTAGTACACTGTCTCCGTCGTCAAAGATAGCTCGGGGGATTGAAATGAGCGAAATCGGTCAACGGACACGCCTACCGCCCATACAAAATATATTCAAAATGCAATTTTAGGAGTATTTTTCACGACAATGCAACCAAAATACGCATAAATACTAAGAATTGTAAGCGCAAGCTCTCAAAAAAAATTTAACGAATTCGGACAAGAGGGCGTGGCACCTCCCATATAAGCAAAAGCTTCAAAACGCTATACTGAGAGCGTTTTTTGAGATATTCGAACCAAATTCGACTCAGATACTAAGTATCATAAATGAAAGCTCTCGACATTGGGTGAAATCGGACAAGAGGACGTGGCACCTCCCATATAAGCAGAAGTTTCAAAATGCTATACTGAAAGAGTTTTTTGAGATAATCCAACCAAACTTCACTCAAATACTAAAGGCTATAAATGCACGCTATAAGCTAAAACTAGACGAACTCGGACAAGAGGGCGTGGCACCTCCTATATAAGCAAAAGCTTCAAAACAATGTACTGAAAACGTTTTTCACTCAGATCTATAAAAATCTATAAATCCAAGCTCTGGACAAAAACTGGGTGAACTCGGACAAGAGAGCGTGGCACCTCCCATATGAGCAAAATTTTAAAAATACTGCAGTGTAGGGTATTTAATGTTTGGCCAAGCCAAATTTTACACCCTTACTAGTTTTTTTTTGTTTTTATTTGCAATTTTTTAAAATTATGATTTTGACAGCTGTCAAATGTACCTTCAAAATGACATATATATAAAGTTCGAGCTTTCACGATATTTGTTAGTACGGAGATCCACCGTCAAATTCCGGTTTTTAAGTTGTTCACCCAATACTACAGCTTATTTCAATGTCTGCTTTGAAGTTTTTTATTCATGTCTTGAATCGCTTGAATCGCTTCTGAAGACTTATGCAGGATATTAAAGGGAATATTTTTGTGGAAATTTTTAACCCTTTACATCCCCCAAAAATCTGTAATTTTTGGGTGAAATTTCGAAATTCTTTTCTTTTGCCTATTTTAGATATAATCATTTTTCTATACCTTGACTCAAAGTGAAATATTTGAGATGTCGTACGGTTCACTCCAAGTATTTTGGAGACCGTAATTAAATAAAACCAAGCCAAATATTTCTGTGGTACATATTGATCCATTATTCCCCCTTATAAGGGATGATTCTTGTACCATTTTGAGAAATGGTCAAAAATTACCCATTTGTAGAGGGTTAAAATTTTTAAAAAAAATATTCCCCTTGATATCCTGCATAGGTATTCAGAAGACATTATATACATCAGATGTAAAAATCGTAAAATTTAGTGTGTCGACTCAATACATGAATACAAAACTTCAAAGACTGATCAAAAAAAATTTGGACCTGATTTAGAAAATCCGCAAGACACATATAAATTATTTTTAACCATATCTTCAGAATATATTGGTTTTTTCAGTTGTGCCTCACCAAAAGTTGAATTTTGTCGGACGGTGTAATAAATTCTCCTAAGAACTTATACAAATTTTTTGAGGGTTGATAAAGATCTAAGAATTAATAACATCAACAAAAAGCGTCGCTAAGGACAAGTTTCGGTGCTATACCCATTGGAAGATCCGGATTGATTTGGTAAATATTTTAAATTTAGTACAATAAATATCTTTTCTAATCTTAACGCAGACCAGACATGCACTCGGAGGCCATCTTCGGATTTTGCGGGCAGTGGTGACCATATTCGCCGCCCGTAGCAAACTTTATGTGACCAAAAAAAAAAAAAAAAAAAAACTAGTAAGGGTGTTACCTTTGGAACAGTCAAAAAATAATATACTGCAGTATTTTAAAAATTTTCCTTGAGGGTGCCACGCCTTCTTGACTGAATTGACTTAGATTTTGCACTAAGTATTTCAAGTATCTGCACAAAATTTGGTTTCATTATCTTAAAAAATACTTTCAGTACAGCTTTTTGAAACCTTTGCTTGTATGGGAGGTGCCACGCCCTCTAGTCCTAATTCATCTAGCTTTTGCTTGGAGCTTTTGTATTTACCATTTGTAGTATTTATGTGTATTTTGCGTGTGTTATTGCAAAAAATGCTCTTATTATTGCGTTTTGAGTATTTTTTTCGTATGGGCGGTAGGCGTATCTGTTGATCGATATCGCTCATTTTCAATCCCACGAGCTAGCTTTTACGATGAAGCCAACATACCAAATTTTATTGAATTATCTTGGTTAGTTTTCCCGTAAAAAATATTTCCACACACAGCCAGCCTGCCAGCCAGAGACACCGACATGGCTATATCGACTCAGCAGGTGACGTTGATCAAGAATATATATACTTTTATATATCTGCCACGCCTCCTTTTCTGCGTTACAAGCGGAAGGAGAAAGTAAAAAATAGAAATGTTCTCAATGTTATCATCTTAGTCCTAAAGAACAACATCTACTTATTTTAGGAACAAATTTTTTCGCCCCCAAAATCCTTGTTGGTCTTTAATAACTTTGAACAATTGGAGAAAAAAGGTCAATTTTTTTTTAATTCTACATGGGGCTAGTATTTTTTGACTGCGGGCCAAATTTTTAAAACTTTTCTTCAGATGAAGATATCTGGATTATCAAGCTACTTGTTTGTTATGCTGTGGAAGTTCATCCATAAAACTTTATCAGGCCTGTTCCGAAATCCGTGTGATTTCAATGACTTTTCATTTAAGAAGCTTTTTTATGAAAACGGTGAGTCAAACGATAAAAAGTATTAGAATCTCTTTTGTGGAAAATTACAAGTTCTGCAAGTAATACTGATTCGCATTAACGAAAAAGTAACCGTTTAAAAAATATTCTTAAAAAAACGCAAAAAATCGAAAAATTCGATTTTATTGAATATTTCCTAAACGGTTACTTTTTCGATAATGCAAATGATTATTATTTGAAGAACCTTTAATCCTCCACAAATTATATTCTAATACTTTTTATCGTGTGACTCACCATTTTGATCAAAAAGCCTCCTAAATGAAAGTAATTGAAATCACACGGATTACGGAACAGGCCCGTATAGTTAGATTTTGTTGTCATTCAAGTTGAGTTTTAGGCCTATTGCGGAGACTCGTTGGCATACTTTTTTCATAGGGTAAATGCGGGAGATATGGCACCCTTTTCGTTAAACTACTATAAAACCAGAATCAAAAGAGATTTTTTAAAAAATTAAACACAAATTTATTCTTTTACTAATTTAAAACAAAAAAAAAAAATTACTTCAACTAGATTAACAATTATTGCACATATGTTTTTTCTTCATTATAAAAAAAATGCTATAAAGCGCCAAATCACCCGACACTGCGTGTGATATGGCACCCTATCATGGGTGATTTGGCACGCTAAGTGGATTTTAAGTTTTTGTTGCTAAAATTTTGGCACAAATGATGTACATGTTTCATGAAGCCACATGCAGCACATTACGCATTGGATCCAATCGTCTATCTTAGTGGTTTGTCCATATTCTTCACCGCATCCAACGCATTCATTTTCGCCTAAATATTCAGGCCCATCATACATTCAACATTTTCATTAGCTTCATCGGAAGAAGCATAGTCATTTACCAATTTGCGTTTATAAGTTTTTTTTTTTTTGGTTGTGTTTTTCTATTCAAATTTTTTATTTTCTGCTGGACCACATTTTCAGGAGACGTTTGAATCCTTGCCGTTTGTTTTCTCGTACTCGGCTTATAACTTTTCGATGTCGTTGGTACAGGCGCTATTCCGTTTAAGACATGTTTAGGCTTTTCTAGCATATCCTAGTGAAAACTTCAAATTAATCAAATAAAAATGAAAACACAATCATTGAAGGTACTACCTGACTGAAATTCTGCGGCTCCGTGGTACATTGAAGCACTTCAGCCATATTTTGTCCTTGATTTTTCTCATTGCAATTCTGTAAAAAGGCGTGATCTGGAATTTTATTTGGACTTTCCTCAATGATGAGCCCGTGTTATTATAGATGCTGTTTGTTAGATTTCACATCCAGAGTTTAGTCAAGTTTATGTTCAACAAAATATTGAAAACCGAAACACAAAGATTTAGCACTAAGAATATTTTTACTCCCAAATATTTTATAACATGCAAAGGGAGATATGACATCAGAACCATATCACCCGCAGTAGTGGGGTGCCGTATCTCACTTTCGGTATATACCGAGTAAAAATACCACGACTCGAACATACATGTTCATTCGCGCTCGTATTCATCCGAAAACAAAATCACATTCAATTCAGTTTGTTTTGATATATCTACCATAAAGCTGTATCAAATACTCACCGCTCTGCCTTTCAAATTATATGCAAAACAAAAGTAAGTCTTTTATTTTTCGAAAATTTTTTAAAAATCCCACACAGAAGCTATTATTGCAAATGCAGCTAAACGAACAACATACTACGAAGCCTCTCGTGCAGTTGAATTGAACTGTGTCCATATTTAAATGCTATGAAAGCTGCAAGTATTGAAATTGATAGGGGTGCCATATCACCCAGTGGTGCCACATCTCCCGGCTTTACCCTACTCTAATTCGATTTATTGGATCATCTATGGGAGTCTTGCGATAAGTATCTAAGTCTTAATCCTAAATTCACAGTAATTTACGTAAGCATAACTAGAGGGGTAGAAGGGACCCTGAGTGGCACGTTTGAGGGGACGGTTTGTTCTATAGGACTTAGACCCGTCTTCTCAATGTCTGGTTAAGAACTAATCAGAAATTAAACAAAAACTTTTCTACTGAAAACTGTCGGTTAAAGTTCTGATTAATGCTTAACCAAACATTGAGAAAATGGCCCTTACATTGAGAACAACAAAGTTCAGCTTGGGCGGAAAATATGGTCGCTACGCCACTGGTTGTCCTAATTTTGCAATAACGTGTTTGAATTTAATGATGCCATCTTAAAATCGTCAGAACTTTTTAAACAAAAGAATCATAAATCTCTATAGCACATTTTGTAAAATTTGAAAAGCTAGAATTTTAATAAAAAGTTCCGTGCGGCACCGCTGAAAATTATCTTAGAGCGCTCGAATTTACTTAGAGGAGTCTAATTTTTAACGAATAAACTATAGAGGGGTGTATGAATCGGATTTACAAAACACGACTAACGACCACCCCACTCAAACATGGGTAGTATAGGTATCTGGAACATTTATTTGAACAACACGCTAGGTTCTATTATACGTTTCTGTTCACAGTTCTAGTTCGCTCACTCCTTGCATAATCTGATAATAACAAAACAATTATGATTTCCATGAAACACCTGCCCATTTTTCTTGCGTACAATTTTGGCGCTTAAAAACAATTAACTGTGCTTTTCTCAATTAACCTCGTCGTCGGCTGTACGGATAGTTCTTAGCACAAAAAAGAAGTTGAAAAAAAACCAGACTCTGTCAGTCTCTTATTAAAACTTATTCGCACTTAAATTTGCAAAATTTCCCCCCTTTTCCATTTTGGTCTTGCAATTCATCAGCATACACACAGGCTCACACCTTACTACCTTGACTGCATCATAGTGTGAGTTCCTTGGTAACATAAAACACAAAAGAACCTGTTGCTGTTCCCATCATAAATTTTATGGTTTTATGAGTTTTAGCTTTGTTTCGCAGCGCGGGTGTGTTCAGCCAAGAACACTTGTTGCCAACTTTCATGGTTCGTGTTCGTTCGGTGCGTTAAAGCCGCGTTTTGTACCACGGGTTTTGTTTCATGACGGAATACTCGCCGTCGCCGTATGTTCGCATAATTTATGACTTAGTGTTGACCATTGAACGGACATTTAACTTATGAGCTGTAATTTTTCAGTTTTCCTAACGCTTTAAATGCGCCTGCCTAACAGCTGAGTTGGGAAGAACATTGGTTGAGTGTCATGTGCGCATGATAGTGCCAACTCTGTTCGATTGGATGCGTTTTTATTGGCACATTAGGTGTGGAAAATATTTTGTGTTTTCATGAGAATAGGACGTGTATACCAAGCAAGAACTGTTATAATGTTGAAAAATAAAGTAGAAAAAACATTGACTATGGATTGTTCGTAGAAACCCATAATAACATTCGATAATAAATTTCAATATCAGCCTTCGCAAATATCTACAGATACCAATTTAATGTCAACGACATCAACATTTGAATTCACATTAAATTGATGCATCATTAAAGGACAATCTTACAACCCAAGCGACAGCTGTTCGCTGATTGAAGTTACCGATCACCCAAATCGATTGTAAAAATTAATTTTACAATCTTATTTTGCCAGCGGCATCTTTTGTTGTCGAAGACGTTGAACTGTTGCTGTTGCTACTGTTGTCGATGTTGAGACCTGGCCTTGCTGCCGCCCAAATAGACGAAAATGAAGCCTTTTGCTCCTTTTGGGCTTTTAAAATAAATAAACCAATAACAAGTGCACTTACTATACATGCAGTTAAAAATACACACGCCCCACAGTGGCAGATCGTGGCCATAAATTGGTAAAATTTGAAAGTGCTATGGATTTAAAAAATTGGGAACGAAAAATAGAACTATAAAAGTTAAAAATTTTGTTTTGTTTAGTAACACAGTGGGCTCAAAGTTGGACTTTAAACAGCAAATATACTTTATGGCACTTTTAACATTAGAAACTGCTGGATAAACGCTCTAGTTAATTTTTTTTGGGCCGAATGCACTAATGTAGCATATCGTTCGAAAGTATATGGTTTTTACTTTGTTAAAAACAATCTATTTTTTTTTTTGCCGGTTTTATGTGAATTAAAGGATTTTTCAAATATTAAAAGGTAAAAATGGAAAAATTGCAAACTGTGATATAAAAAAAAATGTGCATCTCCCGATTTTCATTATTTTTCAATATAATATGTAGGAAACTATGCTTAATCGAAATCCAAAGTTGCTGTAGTTATTGACGGGATTAAATAAATTGACTTTTTTGGAACGCTATTTTTAATTCGTTTGCATCGAAATATGTCAAAGTAGCATACTGGTAAAAGGAACAAGCGTTTAACTTTTAAATAACATTTGTTTGAGTTTTTTTTAGCTCAAAAATCCAAAATCGATAAATTTCGAAAACTTTGACATAAAAAAAAAAACTAGTAAAAGGCACTTCAGACTATCTGAGAAGTCAAATGCGTTTTTTTGTGTTTTTCTATTTGATTTTTTCTCTGAGTGTCAAATTTTAATTGTTTTTAATTTATTTTGTTCAAATTGTTTTAAGGGGGGCTTCTCATGTAACACGTCAAAAAGTAGTTGTTTTTCGGGATTTTTTTTCACTCGGAAAATAAAAACACACACAAATAATTTTTTGCATATATTTAAGAACATGTTTGAACTATAAAAAAAGCATTTTTTCAAAAACTAAAATGACAAAATGTCGCCTCACGCGACATTTAATAAGTCGGATTTATCGCGGTACATTGTGGAGCCCAAAGTTTTTATCTGAAACATAAAACAAAATTTTTTTATTATTCAGCAGGGTTCCCCTGAGTGCATGAATGTCTGCAACTCCAAAAAATTCGATTCTACAATATTGAAATCACATCTTGAAAAAAAAGTGCTATTTTTCGTCATTTTTTGTCGCTAAATGGGGCTAAAAAGTGTATAAAATAGCTTTTTTTCCACAATTTCAGACATTCATGCACTCGTTCAATTTATAATCTGCAAAACACTTTTTAGTAATCAAAAATCGGTTCAGTAGTTTTTTCGCAATCTTGTACCGCGATTTTAAAACCATAGTTTTAAGAAAAAACCATTTAAAGTTTGAGTTTAACATACAAAGCGCGCCCGAGCGCGCTGGTTCAATCAATCATATTTTCCATAATATTTAGAGTTGAGTCATGAAACTTTGGGAATATACTCCCAAGACGTTATTCTATCAACCTATGAAAAAAAAAAAATCTATATTTTGAAAATTTTACATGAGAAGCCCCCCTTAATTTTATATTTTTCAAATAACATTAAAAAATTTGAAAACTCATATGACTTCTCTTTTCAAATAGATTCAAATCTAATGCCAAAATAACTCATATGAGTTTTCTTCTGATAAATCACTTGTGTAATAAATTTACATTCGCACTATCAGAGTTGCCATATTTGACAACTCATAAGAGTTTCTGTATGACTTCTCAGATAGTCTGAAGTGGCTTTAAGGCTTTAAAATTTGGCCTGGGCAATCATTAAATACCCTACACTGTAGTATTTTGAAACTTTTGCTTACATGAGAGGTGCCACGCCCTCTTGTTCGATTTCACCCAGTTTTTGCTCAGAGCTTGCATTTATAGTTCTTAGTGTCTGAGTAAAATTTAGTTCCATTATATCAAAAAACGCTTTGAGTATAGTGTTTTGAAGCTTTTGCTTATATAGAAGGTGCCACACCCTCTTGTCCGAGTTCGTTTAGTATTAGCTCAGAGCGTGCATGTGCAGTCCTTAGTATTTGAGTGAAATTTAGTTGGATTATCTCAAAAAACTATTTCAGTATAATATTTTGAAGCTTTTATTTATATGGGAGGTGTCACGCCCTCTTGTCTGATTTCACTCTGTTTTTTTAAAAAAAAAAAAGGTAGGTAAGGGGTATATTCCTCCCTTTTAAGCCCTCTTATAAATTGCCTTCTCTTAACTTGGATATACCATTGCAACGCATTGTACCAAATCTTATAATTTGCGTCAAGTAGTGTCAGTAATGTGACGAAATAAATGTATTTCTTTAGAGCGTGGCACCGCCCACTTCTCCATTGAAAATTATTTCTCCAAATGCTCTTTCCATATGTACCAAATGTTATCTATCTGCGTCAAGCAGTTTCTGAGATATCATAAATCAGCATTCAGAGGGGCGTGGCACCGCCCACTTTTCGAGTGAGAATTATTTGTTCTAATTACCCTAGCATATGTACTATATCATCTATATCTATATATCGTCAAACATTGTCAGTGAAATGTTGAACTTAATTTTTTTAAAGGCGTAGCCCCGCCCATTTTTCCAGTGAGCATTATTGTACTGATAATTTTTTTATATTTACCAAATCTCAATTGTTTGCGTCAAAGAGTTTCAGAGACATAATAAGTTAGTTTTTTTGGAGGGCGTGGCACCTCTCACTTTTTTAGCCCATAACTTAACCTTTTTTTATACTTCCACAATGTTAAAAAATTTTTAAAAACGGTTAGTTAGTTTCCAAGTCTATAAGGGACAAATACAAGAACAAACAAAATCTAGTTTTTATAAAGTAGACAGCTCATGATTTATAACATTTTTGAAATCACCATGGTCAAGTTAATAGAAATTGATACCCATTTCGAAGAAAAGTTTCGACCACGCCCTAACTTTGTATAGAAGGTAAGCATGTCCGACGGCGGATTTTGTTCTTTTTCAGAGATTTTTATTATTCTAATGTACCAAATTTCAAGATCCTAGCTTTACTATTACTATATATGACCGCCGTTCCATACAAACCTGTACACTGTGCGCCCATGCTATGCGATATGCTGAGTAGTTCCATGAAAAAGTGTCCCATAATGGCATTTGACTTCAAAGCGACAACTGAAATCTTGCACAAGCAAACTCTTACAAGTAATCTTAGGTCTGCGTATTTTCTTTTTAGGTTGATTTTTTTCGGCGTTACGAAGTAATGCCCAAAAACAAACACGGAATAACGCTCAAATTATGTTCATATAAATTTGGGCAATAATCATTTTGGAAATAACACCCAAAAATTTGGACTTTATTTAGTTTTTTTTTGGGCGTTATTTCGTTTTATTTTCAAAAAATTAAATAACGCCCAAAAAAAAAATTACGTAATAACGCCCAAAATAAAAACGAATCAACGCCCAAAAAATATGAAATAATGCCAAAAAACAAAACGAAATAACGCCCAAATAATTTTCTTATAAATTCATTCATAATCATTTTGGAAATAACGCTCAAAATTTATTTGTATGAGAATTATTTGGGCGTTAATTCATTTTTTGTTTTGGTTGTTATTTCGTTTTTTTATTTTAAATGAAAAAAACGCCCAAAAGAAACGAAATAAAGCCCAAATTTTGGTCGTTATTTTCAAAATGATTATCTCCCAAATTCATATGAAAATATTTTGTGCGTTATTTCGTTTTTTTTTTTGGGCGTTATTTCCTATCGCCCCTTTTTTCACTGATCACTACAGAACAAAAATTTTTACATTTTTCCTTGGTGGCCCAGTGTATCTCCATACCGCGCCGCCCACATGAAGTTAGTTTGTAATATCATTCCTAAAGGTTAATTATAGCTGCATACCACACGGAGAAAAAAACAGTTCATACTACTTTATTTCAAGTAAATTTTACTAGAATTTCAAGTCAATATAATAACAATTCCCCAATAAAATAACTATTTATGACGGTTTGTTGGCAAAATACTTAAAAGTAGTGTATTATCATTTCTGTAACAAATAAGCGCACACAGAAGTAGTTTTTGATTTAGACTTCAATGTCTTTATTATTATATATAGTACAGTAGAATTAAATGTCTAAAAGGAAGAAAATTGCTTTGGACTACAATAACTTTAAAAAAAATGTACACCGCCATCATTATAATAAAATTGACTGAAAATCTATTTGTTTTACTAAATTGTCAAAATTTGCCATATATGTAGAAAAAATATACAGAAAAAATAAATAGAAAAAATGTGGTTTGAATCAGCTATGAATATTTCCTGCTGGACACATACGAATTTTACACAGCTTTCTTAAAAAAGCACATTCATCAGTACATTTGCAGGCTCTGAAAGCAGTCTGATACCGCCTTTGTCCCAGATTTCGGCATAGAATAGGGAATCTAGAGTTTTGACTGAATATATTTGGAATACTATTAGAAGTTTAGCTGTAATTTGATTAACTTTGTTGTTCTTCGAAGGCACATATGTTCAGGATCTTCTCATTAGCTCCGTTAAAAAACAATTCCTTTTCCAATGGAATAACCCCTACTGACGCTGTCAACATATGACATATACTGTTCTAAACCTCTCCGCCAACTTCATCTTCAACTGTTGGTTGAGTGAGTTGCGGTTTTGCGGGCCAACTAGAATTATTTCGATGTTGCCAAAACATTGGCAATTGAATGTTGAGCTTCGATACTCCTTTGATATTCAGCGATGATGATGATGATGATGGTGGTAGGTGGTAGCGGTGGTGTTTGTTGGTATTGGTTATGCTCTCGTCGTCGTCGGCGGCGGCAATGAATGTTAAAAATCGACATCAGGTGCTATTGAATTGAAATTGTCTTCGGTAGCAGCAGCAGCGGCGGCGGCGGCGAGCGGCACAGATCAAAGTGAAGCGGGCGCGCGTTCCCGCGCATCATTTCTTCAATTTTTGTCATTGCATCGCGTCGGTCGATCGGTGTGTTGCCTTTGTAGTAGAAAAAAAAAAAACGAATCCTTTTGTCGTCAATTGACTGAAATTGCTTTGGTATGCGTTGTGTTGCGGCAATGAAATTTAAGTGAAGGGATCGCAGATGTTGACCGATAGGAATTCCCTGGAAGCTTTTTTTTTTCGTGCAATGCCAACAACCAGCCAACTAAGTCATGAGGCTTCAGTTGTCGCATAGTTGTTGTTATTATTGTTGTTTGCTACAATTTAAAGGCCAACATTGACAATTCATGGAATTGTTCATGACCATTTTTGCTTAACATTGAACTGAATTGTGTATGCAATTGCAGCAAAGATACCGAATTCGGCAATAGGAGCTGAGGCAATTATAGGATTTTTCCTCCCACTTAAAATGAATTGTTGTTTTTACTTAAGGGTTCACGGTTTGTTTGAGAAGTGACATTAACTGATGAAGCGCTTCATTACTCCTTCAATTTTAAGCAAACACTTTAAAGTGTTATCGTTGGGTATCATCGATATCATATCCTATTCTTTATAAGAGCATGATAACACTTGGCACCATTTTTGTTGGTTCTTTACACAATATTTTATTTATTTTTATTGATAAAAATTGCATTGCGTTTCGATTTGTCAACCTTATGTAAAGTGTATTGTTTGCGTGGGCTTCTACTAAATAAATACCGAGTATTTTTTTTTTTTTATTATGAAAATACACATATCTACCAATATTTACGTTTCAAAAACATTTATTAAGAAATTTACCAAAAGTCCATTTATCCATAAAATGTCATAAATAATAAACATTACAATATTGTTCCTTAGCTCATTGATAAATGCCACTCAGTATCGATAAGTGGCCGTACATCCGTAAAGTAGTGTAAATATTTAGTTGGAAATTTTTCGATTCGTTAAAAATTCATTAATTGTTTGATCTGCACAGTCCAAGCAAGAAATCGTTTCATATTCTACTGACGATCATTATGGAATTTGAGATTGAAATTTATTTGGTTTTTTTATTTCACTTTGATATATATATAAATATATTTAGTTTTTTATTTTTGATTGATACAAGGGTTCCATAAGTTTCGAGAATATAGTTTTTAGTGTTTTCCGATTCAAATTTTTATGACAGTTGAAAAGTTTGACATTTTTTAAATGAAGTCTCTTCAGACTACATTTTTTAGTTCGCAATGGAACAGCCATTCCATGCCGAGCGTAACAAGATCGGCCGCGCCCCTTCCGATTTCGCCGAAATTTGGTACATGGTTTCGTTTCATGCTTAATCTTTTAGAGTTTAAAGTGATGTAAGTTACAAAAAAACTTATATAATACGAAATATTTGTACTAAAATGTTCAAAAAATCCTTACTCCTATACCATTAAAAGTACCATCTTAACTTTAGATTCATGTGAAAAGTGGCTTTGTCTCTTTTCTAGAAAAATATTTTGAAAGGTCAAAAATAGGTACAATAGCGTTTTTAGTTGTAAATTTAGTACTTTTTACCAAATACAAAAAAAATTTTGTGCACATGGCGTGATTTAATAAAGGGTGTTTTTTTAGAGGTATAGAACTTCGAATTGAAATAAAACACAAGAAAATCGTTTTAATGTCCATCAATTTGGCTTTATTGGAAGGATAATTTTATGCAATTAATGTTTAAATATGATTTCGGGCATGTGGCCGCCGCGGCTGGCTCGAATAAAGTCAATTCTGCAGGTCCAATTTCCAACCACTTTTTCGAGCATATGGGGCCGTATGTCGGCAATAACGCCACGAATGTTGGCTTCCAAGTCCCCAAAGAAAATAATCCAATGGTGTCAAATCACACGATCTTGGTGGCCAATTGACAGGTCCATTCCGCGAAATTATGCGCTCATCGAATGTTTCCCTCAATAAATCGATTGTGACGTGCGCTGTGTGGCATGTAGCGCCGTCTTGTTGGAACCACAACTCATCCACATTCATGCCATCCAATTCGGGAACAAAATAGTCAGTTATCATGGCTCTATACCGGTCTCCATTAACGGTAACTGACTCTCCAGCATTATTTCGGAAGAAGTATGGCCCAATGACTCCACCAGCCCATAGAGCACGCCAAACCGTCAGTTTTTGTGGATGTAATGGCGTCTCAAGGGTCTCATGTGGATTCTCTTCACTCCAAATGCGGCAATTTTGCTTGTTGACGTAGCCATTCAACCAAAAATGACCCTCATCACTGAACAAAATTTTGCAATGAAAATCAGCATCGAGATCAATCTCATTTTCGGCCCATACACCAAAATCACGACGCATTGCATGGTCTCGCGGCTTTAATTCTTGCACAAGCTGGATCTTGTAAGGTCGCAAGCCAAGATCTTTGCGCAAAATCATCCATAAAGTTGATGGACAATGCTCCAATTGCTGTGCACGGTGGCGAATCGATTCATTCGGGTCCTCTTCAACATTTTGCTCTACAGCGGCAATTGTTTCTTCGGTGCGCACTGTTCGACGTCTCTGCGGATGCGTATTATCACATAGAGTAAACGTAGTGCGAAAACGATCCATGGTTAACCGAATTAATTGCTCTGATGAACGATTATGTCGACCATAAAATGGACGGAGCTTGCGGTAAACTTCGCGAACTGAACCATTATTTTCGAAATAAATTTGCACGATTTGCAAGCGTTGTTCTTTTGTCAACCTGTTCATGATGAAATGGCAAACCAAACTGAACATAAATGACATTAGAGTTGCCAGATTTGACCACAAAATGCCAGTTTTATCTCTATTCGAAAAACAAACCTCTAAAAAAAACACCCTTTACATTTCTAAAAATGGTTCGAACAAGAAAATGAGCTAAGAAATGTTCCAGTTATGGGCCATTTTGTGGTCGGACCTTTTTTTTCATAACTTCTAAGCCTCGAGAATACCGATTTTCCCTCTTTTACATATGAAAGATTTTTTTTTTTCATTCCAAAGAATATATTTTGGAAGTTAAAAATGTGTACCCGGGCATGTTGTCCGTAGTTAAGTAATAAAATAGTATTAAATTTAGTAGTTTTTATCAAATACGGCTCTTATAGCCTAATTCAATATCCTTCCAAAAGTGGTCTGAGCATGAAAATTGGTTGAGAAATGTCGAAGTAATTGACATTTATTGGAGGAGAGTTTGTCACAATTTACCGATTTTTCCACTCTTTGCACCCCTCCACAAGCCACAAAAAAAATATTTTTAGCATTTATACAAGATTAGGTATGAAACGAAACTATATACCAAATTTCAGCGAAATCGAAAGGGGTGTGGCAGATCTTGTTAAGCTAGGCATGGAATGGTTGACGTATTTTTATACCATGCACCCAGGGCATATTCACTTTGTCCTTCCGTTTGTAACGCAGAGAAGGAGGCGTGGCACATACAGAAAAGTATATATATTCATGATCAGCGTCACCTCTTGAGTCGATATAGCCATGTCCGTCCGGCTGGCGGCTGGCTGTATGTTGACCTACACTTTTTAGGAAAACTGAGCAAGATAATTCAATGAGTTTTGGAACACTGCCTCCGTCGTCAAAGTTAGCTTGGGGAAGTGAAAATGAGCAAAATCGATCAACGGACAAGCCTACTGCCCATACAAAAAAATATATTCAAAATGCACTTTTAGGAGTATTTTTCACGACAATACAACCAAAATACACATAAGTACTACGAATTGTAAGTGCAAGGTCTGAAAAAAAACTGAGCAAATTCGGACAAGAAGGCGTGGCACCTCCCATGAAAACAAATGAATCAAAACTCTATGCTAAAAGCGTTTTTGAGATATTCACACCAAATTTGACCTAGACACTAAGAATCATAAATGAAAGCTCTCAACAAAGATTGGGTGAAATCGGACAAGGGGGTGTGGCAACTCCCGTATAATCAAATGTTTCGAAATGCTATACTGAAAGAGTTTTTTAAGAAAATCCAACCAAATTCCACCCAAATACTAAAAACTATAAATGCACGCTCTAAGTTTAAACTAGACAAACTCGGACAAGAGGGCGTGGCACCTCCTATACAAGCGAAAGCTACAAAACGCTACACTAAAAACGTTTTTTGAGATAATCCAACCAAATTTCACTCAGACACTTAGAACTATAAATGCAAGCTTTGAGCAAAAGCTGGGTGAACTCGGACAAGAGGGCGTGGCACCTCCCATATGAGCAAAATTTCAAAAATACTGCAGTGTAGGGTATATAATATTTGGCCAGGCCAAAGGTTACACCCTTACTAGTTTAAGTATCTGTTTATTTATATGGATTTGAACACTCACATAGCTTCCGCACCACCCACTAAATGTTCATGCAAGATTGTTTGTCTGCTGGTCATACTATTGCTTAGACATGCCTTGATTTCTCAATAAGTCATATGACGATCTTCTTCAATTAGTTTCTAGCACAACAGCTGTTTTCGCTTGACGCATAGTGTCTCGTTTTAGTGCTAGACGTGAAAAATTCAAAATCTAATTTTTAAATTTTTGTAGTGCTTAAATATGTCCAAATATGGAGTTATCCAAAAAAAGATTTTATGTTCTTTGGTTAAAATTATTTACATATTTGATATTTACACAGTTGATATTTTGAATATAAAAAAAAAATTTTAATTTTTGAAAAAAATTAAAATTGACTCGATGTATAAGCTTTCCAAAAATATATATGATTTATATATATCTTACATGGTGTTGCCACAAACAGTTTAAACAGTATTGCTTTCGAAATTTATATTTTTGTTCTGTATTGAGCTAAAAAGCTATAAGCACAGCTTTGCACCGGGTAGAGATTTTAAGAAAACATGCAGTTTATTGTTGATGACACGTGAGGTTTAAATCCCTGCACTTTCTCGCAAAAAATTTTCGCCATAATATGAAAATTGTATCAGATTTAATAATAATACAATAGCTAAACAAGGTGCAGAGGTAAAATATTGCAAATGTTTTTTGTGTGGGGGTGTACAGCGCCCCCTCTTTAAATTTTTTCCATGTTGCTTAAAAGATATCACATACATCCATGTACAAAATTTTATAATGATACAAGTACATAAATAGAGTATTTTAAGTATTTTTGTGTAGGGGTGCAAAGTTCCCATATTTCAACCCCCCCTCTATTCGTGAAGTATTTTGTAAATAAAATACTCGTTCTCAATATAAAGTTTTGTTGTAATAACTGTTGCAGGTGCAAAGATATAGCAATTGATGTATTTTTTATATATGTGGGGTGCAATGCCCCCTTGTTAAATTTGTCCCAATTTCTGTGAGGCGTTTGGTGAACGTAGTATACTCTTGTAAACAAAGTTTTGCAATAATAAGTGCTACAAGTGCAGAGCTGTAGCTATTGAGGTGTTTTTTGCATGGAGGGTGCAACGCCCCCTAATTCAAATTCCTCCATTTTTTTCAAGGCGTTTGATAAACGCAGTATACTACTGTGTACAAAGCTTCGTTATAGTTACTGCTACAAGTGTAGAGATATAACAATTGATGTATTTTTTATATATGTGGGGTGCAACGCCCCCTTGTTAAATTTTTCCCAATTTCTGTGAGGCGTTTGATGAACGTAGTATACTCTTGTAAACAAAGTTTTGCAATAATAAGTGCTACAAGTGCAGAGCTGTAGCTATTGAGGTGTTTTTTGCATGGGGGGTGCAACGCCCCTTTGTTCAATTTCCTCCAGTTTTTGCAGGGTGTTTAGTGAACGCAGTATACTCCTGTTTACAGAGTTTTGTAATAATAGCTACTGCAAGTGTATAGATATAGAGATTTGTTCATGTTTTTCGTATGGGGGCTATCCCCACACCCCCACCAAAATCACTTCGTTCTATTTTGTGAGGTAAATGGACATATTTATACAGTTCTGCATACTAGAAAATGCATTTAGAATTTTTCTCGTTTAGATCGTAGGGAAAAGTGCACTTTTCAACGATCTAGTGGGTCGTCTTTGAGTGAAGTACGTCCGCGCTTTGATTTTTTTGACCGTTCATACACCCTGGTCGCGGATGATGTTACGTTGCCAAAACCTTATTTCAGTCGATTGAAACACCTTTGTTTAGATTGACTTACTCGAAAATCGTCAAAAATTATCGCACGGAAATTTTCACGACGATTTGTTACGAAATCTTACGTGGGGAGGGGATGGGTCATCAACTACGTTAAGTAACGTCGATTTTATAATTTTATATGATAATAAATTCAAATTACCAAAATTAACTTTTTGTTACGTTGCTTTACGACCGGGTAGGAGCGGTTCGAATTGGTCGAAAAGTGCGTTACGTAATATGTGAACGGTCCCAAACATGTAGCCCCCATATACAGGAATCCCAGAGATGCAGATCCGGTGATGATGCATACCATTCTTCGGCTTAAGTAAAATCACGCAAATTTTCTCGTCAGCAGTCTTGCGATTTGCTTTATGGGAAGATGCAGAGTCTTGTTGAAAACAAAAATACTCATCACTGTATAATGTCCTGGCGTGGAGATGAAGATGGTCTCAATTTTTACACCTTAATTGATGAAAAGCGTCGGTGATTTCAGTTTTTGTAAAAATTCTCCCCGAATTGTGATTAAGGACACGTTTTAAATTCGCTCAACAGTCAATCTGTCTTTTAAAGCATTCATAAGAGATATTACGTATAAACGGTTATTCTGCTGGTTGTGGTTCACATCCAAAATGTAAAAAAAAATTCAATTCCAGAACTCAATATCATCTAGTCGCATTGCAGGCGCTAGTAAACATACAGGAAAAAAAAGTACATTCAAACAACAGAAGCGTTAAACGTTAATACACAAGAACGCCTGCCTTAAATGGAAATTGTTAACACAGAATTTTATTCCAACTAACGCATAACCTCTACCACAACATGCTGAGCTGAGCTTCCATCCATGCAACAACGGAATGCTGGACACTTTTACCTGTTACTTTACATGCGACTCAGCGGCTGAGCATATAAATTCGGTTCATTTATTGTCTTGTTACCTTAATTGAGGTATCACCTAATTAGTCGTGGAATCTCGCCTTATCCGCTAGAAGTTTGTAACATTTTAAGCTCTGTTGGTGAATCATTTTTAGAAGTGAGCGAGATTTGCAAGCTAAAATTACTACATAGATTGCATAAATGATTAAAGTCAGTTTTAACCCTATAACTCCTTAATGGCACAATTTAGACCACCCCAGGTGCAATTATTTTGTTAGCCTAGGCCTCTTCTTTTAGAAGCATCGCAACCTTATGCAATACACCCTATATAGTTTGCATCAGAGATTCAAACCATTTGCATGGCAGAAGCAAAGTTGCATTTTCTCAAATAGCTAACTTAGAATATAACGATATTAAACGTTAACTGAAGTGTGAGATGCAGAGCTCACATTTCCTAAAACACCCTGTTTTTGTCCAGAAGTTGAATTAATCATTATGCACCTACGCAGAAAAAGAGAACATTTTTTTTTTCCTTTAGATTTTTTATTTCAACCATCACATAGTCATATATTCATAAATATCATACACAGATATATAGGTACCTAAGATACCACCGACTGCGCCAAATAATATTAAAAATATATCTCTTATTGTGTAAAAATAAAACTTTCCATATCCGCTGTGATGTTTCATGCATAAATCAAAGATACCCGGAAATACAATGCCCAGCAAGGAAAGACAGAAGGAGCCAATCAATGAGAGAATCAAATCCAATCTTGGTAATGCTATCGCAAAAAGTACTGAAATGAGTGGTAATATGCATAAGGTGTTATAGCGTTAAAATTCTAATTTATCGATAAAAGATTGTCTTGATAAAATCTTGTACTAATGATTTGATTAGGAAAAGATCTTATCAAACTTACCAGACATTATCACAATTATTGCACGTGCTATCAGCTCAGCAGTTAAGCGTGTTTCTGGCTGAAAATGTACTTCTATAAAATGATGATACAGCACTTGTATGGCAACATAACCTTGTAAACCGTATGTGAAAAATATTGCAACAGCAAATATTATTTTCATCAATTGTGAATATCTAAAATGAGATAATGACATGTATGATATTCTAGGCAAGATTATTTCCCCTAACTCACATTGCATTTTGATCCATGTTTAATGTGATGCTACCTTGGATTTGTTCACCATAACGCCAATAACCACAAAAACCGATGAATGCATATAACGCAACAACGATAACCATACCTTGATTTAAAATTCCGAAAAAACCGAGATAATCTTGAGGCTTTTTCATTTCGGCTTCTATTGCTATTATCTAAATTGAAGAATTTCATAAGTTCATTCTACATTTATAACTGCCAACTGTATGATAAATATGTTTTTTTTGGCCTTCTATTTGGTTCACAGTTTATAAACATTTTATTTTTAAAACTCATTTTCTTACCACTCCCACAGACTCTATGGCAAAGAGTACGGTTCCAAAAAATAAAGGATACGTGGCAAATGGCGCAAATGCATTTCTGTCTTCAAGTGATGGCAAATCCTTAAAAATTTCATAAAAAACCGCACAAAAACCTTGAAATTATAAAATGGATGATCATTATGATAATGACAAAAGTTGGACAATAGTTTACCAATCATAAGTAAAACATTAGCCGTCAGAGAAAACGGAACAAGGTGTTTCAGATCGCGTATCATATACATGAATAAAAACGGTGTTGTAAACATCACCATATATATACGTTGATCTAAGACTTCTGTGTAACTATCGGCAACCTGTTTACAAGATTGTGCTATAAAAACAACGTAGACACACATGATTCCAAAGTGATAGGTCGCTAGAAAAAAATCCACTATATATCTGAAAAAACGAAAACTATTAACATATTTATTCCGTGGAAAGTTAATCACCATTTACCTAAAGAATTTACTAAAAAATTGTACAGCTGGTGGTCCATCTTGCATTGCCAGCTCCATACTTTCCGAATACGTCAGTACAGGAACTTTATGTCTTTTTTCCAATTCGTACATGCCGCCTATCTAATAAAGAAAAATTGCGAAAATTTTCAATTCCTAATGTTTTTGCAAGTAAACCCTTACCAATATATGTAATGCATAAAGAATTACGACCAATATTACAGCAACGCCTATCAATCCATTGATATATCCAGCATTATGGAATGCCATTGGCATCGCCAATGCACCGGTGCCGACAGCACATTTGATAACACTAACTAAAGCCTCGAAATTTCTATGAAGAATGCAGTATTAGTATCATTCCAACACATAGTCCAGTACCCTTACTTACGACATGGCATTAGTAAAATCTCGTTGTGTGTATGGATCGTAATCAGCATCAGTCATTGCGAGATCAAAAAATTGCTAACGTCCAGTTTTTGAATTATACTATTTATGAAAATGACAAAAAGTCAATTTTGAAATGTAGGATTTTTATTTCATGACTAAAATTAAATTTATGATTATTTTGTTAGGGTGTTTTACATAATATCCTCTTATTAATCTGACATTTTGAAAAGTGCCAAACTATGATTTTTAAAATATTTATATGAACATAACCTAACGAGGGATGTTTAAGTGAGTAACTCCGTATATTTATGTACGATAAGATACGTAACAAAGAAGTATGTGTAAAATGCACAAATAAGCAATCCTCTTCCCAAGAACAATTTTATAACCTTTGGAAAAGTTAATTTCCAATTGTTTGCATAACCAATTTTCCAAACGTTTGGAAAATGTTTTTTTTTCGAATTTTCACAATTGATTTGTAAGGTTTATGCTGGTAAGCCAGCAGCAATTGACGCCTTGGAGGTCAGCATTGTTCATGTTATTCGTAACATACGGCCAGCAGTGCTCGAAAAAGTGTCCCAAAATGGAACGTCTAGAGCAGCAGCAGTGGCTATATGCCCCAAATCATTTTCAAATGTTAACGCCATGTATTGATCTTTCGAATATAAACAAATTTTTGATTACAATTAAATTTTTTGTGTTATTTTTGGCAATTTCAAGTTCTATCGGGCTTAAAAAATACCCGGGTTCTTAGAAAATCCCCTAATTCGATAATCAGTTATCCGATTTGCATAATTTTTTACTCTCAAAGGCATGTTATCAGGTGATATTCTTGGACAAACTCTAATTTAAAATTCCTTCGGCTTCGTCCAGGACATTAAAACATTCAGCCACCGAGACAAATAACATTCGCTGGAAAAATATCCAACAAAGCGTTATAAAAAAAAACAGCATTCTGAGATTGTTTGACAGAGATGGATGAGATTAGGTACTTACATTTTTAAAAGGTATCGGGAACGGGCGAACGAAATCGCTCCCGGGGCAACTAGTATCTGTACATAAAAAGGCTAATGGTCCGGGAGCCAGCAATACTAAAAGTGCCGTCATCGCGGATTCTGAAATTTTTAATGCAAAATGGTAGTTTACACTAAGACGAATAAGAAAAGCTTGGTCGGCGTAGTTATAGCCTGGCAGAAATATTTTTAAATGATTTTTGAATTATTAAATTTTCGGAATGTTTTGCCGTCATCGCGGATTTTGATCAATCTTAATATTAATCGATGATAAATTTCATAACCATTCAGAAAAAATCCGGCCGACCAAATTTTTATGCCGAAAATGACCGTGAGTACAATTTCTAAGTTATCACGGATATATTATTTTTTTTTTTTTAATTTACTTATGTGTTTTAATGTCAAATTTAAAAATATCTTGGTATGCGAGCTTAGAAACTGCAGGAAGTACCCACTGTCGCACCATTGAAATCCCTATTTCTGTACCTAAATCTCAATCGATTTGCTTAATGTTTTTTTGTTAGAAAGGTTGTGAGGAGGAGCAGTGCATAGGATTATATTTTTTCTTAAGTGGGCGCTACCACGCCCTTAAATGGAAAAAAAGCTCTCACGTCTAGGCCACTGCATCGATTTTCACGAAATTTGGTAGGAAGACCGGATTAAGAGCAAGGATCGATAGAACGCTCATTATATCTATTGATGGTTGGTACCACGCCCTCAAATGGAGGTGATTTTTTTCGAATTTTTTTTTTTTAATTTCAAGAGCAGTGCTTTCAACATTGCTCGTCGAACAATTGATTTGCAGACTGCTATTTTAGCCATTTTTTCATTTTGCCAATAGAAGTGGTAGAGTTGGATGCTATCCTCAAGATTTTGCATGTGTCTTTGATGTTAAGGCCCTTACTGTTCTGCCTGTGTAGTTTTTAATTGGACTTCGACCAATTTGTTTGGCTATTTGGGTGTTAGAAAGTACGTCATAGCGCAAAATTCCGATTTGACCTTTTTCTCGGTTTGTAAACGTTTCTATTTCCCAATTTCAACAAATTTTTGAAATTTTTAGCTTGCAACGAAACCTTTGTAAAAAAAAAACTCTAAATGAACTCCTTCACCCCTCATATAATGAAATAATACTAGGTGCCACTAATCTAATGAACCTGAACAAAAACCTTTAATTTTTTTTATAGTGACCAGAGCTTGCTCTTGAATTTTTTTTAAAACCAATTTTTGCTAGCTCAAACACTGTGGGTATTTTCACAAATTCTATCCGAAAAAAATATTCACTCTAATCAAGTAAGCACATTACATTTTTTTTTTAAATTATGTGTAAAGATTTTAAAAACATTCTATTATAATCTAGAAATGATGTCAATCGGCCCCCCCTCTTGACAATGCTGGATCCGCCACTGTCGTTCTGTTAAAATGGTTTATGTTGACTATTTGAAAATTATACCAATTTAATGTACTTTTAGTCATTATTTGCAAGAATCGAAAATTCCATTCATCTTTCAACTTAGAATATTATGACAATTAGAATATGAGAAAAAACTACTAAAAATGGTGACATATGTTTCGGTTACCGCCACATAACCATCATCAGACCAATTAATGTTTTAATTTATTTTAAATTAAATGAAATAACAATTGAAAAATTTAACTTTTTTGTCTGAGGTTCGGATTGAACTAGGAACATTTGAAGTCAAACTCTCTACATGGTGCATTTATCAACGGACTGCGCTTTGAGCCCTCAGAAAAATTGTTAGCTTAAGTGCCTATATGCATGTAGTGTTTAATTCTCTAAGTATTCTTTGTAATAATTCCTAATTGTCAAATTTTTCTAAGTTGAAAAATGCATGGAATTTTCGAATCTTGCAAATAATGAATAAAAGTTCATAAAATTAGTATAGTTTTCGTTCTGTGACAAAAGAATGTTTTAATTGACCAACCCAATTAAATTCAATTAAATTCAACATTTTTTATCAAACATTTTGAATATATGATCTCGAGCAATAGCCAATACTCTCATAGAAATAGTACAATAATGCTGTAGATACACCCGGACTCCCTCCTTTCTCCATAACATTGGCTTCACTGAACGCCAAAATCATATATTATTGTTGGTGTTGGTGTTTTGCTCCTATCATTATTTTAACATTTAATGAAGTCTCTCACAAAGTTGTATCGTGCTCACGAAATATAATATAGAAAAAGAGCAAGTACTTACAAACATAGGTACTGTATCTGCGTCAGCGAACTTTTTCATGGTGGCCATATGTTTTGTTTTTCAAAAACCTATTCCCACACATTTATTGTACCTGGAGGTCGATCACTGCTCGGTAGACATTATAGCGTTGTGCACGTATGTTGTACTTTAGCACAAACTACACGGCAGTTACACTTACAGCAACAAATTGCTTAGCCTTCACTTTTACTCCAAAGATACAAGAAGGTGGCGTCATATCCACTTTGGTTTAAACTAAGCTTTTATTGTGAAACTTATAACAAAGAATGTGTAGTCAAAAAGTTTGGCTCGGACCTAGTTTCAGAGATATAGCCATCGGAAGATCGGAATATAGCTTTTATGAAAAGCGGTATGGATGGATTTTAATAATATTGGTGTCATTTGTTAGGTATTTTAAGTGGCTACAATATCTGTCTATAAAAGTAGAAAATCATCAAAAATTTCAGAAAATATGATATATTAGAATGCTATCAAAAAATCGAGATGTGTTGAGAAGCTCAAAAAACAAATTTGAAAGCATCCAAAGTATTCAAATGGCACCGAAGAAAAGCGAAAAAGTGTTAAAAAGCTGTGTGCATAGTTTATTTTTTAAAAGTACTTATGAATTGACAAAGGAAACCCTCCGAAACAGCAATTATGACACAAAATTTCATAGAAATTTCATAACTCGCTCCAGAGTTCTTAGCAAAAGAATAACTTTTGCCTTCAGCTCCACTAATGATAAAATTTTTGAAGTTTTTGTCACCGCATTAATCTCTTTATCAACATTTAACGAATGATACTAAGCCTACCAAAATCGGCTCAGTTTTAACCTAACCTAACCTAACCTAACCTAACCTAACCTAACCTAACCTAACCTAACCTAACCTAACCTAACCTAACCTAACCTAACCTAACCTAACCTAACCTAACCTAACCTAACCTAACCTAAACTTACCTATCTCATTTTGCATTTCTTCACTTTAATTAATAGTTTCTGAGATAAATGCATTACAACAAAAAGTGTTTCAATAAACTATGAAATTTTCAAAAATCATAACTTTGTTTATTATGATCAAAAAATTAAAAAAAAAGAACGTAAGTACCTACTCGATAATTTTTAATTGAGAATCATTAAAAAATTGTCAAATTAAAATTTATTTTTCAAATGTAAGACTGATGAATAATGTTTATATGAATGTATGTATGTAGGTACTAGCTGTTTTATCCGGTGTTGCTCGAGTTTCGATAAAAAGCCCTAAAAAAGCTCATAACGTAAGCTATTTTTTAAAGTAATGTGCCACAAATAGTTGCTCCAACAACATATTTATTTTATTTACTTCCATGAAATTATCACTTCTGAAATAACGTATATTTTTAAAAATTTTATTAACAAAATGTATTTTGTATTTAATTTTATTTTCTAGAATGAACCTATTTTTTCACAATTTAGCAATTTAGATATTTTTATAAAAAGCTAGATTGTTAATTTACATTAATTTATTTTTATACAGTAGTTTCTTATATATAGTTAATAAAAATTAACTATACAACTTCCATTATGTTACACTTCCAAGATATCGGTAAAAGTTAAAATGCATCAAAAAATATTAAAATACACCGATTTCTCCGGTGAAAGTCCAAAAATATCGAAGATATGGACAAATATCACAAATACTCCAAAAATATCCAAAAATATTGAAATAAATTAAAGAAATCCGTAAAATCGAAATGCGAAAATATTGGTAAAAGTCCAAAAGTATTGAAAAATATCGAAACACATCGAAAAAATGGGAAAAGACCAAGTGTATAGAAAAATATTAAAATACTTCGAAGAAATCGGTAAAAGTCCAATTGTATCGAAAAACATTTAAAAAATGGGTAAAGCTCCAAAAGTATCGAAATATGTCGAAGATATCGGAAAAAGTCCAAATGTATCGAAAAACATCTAAAATATTGACAAAAGCCTAAGCGTATCGAAAAACATCTAAAATATATATGGGTGATTCTCAGATAACTGTATTTTTTATGTCCTCTGGCGATTTCACCTATACAGTAGGCTTTTTTTTCACAAAAAATTACGCTATAAGTTAGAAACTATGCTTTTCTAATAGAGCTTATCAATTTTACCACCAAATATTTATTGGTCTACTTTGAAAGTTTGCAAATATACCCCAAATGTCACAAACGTGGCATGTCCTACCCCTACTTTTTATACACAAAACGATGAAAAACGACAAAAAAACGGAAATAGAACAAAAAACAAGTTACTACACATATTAAGTAAATACTTAAGGCTACAATATTCTGAGCTCATTTGCAGTTTTAAATAATTTGAAGGGGGCACAATTTCGAAATGAAAACTGCCCCCTAGTTTTGGAGAAAAAAAATTTCTTGAAAGCATTATGCTACTACTGCATGGTACTACTGTTTCAGTCAATAGATTGCGGTACATATGCATTAATTCTGATCACTATCTATCAACCAAAGGTCATCATGTCCAGACGCGTCCAAAAAGAAATCTGTTGGCGTTTCATAGGGCATTTTAAAAACAAAAACAGTTGTTTTTAAAAATTATGGTCACAAACGTGGCACTCGGCACTCCCATGTAGTACATTTTATTTTATGCATGAAACAATTTTTTTGTAGGACTTGCATACATGACCCCAAATTCTTTCGGAAAAATCTTGAACTCAAAGGCGTGCTTTACAATGAGCGATGAACTACAAAAATGTCACAAACGTGGTGCATCAAAAATGTCACAAACGTGGCACTTTTTATCAGTCTGCATAAAACATATTTCGATATATAGTTTGAGTATACAGATGTTAAGTTGAAGGCTATTAATTATGTTTTTAATACAAAAATTTTTCTACACCATCAGAATCCTGAGTTATCCTTGCTCAAAAGTGAAAAAATCACTGTTTTGACATCTACTTAAAGCTATACAACAAAAACAAAACAAGAAAAATTTATTTTTGTCAATGGATTAAGAGAGTCAAATTTATTGTCAACAAGACATGATTTACCGTTTTTCAATTGCATTCCCAGCTTTCGAGTTATAAGCGTTTAAAATAAGGACATCTTTCGATAACATACAAAAGATTTTTCGAGACCCAAAAGTTACAAAAAATCAAGTTTTGTTATTTTTTTTGTCAATAACATATTTAATTACAAAAATTTCGTGACCTTGCAGACCATAATCGCATAAAAAATGACAGTTCTATGCTAGATTTAGTGAATGACCCTACTAAACTATTGCTTTGCAAATTAACAGAATCAAAATTTCATCTGTTCATTCACTAAATCTACAATAGAGCCTTATTTTTTCATCCGATTTTAGTCTGCAAGGGCTTAAAATTTTTGTGATAAATTATATTTTTGATAAAAATAATAAAACTTACCATTTTTGTTAATTTTTCGGTCCAGAAAATCCTTTGTGTGTTATTGAGAGGTATCCTTTTTTTAAAGGCTTATAACTCGGAAACTAGGAATCCAATTGAAAAACGGTAAATTATGTCTTGTTGATAATAAATTCGGCTGTCTGAATCCATTGACAAAAATTAATTTTACTTGTTGCTGTTTTTATTAAGTAGATGTCAAAACTGTGATTTTTTCACTTTTGAGGAAGAATAACTAAGGATACTGATGTAATAGAAAAAAATCAAGATCAGATTCGTAATTAGGAGATCATAATCCACCATAAACAGCTATAAAAACAGAGAACACGAAACCATTGTTGATCTTTAGGGCGATAGGGTTTAAAAAAAATGGACCACTGGAGACATGACACTGTTGCAAATTAGTCTTTAAGTGTAAATTTGTCATTATTTGCAATATATCTCTCATCAAAACGCTTCAAAACCATCATTTTTCCATACTGTGGCTAAAATGTCACAAACGTGGCAATTTGGTCACAAACGTGGCAATTTGGTCACAAACGTGGCAATTTGGTCACAAACGTGGCAGCGAAATTTCTTAATTTCGACCTCAAAACCGTAAATTCACACTTGTAGTTGATCTTCTTAAAAGGTGAGTTTTAAGAGTGTGTTTACACAAGATGGCATGAAGAAACTTGCAAAAATCCAAAAAAATTATCTGCCAATTTTACAACTCGAAAAAGCACAGTTATCTAAGAATCAAAAATATCGCACAACATCCAAATTATCAGTAAAAGTCCAAAAGTTTTGAGAAATATTGAAATATATACATTGATGAAATCGGGAAAAGTCTAAGTGTATCCAAAATATCGGTAAAAGTCCAAAAGTTCAAAATATCTGGTATATCGGTTAGGATCCACAAATGTTGAAAATCGGTAAAAGTGCAAAAGTATCGAAATACATCGAATAAATCGGTTATAGTCTAAATGCATAAATTGAATAACTTCCAATATATCGAAAAAAGTCCAAAGCTTTCAAAAAATATCGAAATGCGTCGAAGAAATCGGTAAAAAACTTCTAAAATATCGAAAATAGCGACAATCTAAAAGTTTCGAAAAACATCCAAATTATCGGTAGAAGTCCAAAATACCTATGAAAAAATATTGAAAAACATCTAGAATAACGGTAAAGACCCATCCTAAAATCGGTAAGAGTCCAAAAGTATTGGAAAACACTGAAGAAATCGGAAAAAGTCCAAAAATGTCTAAAAACATCTTACATATCTGTAAAAGTCCAAAAGTATTGGGAAACATTAAATAAATTGGTAAAAGTCCAAATATGTATGTATATCGAAAATCACCAATATATCGAAAATACTCCAAAAGTTTCGAAAATATTGAAGTGTATCGAAAAACACTCAAAATGTCAGCAAAAGTCGAAAAGTTCCAAAAATATTGAAAATATTGAGTTGGCATCACTGATAAAATCACTCTCATTTCTGCTCTCATCATCAACACAACATCAAATTCTATATTTTTTCTTCAAGAATGAAAGCAAAAAAACAACAAATGAAAGAGACAGAAAAGACAACAACAGCCATAACTCATGAACGGTGGTAGGCAGCGTTTGCCCATTCTCTTTGATAGGACATTTTGCGTATCTTTTCAGATAGGATAAAACGAGACAAAAAAGAAGAGAGAATTTTGCCCAGCAACGCTCATGAAGCAGCATAAGCAATAGCGACGCACTTGCGATAATTTTAATACAGGCATTGAATTTTTTTTTCAACAACTTAGCCTGGCCAAATATTAAATACCCTACACAGCAGTATTTTGAAAATTTTCCTAATATGGGAACTGCCCCCTCTTGTCCGTACTCACCCAATTTTTTCTCAGAGTTTGAATTTATAGTTCTTACAATAGTATTTGATTGAAATTTGGTTGGATTATCTCAAAAAATGTTTTGAGTATAGCGTTTTGAATCTTTTGCTTATATAAGATGTGCCACGCCCTCTTGTCTGATTTTATCCAGTTTTTGCTTAAAGCTTGCATTTATAATTCTTAGTGTCTGAGTAAAACTTAGTTCGATTGTCTCAAAAAACGCACTCAGTATAGCGTTTTGAAGCCTTTGCTTATATGAGAGGTGCCATGCCCTCTTGTCCGAATTCGCCCAGTTTTTGCTCAAAGATTGCGCTCACAATGCGTAGTATTTAAGTATGTGTATTTTGGATGCGTTGTCGTGAAAAATACTCCAAATGTTGCATTTTGAGTATATTTTTTCTATGGGCGGTAGGCGTGTCCGTTGACCGATTTCGCTCATTTTCAATCACATCCAGCCAGCCAGACAGACGGACATGGCTATATCAACTCAGGAGGTGACGCTGGTCAAGAATATATGTATATGAAGCAAAACACGCCAAGTGTACCAGGTTTAAATTTTTTTGTCTCCGATTTCGCTCAAATTTGGCAATATGGTAGATCCGGTGTGCAAAAACAACAATCCGGGAGGATTTGGTCCTAGTACCATTTGTTGTTAAAGTACAGGGTGTTGAAGTTGGCGTTTTTAGTCATTTTCATAAAAAGGGTGTTTTTTCAAAAATTTTTAGCTTGCACTAAAGTTTGTAAATTTATAAATCTAAGTTACAGGTCACATTTATTTGAACTGTTCTTTTTATAAAAAAATATTTCTTGGTGAAAAAATTTTTATTTTCACCAAAATTTCTTACACTTAAAAATACTTTTGAATTTTTTTTAGAAAAACCCTCCTTAGATTTTTTTTTAAAAATACTTTAAATTAAAGCATAATTCATAAGCTTTTAAATGATGTATGACTCAAGATATGATTCGGACGCTACATGGGAGTTTTTGGCTTTTTCACGCCCGCGGCAGGCAAAAATCTTTGTCTACTCAAGAGAAAGGCATCTTACGTAAAAAGTTTACTAGGCAAAAAATGCTGAGAATCGTCTAAGGAATACGTGTGAATTTTTTTGGAATTTTTTAAAACTTTTTTTTTGAATAATTTTGGAAAATTTTTTTTATTAAAAATTTTCGCAAAAATTATTGAAAGGAAAAAATTTTCTTTTTTTAACTTTTCAAAAAATTCCAAAAAAATCACACTTATTGCTTGGACGATTCTAAGCATTTTTTGCCTTGTACACTTTTTACATAAGATGCTTTCCTCTGGAGTAAAAAAAGATTTTTGCCTTCATCGGGCGTTCAAAAGCCAAAAACACCCATATAGCGTCCGAATCCCATCTTGAGTCATACATCATTTTAAAGCTTATAAATTATGCTTTAATTTAAAGTATTTTGAAAAAAAATCTAAGGGGGGTTTTTCTAAAAAAAATTCAAAAGTATTTTGAAGTGTAAAAAATTTTGGTGAAAATAAAATTTTTTCACCAAGAAATATTTTTCTATAAAAAGAACACTTTAAAATAAATGGGACCTAAAACTTAGATTTATAAATTTACAAAGTTTAGTGTAGGCTAAAAATTTTTGAAAAAACCCCCTTTTCATGAAAATGACTAAAAACGCCAACTTCAACACCCTGTATTTTAACAACAAATGGTACTAGGACCAAATCCTCCCGGATTGTTGTTCTTGCACACCGGATCTACCATATTGCCAAATTTGAGCGAAATCGGAGACAAAAAAATTTAAACCTGGTTCACTTGGCGTGTTTTGCTTCATATACTTTTCTATATCTGCCACGCCTCCTTCTCTGCGTAACAAACGGAAGGATAAAGTGAATATACCCTGGGTGTAGGGTACAAAAAGTTTAGCTATCAAAAATCAAAACAGTAAGTGTGCAATTTTATTCCTTAACACACGTAGAATGTTTAAAAAAAAAAATTATTAAAATCGGTTTGGTATGTTTTGCAAAATATCGTTACATAGGGTTTTCATACAAGCAATTTTATATAAATACGTAGCATTGAGTATAGATAGTATAGCTTTGTTCACCCACCCCCAACATTTTTCTCTGCCCAACAAAACTCCCCAATATACTATTCCATTTTTACCCCTTAAAGAAGCTTCAACACAAAATTTAAATAATATATTGAAGAGAATTAACTGAAATCACTAAATTGCTAAATTTATTTGGTTTTCAATATACATAGTATACATCATCTGGCAACCCTGCTGCCGACCACTGATATAAAAAGAATACCTAGTGCCAATATTTATTTTTATAGTATGCTTTTATTTTAATGCAGAAGCTCTTTCGCTGACGCAATTTCTCTCTCTCTCACGCTTTTTTATATTTTTGTGCTTTTAATCTACTTATTGAAGCAGTGGGTGATAATCAAATGCTTACCCGCATGTGATTTGGTTACAACCAGTGCTGTCGTTTACACTTCAATTGAAGTGTTTTGCTCCTTTTTTATCAAAAACACTTCGCCACTTCCCCTTTCATAAAATCACTTCACTTTTTCTTGAATACAAAATTTGCCTTAAAATGTGTCTATTCTTTTTATGAGAGTTCAGAAACATACTTTTTTGTATGCCCGAAGCCTGCCCTGACTGAAAAGTAATTTGTTTTTTCAATATATCAAGCGAACAAAGCAAAATTTCGATATACTTCACAGGAAACTTTTTGTAGAGAATTAAATTTGCCATCGAAATAGTTTATAGACCAAAAAAAGAAAGCAAAAATTTCGAATTCTTGTGTTTTTTACTCTTTTGTCTATAACTGTTTTAGGGTCAGAGATTGGTAAAGATATAGCAGAATATCATGAAAATAGATAAAATTTCCTTTTAAACGCTTCATTATAAAATTTTTAGGTGAAAAATTGGCTGAAATATGGCTACTCGAATATTTAAATTTTTTTTAAGTGGTCGGAAAATTTTTTTTTACTCAAAAAAAGGCGTCTTACGAGAAAAGTGTATAACGCCTAAGATACTTAGAATCATTCAAAGAATACGTTTAATTTTTGGGTACATTTTATAATTTTTAAAAAATTGGTCAAAAAAAATATTTTAAAAAAGTTCCGAAAAATTCACGTATTTCTTGGACTTTTCTAAGCATTTTTTGCTACATACACTTTTTTCGTAAGATGCCTTGTTTTGGGTAAAAACCGTTTTTTCGACCGCATAAGTAAAATTTCCATGTTCGAGCGGCCGGCCATATTTCGGTAAATTTTTGACCTAAGAAATTTTTTATTTATTTTTTTAAAATATATTTTAAAATTTTGTTACGTGTAGCATAAAAATGAATAAATTGAATAAATAAAATTGTGATTTTTGTGTACACTTCGCTAATACTTCACTTTTTCAGAATTTTACTTCGCAACACTTCACTTTTTACAAAATTTCACTTCGCTCAAACTTTTCAAAACGACAGCACTGGTTACAACTTACAACAAACTTCATGAATCATTGATGGCGAGAGTTTCGCTCACTGTTACCCAGTAGAAAATTTTATCTTTCCCCAACTAGCCTAATTCGTTGACACATTCTTAAAATTTTTCAAATCTTATACAGACACGATAGCCATTTATATCTGTGCTTGGAACGAATACGCTGTAATTTATTTAGACACAAGTGGAAAATTTGCAAGCCCTTCCCAAGGAAGCGCATTTGACCCTTTCGATCCGGCTGGGACAATATATCAAAAAAAAAAAAAAATTTTAATAAGCAAAATTGTTTAAAATTGTAAATATACATGTAAACTCATTTTAAACAATTTTGCTTATACATTTTTTTTTTGGGATACATTGTCCCAGCTGGGTCGAAAGGGTTAAAGCAATTGTTAGCGTGCGAATGCCAAATCCTGGTTGAAGAAATATTTTTGTGTCAAACCTTGAGTAATTTTTTTTTTTCTTTTTTTTTTTTTTTCAAAAGTAAGGAAGAAAAAAAAACATATTTCAAATTAATTTAAGATATGTATAAATAATACACGACAACCTCACTAAGACCCGTTGCCTGATATGCATAATATTTGTACTGATAGTAAACGCTAATTCTTGAAGAAGAAGCAATTTCTCCCATTGGAGAGCGTCTCGATATATTCGCAATGAAGCTGTGCGTATCTTGATTACTTTTTAGAAGAATCATCTATTCCTTTACTTATGGAGGTGGCTGTGTAATTTTCTGCTGGGATTCTATGTTGATTTCTCTCTTTTTCGAGAGAAACAAAAACTTGTTATTCTCTTTTTGCTGAAATATGATTTTAATGAAATTGTTCATTGTATGCCAAATTCCGTCATTCTCTTGTTGTCGTGTGCGAAATAAGTCAACTACTTAAAAGCTTGTTCATACTTTCTGTTAAATTTTTTTGTTTTGAAGTAAACATTTTTTAATAAATAACAAGGGAACTCCTGCTGTTAAACTTTATTCCAAATGGTAAGTTCACGAAATACATGATATTTACAACTAGCTACTTAAGTAGAGTATGCCTCGAAAACCTCGCAAGCTCGTAAGTTTGCGAGCCTCCTAAAAGAACTGTCAAAATTCGTATGGAACAAAGCTTGCGCGAGGAACATTTTACTTGTAAACAGCCTCGAAAAACTTCTTGGTGAAAAGTGTTGCCGTTTATTGATATACTTTAATGATTATTCGTAGTGTGAAACTGATTTATATGAATAGAAGTATAAATAATAAAAAAGGAATCTGGGCTGTTGTACGAAATAGTTCTAAGTGATTTTCTTTCACGGTATAATTTTTATTCATGCATTAAAAGCTTACAGAAAAATGTTGGTCGCCTTTAAATGAATTAATAAATATACGATAATTAAACAATGCATTCTTTATAATGAAAAAATATTCACACTGATAAAATTTCCCACAAAAGTATGTAAGAATTGTTTTCGTTTGGCTTGTATACAGGGTGTTTTGCATAAGGTTACGAAGCTTCTGGGAGGTGATAGAGGAGGCCTAGACTAACAAAAAATTGCACCTGGGGGGGAGTCTAACATGTACCACTGAGGAAGGTTAGGGTATAGGGTTAAAACTGATTTTCTGACATGTTTCAGAAAAAAAAAATTTTCTTGGATCACCCTAACGTTTTAGAGAAAACATTTCTATGGTGAAGTTTTAGTTAGTTGTCAGAGCTTTCAGATAGTGTATAAAGTTCATAGGATTTAAAAGGGTTTAAGCTCGAAAAAAAATAGTTTTCTATGTAACTCACGGGTTACTCGCATGCGTAGCCCTACATATGATATGCGAGCTGTACGCTCTGTCTTTTATCTACTGGAGCTTCAAACGGATTGTTCTTGAAAAGTACTTTTTGTTGACATCAATTAATAAATTTGTTATGACAATTGTACTGCCAGCTGAAAGAAAATTTAACGAGAATTTATAAAAAAATTATAAAATGGTATGTTAATAGGACCTTTTTCATACTAAAATGGCCGCCTAAGTCAAGAAATGTGGAAAAAAATTAAAATATCAACTTTAAAGATGCATAACTTTGTGAAATCCTTTTAAACCCTATAAACCATATACTTTTTCTGAAAGCTCTTTTAATTAGCTAAAACTTTGCCATAATAATGTTTTCTCTAAAATGTTAGGCTGATTCTAACAAACAGGTCAGATAATCAGTTTTAACCCTATAACTCCTCAGGGGTACCTTTTAGACCCCCCCAAGTGCAATTTTTTGTTAGTCTAGGCCTCTTCTATCACCTCCTAGAAGTTTCGTAACCTTATGCAATACACCCTGTGTAGTTTAGGAGACAAGAGAATTAAACAATTTCTGAACAACTGCGATACATGCTACATATAAGTATATATTAAATTATCAAACATTGGACAAATTTTTTCTGTAGAACTAAGCGTTTACTAAGATATTTGCAAAAAACTGATTTTTGCGACCTTTGAGAATGAATAAAATTTTATGCGCATACGACTTCAAAATGGACTTGTCACACTTCATTTTTCATGCATCAATAAAAATTATTCGGTTGAAAAAAAAGCACTTGGATTTGTTTTGCAGAAAAATCCTAATTTTCCTGGGCTAATAGTACAAACGACAACACTGTTCAATTTGTAAAACAAACAAGGTGCATTCCTGAACACAAGCTTTGCGGGCTTATGCATTTACGAGTATTCACGTGGAAAACACTAAATGACATGCATAGGAACTGTTAATTTTACATCGATACGATTTGTCTTAATGAATGAAATTTTATTATGAATGCGCCAATTTTTTGCGAAAATCAAGCGAGAGTGATATTTTTTGATGTTTTATTGACCTTGAAGATTTGAAACAATTCCAACTGAATGACTTATAAACGATTCAGTCCATAAGAAACATTATCACGACATACATATGATTGAAATATTTTATATACAATATAAATTTTGGGTTCTTTTTTTAAATCACGCCATTTATTTGTATCATTTTAATTATAAGTTTAAAGATTTTTAAAAAAAGGTTGGTACAAAATTTTTATTTTTATGTGTCACTTATGTTCTTTTTTTTATCAAATACGCAAGATTGAATTGAATTTGACTTTTAAGTTCGAAAAATTGTATGGACTTCATTGTCATTATCGTAGAACAGATAACCTTATTTTATTTATAAAAATTTGAGTTAGCCCACAACATTAAATATATTTCGAACAGCGCACCCAGGGGCAGCTGGTATGAAAAACTGGCATAAATTCAATTTTTGGAAATTGAAATATGAGACGAAAACTACTGGGACTAAAAACTAGAATATCTAGTGCAGCTAAGTGCATTTTTACAAAATACAATTACGAGCTTATTAAGGCGCTATAGCTGCTGAAAGTTGCTTATTTCGTTTCAGATAAAATTTAGTGTAGGCAGGGTAGTAAATTGGATTTAGATGTTATTGCAATATTGCACCGATTTGAATATTTCGTAGTAGTGGTATCATGCATGGGAAATGCAAAAAAAAAATATTCATAAGTGAAATAAGCCTACTATTGGGGAACCAACACCTACAAAAAAAAAAAAAAAATGGTAACGCTCTTATTTGCATACCTCAAGAGTGGTGTGGAAAATGCAAAAAAAAAAAAAAAATATTTCTAAGTGAAATAAGCCTACTATTGGGGAACCAACACCTTAAAAAAAAAAAAAAATGAAAACCCACTTATTTGCATACCTCAAGAGTGTGGGGAAAATGCAAAAAAAATATATTTATAAGTGAAATAACCCTACTCACTGCCATACCTAAACTGTCAAGTGGTATTATTAAAAAAAAAAGAGTTTAAAAAAGTTCAAAAAAAAAAATCATTCTTGAACGATTCTAAGCATGATATGTCTAGTACATTTTTTTCGTAAGATGCCTTCCTCTTGAGTAAGCAAAGAGTTTTGCCTGCCGCGGACGTTCAAAAACCAAAAACTCTCATCTAGCGACCGAATCCCATCTTGAGTCAGACATCATTTTAAAGCTTATAAATTATGCTTTAATTTAAAGCATGTACTTTTAAAAAAAATTTAAGGGTTCTTTTTTTTAAGTTCAGAAGTATTTTTGAGTTTAAAAAATTTATATAATATTTTTTTTTTATGAAAAGAACACTTAAAAATGAATTGGACCAGTTACTAACATATATCAATTTACAATCTTTCGTGTAAGCTATAAATTTTTGAATAAACACACTTTTTATGAAAATGACTAAAAACGCCAACTTCAACACCCTGTATTTTAACAACAAATGGTACCAGAACCAAATCCTCTCGGATTATTGTTCTTGCACACCGGATCTAACCTTTTTGCCAAATTTAAGCGAAATCGGAGACAAAAAAATTTTCAGCTGGTACACTTGGCGTGTTTTGCTTCATAAATGTAATTTGGTTCCACACATGACAGCGCCTCAGTGTGCAGCGTTAAATAACACACGGCGCACAGTGATGCGATCAGTACAAGCTAGACGGAAAAAACTCGAGGTCGAATTTTTACATTCCGAAAATAAAAAAATATCAGAAAATATATAATTAACTCATAAGTAATTTTTTACTTACCTCCGCTTTCTACATACAATACCAAAAATCGTCAAAGACGGCCTAAAAAATTATGTTTTCCAAATTTGTGTCTATGAAATTAGTTGCTATTTTCACAATTTTTTTTTAATACTTCCCAATATCGAAAAGAATTGAAAATCGGCACACATTACGGCCAAGATATTTTTTATGGAAATATTATAAATTCAAAACCAAATCGTTTAAAATGTTGGTGCTATAGAATAGAATTTAGAGAGATAAATGTGAAAAAACGCCAAATTCTGCAAAACATTTTGGAAAAAAAAATAGGCCACTCCATATTTCTACCAAACTTTCTTTATTTAATCAGTTTTATGTCTACTTTAGACCCTGGGAATGCCTATGTGCGCAAATTTACCTTTGACTTTTTTTCTTAATCTATATGATGGTACTAAATATTACTTTATTAATTAGGCTCTGACCGTATTGTCCGAAATATGTATAATTTTAAGTCGATGAGACATTTTATGGGATTTAAATATTTGTAATATAACACACAATATTTTTACACTGAGAAAAAAATACACGAAATAAAAAAAACATATTTTAGTGAAGTGTAAATTAGTCTTAAAAATTAAAAATTTGGTTAAATATTTTGGTAATTAAAAAAAATAGCCACTTGATATTTTCACCAAACTTTTTTTTTTCAAATGAGTATTATGTCTACTTTAATTGTCCTAAAAATGCTATTAAATTAAATTTCAAATCAAGGTTCCGAATATTTTTTCTAAATATTATGAATGGTTTTTAGGTAATTTCATTACTTTGAGCTCTAATCCGAGTAACATAACTAACGCAACACGTTATGTTAATACACAGAAAAAAAAAAAAATCAAATTATAGAAACAAAAATTATAAAAAATAAACGTAGATAGCCCGAGAAAAGCAGTAAATATTATTAATACATTAAAATAATATAAATGAATTATATTTAAATATATAAATAGTATAAATATGTATAAAAAATAAAAAGTATAAATACTTTTGGTAAACTTTTCTTTTTATAGTATAAAAAATAAAATCCAACCTCGACTATATATATTCATTCACTCTAATAAAAATCCTACGTAAAAAGTCCCAGGCACTCCTCCAATCGTAAAACACATTGAAAATTACTATTTTTGTCTCTGTAACGGGTACTTCTAGAGAAAAATTCTAATAAATTTCTCGTAATTGCAGTTGTTTCCAACACCGACTAAGGTGTTTTATCCAAAAAGACAAAACCAGGAGATATAGGTACTGCGTATGACTTTTCATAAAACTATGTTCATTTTCAAATCGCGATATCCCATGAACGGTAAGTCGGACGGAAAAAGTGTTTGTAAAGACATTTATAGAGAATTGTATTTTCTGCAAAATCCAAGAAAAAAATTTTTTCTACGGCATATCGTTTCGGAATATTTCCCAAAAACAGTTTTTTTTCTAACTTTTAGGGTTGTCAAAAGATATCTCCTAAGCTTTAAGTCGTAAAAAAAAAGCAATAAGCTGTTTGTAGAACAAGCAATTCCCTATAAGCTGGTTCCGTTCGTTCGTGTGTTATCACAATTTAAAAAAATAAATCAGTTTCAAAAATCTCGAAAAACTTTCTAGGTAAAACTACCAAATAACCGCATTACAAAAAAGATCACAACTTTTTAATAGGTAAACTTTTTTTATTTATATTATAAGCTAAACATTCCAATTTAAATAATGCAATTTCATGCGGTCTTGTAGAAATCCTATGTATACGTGTTTTTAACGCCTGGGAACTATACTATATAATAAAACTGAAATATATATTTGCGTCAGCAAAAAAACAAAAGCTTATCCTTCTAACTGGTAAGAGGTCCCTGAGGACCTCTTCAATAATTTCACATCTGCATCGTGGATATTATAATAATTGCTCGAAACCGTAATTGGTTCCCATGGTTATGCTTTTTGTGCCATGGTAAGCCCAGTAAAAATGCTGCATAGTTTTGTTTTCGTAATCAGTTGAGTCTGCCAAGTCAGAATAAAATCTCAAAAAATTTCTTCTCTGCAAATAATTTTTCCGAAGTAATTTAGAAATAGTTATAATACCAAGATTTTAGTGAATAATTTTTGTTGGGTAGAAAACATTTCCTATTTTCAATATAAATTGAAGTGATTGAGAAAAAAGTTTCACATTATGTTTTAGAAACGTAAATAGGAAGGGGTCCCTGAGGACCACTTACCTGTTTATGGGAACGAAATCGCTTCAGTTGGAATGATTCCGACGCGGATCAGAGCACTGCAGACAGGTAACACAAATGATTACTTCATCCAAGACCATATTACGAGTGATATTATAGCTCAAGAAACCGTCGAAACTTTAGTAGAAGAAGAAACCCCGATGCATATCATCAGCACCTTTCGGTCCTATTTTCGAGCCACTTAAGTGACTCCGTTCACTCTAGCGTTCCGAAAAACAATCTGAACAATCAGGTCTTTCAATATTGCCTTTGGCTGGCAATTTGGCTAGAAAAATAAGGCGGTAGAAGAAAGTGCAAGATTTGCAAATTCTTGAAAATATAGTGCATTTGCAGCCGTACTTCCTCCGTGATGATCAAGACCGGCACGTTACTGTGAAAGGGAATCGCTACCGTTCAATGATAACCGAATGTTTTTGGCTCGAATTGGATGATATGGACTTGGAAAATATGTGGTTTCAACAGGACGGCGCTACAAACCACACAGCGAATGTCACAATCAATTTATTGAAAACCAAGTTTGGTGAACGTGTTATCTCACGAAATGGCCCAGTCGATTGGCCGCCTCGGTCGTGCGATTTCCTGTGGGGCTACGTCAAGAGTATGGTCTATGCCAACAAGCCAGCAACGATTGATGAACTTCGTACGAATATCGATCGTGAAATTGCAGCAGTATCGGCCGATTTATGCTTGAAAACCGTCGAAAATTGGGTTCAGCGTCTGGACTTCTGCAAGCGTGCCCGTGGTGGCCATGCAAAAGAAATCGAGTTTCATGCATAATGGCATCGAATGTACTTTCACAGGAATAAAGAATTTCATTGATATCCAAAACCGTTTTTGTTTTATTTAAAAAAACTTTTGTAGCGCTCTTATTGAAAAACCCTTTACATGTTTGCTGGACAATCCGATTGTAAAAGAAAACTCTGCAGCGCCTCCCTTGATCGTCTTCTGAAGAAGCGCTCGTTTTTCCACTTTTGGAGCAGAATTTATGGATCTGGACTTCGGCGTCTAGGTATTTAATGCTTAAAACTTCCTGGCCCTTGACTGAATCTAGAAATTTGAACATTTTAAGAAGACAATTTTACACCTCAAATACACTTTACCTTCAAATTTAATTTGAGCAGGCTTCTAGATTTTCCACGTTTCAAGAAATTTAACCTTGCACTTTATTACTTTATAAAAATTTATTATCGCAGCACTTTGTGTTTTCGGTTCGATATCGATTTTAGAAAGAAAGAACAATTGCATTCTTTCTGGTTATCTAAAATCAAGCGAATTAGGCTTAGTTAGCAAAAATGGGATATTAAGTGCAATTAAATATTATTTATTTGACGTAATAAAAAAACAAGACCTCATTTATTTCAAATAAAATAAATTGACCATTATACAACCGAAAAAGTACTTTCTGAAGAGTAAGAAAGGTCCCCTCAAAAATTATCAAATATCAGCACTGATACTTGCTAAACTTTATTATTATATTAATATTATTTATTATACTCATATTATTTTTTATATTAATATTATTAATATTATTAGTTCCTTAGAAATCAAATATTACACGTCTACTTAAAATTTCGTTATTGCAGATTTTTTCGTTAGTTATATTTCAGTTGCATGGGAAGTACCACGGCCACTTGTCCAATTTATAAATTTAAGAAACTACATACATAAAACTTATACACTTAAAATTTTGTAACCATAGGACGTTCCGTTTTTAAGATATAGCCCAAAATGTAAATAAGTTGTATGGGAGGTGCCACACCCACTTGTCCAAAAATTCGGAAATAATTTTTTTTTGTACTTTTCCATACCTAAAACATAAAAAACTCCAAAAAAAATAGTTTTTTCCGTCTAGCATGTACTAATCGCATCACTGTGCGGCGGTTCTTTTAAACATTTTTCATACGATCGCGTGATGTATTTTAAAAAAATTTATTTTTTATTTCCTATTCAATGTAGATTTTGTGAAAGATACTATACTTACATTTGAAAATTATTTTAATTGAACTATAGTTACATATGAAAATATTTGCAAAGATCGTTTTTCATAGGATATGCACTTGTCAATATTGGTCTTTGTCAATTTTTAATTTACTTTAATTCAATTTCAAACTGGACAGTTTATCACTGCAAAAAATAATTTTCCATCATTGCTTCAATGCAAACTAAGCATCAAGTGTGTCAAAAATTATGTGCAAATATAGTTTAATATATCATGTTGTGTAAAATAAAATGTCCATAATTAATCAAATCTTTATTATTACACTATGCAACAGCCAAATCTCCCAGTGAATGCCACTATCCATTTCATATATAAAATGGGCTGCTGATTCCGAAAATTGCATTATTTTTTTTTTTTTTCGTGTCGTTTTCGAGATATCGGTCATATTCGGTTTTCGGACCAAAAAAAAAAGATAGTTCCATTTAAATACAAATATCTCAAGAGCTAATATTTGCATTCAAATGTATTATGTGTCATATTAAAGGTAATTAAATTACCTACAAATGATATTCGCATCACTTTTTGGTTGGTTTGTTAGTTTCGGTGAAAATCTCAGAGAGCCAACTGATAAACATACGAATGCGCTTGCTACTTCGTTTTGTCTCGGCAAAAAACCTTGCAAACGAAGCGCTATGCAAAAATAGTATAATATCGATGACTCACAACGGCAGGGCAATGCATGTAAAGGGAAAAAACAAAGAAATTGAAATTTTTGCATGTGCTGTGTTTTTCTTGTAGCTGTGATTCTCGTCTAATCTATGCTAAAAGTTAAATAAAGTATGCTTGCAGAATTCTATAAGATGTCGGCAAAGCGTCTGATGAGGAATTGACTTATTATAGTCAATTTTGACCTGTGGTGGGTCCCGAAACTAGTAACGCAAACCAGCCTTCCGATACATTTTTTTGCTTTTTTTTATTTATGTGTATTTTTGCCTTGTTTTTTGTGTTTTTATTGTTGTTTTACTCAAAAACACTGAACAGTAAGCTCCGACCATCAATGTATTTTCATTGTTGGTAGCTAATAATGGAAATAAATTGATTTCTAAAAAAAACATTTTTTTTTTTTCGAAAAAATTAACAAAAAATCAAAATCAACTGCAGATGTGTACAAGAAGAAATAACTTTTGGGTCAAAATGATCCACATGTGGGGGTTTTAGAGGGTTAAAATTGTCTACAAAAATATTCCTCGTAATATCCTGCATAAGTTTACTGAACACATAATACACCTCAAATGTAAGGATCATATATGTAGTTAAATTCATCGATTTAACACAAGAATGCGCTTTTTTGTATTTTTCATGTACAGTGGATTAAAAAACTTCAAAAATCGATTAAAAAAAAATCTGACGTGCTGGAGAAAAACGACGAGACACGGGTATTTTTTTTTAACGTTTACTTTAAGAATTTTTTGGATTTTCTCATGTGTTTTACAAAAAGTTTTAATTATCGAACAGTTTATTACAAAAAAACGAAAAAAATAGGGAAAAACGCATATATGTAACTTTTCAATGAATTGTATACAACTTTTCTTATTTTTTTCGTAAATATATTAGTCCGGGAGCCGGCAATACTAAAAGTGCCGTCATCGCGGATTCTGAAATTTTTAATGCAGAATGGTAGTTTACACTAAGACGAATAAGGAAAGCTTGGTCAGCATGGTTGTAGCCTGGCAGAAATATTTTTAAATGATTTTTGAACTATTAAATTTTCGAAATGTATTGTCGTCATCGCGGATTTTGTTCAATCTTAATATTAATCGATGATAAATTTCATAACCATTCAGAAAAAATCTGGGCGACCAAATTTTTTTTTGCCGAAAATGACCAGCTGACCTATTTTAATGGTGGGTACAATTTCTCTGTTATCTCGAAAATTTGTTTTTTTTTTTTTTTAGTTTACGTGTTTTAATGTCAAATTTAAAAATATCTTGGTATGCGAGCTTAGAAACTGCCGGAAGTACCCACTGTCGCACCATTAAAATATGTCTGTCGGTCATTTTCGGCAAAAAAAATTTGGTCGGCCGGATTTTTTCTGAATGGTTATGAAATTTACCATCGATTAATATTAAGATTGATCAAAATCCGCGATGACGACAAAACATTTCGAAAATTTAATAATTCAAAAATCATTTAAAAATATTTCTGCCAGGCTACAACCATGCTGACCAAGCTTTCCTTATTCGTCTTAGTGTAAACTACCATTCTGCATTAAAAATTTCAGAATCCGCGATGACGGCACTTTTAGTATTGCCGGCTCCTCGCCTATATAGTCTATGATAAAAAAAAAAAAAATATGAAAAAGTTATTTCTTCTTGTATAAATCTGCAGTTGATTTTGATTTTTTGTTCATTTTTTCGAAAAAACAAAATGTTTTTTTTAGATATCAATTTATTTCGCCGAAACTAACAAACCAACCAAAAAGTGATGTGAATATCATTTGTAATTTAATTACCTCTAATATGACATACAATACGTTTGAATACAGACATTGATTCTTGAGATATTTGTATTTAAATGGAACTATTTTTTTTTTTTTTGGTCCGAAAACCGAAAATGACCGATATCTCGAAAACGACACGAAATAAAAAAAAATAATGTAATTTTCGGAATCAGCAGCCCATTTTACATATAAAATGAATAATGGCATTCCCTGGGGAGAAAATTTTTAGTCATTTGTAGAGTAGTGTTATTTGTAATGAGAAAGAGAGAAAAATTCTCTTTAAACATGGCAAATTAAATCAAAAAATTTAGAAAATAGGCATTGATAGTCAGAATTATTTATTACATTGATCAATAAAAGGTATTCTTACTAATTATATTTGAAACTCTCATTACAGGAGGCTCCGCCAATTTCAACTCAACCAGGAGGGCCTGGAGAACGACAGGGTCAAGGACAGAAACCGCCTGGTAAGTTTATAGATTTCTTTAACAATCGGCTGATAACTACCCGGTATAATAGAGAAAAGAAAACTTTTGTCAAAGCATGCTTTTGTTTCAAAGGTGTTTTTTTCCCTTCAAAACGCAATGTTTTATCAACAAACGAAATTCTTTTTTTTTTTTTTTCATTGTGTTGGAAGTAAACAAAGTTGTTTCACTAAAACTAATGTAGTTTCTGAAACAAACATCGCTCTCTTATAGACCACTGTGCGCCGAACAGTGTCAAAAGACGTGCTCTACCGTTTCTTCCTCCTCAGGTTCGGAACAGTTTCTGCATCAGTTGCTTGATATTAATCCCACTGTGTATGCATGGTATCCAATTAGGCAGTGTGCGGTTGTAACACCGATCAACAGTTTGCAATTAATTTTGCTAAGAGAGAGTTTTGTATTTCGGCTACGTGTCCCCGGAATTTATTTAAGAAATACGGGACATACAAATGTTCTGTATTTTATTTTGTATCCCCTATTTGTCCTGTATTTGCACAGTTCATTTATTTATATGTTTAAAATATCAGTTAAAACCGTAATTGTTTAGCTAATTCATTACATATGAAGTTGCATATGTTCATACGCATATTTTTTATCAATAGCTTAAGAACCTCTTGCGAATATGCAAATTTAAACTGTGGTTATACATATAGTTTCGCAACAGAAAGAATCATTTCGCAAATGGCTCTTTGACAATTAACAAATGAAATGTCAAAATCACCTGTGTAACTTTTTTTTTTGGCTTGTAAAAATTGCTGAGTTTAGCTTGTGTTTGCCTGGATCAAATGCTTTCACTAAAAGAATTTTCTCCATTAAGAATATAACGTAGACACAGTTTCAAGCAGCACCTTGCGCAGAATTTGCTCTATATATGGGAACAAGATCTTCCTTTGGGTTGAACCTCCAAAAACCTCTACGTGTGCAAAATCCTGGCTGTAAGCTGTAAAGACACTTATAACTATTTTAATAACAAAATGTAATTATCATTTAAACTGTCTCGAGCTCAAAAAATATTTGAGGTCCCACGGAGACATTTTGATAATAATTTCTTTTGCCAAAAAATACTAAGAGCCGTTTTCACAATATCTGGGTAAAATTCAACTTGCGGATTGATATAAATTTTGTATGAACTTTAATATTCTGTTGTCATTTAAGGTTAAAGCCAATTTAAATGTAATACAAATAAAACAAATAAATGTTTTTATTAAAGATAATTAAACAAAGTTTAAATTATTAAATTTACGATGAAAATTGTACCGTTGAGGTTTTTGCTCATCAGTCATTGTTTGCCCCAACATTTATTTATCCCCGCTTTTTTTCGCATAAATTTCGTTTTGTCCACGATTTTGCTCACACAGAAATGGTCACCGTAAGTATAACTAAAAGCGAAAATAGTTCTTAGTTCACAAGACGTCGACTGACTCACCAGTAGCACGATAGCGTAGAAGACTTTCCAGCGATAAACGCACAAGCCGGTATTTTTCTTAAAGTTGATATTTCAGAAAAAAAAAAAAAAAAAAAAAATTAATATTCCCTCTCCCGCGTTGCTAAATTTTTTCTTTTTTCTTATCATTAACGGATACACCGAAGAAAAAATTTCAATTATTTTAAGTATTTACTGAGATATATATAGTGAATGCAGTCCCGATAATTCTACTATTCATAACATACAGAAAAATGTGAAAAAACGAAAAAATTGACTCATATCACTTTTTTCTTTTGTAACCTTTTGCTTGCACAGTTTTTTTATCTAAAATTTTTTTTTCAAGTTCTGCTCTAGACTGTTTCAATTAATTTTATTTCAAACAGTTAAACAGATGCTTTAATATTTTTTTTTTTTCTTGATTAATTTTATCAAAAAATTTATTTTAGTCACCTCTGAGTGGATATAATCATGTTCGTCTGTCAGTTTATCAATCCGTGGAAATATTTTTTTCGGAAAAAACAAAGCAAGATAATTCGATGAAATTTCGTACAATGCCCACGTCGACAAAGTTAGCTCGAGGGATTGAAAATAACCGAAATTTGTTAACGGATATTAAGAAGATAATTTGAGATAATGCTAACAAATTTCACGCAAAAACGTAAAATAGTTAGCGCAAACCCAAAGACTAATTTAATTAAAAAAAGAGGGCGTGACAACTTCCATGCATTTTGTACTGAAAGCTTTCTTTTCCGATTTTAATAGAGATACTAATACGGTACGAGTATTTTGAGAATGTTACATTGTATTCCGCTGGTATTGCCTTTTAAACAGCAATTCTCATAAATATTTATAATGTCAATAAAAAACGCCGTTATCAGCATTGGAAATATCGAATTACTTGAGTCTCTAAGATCTCAGGTTATCCATACCTTTTATACCTGGGTAATTTAAAACAGAAATTTTATTTGGATTGTATTTGTAGCCCAGGAAAATAAGACATTTTCTGCGAAAAAATTCCCAGTGGAAATTTATCACCGGAATTGTCTTTTTTTATGCATGATACACAAACTGTGAAAAGTCCATTGCAAAGTCGTGTGCGCATAAAAAGTTATTAAGGCTCAAAGGTCGCTAAAATCAGTTTTTTGCAAATATCTCGCTAATGCTAACTTGCACAGAAAAATGTTTGTCTCCAATTTTGTAGCACAGGAAATTTCCTACAAAAATACGTTAAAAGTATTTGCGTACGACTTCTAGTTTAGGAGATCACCTAATTTAAAAAGTTGTTAACAGTTATGACATGAAATACTACCTATGAATTCATATTAAAATATCTTACTTTTAAAATAGCAAAAACTCTTCAATGAGAAGTTGTACAAACAAAATTAAAATGCCGTTTGAAAAATTATTTAATTTTCTATATACCGTACAAAATTTTTTTTCGAACAGCTCATGACCTTAAAGATATTCTTGAATAACCATTAAGGCTTCGAAATTACTGTTTTTTTAAGAATATCTGCGAATTGGTAAGTACTACGATAAAAAGTAATGGGACCAAATTTGTAGAGAGTAACCGTATAGAAGATATTCAATAGAAACCGGTTTTTTGGCATTTTAAGGGTTTTTTTTGGAATATCTTCTTAACGGTTACTTCTATGTGTACACATATCGCTTATTTTTTGTAGATCTTGTAATTCTCTACAAATTTGGTCCCATTACTTTTTATCGTAGTACTTACCAATTCGCAGATATTCTTAAAAAAAACAGTAATTTCGAAGCCTTAACGGTTATTCAAGAATATCTTTAAAGTCATGAGCCGTTCGAAAAAAAAAAATTTGTACGGTATATAGAAAATTAAATAATCTTTCAAACGGCATTTTAATTTTGTTTGTACAACTTCTCATTTAAGAGTTTTTGCTATTTAAAAAGTAAGATATTTTAATATGAACTCATAGGTAGTATTTCATATCATAACTGTTACCAACTTTTTAAATTGGGTGATCTCCTAAACTAGAAGTCGTAAGCAAATACTTTTAACGTACTTTTGTAGGAAATTTCTTGTGCTATAAAATTGGAGACCAACATTTTTCTGTAAAAGTTAGCATTAGCGAGATATTTGCAAAAAACTGATTTTAGCGACCTTTGAGCCTTAATAACTTTTTATGCGCACACGACTTTGCAATGGACTTCTCACAGTTTGTGTATCATGCATAAATAAAGACAATTCCGGTGAAAAATTTCCACTGGGAATTTTTTCGCACAGAAGCTCTTTTTTCGTCTTATTTTCCTGGGCTATTATTTATTTAATGATTTTTTATAATTTTTTTCTTTGAAAAGTGGTCAACTGCCCGCAAGGATTGGAATACCTTACGACTGTAGACCAGCTTTTAATTAAGCAAAAAGTCGAATTTATGGATCATAAGTATACAGTTAAAAATATACTTGGACAAAAAGTTTATTATGCAGTTGATGATGCTGATGATTGTTGTTCGCGTAATTGTTGTGGTTCAGATTGGCCATTTCAAATGACACTTTTTGACAATGCCAACAATCAAGTTATCCATCTAAATCGTAAATCAACAGTTTTTCTAGAAACAATGGAAGTTTCTGCACCTCCTGGCAATCTGATCGGAACAATTGAGCGGGAGTTTTCCTTTGTTACACCATCCTATAATATTCAAAATCATAGAGGGCAAACAGTTTTACGCCTTGAAGGCCCAGCTATTACATTTTCTCTTTCCGGTAACGTTACATTTAAAGTAAGTATATTTGTAAATAATCTGTGCAATTAGAACTGCGGTCCACAATTATATATTATAATTTTTTAACTTCTTTAGGTTATTGCAAATGGTCAAATTATTGGTAAAATAAAAAAACAATGGTCAGGATTGGGTCGCGAACTTTTCACTGATGCCGATTTCTTTTCTATTTCATTTCCATTGGATTTAGATGTTCGCCAAAAAGCCCTCATATTAGGTGCTGCATTTTTGATTGTAAGTGTTTATTAAAGAGCTGTTTTATGGCAGCTCTGTAGGTTACTCATTAATTATAATAAGCCCAAATAAAGTGCATTAATTACAAACCATTGATTCAACATAAATTAATATTTTTCATTTCAGGATGCTATGTTCTTTGACAAATGATAAATGATTGGCCACTTATATTTTAAAATGAAAAACATGGACATGATACCTTTGCCTTACCACGGCTGTTATCGCTTGACATTATTGCTTATGCTTATTTCAAGAAATCTACTTAAATCAGTGTAGTTCTAATACAGTGAATTTCCAAGAACATATGAAAAAACATTATTGGAGCTCACTTGATCTAAACTATATAGTATATACGTTGTATTAAACTTAGTATCTAGAATCATCGGCATGCAATATGTTTACAAAAGTTTTGAAAGTTCTTGGAGCTAGTACTTGTTTCATACATTAGCTTTTAAAATTGCATTCTTTTTATAATAAATATTATATATTTTTTATTAACCTTATATAATTAAAAACTATATCACGAAAAAATATATAAACTTTTCAATGCCAACTAATGAAGTACATTTTTTTTGGTTTTTATTTTATAACAATCTTAAAAATACTCGGAATGAGTCGTGCGAAAGTTCAGAAAAGTGAACAGATTATAGTCCAAAGGTGCAAGTTCTGGGCTGTATGCTAGATGCATTCAAACTTTCCAGCCAAGCTCTCTCAGTTCTTGGTGGGTCACCAAAGAAGTATGTGGTCTAGCGTTGTCGTGATGAAAGACGACGCCCTTTGTGTTGATTAATTCCGGACGTTTTTCCTTGAGCGCTACATTCAATTTTGTTAATTGTTGATAGTACAGTCCCCAGTTAGTCGTTTGGAAGTCGCGGAAGCAGCTCGTAGTACACAGGACCCTTGCAATCCTACCAAATGCTAAGCAAAACCATTCTTGGCGTAAGTTCCGGCTTTTCGACAGTTTGGGCAGGCTCACCTCGTTTTGACCATGTTATCTATTTTTCGTTAGCAGTAACCAATATGTGCAAAGTGGTTTGGAATCTTTCCGTTTCAGAAGAGATTCACATACTGAAATGCGTCCAGTAAAATTATTTGTACTCTGATTATATCGCGATTGCTTCTGTGTGAGTCTTCATACACCTTTTAAAGAATTTTTTCCACTTTTTCGGTACATGATCGACCAAATTTAGGTGCGTCTTTTCCATCGATATTAACGGAGCTGAATTGATCAAACGACATTATCCTTTCCGTTTAAGTACCTTCTCCATAATGTGCACAAATTTTTCTGTGAGCCTCCGCGGCCTTATAGTGCTTTTCGAAGAAATAAAGTAAAATGTATAGAATTTTTTCCGATTCTGCACTCAACAATGAAGAGATATCAATGTCAGGCAGAAATCGTGTAAATTTTATAAAGTTCTTGAAATTCTTATTATTTTGAGGTTCAATAAATACAATCGGTAAAATCATAGTGCTTTTATATTGTCACTCTTATGCAGTGCCGGATTAAGCCAAATGGGGGCCCTATGCCCTTCAAATTTTGCGGCCATATTTTTTTAAATACAGTAGAACGCCAATTAACCGAATCGCCAACTATCCAAATCGGTTCTAAGCGTAATATAAAAAATTAAAATCAAGAACTGTAAGTAAGTAATGTAATTTTTGTTTTGTTGTAACAAGTTGGAACTCGCTGGAGCCCAGATATATTTCAACTGTTAAGGTAGAACTGTGTTTGTTAAACTTAATAAAGTTTATTCTATGTATGACAGCTCGTTTTTCTTTATTACCAGTTTATGTCCGATTATCCAAATTTTCGATTATCCGAATCGACCTCGGTTCCAATTAATTCGGATGATCGGCGTTCTACTGTAATTGTAAAATGTATCTTTATTTATGCATTTATAGAATTTAAACAGCTTATTTGTATCATTTAAAGGTTGTAAACACAATTAAACAATAAAAATAGTTTTTTTTTCTGAATTATATTTTTTTGATTTTATATAATTTACAGTATAGTCATTTATAAAATAATCTTTGGTTATCTCTTCGAAATATTAAAACGACGTACATCTTTAAAAAACTTTTCTCCTGCATTTCAGATCATTACTGACATCATCAATGAAATCATTCATGACATCCGATTCAATGGACATCAGACTTAGCATGTTCAATCGTTCTTGACTCGTAACACTTCTTTGCTCGTTTTTTATGCGTTTCAACTTTAAAAAAGAGCGCTCTGTTGTACAATTTGTAATCATAAGAGTTAAAAAAGAGCGAAGAGCAATTTCCACGTTTGGGAAAACAGTTTTAAGATTATCTCGAATCAAACATTCGTAGAGTTCAGAGTGAGTGGACTTAG